>JBCNJP010000003.1:68119466-68423595 GCA_039602395.1 Deinandra increscens subsp. villosa
TAACAGTTTGAACTTGAGTTAATGCAAATAGTACCGAGAAATTTATTATCTTGTGTTCACTAGTTTATGCAATCAATACAATCAAACTACAAGTATAAGTAAAACAAAGCTTAAGTAAAAACAAGTATGATACAACTTTATTCCGCATGGTTGTGATCTTCAAGTAAAGAGTTCTTGTTTTGATTATTTCTCTGAGTAATCAACGGTCCTACAATGATAGTTGTATATTGGTTTATCAACATTAATCTCACATTTAAATATCATTTTCAATAGTCTCAACTTTCACTCATATACTTTTAATGGACTCGATCTTTAATTCTTTTAACACCCTTAAATGAGTGTTGACATGGTACGAAGACGATCAAACATCAAATGGAATCTGAGATTGAATCCGGTAGAAGAGAAGAGGGGCGATGAGGAAGAAGGGGGTTCTGTAGTATAGTTTGAGGGTTTAAGATTGCTGAAAAGGGTGAATTATGATTTAGGTGGGCAAGAAGTGTCCTTGTGCTTTTAAAAATTGTAACTATCCCCCAAATTGAGATGGTTCCTTTTTTAGGAAATCACTAAAAAGTAGAGGTGTACAAAACGGTTTATTTTTCTACTCGGTTCCGGTTGGGAGTGTTGACTGGTCAAAACCGGCTGTATATAATACCGGTTAGGTTATGAACCGGTTATTGAACAAGAAATGCTTAACCTGTGAGAACCAGTTATAAACCAGTTCCACTTAATCGGTTTTAATAACCGGTTTTCCGGTTATTGTTTAATTTTGATATTTTTATACCTTTTTATTAAAAAAAACAAAAACAAAACAAACCCAACTTCTATAACAAATATAAAAAGCCTTCATTTTTATTTAAACTTCATGTTCAAGCACAAAACATACAAAGGAGATTAAAACTCAAACACTAAAAAAAGAACACAAAGTGATGAACGTGCTTCACTTGACAACGCCTCAATGTGTTGTTTCACTTATCATTGCCACTTGGCTTTGAGGTTGAGACTTTAGCTAGTTGTGTTTTACTTACAACAGAATGAGGGTACTCAATGTGTTGTCTCAAAGTTGAGTTTGATTTTGCATTCATTAACTTGTCACATAACTTACACCAAGCCTTGTTTGACCCCTCCATCATCAAACACATATCGTAATGTTGGCAAACTTCCGGGTTTCATTTCGTTGGAAAGACTTCACGAACTTGGTTCTCCAATTGAGGATTTTGAGCATTTATTTTACTATTTTAGAGATTAGAGAGAGTAGATATTGGTTGTGAACTAAACCAAACCAACACCATGTATTTATACGACCTTAGGGGGTATAAAATGTAACAGCCCAGACCCGTCGTAACCAAGATATTGTCCGCTTTGGCAGCCGGAATGCCCTCAGGCATCCGCCCCTCACGATTTTAAAACGCGTCTTGATAGGGGAGGTATCCACACCCTTATAAAGCGGTGCTTAGTTCTCCTCCCCACCAATGTGGGATGTTACAATTGTAACATCCCACATTGGTGGGGAGGGGAACTAAGCATGCCTTTATAAGGGAGTGGATACCTCCCCCACCAAGACGCGTTTTAAAACCGTGAGGGCGGATGCCTGAGGGCATGCCGGCTGCCAAAGCGGACAATATCTTGGTTGCGACGGGTCTGGGCTGTTACAGATGGTATCAGAGCCGGTCGTCGGCCAGTGTGCCAGCGAGGACGCTGGTCCCCTAGGGGGGGGGGGGGAGGGGGAGGATTGTAACATCCCACATTGGTGGGGAGGGGAACTAAGCATGCCTTTATAAGGGTGTGGATACCTCCCCCACCAAGACGCGTTTTAAAACCGTGAGGGCGGATGCCTGAGGGCATGCCGGCTGCCAAAGCGGACAATATCTTGGTTGCGACGGGTCTGGGCTGTTACAGATGGTATCAGAGCCAGTCGTCGGCCAGTGTGCCAGCGAGGACGCTGGTCCCCTAAGGGGGGAGGATTGTAACATCCCACATTGGTGGGGAGGAGAACTAAGCACCGCTTTATAAGGGTGTGGATACCTCCCCTATCAAGACGCGTTTTAAAACCGTGAGGGCGGATGCCTGAGGGCATGCCGGCTGCCAAAGCGGACAATATCTTGGTACGACGGGTCTGGGCTGTTACAGATCTATTACCGTAACCCCGGCTTTTTACAGTTAATGTCACACGAGGTCGTTCTAGAGGTCGTTCACAATCACAACACATAGAGCACATACGTTCACATAACAAATCACAATTAACAACAAAGAGTTCGCATGTAGTTTTCGAGTAAATAATATCGAGTGAGGGTTTTGAATACGATACATGTTGCACCCTAAAACATTGAGATGAAAGAGGGGCTATGAATACTCACCTGATGGAGGAGACACAATCTGAGAGAAATAACACCATGAAACGAAGAAAGATAGACCCGACGATAATCTTGACGACTAGCGAGATAGAGAAAGAATAAATAAATATTTAAATAATGAATAAGTAATTTAATTCACGACACGACCGACTCGACGACTCGATGGTGATTCGGTGAGATGATACGTACGACAAGGGTCCAAATTCTAATACTAAAGGTAAGGTTAAAGGGTCCTAATTTGACTACTAATATGAAAGTCAAACATGATCGAACATAAGTCATCATGGTCAAACAGAAGTCAACATGGTCAAACAAGATTCAAGGTACTTTAAATTTTAACATACGAGACCAGATCTAACATACTTTACTATGGATTATATATATTTATATGAATCTAGCATGGACCTAGTCAAATTTACCATGTATTAGTCAAATCTAGCATGATAGTCAACTTTTGGGCATAAAACAAACCCTAATCAGCATGCATGGGTGAATCTAACTTCATCAACACTTAAAAGTACATAATTTGATGATCTCACATATAGAACTAACATTACATATTAAGAATATTATAGATCTAAACATTTTATGATGTAAAAATGTCATCTTGATGGTTATGACACACAATTCTAGCCCTAGATGACACACATCTTGAGATCTAGTCATTTTAACACATGAAACCCAACCTTGATGCTCATAACACATGGATCTGGTCCTAAACATCATTCATGAGGTAGATCAAGTCCATTTGAAACATAAAAATGAAATCTTTGTGAGAAAATCCCTAGATCTAGCCCTAGATGACATGCTTTCCATAGATCTAGTCATGTTGGCACATAAAAATCCAATATTGATCAAAGAAGCCCTAGATCTATAACATATTAATGATTCATCATGTCTAAATCTCAGATCTATACTAAAGGTTGCAACTTTCATGAAAATCCATACATCAAATTGCATGAAAAACCTAGATCTATAGAGATTTCATCATGGATTCAAGTTAAATGACAAGATCAAGCATAAAGGTGGGATCTTTAATCATAAAACCCTAGATCTATCACTTATAACATGTATTCAAGCCAAATATCATATAAATTTTAGACCTTGATGGAAGTAATGAAGCAAGAAACTTGGGCCTTGAATCTTCAAAGATCTTCACCTTTAATGTTTACAGTCGTTCATGGTCGTTTGGGAGGAGATGGGGGCTGGAAATGAGGAGTTGGGGGCTTAAGATGCTTAAATAGGTGGAAAATTAGGGTTTTGCTGGAATGGTGCTTCCTAGCGTATCGCCTAGGATTCCCTGGAGCTCTAGGCGATACGCCTAGAGCCTCCTGGACGGCTCCTTGGCTTTTCGCTTTGTTCCGCGCTCTAGATTTGTCGTTTTTTGTTGTTTTTTAGCCCCGTTTTCTCCCAAATCACCCAAACCATCCTCCCGACATGTTAACCACATGAAATCCACTCAAAATGATTATAAATACATCACGTAGTTCAATCGTATGCGCAAATTAGGTCAAAACATGCAATTTTGGTCGGTTTTGGCGTACGTATCGATTTAGGGCAATTCACCAACGATTCGCGACTCAATCAAGTGCGTGATGACTCGTGACATTATAATTGATTATTAGGCTCATAAAAATATTGAATTTGATATATAGTGACAAAATATGAGATTCCCGATGGGGCATTGCATATTTCCCTCTATAAACTTTAAAAATTGCATATATACCCGATCAAACAATTTAATTGCATATATCCCCTCCCTTATTGAAATATATTGCAAATTTACCCATTTTAGTTTATTTTATTTAAAATAAATTATAAAATGACTATTTTACCCTTATATAGTCAAATTATATAAAGTACATATACCCCTATTATTCCATACATTGTAAATTGCATATATAGACATTTATCTTTTTTTGCTCTTTTATTAAGTTTTTTGTTCGTTTTTCTTCATTATTTTTTTTTCCGTTTAGTTTTCTTTTTATCAAAATTAAACAATTACACGTTTAAAATCCTAAATCTCTACATATAATAAGTAAAATCAAACAATTACATCAGTTTTTGTGTGATAGAATCACTAGGTAAAACATGTTGCAATAGACTTTGGTAAAAAAAAAAAAAACAAACATATACACTTTCATGGATGCTTCCATAAGTTTCTTATAGAATTGGTATACAAAAGGATCTGTACATTTCTGGACAAAAAGAAAGTTAAAAAAATTCCATTTAAAAAAGATCTGTACACTTATGTAGGTTTTTTATGTTGGTAAATCACTGCTTTTCAATTACAAAATCGAATGAAGAAAAGTGGACGTCAGGTCGCAGAGGTAGAAATCCAATGTTCGTTGAGAAGAACTGGGTTACCTAAAATGAAATTGTTTTCATCTTTTTAGGGGTAGTTTTATCCATAATCAAAATTCATTAAAGATTGGGTAAATATGCAATTAATTATTTAGGTTGGGTAAATATGCAATTAAGGTTCAAAATAGGGGGATATATGCAATTTTTCCGATTCCCGATAGACGACGGATCGCGTACCAAAATCGCGTAAAAACCCGAAATTGCTTTATTTTCAATTCGAGACACCCAATTTGGTTCCAATTGATTGTAATTAAGTATCCGGTTTCGAAAATTGATTATAAATCATTTAGATTCACTAATCGGGGTGTAAACACCCAAAAATTCTCTTGGTTTTCAGTAATTTTCAAATCGGTAAATCGCGTAAGTTCAAAACGGATCGGATTTCTCAATCGGATAATTTGCAAATGTTACACCTAAGTATTTATACGCGGCATAGGACTTAGTTTTTTCACTCTCCCGATCACATGTATTCACACTACCACATAGCAATCAAGCCGTAAACACTTGTACTCGGAATATTTTACTTAGCAATAAATAGGCAACGTGTATTATCGTTGCCGAAGGGGTTTTTTATGCTGGCAATCCTTGAAGACATTCAAGGATTAAGGGCTTTTCCCCCTTTCAAATCTCGTTATTCTTGGTTGCATTCAGGGAAGTGTACACTTGTGTTTCCATTTATATAAACTAAACCTTGAATTTCAACAAACTAATCTGATTCTTGATATCCTACATCCAGGGGACCATACCTCACAAACGAATTTGGTTACCTAATTTAGCTTCATAATTTTTGACCAAAACAATAAGAGAGAATTGATGTGAGTGGATATAATGGTATGGCTTACTTGATAATGTATTTTTGATGATATCTATGAAAGCTTTAAAACGCCATAATATTCATGTAAAGTAAGTTCCCAAGAACATTATAATTGTTGTATATAAATTCGGATCTAAATATGTTATGAGTATTGTATATGTTAATTACATTTATATTGTTGGAACTCCTCATGAGTTTCCTAATAATGTGAAATGCTCAAAAGATGATTTAAAATGTAAGACTTTTGGAATACTATGTCTTGTCTTGAGTTATACATTTAATATCTTAAAGGTAGAATTTGTGTGCATCGATGAACATCACATGGTCATAATAAAGCTACAACATACATTGAAAATGAATTGATGTTATATCTTTATAATTGATTTGCTATATGCTCAAATTATGTACTAAACTCATGAAAATTGAATGCATACAAAATTACTCAAGATGGAAAGAAGTCCCCAATGGACTCTAGATGGATTCTAAAGGTCTAAAGGATTTATAAAAAACATGAGAGATATATTATATAAGGTTAACAAGTTTTGTAGCGGTTGATATAATCGATTTATGAAGATACATGGTTTATATGTTTTATTAGTAGACAATTCTCTGGTTTTACAACTTTTACGCTGTGTTCCCGAGTTTACTTAAGGAGGGAAAAGAAGAGAAGAGAAAGGAAAGGAAGAGAAAGGAAAGGAAGAGAAAGGAAGAGAAAGGAAAGGAAGAGAAAGGAAAGGAAGAGAAAGGAAGAGAAGGGGAGTGATTCCTTTCCTTCCAAATCCTTCCGATTTGGAAGGAAAGAAAAACAATAGAAAATGAACTAACTTTCCCTCCCCTTCCCTCCCCTTCTCTCCTTTAATGAAACTCGGGAACACAACTTTTTTTGTTTCCTTCCCTTTCCCTTCTTAAGTGAAACTCAGGAACATAAATTTTTTTAAACTTACTTCCCTTTCCTTTCCTTTCCCTCGTTAAATGAACTCGGGAACACATCGTTATAGTTTATGCTGATCATATCTCATGAAGAGATTAAAAGTTTGTATAAAGATATATTTTATCGATCAACCTACCATCTAGAAGATGCTAAAGAATAAAATATAGGAAGGCTCATCTTTTTAGTACGTTATAGATTGTCAAATTACTTGATAAAGAAAATGAGCATTTTCAGATTACAAGAAAATCTTGATTTGAAAGTACTACAACTATATGCGCTTGATGCATTGATATTTATTTTGAGATACACCATAAGTATAAATGTATCAACATGATATAAACTATCTATAACGATGAGACGCTAGAATGAGTTATACTAATATTTTGAAGGTATGAAAGATACCGGTTTATATTTTACAAACCCATCAAAACAAGTTTAGTTAGTTTTACATATGCAGATAAAGTAACACAACACAATTGTGATTCTTGTGGCATTTGTTTACTATTGGATGCAACAAAAGTTTACATGAAAAGCATACAGCATTGTTCCGATAAAGAATTACGATTGCACATCATGGGACCAATCGACGGTCTTATATGAAGAGTGTGACATGTATTGTCGAAATTAAGTAAGGATATACATTGGTGTAGAAAGAGACTTGTTTATCAAACCAGTTTCGACTTCAACATTTATGAATCTTGTTCATGGGACCAAGCATGTTTACTTGAGGATCTTAGTTATAATCATCATGGGAGACAATACGCGCTGCACTCTTTTCTCTTAGCTATGGTTTTGTCCCACTGGGTTTTTCTGGCAAGGTTTTTAATGAGGCAACACCTTAAAGCGTATGAAGTTGATAACCAATGGGGAGTGTCACTGGGTTTTTCTGACAAGGTTTTTAATGAGGCAACACCTTAAAGCGTATGAAGTTGATAACCAATGGGGAGTGTTATAAATATAGATTATTGTGGTTATCAATGCCTAAAATATACTAGTTTCTTCTCTAAGTTTTCTACGCCTATATATACTTTATCGTATCTTATTATATGATGTACCTATCAATAAAATATCAGATATATTTTTCTCTTTATTATTCTCATATTGTTTACTACTGGACTGGTGTTTTACAACATAATTGAGTTTTTTAGTTGGGGATTTGACCCTTTTTATATCATATAGAATTTATGAGTAGAATAATAGTTCATGCAAACTTTTTCATATTTGACTAGCTTATATATTACATTTAGCATTTTTTATTAGTCATAGTGTGTTTTGGCTAAGGCTGGAAAATTGGGTACCTGTTTAGACACGATAAGAACTGTTTAACAAAAAAATACACTATGCAATTTTATACTTTTTTAGTATTCTAGGGTTCATCATTTAACTTTTTTGATACATAAAACATATAACTGCCACGCTTAAACCACCAAAGCCAAGTGTAAAATGAGTCGTTTTCATGTTTGATATTTGTGTTAATCGTGTCGTTTCTAACCTATTTAACACAATAAGACACGAATTGCCAGCCTTAGTTTTGGACTATTATTTTAAGGCCCAAAAGTGCTTGAAAAGCCCAAACCATGAAACTAAAAAGAACCAAATTGTTCATAACGGTTCGGTTTGGTTCGGCTTCAAATTTCAACAGTTCAGTTCTTGTTTTCAATATTCAAAAACCATAAGTAACAATTTTGCTCAGCTTTGACCTAAAAGCTATTAAAATCAGACTACAAACACTTCTAATAGATACTGAGTATAATCTCGCTAAATAAAAGTGTGACGATTTATCAATTAAAAAAAATATTAATAGACCACTTTTAGTTAGATGTTATCAAATAAACTGGTTGTAGGGCAAGTTGGACATCCAAAAACCTAAATTGGTTACTTATAAAACCGGTTTGGTCTGGACACGCCCCGCCGGTTAGACATCAATTAATGTTTAATAAAAAAACCAGTTACAGGAACCGGTTAAAAACACGGTTACCAACCGATTTATACCTAGCCGTTTGATAACGGTAATATGACCGTTTGGCACCCAATTTTAACTGTTTTTTTTTTGGTATTTTATTTTGGCATTTTATACCCCCTAAGGTAGTATAAATACATGGTGTTGGTTTGGTTTAGTTTACAACCAATCCCTACTCTCTCTAATATCCAATATAGTGAAATAAATGCTCAAAATCCTCAAATGGAGAACCAAGTTCGTGAAGTCTTTCCAACGAAATGAAACCCGGAAGTTTGCCAACATTACGATATGTGTGTGATGATAAAGGGGTCAAACAAGGCTTGGTGCAAGTTATGTGACCAGTTAATGAATGCAAAATCAAACTCAACTTTGAGACAACACATTGAGTACCCTCATTCTGTTGTAAGTAAAACACAACTAGCTAAACTCTCAACCTCAAAGCCAAGTGGCGATGATAAGTAAAACAACACGTTGAGGCGTTGTTAAGTGAAGCACCTTCATTACTTCGAGTTCTTTTTTTAGTGTGTGAGTTTTAATCTCTTTTGTATGTTTTGTGCTTGAACATGAAGTTTAAATAAGAATGAAGGCTTTTTATATTTGTTATAGAAGTTGGGTTTGTTTTGTTTTTGTTTTTGTTTTTTTTAATAATAAGGCATAAAAATATCACAATTAAACAATAACCGGAAAACCGGTTATTATACGGATTAAGTGGAACTGGTTTATAACCGGTTCTCACTGGTTAAGCATTTCTTGTTCAAGAACCGGTTCATAACCTAACCGGTATTATATACAGCCGGTTTTGACCAGTCAATACTCCCAACCGGAACCGATTAATAGACCACTTTTAGTTAGATGTGATCAAATAAACTAGTTGTATGGCAAGTTGTACTTCCAAAAACCTAAACCGGTTGCTTATAAAACCGGTTTGGTCTGGACTCGCCCCGCCGGTTAGACATCAATTAATGTTTAATAAAAAAATCGGTTATAGGAACCGGTTAAAAACACCGGTTACCAACCGGTTTAATACCTAGCCGTTTGATAACGGTTATATGACCGTTTGGCACCCAATTTTAACCTTTTTTTTGGTTTTTTTTTGACATTTTATGTAACATCCCACATTGGTGGGGAGGAGAACTAAGCATGCCTTTATAAGGGTGTGGATACCTCCCCCACCAAGACGCGTTTTAAATCCGTGAGGGGCGGATGTCTGAGGGCATGCCGGCTACCAAAGCGGACAATATCTTGGTGCGACGGACCTGGGCTGTTACAAATGGTATCAGAGCCGGTCGTCGGCCAGTGTGCCAGCGAGGACTCTGGTCCCCTAAGGGGGGAGGATTGTAACATCCCACATTAGTGGGGAGGGGAACTAAGCATGCCTTTATAAGGGTGTGGATACCTCCCCCACCAAGACGCGTTTTAAAACCGTGAGGGGCGGATGCCTGAGGGCATGCCGGCTGCCAAAGCGGACAATATCTTGGTTGCGACGGGTCTGGGCTGTTACATAAATGGTACGTAAGGCACCATTTCTAAGGAAAGAGGCTAGGAAGCCTCAAGTGATTCGTGTATAGGTGCGTGCTAAGCGATAAGGGCAAAGATTAAACATGCATGATTAAGAAGCAATTTATAGGACATATAATTCATATAGGCATGCTATGCATGAGGCACTCATGCAGGACACCTAAGGCATAAGTCTAGGTCAAGCCGGTTCTAATAACCTAGATCCCTATAGCCGTGGCTCTAATACCAATCTGTCACACCCCGACCAACGGCAGAATACATCGGGGCATGATGATTGTCCAGATGCACACAACACTAATTAATGTTGCGATATTTTTAATCAACCCATTTTAAAGATAATTCGAAATTCAATACAATACAAGACATAATACATCAATAAAGAAACAATAATTAATCTGGTCACACTAAGTCTGCATGCGATCCTATGGTGTCATCAGCAATAAGTCATCAACTAACGGCGAATCCTCCAACATGTATAAAATAAAGGTCAACTACGAATAGTTGGTAAGTAAACATAGGTTTAGTATACTACATAGATTAAAAACATGTGAGCCAATGAGTTAAGAGCAATCGAGTAGAGAAAACCAGTAAATGAGATAGAGCAAATAAACTGCATGAACCAACCTTGACCTCAAGGTTTCCAATCACAAGGCACCACACGCGAGGCAGGCCAAGTGGGCTTGTCAAGCCAATAGATCTTGTAACAGCCCAGACCCGTCGCAACCAAGATATTGTCCGCTTTGGCAGCCGGCATGCCCTCAGGCATCCGCCCCTCACGGTTTTAAAACGCGTCTTGTTAGGGGAGGTATCCACACCCTTATAAAGCGGTGCTTAGTTCTCCTCCCCACCAATGTGGGATGTTACAATCCTCCCCCCTTAGGGGACCAGCGTCCTCGCTGGCACACTGGCCGACGACTGGCTCTGATACCATCTGTAACAGCCCAGACCCGTCGTACCAAGATATTGTCCGCTTTGGCAGCCGGCATGCCCTCAGGCATCCGCCCTCATGGTTTTAAAACGCGTCTTGATAGGGGAGGTATCCACACCCTTATAAAGCGGTGCTTAGTTCTCCTCCCCACCAATGTGGGATGTTACAATCCTCCCCCCTTAGGGGACCAGCGTCCTCGCTGGCACACTGGCCGACGACTGGCTCTGATACCATCTGTAACAGCCCAGACCCGTCGCAACCAAGATATTGTCCGCTTTGGCAGCCGGCATGCACTCAGGCATCTGCCCTCACGGTTTTAAAACGCGTCTTGGTGGGGGAGGTATCCACACCCTTATAAAGGCATGCTTAGTTCCCCTCCCCACCAATGTGGGATACCATCTGTAACAGCCCAGACTCGTCGCAACCAAGATATTGTCCGCTTTGGCAGCCGGCATGCCCTCAGGCATCCGCCCCTCACGGATTTAAAACGCGTCTTGGTGGGGGAGGTATCCACACCCTTATAAAGGCATGCTTAGTTCCCCTTCCCCACCAATGTGGGATGTTACAATCCTCCCCCCTTAGGGGACCAGCGTCCTCGCTGGAACACTGGCCGACGACCAGCTCTGATACCATCTGTAACAGCCCAGACCCGTCGCAACCAAGATATTGTCCGCTTTGGTAGCCGGCATGCCCTCAGGCATCCGCCCTCACGGTTTTAAAATGCGTCTTGGTGGGGGAGGTATCCACACCCTTATAAAAGCCATGCTTAGTTCCCCTCCCCACCAATGTGGGATGTTACAATCCTCCCCCCTTAGGGGACCATTGTCCTCGCTGGCACACTGGCCGACGACCGGCTCTGATACAATCTGTAACAGCCCAGACCCGTCGTACCAAGATATTGTCCGCTTTGGCAGCCGGCATGCCCTCAGGCATCCGCCCTCACGGTTTTAAAACGCGTCTTGATAGGGGAGGTATCCACACCCTTATAAAGCGGTGCTTAGTTCTCCTCCCCAACAATGTGGGATGTTACAATTTAGGATGTTGATTTTCGATTTTATGATCTCGTCAGACATGGGGCCTTAGTGATTGACATGTAGTAATTGTAAGGGTGAAAGCACCGGTAGTTGGGGTCTCTAACTGGAAAATCGTTGCGTACAAATTTAAATTGACGGATCCGGACGCTTACCTGGGACGCCCTGATGAGAGTGCTGAAACCTATTAGGACAAAGCATGTCAAACGCCAGGATCATACTCTGATTAGTCACGGTTGTAGTTTCCCACTCGGGAAATGAGGGCCATTCCGTATGTTTTTCAAAAATCATTCGATTTTGTGTTTTACGCGCTGTATGTAAAATTTTCAATAACCTATGATAATCTGAGTTACACCATCTCACTATCACACACTTAACCTTTTATGACCTAAATGGATTTCAATCTAATTTCTCGTTTTACATGTTGGTGATTTTATGATTTTCCCCTATGATTCTCTGTATTTTATGATTTATCAAATCAGTTGTCGCATAATTTAAAAAAAAAATCGGTCACTCACCCTAATGTACCCATTGTCTCATGATTGTTCCTCTCTTTTCTCAGCATGGATCGTCGTATTCGTCACCGCAACCGTCTAGTGGCTCGAGAGGTTGTACGTCAAGTGACGGCTGTCCTCCCTGATTTAATCGAGCAAGCTCTCAATGCCAACGCTACCACTACAGAACCCACCTGTCCTTCCAAGCGCCAAAAGGCGTGCATTTCTTCTACGTGCAAAGATTCTGGAAATCCTACTGGTCGACCACAAGGAAACTCGGGTGTTGAGTCCTCCTCTACCAGAGCCAACAAGAAGAAGAAAAAGACTAAGCCTACTGCTAGGGCCACAACCCCTAAGGCTCCAATTGATGTTGATGTTCCCGCACCTCCAGTAACTCAAGGTGTTCCCGCTGTGCCGAAAGCTAAGAAAACCTATGCTGGGCATCACCCCTCCTGCAGTCGGTGCAAACATCATCATCCCACCCACCTTCCATGTTGGCAGTGCATAAATTGTGGCCTTCTTGGCCATCATGTGGGTATCTGTCACTGACCCAGCCATCTCGGGAGCACCAGTCACCTACCAGCTCGAGCTCAGCCTCAAATGTTTCAACCCGTGGTGCCCATGCCTGCTCAAGCCTTTGCTGTCCGCCAGAACCCTTGTCTCCACCTATGATTGCTATTACTATGGTACCACTGATCGCACTCCTTTGGCGCATCCACTGTTAGCTACATTTAACGCTGCCGTCAACGACAATGCTGTCCGTGGACCCCATGCTGGATCTTTCCACTCGGATGTTGTTTGACGTGTCTTTTGTTGATGCCTTGTAATCGTTTGAAATTGTTGACTTTCTATGTAGTGACTTCCTTTACCTTGATGTCGTTTGAAACCTTATTGCTCTATTTCTTTTATGCACTTATGTACTCGGTTATGTGATGTCCCGTTTGGATTCCTGAATCATTTATCCCTTATATGATCATTATCGTTATGTGTACGTTGGGTAAATTCTCGTTGATGGGTTCACAAGTTTGTAGGTTGCGTGGTTACAGGATTACACGTATACATGCAGACAAGCCGGCACGTGAGCAAGTTATGAACCCACGCGCATATGACTCTCCTGTGTTGTTAAAAATTTCAAATTTACCATATACCTCTGCTTGATGTATCTCGTGTACCCTCTAGATATGTGTGTCAGGGAGTCTACCCGTTTGGAAATTTATGAGTTTACAAGTCCACATGTTTACGGGATTGCATGTGTATGAGTCTATGAATTTACGACCTTTCGAGTAGACAACCTTATACACATACCGGTATCAAATCTATTCGTTCAAAATGACCATTGAGTTATGTCTGCCTTGCGACTTAACTCTTTGATGTTCGTTCTTCGGCCTTGTTCACCGTTAGCACCTCTAGCTCTTATTTTCCTTCACTCATTTTTGTGCTCTCTGTTATCATTATGAACCTGTATGCTTTAAGTAAATCATTTGTATCTCACCGGACCCACAGGTCCCGGCAAACCTTGACGATAAACCAGTCTGTGGGCTTTAGTCCACTATTACTTGCGTATGGAGCGCATGCATTTAGGAGCTAAAATTGTGGAAGTTCAACATAATGAAATGGGAATCGGGGACATACGAAGACACATCGGGTCTTCATCCCATTCACCGAATCAACTTTCACATTGCCTTTATGCTCTTTTGACTCCACTTGCCAGTCACCTTATCGTCTCTAACCCTTAGGGAAACGTTCGCCTCTGCGCGAGTGTTTCTTCCTCATGGGTTTTGCCTTTTTCCATTGTGTTAACCCTCCTCTTTTTGTGCTCTTCATGCGCCTCAGCTTTTGTTTGTACCTGATTCGCGATAGTGTCTGGTCTCGAACTCCACGTTTCAACCGTCACTTCGCGTCCCTTTCCCAAATTCGTGATCGCCCTCATAGGCAATATATGAATTTGCTCATTTCTCATCCTTGATCACTATCATGGGGAAACTCGCTTGTATTCAGACCAGAACTCCGGGGTATTCTGGCTAATTAGGTTCGTGAATTCGGCTATTGATTTACTCGATAGTCGATTTATGGATCCCATCTGTGACGTTTCTGCCCTAGAGTTGTCTAGCGTTGCTTTACCCTTGACTCAAGAGTCTAATTTTAGACTCTAGACCCATCATTTCTCGGATTCGATCCTTCGATTTGACCCTCGTTTATTGCATGACCTTGATGATTGTTTCAGTTGTAGTTCAGTCTTTATTCACACTACCGTTATGTGATCGTTTGTGGGTTCACCAATCTATTTCATCGGGTGTATCATTTAATTCTAAATCTTTGGCCTCATCTGAAGGGTACTAAGGGTGGATGTAATCGGTAATCACTATTAATCAAGTTATTCTTCATTTCAAGTTATGTTATTTTGATTTGCGTTATCAGATTTCTCGCATTTTCAGTTATGGTATTCGATTTATGTTATCAGCATTCTTGCATTTTAAGTTATGTTTTCGGTCCATGTTATTGAGTTCATGTATTTCGAACCATGATAGTCGAGTTACGTTATCGGACTCATGTACTTCGAGCCATGTTATTCAGTTTATGTTATCGGGCTCATGTATTTCGAGTCATGATATTCGATGCATGCTATCGGGCTCATGCGTTTTGAGTCATGTTATTTGGTTCATGTTATCAGGCTCATGTATTTCGAGTCATGCTATCCGGTGTATATCATCGGGTACGTGAATTTCGAGTCATGCTGTTCGGTTCATGTTATCAATACATGTATTTCAAAACATGTTGTTCGGTTCATGTTATCGGTACATGCATTTCGAGACATGTCATTCGGTTCATGCTATCGATACATGTATTTCGAGACGTGTTGTCCGGTTGGGTGATCGAATTCATGCGCCTCGAATCATGTAATTCAATTCATGTCATTGAGTTCATACACCACGAATCATGCGGTTTATTCCAAGTCAAAGGAGTCGTGTTGTTTTGAAATGTACTGTTCGGATTACGCTAGTTGTGACACCCGAGCGAGTACTAACCAACTCATGATGTGACATCTGAGAATTCCAAGGTTAACTTCCGTTAGACAATCTCCGTTAGTTACGTTATAAGTGTTAACTTAGTAACTAATGCTTAACTAGGCCGAATACGTCCACGACCTTTGGTTGATCACCGAACCCGTCCATATGTGTTATGTGCTTATTTATTTATTGTCATTATGTGCAATGTGATTTAAACGCATGAATTAGTATTGATAATAGAATGTAAATTGGCCCCTTTTGGTTGCCAGCGAAACTACCGGGCGAAACTGTAGATTGCTCGGTAGCCGGCTAAACTGTTTGATTTACATGTGTTCAGAGCCAGTTTCGCTTGGCCAGCGAAACTGCCAGCGAAACTAGCTCCTGATATAAAGACCATAAAACCCTAATTACTCCCCATTTGCATAAACCACACAAAACACACACACACACTCTCCATCTCTTCTCCTGTGAAATCTGGTCAGCCGAGAAACACCACGAGCCGACGTGATCTCAGCCTCGAGACATCATCCATTCGGATCCTAGATCGAACCGTGAGTCTCAAAACCACCTTTTCTTGCATATTCTATGTGTTTTCTTAAAAAGCATGCTTAGACCTCCATGGAATCATTTGATCTTTTGATATAATGCTTAGGAATGCTAGATCTATCATAAAGTCTGTAACTTTACGTTTGAAATCAAACCATAATGAAGATTCATGCTAGTTAGGTCATTTTATGCTTAAAATGTGTTTTTGGTGACTTGAATGTGAAAACTCATGTGTAAGGTGTTAAAATTGCCTCTGTGATGTTGGTAAATGTTTATGCATGCTAGATATTGAATTACATGATGTATGGAAGCTGTTAGATTGATTTTTGGTCTTAAAAACGAGTCTTTTTCACGACTAGCGAAACTGGGCATTCTTTAGGCGAAACTGTAGTTTCGCAGCCCCTTTGAATATTCATCCAGCGACACTATGTAGCGAAACTATAGTGTCGCCTGTGTATTGCTTGAACGAAACTACCGAGCGAAACAACCATAGACCTTGTCCCTGAACGAAAGTTCAAACCAGTTTCGAGCGAAGCTATGCTAGCGAAACTGTGTCATCAGTTTCGAGCGAAACTAGCTAGCGAAACTGTGTCATCGGGTATGCCCTAGCGAAAGTGCTGCCCGTGCACATAGCGAAACTGCGCAGCGAAACTGTAGCGAAACTGCATAGCGAAACTGTGCCAAAACCCAAAACCCAAACTTGTGCAACTTATTTGAATGTTATGCCATGACTTACGTGATTATGCAATAATGAAACATG
The DNA here is from genome assembly GCA_039602395.1 of Deinandra increscens subsp. villosa. Classification (NCBI taxonomy): domain Eukaryota; kingdom Viridiplantae; phylum Streptophyta; class Magnoliopsida; order Asterales; family Asteraceae; genus Deinandra; species Deinandra increscens. The sequence continues at coordinate 68,136,172 of JBCNJP010000003.1, forward strand.
CTTTGATTTCTGAGTTATGTGAACCCTCGTTTATGATCAACCATCGGTGTCGTGTGTCGGTATGTCGTGTCATAGTTCCAACGTGCTATGTTATGGGCCATAGTGACGTAAGTTAAATATTAGACACAAAACTAATACTTAAGACCTAAACGTGTTCTTAGGTCTTCGTTAAGCAAACAATATTTGGATTACTTAGCAAGTGTAGCAGTGCAACCCAAGGTGAGTGTCACTAACCCATTTACCGTGAACCCGTTTGGGTCACACTGAATAACTTAATGAAAAACAATGCTGACAACCTTATGAGTGCTATGCACCTCTCTGATGAACTTGAAAACTTAGGAGTGCTTGGCACCCACTTGATGAACTTGAAGTGTTTTATGGGAGACACTTGTGAAATACTTAAACAACTATTTCTAAAACGAAACTGAAAATGTTTTCGGGATTCATGAGAACCCAAAGTAAACCGTTTTAATATGGCTAGTGTAGGTTAAAGTCTAACCACATGATATCACATGATTTCTAAGGATTGCCTTATAACTGAAAAAGTCCTCAACTTAATTGTACCATTAATTGTAAAGCGAGGGGATGTTGGGTAGATCTACTGGAGTTTGACAAACTCCGCCTCGTGACACGGGAAGTGCACGGAGGAACAATATCAGCCTATCTGACCGTGATCCCGAGAGGACACGGGGGAGGCAAAGCCGCGATGACGTAGGTCCGCAAAACAAAATAGATGATGGCGATGCCACTACAATATTAGTCAGCTTTGGTACAAACTTCCTTAGTGCATGGAACAACGGATTAGCTACCCGCGATATCGGTTGAGCACTTTAACTATACAAAACTAGTACATACCCGATAACGTATGTTACGGACATTACTTTTACTAAACCACAATACTATGATTATGGATATCACTAAGCATTGCTTTTCACAAATAAATATTTCATAAGTATATGTTGACACGATTATGATTATGAGACCGGGCCACTGCATGACAAGCCCACCGTGAACTCACCAACCGTTAGGTTGACACTTGCGTGGTTTAAACTTTTGCAGATCGCTGAGGAGTATCCGGATGCGGGTTGGCACGGCACATGAAGACATTTTATTTTTGTTTAAACCAGATTGGGAATTTAAGACAATGAGTTGTAAAGCACGTGGTTAGTGCTAAGACAATATTTTCCGCTGCGTATTTTGACACTTTATTTTATGATATATATTTGGACTTACTCTGATTCGTTTAGTATTTGTAACTAATGGTTGTGGTCCTGGTTTGCTCGCACCCCTTAACGGTATAAACTCCGTTAGTGGTTATTTGGGGGTGTGACACATGACATCCAATGCGTGGTTTTCCGTTTAGTTCGTGGTACTCGATTTCTTTTGGTATCATTCGCTTTGAGCCCTTTTGGACCCATCATTTGAATTTTTTTTACGGTTGCGATCGTTAATTCGAGTGTTGACCATTACTCTACTCTTGCTAAATCAGAGATTCATACGCGCTACCACCGACGATTGTGTGTGATGCTAGGTTAGCATACGATGGGTATCGGTTGTGGGGTATAGGTCTTGGGTTTTAGTGAGGGCTGATTCAGATTCTATCCAGATATCGTGTCTCGTAAGGTAAACCGGATGTGGGTCGCTACCCATCTAGTTCACTAGAACTTGACACCTTGTTTGGATAAGATGTCTGAAGCTCCACATCTTTGTTTATTATTATTATCGATTTTGATGTTGGTTTATTCTATGTGAATCTATGTGAATCTACGTGAACCTATGTGATTAAGTTGGGATATTTTGAAGAAATCCATGTTGCATCCATTACTTACCTGAGTCTCCTAAACCCCCAGTCTCGTTCCTAAAGTAGGGGAGACTGTGGTCCACTATCTTTGGTTAGTCTTATGGATGATTCTGGTTTGGTCATAGTGTACTCCTCGGGTTTAGCACTACGTTGATGTTGCTCGCCCTATGTTGTTGTATCAAGCTCGGTTGTCTGATATTGGTGGTGTAGAATAGGATGTCCTCCGAAGACAAACATTACTCACTAAAGGTATTGAAGATGTGGTGGGTTAGCTGTGGTACACCCTATATATAAGCATCGGTAATTCCTTTAGGGTGCATTGGGAGTCGGACCGAGGACAGTGTGGGTGTGTGAGTTATGTCTCGATCATCGGTTATATAACAGTTTGTGCTCCTCAGTCACCATTTCAAACCTAACCCTTGCGGTGGTGTAGAGCTTTGATGCCGACATAATTGATTCAGTAATCGAGAATATATTCCTATCCTCGATGAAATCTCTTATGTCGTCTCTATATTGGTTTCAAGATGTCAAATGTGTTGTTTTAGTAAAACTCTTTTAACTACTATTTTCTCTAATATTTATTTAGTCTCTTCTAATTTCGAGACGAAATTCCTTAAAGTAGGGGAGACTGTAACATTTGCAAATTATCCGATTGAGAAATCCGACCCGTTTTGAACTTACGCGATTTACCGATTAGAAAATTACTGAAAACCGAGAGAATTTTCGGGTGTTTACACCCCGATTGGTGAATCTAAATGATTTATAATCGATTTTTGAAACCGGATACTTAATTATAATCAATTGGAACCAAATTGGGTGTCTCGAATTGAAAATAAAGCAATTTCGGGTTTTAACGCGATTTTGGTACGCGATCTGTCGTCTACCGGGAATCTCATATTTTGTCACTATATATCAAATTCAACATTTTTATGAGTCTAATAATCAATTATAATGCCACGAGTCATCACGCACTTGCTTGAGTCGCGAATCGTTGGTGAATTGCCCTAAATCGATATGTACGCCAAAACCGACCAAAATTGCATGTTTTGACCTAATTTGCGCATACGATTGAACTACGTGACGTATTTATAATCATTTTGAGTGGATTTTATGTGGTTAACATGTTGGGAGGATGGTTTGGGTGATTTGGAAGAAAACGGGGCTCGAAAACATCAAAACGACAAATCTAGAACGCGGACAAAGCGAAAAGCAAGGAGCCGTCCAGGAGGCTCTAGGCGTATCGCCTAGAGCTCCAGGGACTCCTAGGCGATATGCTAGGAATCTGAGATTGAATCCGGTAGAAGAGAAGAGGGGCGATGAGGAAGAAGGGGGTTCTGTAGTATAGTTTCAGGGTTTAAGATTGCTGAAAAGGGTGAATTACGATTTAAATGGGCAAGAAGTGTCCTTGTGCTTTTGAAAATTGTAACTATCCCCCAAATTGAGATGGTTCCTTTTTTAGGAAATCACTAAAAAGTAGAGGTGTACAAAATGGTTTATTTTTCTAATCGGTTCCGGTTGGGAGTGTTGACTGGTCAAAACCGGCTGTATATAATACCGGTTAGGTTATGAACCGGTTATTGAACAAGAAATGCTTAACCGGTGAGAACCAGTTATAAACCAGTTCCACTTAATCGGTTATAATAACCGGTTTTCCGGTTATTGTTTAATTTTGATATTTTTATACCCTTTTATTAAAAAAAACAAAAACAAAACAAACCCAACTTCTATAACAAATATAAAAAGCCTTCATTCTTATTTAAACTTCATGTTCAAGCACAAAACATACAAAAGAGATTAAAACTCACACACTAAAAAAAGAACCCGAAGTGATGAAGGTGCTTCTCTTGACAACGCCTCAACGTGTTGTTTCACTTATCATCGCCACTTGGCTTTGAGCTTGAGACTTTAGCTAGTTGTGTTTTACTTACAACAGAATGAGGGTACTTAATGTGTTGTCTCAAAGTTGAGTTTGATTTTGCATTCATTAACTTGTCACATAACTTGTATCAAGCTTTGTTTGACCCCTTCATCATCACACACATATCGTAATATTGGCAAACTTCCGGGTTTCATTTGTTGGAAAGACTTCACGAAATTGGTTCTCCATTTGAGGATTTTGAGCATTTATTTTACTATTTTAGATATTAGAGAGAGTAGAGATTGGTTGTAAACTAAACCAAACCAACACCATGTATTTATACTACCTTAGGGGGTATAAAATGCCAAAAAAAAATACCAAAAAAAGGTTAATATTGGGTGCCAAACGGTCATATGACCGTTATCAAACGGCTAGGTATTAAACCGGTTGGTAACCGGTGTTTTTAACCGGTTCCTATAACCGGTCTTTTTATTAAACATTAATTGATGTCTAACCGGCAGGGCGAGTCCAGACCAAACCGGTTTTATAAGTAACCAGTTTAGGTTTTTGGATGTACAACTTGCCCTACAACTAGTTTATTTGATAACATCTAACTAAAAGTGGTCGTTTAATATTTTTTTAAAATGATAAATTGTCACACTTTTATTTAGCGAGATTATACTTAGTATCTATTAGAAGTGTTTGTAGTATGATTTTAATAGCTTTTAGGTCAAAGCTGAGCAAAATTGTTACTTATGGTTCTTGAATATTGAAAACATGAACTGAACTGTTGAAATTTGAAGCCGAACCAAACCGAACCGTTATGAACAATTATGTTGTAAAACACCAGTCCAGTAGTAAACAATATGAGAATAATAAAGAGAAAAATATATCTAATATTTTATTGATAGGTACATCATATAATAAGATACGATAAAGTATATATAGGCGTAGAAAACTTAGAGAAGAAACTAGTATATTTTAGGCATTGATAACCACAATAATCTATATTTATAACACTCCCCATTGGTTATCAACTTCATACGCTTTAAGGTGTTGCCTCATTAAAAACCTTGTAAGAAAAACCCAGTGACACTCCCCATTGGTTATCAACTTCATACGCTTTAAGGTGTTGCCTCATTAAAAATCTTGCCAGAAAAACCCAGTGGGACAAAACCATAGCTAAGAGAAAAGAGCGCAGCGCGTATTGTCTCCCATGATGATTATAACTAAGATCCTCAAGTAAACATGCTTGGTCCCATGAACAAGATTCATAAATGTTGAAGTCGAAACTGGTTTGATAAACAAGTATCTTTCTACACCAATGTATATCCTTCCTTAATTTTGACAATACATGTCACACTGTCTTCTTATAAGACCGTCGATTGGTCCCATGATGTGCAATCGTAATTCCTTATCGGAACAATGCTATATGATTTTCATGTAAACTTTTGTTGCATCCAATAGTAAACAAATTCCACAAGAATCATAATTGTGTTGTGTTACTTTATCTGCATATGTAAAACTAACTAAACTTGTTTTGATGGGTTTGTAAAATATAAACCGGTATCTTTCATACCTTCAAAATATTAGTATAACTCATTCTAGCGTCTCATCGTTATAGATAGTTTATATCATGTTGATACATTTATACTTATGGTGTATCTCGCAATAAATATCAATGCATCAAGCGCATATAGTTGTAGTACTTTCAAATCAAGATTTTCTTGTAATCTGAAAATGCTCATTTTCTTTATCAAGTAATTTGACAATCTATAACGTACTAAAAAGATGAGCCTTCCTATATTTTATTCTTTAACATCTTCTAGATGGTAGGTTGATCGATAATATATATCTTTATACACACTTTTAATCTCTTCATGAGATATGATCAGCATAAACTATAAGAGTAGTAAAACCAGAGAATTGTCTACTAATAAAACATATAAACCATGTATCTTCATAAATCGATTATATTAACCGCTACAAAAATTGTTAACCTTATATAATATATCTCTCATGTTTTTTTATAAATCCTTTAGACCTTTAGAATCCATCTAGAGTCCATTGGGGACTTCTTTCCATCTTGAGTAATTTTGTATGCATTCAATTTTCATGAGTTTAGTACATAATTTCAGCATATAGCAAATCAATTATAAAGATATAACATCAATTCATTTTCAATGTATGTTGTACCAATATTATGACCATGTGATGTTCATCGATGCACACAAATTCTACCTTTAAGGTATTTAATGTATAACTCAACACAAGACGTAGTATTCCAAAAGTCTTACATTTTAAATCATCTTTTGAGCATTTCACATTATTAGGAAACTCATGAGGAGTTCCAACAACATAAATGTTATTAACATATACAATACTCATAACATATTTAGATCCGAATTTATATACAACAATTATAATGTTCTTGGGAACTTACTTTACATGAATATTATGGCGTTTTAAATCTTTCATAGATTTCATCAAAAATACATTATCAAGTAAGCCATACCATTATATCCACTCATATCAATTCTCTCTTATTGTTTTGGTCAAAAATTATGAAGCTAAATTAGGTAACCAAATTCGTTTGTGAGGTATGGTGCCCTGGATGTAGGATATCAAGAATCAGATTAGTTTGTTGAAATTCAAGGTTTAGTTTATATAAATGGAAACACAAGTGAACACTTCCCTGAATGCAACTAAGAACAACGAGATTTGAAAGGGGGAAAAGCCCTTAATCCTTGAATGCCTTCAAGGATTGCCGACATAAAAAACCCCTTCGGCAACGATAATACACGTTTCCTGTTTATTGCTAAGTAAAATATTCCGAGTACAAGTGTTTACGGCGGGAGAGTGAAAAAACTAGGTCCTATGCCGCGTATAAATACATAGGAAACCTAACTAACATCCCGAGATTCCTGGGATCTTCTTTCAACCACTTTCGGCCATTATTTGACTGAGTTTAACAGCGGTTCTCCTTTTCCACACGTGCTTCTGACCTTGACCAGGTCTATATGACTGTTATCTTCCCTTCTGTTCCTGGCTTGGACACACGGAATCAAAGAGAAAGATTAGTAAAGCTTTCTTAGCATGCAGGGTACCCGTGCTTGCTGGGATTAAATAGATGAACAGATTCAGAGTGCATTACATCCTGGGATAACAATTAAGTAAATTATAAGCAGACATCTTGGGTTAAGTTACCAAAAACGCATTCCCTGTATGTTCGACATCCAGGGGTCTTAACCGGTCGGAGATCATTAGTAAGAATTTGAACGAAAATTCAGGGTATAACGATTACCCCCAAACTTCGCAGCTTGTAGATAAAATTTACAACTGTGAATTTTTTGAATCGAGATGAGTCATCGTCTTTGGTTTAATCTCGTCCGCTTAAATTGCTTTTTCTGTTTCAATCTGATCACTTAATGTCTTCTCAACTCTGTAACTCCTTTCGCCCATAAATACCCCATTACTCGAGTGTTTTACCTCACCCAAGTCGAGAATTGCGAGCACCGATCGTTTCTTTTACCCATTCCGGCCAGGTAATCTTCTCCTCTTCGATCTTTCTTTTCTTTTCCGAACCATGACCAAGAGTCAAATTCGTCGGAAGCCCACTGTTTCTCTCGCCGGGGTGGAGGACTTTCTCGATCAAAAGTTCCTCCTCCATCCCGAGCAAGAAAGATGCACCTTCACCAACGATGTAATCGCATTGGTGAAGAACTCTGATCTCCTACCTCCTTCTGCAGTCATTAGGGCTTTCGACCCTAGGTTGAGATCAGACTTCGTCTCTCCGACCTGGGTCTGCTTTCAGTTCACCCCATGGGCTTATCCTTCCCCTTTTCCGGTCTCGTCGCCGAGTTCTTTAAGGCCAGAGGCCTTTCTTATGCCCAGACCCTTCCTGTTGTATGCCGCATCCTTGGAACCCTGGATCGCCTGAACAGTTCCTTTGAACACCTGGTCGGCCTGCCGGAGATAGCCATGGCCTACGAGCTGAAATCGCATGGTTCCAGCCGTTTCTTGTTCAAAGCCTTTTCTAAGACATGCAACTCATTCCTAACGCTATCCAACACGGTGAATGGAAGGGTAAATTCTTTTTTGTCAAGCGTTCTAGCATTCCCGGTGGTTTCCAGCTTCCACAAGCCTGGATTGTAGAGGGTAGGCATACCTGCACTAGATGTTAGGATTTTTATTTAATATCATATAATCTGACCTTGAATGTCATTCTTTACAGCTAAGAGTTTAAGAGAGATCGGTCCTGAGGAAGAAGAAATTGAGAGCAATTTGCAGAAATTCCTAGGTATTCCAGAGTTTGAGCACGCATTCAAAGCATTTGAGCATCCAGCCCCCTCCCAGCCTTCTGTTAGCATGTCTAGTTGTAAGTTACCCTGCATTTTGTTAATTTTTTGCGTACCTCATTTGCTGACATCCTGGGCCATGTTTCTGTCTAGTTGTAATACTGAGCACCGTTAAGGCCGAGCCTACCCCAGCATCCAAGGCTACCACATCCAGGGCAATAGGTATGAAGAGGAAGACCCGAGGATTCAGCACCGCTACTGTCCAACATCCCCTGGCTGAGATGTCTCCCCAGGAACTTGTGCAGCATGCTGAGGTTGTCGCCCATCAGGTAGCCCTGGTTGTTTCCGCTTTTCTTGCATTTAATAGCCTGTTACGAAATTAACTTCTATCCTGTATTTACCCTTTCGCAGGCTAACTGCCGTCTTCTGGAGCTGCTCGAGGCCGCCGAGAGGCAAGCCGCTGAATCCGACACCCAGAAATCCAGGGTCCCCCAGGCTAAAAAAGAAACATCTAGGGCCAAGGCCCAACATGACAAGGTTCAGAATCTGCTGCTCGAAAAGAGAAGAAGGCAGTGGAAACTCGGAACCAGCATGAGAAAACCCTGAAGGAGTACGTGGAGACGTTCGAGAACTCGGCTATGATCTCGGTGTTGCAGCCGAACTGATGATGGCCAAAGAAGCCAAGGATGATGGTCACACCTGCGCCAACTGGACTGTGCCTTTATGGCTCAAGCAGTTACCCGGCCTGGGTGGTCCAGTTCCCTAAGGGTACGAGACTGCTGAGGCCCAGGGTGTTGAGACGACCTTGCGTGCTGGCGTATCTGGATATGGGACTAGAGAAGGACAGCCGATGGCCGAGGATGCTAGGGACGAGAAGGGTGCTAGTGATGAAGCCATGAAAGAAGGAGGTGAAGGCGCCAATGATGAGGTAGCCGTGGATACTGTTCAATAATCCATGGTCATTTATCTCTTTCTTTGTTTATTTTGAAGCTTTCTTTTAAACAATGTCTTTTGTATGGTTGCCAGAGGTTTGATTCCCGATGTTACAATGCTCCACCCAAGGGTTCATCACCTGTGGTTTTGACTTGAAGCCACCCTGAGGTGTTTTGGCACTTTGTTCCAACCAAGGGGTGGTTTCTTTATATATATATATATATATATATATATATATATATATATATATATATCTGCTTATGAACTATATGCTTGCATGATATCTTTAACTTTTCTGCACAAACAAATACATAAGTACGATAAGAATGTTAAGCAATTAACCCATACCTTCTACATCCTGGGATAGTCCCTGGATCCTATACTCCTTCTTGTGCAAGCGAATAATTTCTTCTCTCCTTGGTGCAATTCCGCTTTCGATTGCTCAGCGACAACCTAAAATGTTGCTTAATCGACACCGAAATCCTAGGATTTGGCACTGCCGTTCCATCCTAGGGTATGATCATTCAGGTAGACCCTGCATATGTTAGGAACAAATGTTAACAATTGGGATCAAACCCAAAAATCCTGGGGTCGAAACCAAAAATCCTGGGGTTAAGCCCAAAAATCCTAGGGTCAAGCCCAAAAATCCTGGGGTCAAGCCCAAAAATCCCGGGGTGAAGCCCAAAAATCCTGGGGTTAAACCCTGTGCCGATTCAACGAACTGGGGTCACGCCCGGTGCCTTACTAGCAAATTCTAGGGTCTACCTCGAGCCGAACCGGCGAACTAGGGTATTGCCTCGTGTGTCTTATGTTGGTTTGAAAACACCAAAAACCTTAAGGAACCCTCATATGTCCATAAATCATGAGGTTGTCGCCCATGCTGTCAACACAGGTCGATCCTATAATCCTGGGTCCCATATGTGGGTTAACATGCGCTACAGGCGGGGGTCATGCGCTACAGGCGATTACCCAAACGTAGGAGAGGTGATATCCTCTCAAACCTTAGAAGGTATTCTACATACCTTAAACGGAGGAGAGATGGCCAGTCTCTAACTTAGGAGAAACACATCCCTGGCTTCATGCATCCAGGGTTAGCTATCTGTTTTCATCCAAGTATCTCAACCAAAGGAGTTAGTAATTTCATGGGAAATAATAAAAACAGGTAAAGTAAGAATATAGCAAAAGCATTTGATAACAATAAAAATTATAAGAGAAATACCTCGATCAATTCATTAGTTAGGAAACATACCTGACGTGCCGCATCCTGGGTACTATGCTTACATGAAATAAGCTTTCAAATGGATTACATTCCACGGTCTTGGTAGTAACTCACCATCCATGTTGGCAAGCCAATATGCCCTTTTACCTGCCTCTGAGTCGATTAAGTAGAGGACTTCCCATTTTGTAGCCAACTTACCATCCCCTGGATTTGTCGTGTTTTGGAATGCCTTCCTTAAAACCAAGTCTCCTACCCTGAACCTTCTGATTCTTACATGCTTGTTGTAGGTTTCAGATATTCTTTGTTGATACGTGGTCATTCTCCAAGCAGCTTATTCTCGTAGTTCATCCACGGTGTCAAGATCGTCAGCCAGGGACTCATTATTTGCATCCTGGGTCTGCCTGATGACCCTGAATGTTGGGACGACCATTTCCGTTGGAATGACTGCTTCCGTACCAAAAACCAAGGAAAAAGGGGTTTGGCCTGTAGCATTCTTGGATGTGGTTCTATCAGCCCACAATGCTAATGGTAGTTCCTCTGCCTATTTTCCCTTCTTCTCCTTGAGTCTTTTCTTCAAATTGTTGATGATAATCTTGTTACTAGACTCCGCCTGGCCATTAGCATGAGGATGTACTGGTGTAGAAGTTATCATCTTTATTCCCCAACTTTCACAGAATCTAGTAGTCCTCTTGCCACTGAATTGAGACCCATTATCACACACTATTTCAGAGGGTATGCCGAATCTAGTTATGATATTCCTCTTGATGAATGAAATAACTTCCTTTTCCCTGACTTGCACATATGCTTCGGCCTCTATCCACTTCGAGAAGTAATCAGTCATAGCTAACATGAAGACTTTTCCTCCTGGCGCCTTGGGTAGCTTGCCCATAATGTCCATTCCCCATTTCATAAAGGGCCAGGATGCAGGGATAGGATGCAAGTGTTCGGCAGGTTGATGGGGAATGTTGGCGTGTCTCTGGCAAGCATCACATTTAAGGGCAAAATCCTCGGCATCTTTTCTCAAGGATGGCCAGAAGTAACCTCCTCTCAATATTTTAGACATTAGAGACCTACGCCCTATGTGGTTTCCATAGTCGCCTTCATGGATATCTTTAATTACTTCCTGAGCTTCTTTATTCTCCAAGCATCTTATGTATATTCCTGCAACATATTTTCTATATAATTCACCTTTAATGAGAACGTACCTGGCCATTCTGGTTCTGAACGCTCTGGTATCTTTTTCTTCTTTTGGGATGGAGCCATTTTGTAGGTATTCTACGATAGGTCTGGTCCAGGATGAAAAGGTATCCTGGGACTTAGGACGCTGTGCATCTTGGGTATTAGGGCATTATGCATCCTGGGTATCGGGACACTATGCATCCTGGGTATCAGGACACTGTGCATCCTGGGTATTGGATGACAAAACCATACCCCCAGGATCAATGTCTTCCAAGTTCTCTTCTTGATTGATTGCTGGACTTAGTATGTGGATTATGGGGATATGTTTATCTTCCATTGCTTTGAATGCCGACCCCAGGTTTGCTAGTGCATCCGCTTCAGCATTTTCATCCCTGGGTACTTACTGAATGTCGAACATTTGAAAATCCTGGGATATGGCTTTCACAATTTCTAGGTACTTGACCAGTTTCTCCCCTTTCACTGCATAAGTTCCATTAAAGTGGTTAGCTAGAAGTAGGGAATCGATGTATACCTGGATGTTCTGGATCCCAAGATGTAGAGCTAATTGTAGGCCAACAATCAGGGCTTCATACTCCGCTTCATTATTGGTTGCCTGGAACCCACACCTAACAGCCTGGGGTATCATGTCTCCCTGTGGCGATTTTAGTATGATTCCAAGGCTTGTCCCCCTGACATTGGAGGCCCCATCCGTGAACAGGGTCCAACATCCTGAGAATTCTTCTTGCTGTAGGCTCTGGAATTCTTGGTCCGCTTCGTCTCGGAGATCATTACTGAAATCAACCACAAAGTCTGCTAGAGCTTGTGATTTTATGGCTGTTCTTGCTTCATATACCAGGTTGTAAGCACTCAACTTCAGAGACCATTTTTCCATCCTCCCTGACATCTCAGGTTTCCTTAAGACAGACTTTATAGGGTAATTAGTTTTCACATGTGTAGTATGAATTTCAAAATAGTGTCTAAGTTTAGTAGAAGCCATACTTAGGGCTAATTAAGTTTCTCTAAATGCGAGTACATGGATTCAGCATCAAGAAGACTTTTACTTACGTAATATACTGGGTGTTGTTGACCTTCCGCATCCTTGGTTAGGACCGCGCTTACCGTGTTTCTTGAGACTGCAAGGTATAACGATAAAGGCTCCCCTGGATTCGGCTTCATTAGAAGGGGTGCCGAGGATAAATAAGTTTTCAAATCCTGAAAGGCTTGTTCATGTTGGGACGTCTATTTTTCCTCAAAATATCATAAAAATCCCGACACCTCTCTGAGGATTTGGAAATGAATCTATTCAGGGCTGCAACACGACCTGTCAGCCTTTGTACATCCTTGCTTGATTCGGATGACTTGAGGTTCATTATGGCATGAATTTGTTCTGGGCTAGATTCGATTCCTCTTTTGGTCACCATGTAACCCAGGAATTTGCTAGCATCCACTCCAAAATGACACTTTTCTGGGTTCAGATTTATATTGTACTTGTCTAAGATGTCAAAAGATTCTTTAACATCCTGGACATGGGTGCTGACAATCCAGGGACTTTACCACCATGTCATCTATGTATACCTCCATAGTCTCTCCTATCTTTTCTCTGAACATCATATCCACCAATCTTTGGTAGGTTGCCCCTGCTTTTCTCAATCCATAAGGCATAACAAAATAACAATAAATACCTGTTGGTGTGATGAAGGCTGTATCTTCTTGATCACTGAGTTCCATTTGAATTTGTTGAAATCCAGAGGTGGCATCCATGAATGTTAGCATTTCATGACCTACCGTTGCATCCACCATGGAGTCAATGTGTGGTAAAGGAAAAGGGTCTTTAGGGCATGCACGGTTCAGGTCTGTATAATCTACACAGACCCTCCATTTTCCATTTTTCTTTTCCACTACCACCACATTAGCCAACCATCTTGGGAATTTAACCTCTCGGATCATCTTATTCTTCAGTAGACGGTCTACCTCCTCTTGGATTATTACATGCTTCTCAGGAGCGTACTTTCTCCTTTTTTGATGCACGGGCCTGTAAGAAGGATCAATACCAAGTTTATGTGTTATAACATCTTTGGATATACCTGTCATATCTTCAGTGTTCCACGTAAATGTTGACATTCTAGACCGGAGAAATTTCACCAGTTCTTCTTCAATGGGGCCAGGGATGTTAGTTCCTATTGACAACTTCTTCCCAGGATGCGAGAGGTCTAGGACTACTTGCTTCACATCCCGCTCCCTTGCTTCTAGGATGTCCCTGGCCTTTTTTTTAATTTGTTATCCTTGCCGGGCTTTGGCTGAAATCTTCATGGCTGATGTGTAGTAGTCTTTCGCTTCCTCTTCAAGCCTGATGAATCATGATATGTTTGGAGAGGTAGCCAAGCTGAGGTCAGAAATGAACAGGGTGGATCATACACCCGTATCTCCTGTTCAAGCCAGAAGGCTGCAATACGGCAGTCCTGGGAACGGATCTAGTCTAGTAGATGACAATTCAAATTGTTGATCCGAGGCCTACATATGCTACCGTTCATATTACCTTGTCCGACAGACCCAGGATGTCTACATTCAGGGAATCTGCCGCGAATCCTGGGGGCACCACTACCCAGGATACTGGTAACATCCTTGGAACCCCTAGCCTTAATGCTCATACTAATGAATCTATGCAGGATACAAGCTTAAGCCTAGAAGTGGCAAAGGAACTCAAAAAATTGAAGGAGATGATCTCGAGTGTTCCTAGGGTGGTCCAGCCTATCCCTGAAGTAGCACCATCGAGTCATCGACTTTCAAGGTTCGCTCCCCCAATATGTGACGTGGAGATACCCAATAGGTTTTAGACTCCAAGTATAAAACTGTACGATGGCACAACTGATCCAGAGGAACACGTAGCTCAGTATATGGAGAGGATAGAGGTGATCTACATGCCCCCCTGATATCAAGGAGGCATGCCTATGTAAGGGTTTCGGGTCAACACTCACAGGTTCAGCCTTGAAATGGTTGTTGAGTAGTCCACCCTATTCTATCCCATCTTTTTCTCATTTAATTAACTTATTCAATAACCAATTTTCTTGTAGTAGTAGTTTTGAAAAACAGACAAGTGATCTTTACAGGAATACCCAGAATACTAACGAGTCTCTCAGGGATTATGTAAACAGATTCGGCAAGGAGACCATGGATATTCCCAATATAGACATGGCTACTGTTGTCCAGGCATTCAAGATGGGCCTCAAGAAGGATTCGCCCTTCTATCAAGATCTCGTAATGAACCCCTGTCAAAGGCTTGATGAAGTAAGGCATAGGGCCATACGATTCATTAGGCTTGAAGAGGATAGGAAAATACATGAAAAAGCTGATGTTGTCCCAGGATACGGCTTTTCTAACAGGAAATCATAACCGACACATCCAAGGTCCCAGGGGCCTAAACCCTATTCCAAACCTGATAATCCAAGGGTTAATAGGGTCGATCAGGGTGAAGACGAGGATGATGAAGAGTATCCTACTTTTAAAAAATTTTGTTTTGCTACTGATATTGCAGGTGTGATTAATGCTATGCAGGACCTGGGGGACAAAACGAGGTGGCCCAGGAAGACAGACAAAAAGCATCCTGGAAAGATAAGTCCAAGTGGTGTGCATACCAAGAGGACTTTGGCCATGTAACCAAGGATTGCTGAGCAAAGGCTTTCCTGAAAGAACTCTTAGGGAGGAGGAAGGACAAATCCAAGGGCGCTGACCAGTCTGCGAAATCCAGAGGCACTAACCAGAACAGGATGCAGACAGATAACGTGGGCATCCTGAGCGGGCATCATCTCCTTCTCCGGATGCAAAGGTAATCTATTTTATTTTTGGTGGATCTGATATATGTGGTACTTCTTATTCTGGAGCTAAAAGGCACGCGAAGGAAACCAAATCAGACGTACCTAGAAAATCTGTCAAAGCCTCAGTACAAGCAGATCTGAAGGATGTTACCTTCGGTGAATATGACAGGTGCAACTTCATGGACCCTCACCATGATGGGCTCGTGATGACGCTCTACATAGCCAACCATTTCATAAAGAGGATCCTAATTGACGGAGGCAGTTCTGTCAACATTATTCAACTTGAAACGTTGGCCAAGATGGGGATACCCCAGGATGAAGTCAATTCCACGGTCCTCGTAGGTTTTAGTGGGGAAACGAAGAATACCCTGGGAGAGGTGAAGCTTCCAGTTTATGTTGAAGGGGTGAACTCGATGCAACGCTTTTGTCTCATGGAGCTCCGTTCGGATACAACATTATCCTGGGCAGACCCTGGATTCACGACATGAAAGTTATCCCCTCTACGTACCATCAGTGCGTCAAACTGCCCACACCCTGGGGGAGTGGTCACCATCTACAACGACCAACAGGAAGCGAAAGACTGCTACACTTCAGCTATGAAGATTTCAGCAAAAGCTCATCAAGGATAGCAATTAAAGAAGAAGACCAGGGATGTCTTAGAAGCAAGGGAGCAAGATGTCAAATAAGTAATCCTAGACCCATTGCATCTTGGGAAAAAAGTATCAACCGGCACCAATATCCCTGGCCTTATTGAAGAAGAGTTGGTGGAATTCCTCATATCCAGAATGTCAACGTTTGCATGGAATACCGAAGACATGATAGGTATATCAAAAAATGTTATAACTCATAAACTTGGTATTGATCCATCTTACAGGCCCGTGCATCAAAAGAGGCGGAAGTATGCCCCTGAGAAGTATGTGATAATCCAAGAGGAGGTGGACCAGCTGTTGAAAAACAAGATGATCAGGGAGGTTAAGTTCCCAAGATGGTTAGCCAATGTGGTGGTAGTGGAGAATAAAAATGGCAAGTGGAGGTTCTGTGTGAATTACACAGACCTGAACCGTGCATGTCCTAAAGACCCTTTTCCCTTACCACACATTGACTCCATGGTAGATGCGATGGCTGGTCATGAAATGTTGACATTTATGGACGCCACCTCAGGATTCCAACAAATTCAAATGGAGCCAAGTGATCAAGAGGATACGGCGTTTATCACACCCACAAGTATCTATTGTTATGTTGTTATGTCCTTTGGATAAAAAAATGCAGGGGCAACCTATCAAAGACTAGTGAATATGATGTTCAAAGAAAAACTAGGAGAAACTATGGAGGTTTATATAGACGATATGGTGGTAAAGTCCCTGAATGTCAGCACCCATGTCCCAGGATGTTAAAGAATCTTTTGACATCTTGGACAAGTACAATATGAAGCTGAATCCAGAGAAATGCCATTTTGGAGTAGGTGCTGGTAAATTCCTGGGTTATATGGTGACCAAAAGAGGAATCGAAGCTAGCCCATAATAAATTCGTGCCATCATGAACCTCAAGTCACTCGAATCAAGCAAGGATGTGCCAAGATTGACAAGCCACGTTGCAGCACTGAATAGATTTATTTCCAAATCCTCGGAAAGATGCCGAGATTTCTATGACATCCTGAGAAAGAACAAGAAGTTCGAATGGACGTCCCAGCATGAGCAAGCCTTCCAGGATCTGAAGACGTACCTATCCTCGCCACCACTCTTGATGAAGCCGAATCCCGAGGAGCCTTTATCATTGTACCTTGCAGTGTCAAGAAACACGGTAAGTGCAGTCCTAACCAAGGATGCAGAGGGTCAACAACACCCAGTGTATTATGTAAGTAAGAGTCTTCTTGACGCCGAATCCAGGTATTCACATTTAGAAAAACTTATACTAGCTCTAAGTATGGCTTCCACTAAACTTAGACATTTTTTTGAAACTCATACTATACATGTGAAAACTAACTACCCTATAAAGTTTGTCTTGAGGAAACCTGAAATGTCAAGAAGGATGGCAAAATGGTCCCTGAAGTTGAGTGCTTACAACCTAGTCTATGAAGCCAGAACGACCATAAAGTCACAAGCTCTAGCAGACTTTGTGGCTGATTTTAGTAGTGACATCCAGAATGAAGCTATTCAAGAATTCCAGAGTTTGTAAGAAGAAGAATTCTCAGGATGTTGGACCCTATTCATGGATGGGGCATCCAATGTCGTGGGGACAGGCCTTGGAATCATACTAAAATCGCCACAGGGGGGCATGATACCCCAGGCTGTTAGGTGTGGATTCCAGGCAACTAACAATGAATCGGAATACGAAGCCCTGATTGCTGGCCTACAATTAGCTTTACATATTGGGATCCATAACATCCATGTATACGTTGACTCCTTACTTTTAACTAATCACGTTAATGGAACTTATGCAGTGAAAGGAGAAAAGTTGGCCAAGTACCTAGAAATTGTGAAGGCTATATCCCAGGATTTTCAAATTTTCGACATTCAGCAAATACCCAGGGATGTAAATGCTGAAGCAGATGCACTAGCGAACTTGGGGTCAGCATTCAAGGCAATGGAGGATACACATATTCCCATAATCCACATACTAACCCCAGCAATCAACCAACAAGAGAACCCAGAAGACATTGATCCTGGGGGCAGGGTCTTGGCATCCAAACCCAGGATGCACAGTGTCTTGATACCCAGGATGCACAGTATCCTGATTCCTAGGATGATCTGATATCCTGGACTAGACCCATCATAGACTACTTACGGAATGGCTCCACCCTAAAAGGAGAAAAAGGTACCACATCATTCAGAATCAGGATGGCCAGGTACGTTCTTATAAAAGGAAAGTTATATAAAAAACCCGTTGCAGGAACATACTTAAGATGCTTGGAAAACGAGGAAGCACAGGAAGTACTCAAAGATATCCACGAAGGCGACTGCAGAAATCATACAGGGGGCAGGTCCCTAATGTCCAAAATCCTGAGGACAGGATACTTCTGGCCATCCTTGAGAAAGGATTCCCAGGATTTTGCCCTCAAATGTGATGCTTGCCAGAGACACGCCAACATTCCTCATCAACCTGCCGAACCCCTACATCCTATCCCTGCATCCCGACCCTTTATGAAGTGGGGAATGGATATCATGGGAAAGCTACCCAGGGCGCCAGGAGGTAAAGTCTTCATGCTAGCAATGACTGATTACTTCTCGAAGTGGATAGAGGATGAAGCATACGTTCAAGTCAGAGAGAAAGAAGTTATCTCATTTATCAAAAGAAACATCATAACAAGTGTTTTGGTCAAAAATTATGAAGCTAAATTAGGTAATCAAATTTGTATCTGAGGTATGGTGCCCTGGATGTAGGATACTAAAAATCAGATTAGTTTGTTGAAATTCAAGGTTTAGTTTATATGAATGGAAACACAAGTGAATACTTCCCTGGATGCAACTAAGAACAACGAGATTTGAAAGGGGGAAAAGCCCTTAATCCTTGAATGTCTTCAAGGATTGCCGGCATAAAAAAACCCCTTTGGCAACGCTAACACACGTTGCCTATTTATTGCTAAGTAAAATATTCTGAGTACAACTGATTGCGGCTTGATTGCTATGTGGTAGTGTCTATACAAGTGAATGAGAGTGAGAAAAATAAAGCCTATGTCGCGTTTAAATAGATTGAAAATCCTAACTAATAGTCCGAGATTTCAGGGAGCTTCTTCCAACGACTCTTGGTCGTTGCTTTGAGCGAGTTTGGCGGCGGGTCTTCCATTCTGCACGTGTTTCTCACTTTGACTAAGTCTCCTTGACCGTTATTCAATCTTCTGCACCTGGCTTATCGATCAAACAAATACAAGAACAAACTGTTAGTGTCTATGCCCTAGCATGTTGGGTTACTGTACATGCTGGGGTTAAATAATATAAATATGCAGTCCTTGGATGTACAACATCCTGGGGTATAATGAAAAATAATCTAGGGTACCAATCAGCTACAAGTATAGCCCATAGATATCTGACATTCAGGGGCTTGAACTTGTTAAAGAACATTAGTAACATTATTAGTGCGAAATCCAGGGTACAACAATTGCCCCCAAATTCGCAGCTTGTGGATAGAGTTTCACAGCTATGAATTTTTGAATCTTGGTCACTCATCCAAGCTACTTCAATCCTGGCCGCTTATTTCGGAGTAGATGCTCCACGATCATTGTGCACATCACCTCACCTCTGTAACTTCTAACCATAAAATAACCCCCTCTCTCAATCGGTTTTATCCACTTCTACCAGAGAGAAAAGCGATCATCGCTCCATCGCTTCGTCTGCACTTCTCTGATCAGGTACACCCTTCCTTCTTGTTTTCAATTTCATAGCCCGACGATGACTAAGAAACGTATTCGTTCCGAGTCTCAGACATGCAGCTTCACCGATGCTGAATCGGAAGATTTCTTTGATCAACGATACCTCCAAAACCCTTCCTTCTTGTTTTCAATTTCATAAATCGAAGATTTCTTTGATCAACGATACCTCCGAAAACCCTGAATCGGAAACATGCAGCTTCACCGATGCTGACATTGTCACCCTTAAGGCATCTGGGCTGCTACCTACCTCAGCCGAAATCCGATCATTCGACCCTAGGTTGAGATCGGATTTTGCTTCCCGCACCTGAGTTGTTTTCTGGCAGCCCCTTTCAGCATCAGACTCTCTTAGCCCTTTTTCGGCTTAGTCGCCGAGTTTTTTCGAAGCCTCCGGTCTTTCCTATGCCCAAACTCTTCCCATGGTTTGGCGCATCGTGGGTACCCTTGATCGTCTTAACCATTCTTACGAACACATGATCGGTCTGCCTGAGCTAGCCCAAGTCTATGAGATGAAATCCCATGGTTCAAACCGTTTTTTGTTCAAATCCCTCACAAAAGACCTGCAGCTAATATCCGACGTCACTCAGCGAGAAGAATGGCAAGGCCGGTTCTTTTTTGTAAAGCGATCGAGTATTCCAGGGGGTCATTGGCTTCCTCATAGGTGGATTGTTAAGGGTAGGAAGAGCTGTCATAGAAATTTAGGGTTAAAATATGCATTTATTGAGATACTAAGCTTGGATGTTTGTCTGTGCAGTGCCTAGTTTGTTAGAGATTGGCCCTGAGGAGCAGAATACCGAAGTCAAGTTAGAGAAGTTTCTGAGCATCCCTGAATCTGAACGATCATTCCGCTGTGAGGAGATTTCCGCTGCATCGTACCATACTCCCAGCATGTCAAGCTGTAAGTACCTCTGGATTTTACTTGTTTGTTTTTATAAATATCTTTGATCTGACATTCAGGGTTTCTTTCTCAGCTGCCGCTCCCAAGTTTGACCTGGATGACATAGACACTGCCCTAAGCTCTGGAACTGGTGCCGAGGATGAGATAATGGTCCTTGGATCTGTGAAGACTGAACCTACCCCCTGACTAAGATTCCTCCACCTAGGGCCTCCGGGACCAAGAGAAAGACCCGAGGGTCAAGTGCTGCCGCTACCACTCCTGCTGCCCCTAGTTTCATCTCGGACCTCTCAGCCGTGGAGAGTGAATCCCTCGTTCAACAGGTGAGTCTTATTTGACCCTTAATGGAATTTTCGCTTTCATATCGACCCTGACCATGGATTTCATTTCGTTTTCAGGCTACTTCCCACATTCTGGATCTTCTGGCCGCCACCGAAAGGCGAGCGACCGATGCCGAAGCCCTGGCCAAGGCAAAGATTGCCCAGGCCAACCAGGAGACCACCAAGGCGAAGCTCCTTCACGATAAGGCTGTGAAGCTCATTGAGGAGAACGAGAAGAAGGCAGTACGGGCGAGGGAGGAACACCAAGCTGCCATGGCTGATGTTGTGAAAACAACCAAGGTTTCGGCCATGGTAGCCCTGTTACAGGCCAGGCTCAAATTGGTGAAGGAGGCCAGGGATCTGAACCTTTTGAACCCGAAGTGGAACCACCGCCTGTGGCTGAATAAGCTGCAAGAGCTGGGAGGTGCCATCCCTGAGGGTTTTGAAGAGACCTAGGATGCGGGGTGTTCTGCCTTAGTTGCAGCTGGTGGTGGCAGTGAAATGGAGGTGGATCAAGTCAAGACCCAAGGTGCTGAGGGCCAGGATGATGCAGGCAAGGAGGGAGCTGGTGAAGAAGAAGCCAAGGAGAAGGATGCAGGGGCTGCTGATGCAGCAGCCACGAGTACTATTTAATAGCCCGTGGTCCTTTGTCTTTCTCCTGTTTTTATGGAGCTTTTGTTTAAAACAGATTATTTTGTGTTGGTTTGCCGGAGGTCTGATTCCCGATGTTACACTGCTCCACCCGCGGGTTTAGTACCTGTGGTTTGAACTTTAAACCACCCTGAGGTGGTTGGACACTTTGCTCTAACCAAGGGGTGGTTACCTCTAATATAAATATTTGCTTCTGAACTATATGTCTGCATAATATCTTTAACTTTTCTGCATAAATGAACACACAAATATGATAAGAATGTTAAAATAATCCATACCTTCTACATCCGGGGATAGTCCCTAAATGCTAAACTCTTTCTTGTGCAAGCAAATAATTTCTATAGTCCTTGGTGCAATTCTGCTTTTGATTCCTCAGCGACAACCTAAAATGTTGCTTAATCGACACCGAATCCTAGGATTTGGCACTGCCGTGCCATCCTAGGGTATGATCATTCAGGTAGACCATGCATAGGTTAGGAACAAATTTTAACAATCGGGATCAAACCCAAAAATCCTGGGTTCA
Organism: Deinandra increscens subsp. villosa; assembly: GCA_039602395.1. Taxonomy (NCBI): domain Eukaryota; kingdom Viridiplantae; phylum Streptophyta; class Magnoliopsida; order Asterales; family Asteraceae; genus Deinandra; species Deinandra increscens. The sequence goes on from JBCNJP010000003.1 coordinate 68,158,024, forward strand.
AAACCAAAAATCCTGGGGTCAAGCCCAATAAATCCTGGGGTCAAGCCCAAAAATCCTAGGGTCAAGCCTAAAAATCCTGGGGTTAAACCCGGTGCCGATCCGGGGAACGGGGGTCATGCCCGGTGCCGTACTGGCGAATTCTAGGGTCCACCTCGAGCCAAACCGGCGAACTAGGGTATTGCCTCGTGTGTCTTATGTTGGTGAGAAAACACCAAAAACGTTAAGGAACCCCCATATGTCCATGAATCATGAGGTTGTCGCCCATGCTATTAACACAGGTCGATCCCATGATCCTGGGTCCAATATGTGGGTTAACGTGCGCTACAGGTAGGGGTCGTGCGCTACAGGCGATTACCCAAATGTAGGAGAGGTGATATCCTCTCAAACCTTAGAAGTTATACTAGATACCTTGAACGAAGGAGAGATGGCCAGTCTCTAACTTAGGAGAAACACATCCCTGGCTTCATGCATCCAGGGTTAGCTATCTGTTTTCATCCAAGTATCTCAACCAAATGGGTTAGTAGATTTCATGGGAAATGATAAAAACTGGTAAAGTAAAAATATAGCAAAATCATTTGATAATAATAAAAACTATAAGAGAAATACCTCGATCAATTCATTAGTTAGGAAACATACCTGACGTGTCGCATTCTGGGTGCTATACTTACATGAAATAAGCTTTCAAATGGATTGCATTCCACGGTATCGGTAGTAACTCACCATACATGTTGGAAAGCCAATATGCCCCTTTACTTTCCTCTGAGTCGATTAAGTAGGGGCCTTCCTATTTGGGGGCCAACATACCATCCCCTGGATTCGTCGTGTTTTGGAATGCCTTAAAACCATGTCTCCTACCCTAAACCTTCTAATTTTCACATGCTTGTTGTAGGTCTTAGATAATCTTTGTTGATATGCAGCCACTCTTCAAGCAGTTTGTTCTCGTAGTTCATCCACGGTGTCAAGATCATCAGCCAGGGACTCATTATTTGCATCCTGGGTCTGCCTGATGACCCTGAATGTTGGGACAACCATTTCCATTGGAATGACTGCTTCTGTACCAAAAACCAAGGAAAAAGGGGTTTGGCCTGTAGCATTCTTGGATGTGGTTCTATCAGCCCAAATTCTAATGGTAGTTCCTCTGCCCATTTTCCTTTCTTCTCCTTAAGTCCTTTCTTCAAATTGTTGATGATAATCTTGGTACTAGACTCCGCCTGGCCATTAGCCTGAGGATGCACTAGTGTAGAAGTTATCATCTTTATTCCCCAACTTTCACAAAATCCAGTAGTCCTCTTGCCAATGAAATGAGACCTATTATCACACACTATTTCGGAGGGTATGCCGAATCTTGTTATGATATACCTCTTGATGAATGAAATAACTTCCTTTTCCCTGACTTGCACATATGCTTCGGCCTCTGTCCACTTCGAGAAGTAATCAGTCATAGCTAACTTGAAGACTTTGCCTCCTGGCGCCTTGGGTAGCTTGCCCACAATGTCCAATCCCCATTTCATAAAGGGCCAGGATACAGGGATAGGATGCAAGGGTTTAGCAGGTTGATGGGGAATGTTAGCGTGTTTCTAGCAAGCATCACATTTAATGGGCAAAATCCTGGGCACCTTTTCTCAAGGATGGCCAGAAGTAACTTGTTCTCAAGATTTTAGACATTAGAGACCTGCCCCCTGTGTGGTTTCCACGGTCGCCTTCATGGATATCTTTGAGTACCTCCTGAGCTTCTTTATCCTCTAAGCATCTTAGGGATGTTCTCGCCACAGATTTTCTATATAATTCACCTTTAATGAGAATGTACCTGGCCATTCTGGTTCTGAATGCTCTGGTATCTTTTTCTTCTTTTGGGATGGAGCCTTTAGGTTCTATCTTAGGTCTGGTCTAGGACGACAAGATATCCTGGGACTTAGGACATTGTGCATCCTGGGTATCAGGGCACTGTGCATCCTAGGGACACTACGCATCCTGGGTATTGGATGCCAAAACCATGCCCCCAGGATCAATGTCTTCCAAGTTCTCTCGTTGATTGATTGCTGGACTTAGTATGTGGATTATGGGGATATGTGTATCCTCCAGTGCCTTGAATGCTGACCCCAGGTTTGCTAATGCATCTGCTTCAGCATTTTCATCCCTGGGTACTTGCTGTATATTGAAAGTTTGAAAATCCTGGGATATAGCCTTCACAACTTCTAGGTACTTGGCTAGTTTCTCCCCTTTCACTGCATAAGATCCATTGAAATGTTTAGTTAAAAGTAGGGAATCAACATATACCTGGACATTCTGGATCCCAAGATGTAGAGCTAGTTGTAGGCCAGCAATCAGGGCTTCATACTCCGCTTCATTATTAGTCGCCTGGAATCCACACCTGACAGCCTGGGGTATCATGTCCCCCTGTGGCGATTTTAGTATGATTCCAAGGCTTGTCCCCCTGACATTGGAGGCCCCATCCGTGAAAAGGGTCCAACATCCTGAGAATTCTTCTTGCTGTAGGCTCTGGAATTCTTGGTCTGCTTCGTCTCGGATATCATTACTGAAATCAGCCACAAAGTCTGCTAGAGCTTGTGATTTTATGGCTGCTTCTTGCTTCATATACCAGGTTGTAAGCACTCAACTTCAGAGACCATTTTTCCATCCTCCCTGACATCTCAGGTTTCCTTAAGACAGACTTTATAGGGTAATTAGTTTTCACATGTGTAGTATGAATTTCAAAATAGTGTCTAAGTTTAGTAGAGGCCATACTTAGGGCTAATTAAGTTTCTCTAAATGCGAGTACCTGGATTCAGCATCAAGAAGACTTTTACTTACGTAATATACTGGGTGTTGTTGACCTTCCGCATCCTTGGTTAGGACCGCGCTTACCGTGTTTCTTGAGACTGCAAGGTATAACGATAAAGGCTCCCCTGGATTCGGCTTCATTAGAAGGGGTGCCGAGAATAAATAAGTTTTCAAATCCTGAAAGGCTTGTTCATGTTGGGACGTCTATTTTTCCTCAAAATATCATAAAAATCCCGACACCTCTCCGAGGATTTGGAAATGAATCTATTCAGGGCTGCAACACGACCTGTCAGCCTTTGTACATCCTTGCTTGATTCGGGTGACTTGAGGTTCATTATGGCATGAATTTGTTCTGGGCTAGATTCGATTCCTCTTTTGGTCACCATGTAACCCAGGAATTTGCTAGCATCCACTCCAAAATGACACTTTTCTGGGTTCAGATTTATATTGTACTTGTCTAAGATGTCAAAAGATTCTTTAACATCTTGGACATGGGTGCTGACAATCCAGGGACTTTACCACCATGTCATCTATGTATACCTCCATAGTCTCTCCTATCTTTTCTCTGAACATCATATCCACCAATCTTTGGTAGATTGCCCCTGCTTTTTTCAATCCAAAAGGCATAACAAAATAACAATAAATACCTGTTGGTGTGATGAAGGCTGTATCTTCTTGATCACTGAGTTCCATTTGAATATTGTTGAAATCCAGAGGTGGCATCCATGAATGTTAGCATTTCATGACCTACCGTTGCATCCACCATGGAGTCAATGTGTGGTAAAGGAAAAGGGTCTTTAGGGCATGCACGGTTCAGGTCTGTATAATCTACACAGACCCTCCATTTTCCATTTTTCTTTTCCACTACCACCACATTAGCCAACCATCTTGGGAATTTAACCTCTCTGATCATCTTATTCTTCAGTAGACGGTCTACCTCCTCTTGGATTATTACATGCTTCTCAGGAGCGTACTTTCTCCTTTTTTGATGCACGGGCCTGTAAGAAGGATCAATACCAAGTTTATGTGTTATAACATCTTTGGATATACCTGTCATATCTTCAGTGTTCCACGTAAATATTGACATTCTAGACCGGAGAAATTTCACCAGTTCTTCTTCAATGGGGTCAGGGATGTTAGTGCCTATTGACAACTTCTTCCCAGGATGCGAGAGGTCTAGGACTACTTGCTTCACATCCCGCTCCCTTGCTTCTAGGATGTCCCTGGCGTTTTTTTTAATTGCTATCCTTCCCGGGCTTTGGCTGAAATCTTCATGGCAGATGTGTAGTAGTCTTTCGCTTCCTGTTGGTCACTGTGGATGGTGACCACTCCACAGGGTGTTGGCAGCTTGACGCACTGATGATACGTAGATGGGACAACTTTCATGTCATGAATCCAGGGTCTGCCCAGGATAATGTTGTATCCGGATGGAGCATCCATTACACAAAAGCGTTGCATCGAGTTCACCCCTTCAACATAAACTGGAAGCTTCACTTCTCCTAGGGTATTCTTTGTTTCCCCACTGAAACCTACGAGAATCGTGGATTTGGTAATAACTTCATCCTGGGGTATCCCCATCTTGGTCAATGTTTCAAGTTGAATAATATTGACAGAACTGCCTCCGTCAATTAGGATGCTCTTCATGAAATGGTTGGCTATGTAGAGTATGATCACGAGCCCATCATGGTGAGGGTCCATGACCTTGCATCTGTCATCTTCACCGAAGGTTACATCCTTCACGTTTGTTTGTACTGAGGCTTTGACAGATTTCCTGGGTACGTCTGATTTGGTTTCCCTTGCGTGCCTTTTAGTCGCAGAATAAGAAGTACCACATATATTAGATCCACCAGATATAAAATAAATTACCTTTGTATCCGGGGATGGAGACGCTGCCCGTTCAGGATGCTCGCGTGATCTGTCTGCATCCTGGGTCTGGTCAGTGCCCCTGGATTTCGCAGACTGATCAGCGACCTTGGATTTGTCTTTCTTCCTTCCTAGGAGTTCCTCCAGGAAGCCTTTGCTCAACAAATAACTGATTTCCTTCCGCATAGCTATGCAATCCTCGGTTACATGGCTAAAGGCCTCATGGTATGCGCACCACTTGGACTTATCTTTCCAAGATGCTTGTTTGTCTGTTTTTATGGGCCACCTTGCTTTGTCCCCCAGGTCCTGCATAGCGTTAATCACACCTGAATATCAGTAACAAAACAAAACTCATTGAAAGTAGGATACTCTTCATCATCCTTGTCTTCACCCTGGTCGACCCTATTAACCCTTGGATTATCGGGTTTGGTATAGGGTTTAGGCCTCTGGGACCTTGGATGTGCCGGTTCTGATTTCCTGTTGGAAGAGCCATATCCTGGGACAACGTCAGCTTTTTCCTGTATTTTCCTATCCTCTTCAAGCCTGATGAATCGCAGGGCCCTATGCCTTACTTCATCAAGCCTGTGATAGGGATTCATTGCAAGATCTTGATAGAAGGGCGGATCCTTCTTGACACCTATCTTCAATGCTTGGATAGCAGTAGCCATGTCCATGTTAGGAATATCCAGGGTCTCCTTGCCGAGCCTATTTACATAATCCCTGATAGACTCGTTAGCATTCTGGGTAACCCTGTAAAGATCACACGTCAGTTTTTCAAAACTGCGACTACAAGAAAAATGGTTATTAAATAAGTTAATTAAATGAGAAAAGGATGGGATAGAAGAGGGCGGAATACTCAAAAGCCATTTTAAGGCTGAACCTGTTAGTGTGGACCCAAAGCCCTTACATAAGCATGCCTCCTTGATATCAGGGGGCATGTAGATCACCTCCATTCTTTCCATATACTGAGCCACGTGTTCCTCCGGATCGGTCAGTGCCATCGTACAGTTTCATACTGGGAGTCTGAAACCTCTTGGGTATCTCCACGTCACATATTGCGGAAGTGAACCTCGAAAGTCGATGGCTCGATGGTGCTACTTCAGGGATAGGCTGGACCACCCCAGGAACACTCGAGATCATCTCCTTCAGTTTCTTGAGTTCCTTTGCCACTGCCGGGCTTAAGCCTGTATCCTGCACAGATTCATTAATATGAGCATTAAGGTTAGGGGTTCCAAGGATGTTACCAGTATCCTGGGTAGTGGTGCCCCCAGGATTCGAGGCAGAATCCCTGAATGTAGACATCCTGGGCCTGTCAGACAAGGTAGTATGAGCAGCAGCATATGTAGGCCTCAGATCAATGATTTGAATGTCATCTGCCAGACTGGATCCGTTCCCAAGACTGCCGTATTGCAGCCTTCTGGCCTGAACAGGAGACACGGGTGTATGATCCACCCTGTTCATCTCTGACCTCAGCTTGGCTACTTCTCCAAACATGTCCTGGTTCACCTTCTGTTGTTGTTCCATATATTGCTGTACTTTTGCGAACATGGTAAGGAGTTCATCGTTGGAGACCATTAGTGGAATTTCTCCACTACGTCCTGTGCCCGTGACACCCTGATTGGTAGCCCTAGCTGGTATTGCGGTTCACGGTAGTGGTTGTTGACGTGGTGACCCGTGGCGGTGGTGGAGGAAGAGCAGTGCTAGTAGTAGTAGAAGTGCTTGCAGGGGTAGTTGCATTCGAGGTACTTGGTTGTGTTGCCATTTTTTGATAGATTTTCATAAAGATCAAGTTGAGAATAAATCTAACAAGAGTTTGGAAAAATATTGACACCAATGGCCCCACGGTGGGCGCCAAATTGTTTTGGTCAAAAATTATGAAGCTAAATTAGGTAACCAAATTCGTTTGTGAGGTATGGTGCCCTGGATGTAGGATATCTAAAAATCAGATTAGTTTGTTGAAATTCAAGGTTTAGTTTATATGATTGGAAACACAAGTGAACACTTCCTTGAATGCAACTAAGAACAACGAGATTTGAAAGGGGAAAAGCCCTTAATCCTTGAATGTCTTCAAGGATTTCCGGCATAAAAAACCCCTTCGGCAACGATAACACACGTTGCCTATTTATTGCTAAGTAAAATATTCTGAGTACAAGTGTTTGCGGTTTGATTGCTATGTGGTAGTGTGAATACAGGTGATCGGGAGAGTGAAAAAACTAAGTCCTATGCCACGTATAAATACATAGGAAACCTAACTAACATCCCGAGATTCCTGGGATCTTCTTTCAACCACTTTCGGCCGTTATTTGACCGACGTTAACAGTGGGTCTCCTTTCCACACGTGCTTCTGACCTTGACAAGGTCTATATGACCGTTATCTTCCCTTCTGTTCCTGGCTTGGACACATAGAATCAAAGAGAAAGATTAGTAAAGCTTTCCTAGCATTCAGGCTACCCGTGCATGCTGGGATTAAATAGATAAACAGATTCAAAGTGCATTAGATCCTGGGATAACAATTAAGTAAATTATAAGCAGACATCATAGGTTAAGTTACCGAAAACGCATTCCCTGTATGTTCGACATCCATGGGTCTTAACCTGTCGGAGGTCATTAGTAAGAATTTGAACGAAAATTCAGGGTATAACACTTATATTACCTGACTAATGAGATGTTTTGCAACCACCACATGAGAATATATCTCACTATAATCAAATATAGGTCTTTCTGAAAAATCCTTGTGCCACCCGTTTTCTTTAACTCTTCTTTTCTTTCTTTTGTATCATAGACCTATTAATATCCAACATACTAGAGAATTCAATTCTTCCTTGGTAGTGTCTTTTCATTTTGGCCAATCATTTTTTTTTCCATCACAGACATATCGTTTTTTTTGATCCTCGTCATTTTCGTTACTTCTAACGCTTATTGTTATACCCTGAATTCTGACCTTAATTTTTATAAATAACCTCCGACAGTTTAGGATCCCTGGATGTCAAGCATAAAGGGACTGCGCTTTCGGTATCCTAACCCAGGGTCTCTGCTTATGTTTTATTTAGTTACTATCCCAGGATGTAATGTACTGTGAATCTATCCGTCTACTCAATCCCAACATGCACGGATACCCTGCATGCTAGGACAGTATTACTAATCTTTCTTTTTGATTTTGTGTGTTTAAGCCAGGGATGGGAAGGAAGATAATGGTCATGTAGACCTAGTCAAAGTCGTAAGCACGTGTGGAAAGGAAGACCCGCCACCAAACTCGGTCAAGTAACGGCCGAAAGTAATTGGAAGGAGATCCCTAGGATCTCGAAGATTTAGTTAGGCTTATCTATGTATTTAAACGTGGCATAGGTTTTACTTTACACACTCTCAATCACTTGTACTCAGACTACCACTTAGCAAACAAGCCGCAAACACTTGTATTCGAATTACTTGAAGTGGAAATAAACGGGCAACGTGTGTTATCTTTGCACAAGGGTTTTTTTATGTCGGCGGCCTTTAGAGACATCCAAGGGTTAAGGGCTTTTCCCCCTTCCAAATCTCGGTGTTTTTGATTGCATTCAGGGAAGTTCTTACTTGTGTTTCGATTCATCTTATCTAAACCTTGGATTTTAACCAACAAACTTGATTTACAAACTTCACATTCAGGGCACCATACATCACAAACGAATTTGGTTACTTCATTTTGCCTCATAATTTTTGACCAAAACAATTTGGCGCCCACCGTGGGGCCATTGGTGTCAATATTTTTCCAAACTCTCATTAGATTTATTTTTAACTTGATTTTTACAAAGATTTGTCAAAAAATGGCAACACAACCGAGTACCTCGAATGCAACTACCCCTGCGAGTACTTCTACCACAACCAGTACTATTCTTCCTCCACCACCGCCACATGTCACCATGTCAACGAACACTACTATGAACCGCAATACCAGCAGGGTTACCAATCAGGGTGTAACAGGCACATGACGTGGTGGAGAGATTCCGCTAATGGTCTCTAATGATGAACTCCTTACCATGTTCGCTAAAGTACAACAATAAATGGAGCAACAACAGAAAGTGAACCAGGATATGTTTGGAGAGGTAGCCAAGCTGAGGTCAGAAATGAACAGGGTGGATCATACACCAGTCTCTCCTGTTCAAGCCAGAAGGCTGCAATACGGCAGTCCTGGGAACGGATCTAGTCTAGTAGATGACATTCAAATTGTTGATCCGAGGCCTACATATGCTACCGTTCATATTACCTTGTCCGACAGACCCAGGATGTCTACATTCAGGGAATCTGCCACGAATCCTGGGGGCACCACTACCCAGGATACTGGTAACATCCTTGGAACCCCTAGCCTTAATGCTCATACTAATGAATCTATGCAGGATACAAGCTTAAGCCTAGAAGTGGCAAAGGAACTTAAAAAATTGAAGGAGATGATCTCGAGTGTTCCTGGGGTGGTCCAGCCTATCCCTGAAGTAGCACCATCGAGTCATCGACTTTCAAGGTTCGCTCCCCCAATATGTGACGTGGAGATACCCAATAGGTTTTAGACTCCCAGTATAAAACTGTACGATGGCACAACTGATCCAGAGGAACACGTAGCTCAGTATATGGAGAGGATCGAGGTGATCTACATGCCCCCCTGATATCAAGGAGGCATGCCTATGTAAGGGTTTCGGGTCAACACTCACAGGTTCAACCTTGAAATGGTTGTTGAGTAGTCCACCCTATTCTATCCCATCCTTTTCTCATTTAATTAACTTATTCAATAACCAATTTTCTTGTAGTAGTAGTTTTGAAAAACAAACGAGTGATCCTTACAGGGTTACCCAGAATGCTAATGAGTCTCTCAGGGATTATGTAAACAGGTTCGGCAAGGAGACCATGGATATTCCCAATATAGACATGGCTACTGTTGTCCAGGCATTCAAGATGGGCCTCAAGAAGGATTCGCCCTTCTATCAAGATCTCGTAATGAACCCCTGTCAAAGGCTTGATGAAGTAAGGCATAGGGCCATACGATTCATTAGGCTTGAAGAGGATAGGAAAATACATGAAAAAGCTGATGTTGTCCCAGGATACGGCTTTTCTAACAGGAAATCAGAACCGACACATCCAAGGTCCCAGAGGCCTAAACCCTATTCCAAACCTGATAATCCAAGGGTTAATAGGGTTGATCAGGGTGAAGACGAGGATGATGAAGAGTATCCTACTTTTAAAGAATTTTGTTTTGCTACTGATATTGCAGGTGTGATTAATGCTATGCAGGACCTGGGGGACAAAATGAGGTGGCCCAGGAAGACAGACAAAAAGCATCCTGGAAAGATAAGTCCAAGTGGTGTGCATACCAAGAGGACTTTGGCCATGTAACCAAGGATTGCTGAGCAAAGGCTTTCCTGAAAGAACTCTTAGGGAGGAAGAAGGACAAATCCAAGGGCGCTGACCAGTCTGCGAAATCCAGAGGCACTAACCAGAACAGGATGCAGACTATATGACGCGGGCATCCTGAGCGGGCAGCATCTCCATCTCCGGATGCAATGGTAATCTATTTTATTTTTGGTGGATATGATATATGTGGTACTTCTTATTCTGGAGCTAAAAGACACGCGAAGGAAACCAAATCAGACGTACCTAGAAAATCTGTCAAAGCCTCAGTACAAGCAGATCTGAAGGATGTTACCTTCGGTGAATATGACAGGTGCAACTTCATGGACCCTCACCATGATGGGCTCGTGATGACGCTCTACATAGCCAACCATTTCATAAAGAGGATCCTAATTGACGGAGGCAGTTCTGTCAACATTATTCAACTTGAAACGTTGACCAAGATGGGGATACCCCAGGATGAAGTCAATTCCACGGTCCTCGTAGGTTTCAGTGGGGAAACGAAGAATACCCTGGGAGAGGTGAAGCTTCCAGTTTATGTTGAAGGGGTGAACTCGATGCAACGCTTTTGTCTCATGGAGCTCCGTTCGGATACAACATTATCCTGGGCAGACCCTGGATTCACGACATGAAAGTTATCCCCTCTACGTACCATCAGTGCGTCAAACTGCCCACACCCTGGGGGAGTGGTCACCATCCACAGCGACCAACAGGAAGCGAAAGACTACTACACTTCAGCTATGAAGATTTCAGCAAAAGCTCATCAAGGATAGCAATTAAAGAAGAAGACCAGGGATGTCTTAGAAGCAAGGGAGCAAGATGTCAAATAAGTAATCCTAGACCCATTGCATCCTGGGAAAAAAGTATCAATCGGCACCAATATCCCTGGCCTTATTGAAGAAGAGTTGGTGGAATTTCTCAGATCCAGAATGTCAACGTTTGCATGGAATACCGAAGACATGATAGGTATATCAAAAAATGTTATAACTCATAAACTTGGTATTGATCCATCTTACAGGCCCGTGCATCAAAAGAGGCGGAAGTATGCCCCTGAGAAGTATGTGATAATCCAAGAGGAGGTGGACCGGCTGTTGAAAAACAAGATGATCAGGGAGGTTAAGTTCCCAAGATGGTTAGCCAATGTGGTGGTAGTGGAGAATAAAAATGGCAAGTGGAGGTTCTGTGTGGATTACACAAACCTGAACCGTGCATGTCCTAAAGACCCTTTTCCCTTACCACACATTGACTCCATGGTAGATGCGATGGCTGGTCATGAAATGTTGACATTTATGGACGCCACCTCAGGATTCCAACAAATTCAAATGGAGCCAAGTGATCAAGAGGATACGACGTTTATCACACCCACAAGTATCTATTGTTATGTTGTTATGCCCCTTGGATAAAAAAATGCAGGGGCAACCTATCAAAGACTAGTGAATATGATGTTCAAAGAAAAACTAGGAGAAACTATGGAGGTTTATATAGACGATATGGTGGTAAAGTCCCTGAATGTCAGCACCCATGTCCCAGGATGTTAAAGAATCTTTTGACATCTTGGACAAGTACACTATGAAGCTGAATCCAGAGAAATGCCATTTTGGAGTAGGTGCTGGTAAATTCCTGGGTTATATGGTGACCAAAAGAGGAATCGAAGCTAGCCCATAACAAATTCGTGCCATCATGAACCTCAAGTCACTCGAATCAAGCAAGGATGTGCAAAGACTGACAAGCCACGTTGCAGCACTGAATAGATTTATTTCCAAATCCTCGGAAAGATGCCGAGATTTCTATGACATCCTGAGAAAGAACAAGAAGTTCGAATGGACGTCCCAGCATGAGCAAGCCTTCCAGGATCTGAAGACGTACCTATCCTCGCCACCACTCTTGATGAAGCCGAATCCCGAGGAGCCTTTATCATTGTACCTTGCAGTCTCAAGAAACACGGTAAGTGCAGTCCTAACCAAGGATGCAGAGGGTCAACAACACCCAGTGTATTATGTAAGTAAGAGTCTTCTTGACGCCGAATCCAGGTATTCACATTTAGAAAAACTTATACTAGCTCTAAGTATGGCTTCCACTAAACTTAGACATTTTTTTGAAACTCATACTATACATGTGAAAACTAACTACCCTATAAAGTTTGTCTTGAGGAAACCTGAAATGTCAAGAAGGATGGCAAAATGGTCCCTGAAGTTGAGTGCTTACAACCTAGTCTATGAAGCCAGAACGACCATAAAGTCACAAGCTCTAGCAGACTTTGTGGCTGATTTTAGTAGTGACATCCAGAATGAAGCTATTCAAGAATTCCAGAGTTTGTAAGAAGAAGAATTCTCAAGATGTTGGACCCTATTCATGGATGGGGCATCCAATGTCGTGGGGACAGGCCTTGGAATCATACTAAAATCGCCACAGGGGGACATGATACCCCAGGCTGTTAGGTGTGGATTCCAGGCAACTAACAATGAATCGGAATACGAAGCCCTGATTGCTGGCCTACAATTAGCTTTACATATTGGGATCCAGAACATCCATGTATACGTTGACTCCTTACTTTTAACTAATCACGTTAATGGAACTTATGCAGTGAAAGGAGAAAAGTTGGCCAAGTACCTAGAAATTGTGAAGGCTATATCCCAGGATTTTCAAATTTTCGACATTCAGCAAATACCCAGGGATGTAAATGCTGAAGCAGATGCACTAGCGAACTTGGGGTCAGCATTCAAGGCAATGGAGGATACACATATTCCCATAATCCACATACTAACCCCAGCAATCAACCAACAAGAGAACCCAGAAGACATTGATCCTGGGGGCAGGGTCTTGGCATCCAAACCCAGGATGCACAGTGTCTTGATACCCAGGATGCACAGTATCCTGATTCCTAGGATGATCTGATATCCTGGACTAGACCCATCATAGACTACTTACGGAATGGCTCCACCCTAAAAGGAGAAAAAGGTACCACATCATTCAGAATCAGGATGGCCAGGTACGTTCTTATAAAAGGAAAGTTATATAAAAAACCCGTTGCAGGAACATACTTAAGATGCTTGGAAAACGAGGAAGCACAGGAAGTACTCAAAGATATCCATGAAGGCGACTGCCGAAGTCTGTGCAGTGCCTAGTTTGTTAGAGATTGGCCTTGAGGAGCAGAATACCGAAGTCAAGTTGGAGAAGTTTCTGAGCATCCCTGAATCTGAACGATCATTCCGCTGTGAGGAGATTTCCGCTGCATCGTACCATACTCCCAGCATGTCAAGCTGTAAGTACCTCTGGATTTTACTTGTTTGTTTTTATAAATATCTTTGATCTGACATTCAGGGTTTCTTTCTCAGCTGCCGCTCCCAAGTTTGACCTGGATGACATAGACACTGCCCTAAGCTCTGGAACTGGTGCCGAGGATGAGATAATGGTCCTTGGATCTGTGAAGACTGAACCTACCCCCTGACTAAGATTCCTCCACCTAGGGCCTCCGTGACCAAGAGAAAGACCTGAGGGTCAAGTGCTGCCGCTACCACTCCTGCTGCCCCTAGTTTCATCTCGGACCTCTCAGCCGTGGAGAGTGAATCCCTCGTTCAACAGGTGAGTCTTATTTGACCCTTAATGTAATTTTCGCTTTCATATCGACCCTGACCATGGATTTCATTTCGTTTTCAGGCTACTTCCCACATTCTGGATCTTCTGGCCGCCACCGAGAGGCGAGCGACTGATGCCGAAGCCCTGGCCAAGGCAAAGATTGCCCAGGCCAACCAGGAGACCACCAAGGCGAAGCTCCTTCACGATAAGGCTGTGAAGCTCATTGAGGAGAACGAGAAGAAGGCAGTACGGGCGAGGGAGGAACACCAAGCTGCCATGGCTGATGTTGTGAAAACAACTAAGGTTTCGGCCATGGTAGCCCTGTTGCAGGCCAGGCTCAAATTGGTGAAGGAGGCCAGGGATCTGAACCTTTTGAACCCGAAGTGGAACCACCGCCTGTGGCTGAATAAGCTGCAAGAGCTGGGAGGTACCATCCCTGAGGGTTTTGAAGAGACCTAGGATGCAGGGTGTTCTGCCTTAGTTGCAGCTGGTGGTGGCAGCGAAATGGAGGTGGATCAAGTCAAGACTCAAGGTGCTGAGGGCCAGGATGATGCAGGCAAGGAGGGAGCTGGTGAAGAAGAAGCCAAGGAGAAGGATGCAGGGGCTGCTGATGCAGCAGCCACGAGTACTGTTTAATAGCCCGTGGTCCTTTGTCTTTCTCCTGTTTTTTATGAAGCTTTTGTTTAAAACAGATTATTTTGTGTTGGTTTGCCGGAGGTCTGATTCCCGATGTTACACTGCTCCACCCGCGGGTTTAGTACCTATGGTTTGAACTTTAAACCACCCTGAGGTGGTTGGACACTTTGCTCTAACCAAGGGGTGGTTACCTCTAATATAAATATTTGCTTCTGAACTATATGTCTGCATAATATCTTTAACTTTTCTGCATAAATGAACACACAAATATGATAAGAATGTTAGAATCATCCATACCTTCTACATCCGGGGATAGTCCCTGAATGCTAAACTCTTTCTTGTGCAAGCAAATAATTTCTATAGTCCTTGGTGCAATTCTGCTTTTGATTCCTCAGCGACAACCTAAAATGTTGCTTAATCAACACCGAAATCCTAGGATTTGGCACTGCCGTGCCATCCTAGGGTATGATCATTCAGGTAGACCATGCATAGGTTAGGAACAAATTTTAACAATCGGGATCAAACCCAAAAATCCTGGGTTCAAAACCAAAAATCCTGGGGTCAAGCCCAATAAATCCTGGGGTCAAGCCCAAAAATCCTAGGGTCAAGCCTAAAAATCCTGGGGTTAAACCCGGTGCCGATCCGGGGAACGGGGGTCATGCCCGGTGCCGTACTGGCGAATTCTAGGGTCCACCTCGAGCCGAACCGGCGAACTAGGGTATTGCCTCGTGTGTCTTATGTTGGTGTGAAAACACCAAAAACCTTAAGGAACCCCCATATGTCCATGAATCATGAGGTTGTCGCCCATGCTATTAACACAGGTCGATCCCATGATCCTGGGTCCAATATGTGGGTTAACGTGCGCTACAGGTAGGGGTCGTGCGCTACAGGCGATTACCCAAATGTAGGAGAGGTGATATCCTCTCAAACCTTGGAAGTTATACTAGATACCTTGAACGAAGGAGAGATGGCCAGTCCCTAACTTAGGAGAAACACATCCCTGGCTTCATGCATCCAGGGTTAGCTATCTGTTTTCATCCAAGTATCTCAACCAAAGGGGTTAGTAGATTTCATGGGAAATGATAAAAACTGGTAAAGTAAAAATATAGCAAAATCATTTGATAATAATAAAAACTATAAGAGAAATACCTCGATCAATTCATTAGTTAGGAAACATACCTGACGTGCCGCATTCTGGGTGCTATACTTACATGAAATAAGCTTTCAAATGGATTGCATTCCACGGTATCGGTAGTAACTCACCATCCATGTTGGAAAGCCAATATGCCCCTTTACTTTCCTCTAAGTCGATTAAGTAGGGGCCTTCCCATTTGGGGGCCAACTTACCATCCCCTGGATTCGTCGTGTTTTGGAATGCCTTAAAACCATGTCTCCTACCCTAAACCTTCTAATTTTCACATGCTTGTTGTAGGTCTTAGATAATCTTTGTTGATATGCAGCCACTCTTCAAGCAGTTTGTTCTCGTAGTTCATCCACGGTGTCAAGATCATCAGCCAGGGATTCATTATTTGCATCCTGGGTCTGCCTGATGACCCTGAATGTTGGGACAACCATTTCCATTAGAATGACTGCTTCTGTACCAAAAACCAAGGAAAAAGGGGTTTGGCCTGTAGCATTCTTGGATGTGGTTCTATCAGCCCAAATTCTAATGGTAGTTCCTCTGTCCATTTTCCTTTCTTCTCCTTAAGTCCTTTCTTCAAATTGTTGATGATAATCTTGTTACTAGACTCCGCCTGGCCATTAGCCTGAGGATGCACTAGTGTAGAAGTTATCATCTTTATTCCCCAACTTTCACAGAATCCAGTAGTCCTCTTGCCAATGAAATGAGACCCATTATCACACACTATTTCGGAGGGTATGGCGAATCTTGTTATGATATTCCTCTTGATGAATGAAATAACTTCCTTTTCCCTGACTTGCACATATGCTTCGGCCTCTGTCCACTTCGAGAAGTAATCAGTCATAGCTAACATGAAGACTTTGCCTCCTGGCGCCTTGGGTAGCTTGCCCACAATGTCCAATCCCCATTTCATAAAGGGCCAGGATACAGGGATAGGATGCAAGGGTTTAGCAGGTTGATGGGGAATGTTAGCGTGTTTCTAGCAAGCATCACATTTAATGGGCAAAATCCTGGGCACCTTTTCTCAAGGATGGCCAGAAGTAACATGTTCTCAAGATTTTAGACATTAGAGACCTGCCCCCTGTGTGGTTTCCACGGTCGCCTTCATGGATATCTTTGAGTACCTCCTGAGCTTCTTTATCCTCCAAGCATCTTAGGGATGTTCCCGCCACAGATTTTCTATATAATTCACCTTTAATGAGAACGTACCTGGCCATTCCGGTTCTGAATGCTCTTGTATCTTTTTCTTCTTTTGGGATGGAGCCTTTAGGTTCTATCTTAGGTCTGGTATAGGACGACAAGATATCCTGGGACTTAGGACATTGTGCATCCTGGGTATCAGGGCACTGTGCATCCTAGGGACACTACGCATCCTAGGTATTGGATGCCAAAACCATGCCCCCAGGATCAATGTCTTCCAAGTTCTCTCGTTGATTGATTGCTGGACTTAGTATGTGGATTATGGGGATATGTGTATCCTCCATTGCCTTGAATGCTGACCCCAGGTTTGCTAATGCATCTGCTTCAGCATTTTCATCCCTGGGTACTTGCTGTATATTGAAAGTTTGAAAATCCTGGGATATAGCCTTCACAACTTCTAGGTACTTGGCTAGTTTCTCCCCTTTCACTGCATAAGATCCATTGAAATGTTTAGTTAAAAGTAGGGAATCAACATATACCTGGACGTTCTGGATCCCAAGATGTAGAGCTAGTTGTAGGCCAGCAATCAGGGCTTCATACTCCGCTTCATTATTAGTCGCCTGGAATCCACACCTGACAGCCTGGGGTATCATGTCCCCCTGTAGCGATTTCAGTATGATCCCAAGGCCTGTCCCCCTGACATTGGATGCCCCATCCGTGAATAGGGTCCAACATCCTGAGAATTCTTCTTCTTGCAAACTCTGGAATTCTTGATCTGCTTCACTCTGGATGTCACTACTGAAATCAGCCACAAAGTCTGCTAGAGCTTGTGACTTTATGGCCGTGCTGGCTTTGTAGACTAGGTTGTAAGCACACAACTTCAGGGACCATTTTGCCATTCTTCCCGACATTTCAGGTTTCCTCAAGATAGACTTTATAGGGTAGTTAGTTTTCACATGTATAATATGAGTCTCAAAACAATGTCTAAGTTTAGTAGAGGTCATACTTAGGGCTAGTATAAGTTTTTCTAGATGAGAATACCTGGATTCGGCGTCAAGAAGACTCTTACTTACATAATACACTGGGTGTTGTTGACCCTCTGCATCCTTGGTTAGGACTGCACTTACCGTGTTTCTTGAGACTGCAAGGTATAACGATAAAGGCTCCCCTGGATTCGGCTTCATTAGAAGGGGTGCCGAGGATAGGTACGCTTTCAGATCCTGGAAGACATGTTCATGCTGTCATAGAAATCTCGGCATCTTTCTGAGGACTTTGAGATAAACCTATTCAGGGCTGCTACGCGGCCTGTCAACCTTTGTACATCCTTGGTCGATTGAGGTGACTTCAAGTTCATTATAGCACGAATTTGTTCTGGGCTAGCTTCGATTCCTCTTTTGGTCACCATGTAACCCAGGAATTTGCCAGCACCCACTCCAAAATGACATTTTTCTGGGTTCAGCTTCATATTGAACTTGTCCAGGATATCAAACGATTCTTTAACATCCTGGACATGGGTGCTGACATCCAGGGACTTTACCACCATGTCATCTATGTGTACCTCCATAGTCTCTCCTAACTTTTCTTTGAACATCATATTCACCAATCTTTGGTAGGTTGCCCCTGCATTTTTCAATCCAAAAGGCATAACAATATAACAATAAATACATGTTGGTATGATGAAGGCTTTATCCTCTTGATCACTTGCTTCCATTTGGATTTGTTGAAATCCAGAGGTGGCATCTATGAATGTTAGCATTTCATGCCCTGCCGTTACATCCACCCTGAAGTCAATGTGTGGTAAAGGAAAAGGGTCTTTAGGGCATGCACGGTTCATATCTGTATAATCTACACAGACCCTCCATTTGCCATTTTTCTTTTCCACTACCACCACATTGGCCAACCATCTTGGAAACTTGACCTCTTTGATCATCTTATTCTTCAGTAGACGGTCTACCTCCTCCTGGATTATTACATGCTTTTCAGGAGCATACTTTCTCTTCTTTTGATGCACGAGCCTGAAAGAAGGATCAATACCAAGTTTATGTGTTATAACATCTTTGGATATACCTGTCATATCTTCAGTGTTCCATGCAAATGTTGACATGCTGGACCGGAGAAATTTCACCGATTCTTCTTCAATGGGGCCAGGGATGTTAGTGCCTATTGACAACTTCTTCCCAGGATGCGAGAGGTCTAGGACTACTTGCTTCACTTCCCGCTCCCTTGCCTCTAGGATGTATCTGGTCTTTTTCTTTAATTGCTATCCTTGCCGGGCTTTGGCTGAAATCTTCATGGCTGAGGTGTAGCAGTCTTTCGCTTCTTGTTGGTCGCTGTGGATGGTGACCACTCCCCAGGGTGTTGGCAGCTTGACGCACTGATGATATGTAGAGGGGACAGCTTTCATGTCGTGAATCCAGGGTCTGCCCAGGATAATGTTGTATCCGAACGGAGCATCCATGACACAAAAGTGTTGAATCGAGTTCACCCCCTCAACATAAACTGGAAGCTTCACTTCTCCTAGGGTATTCTTTGTTTCCCCACTGAAACCCACGAGAACCGTGGATTTGGCGATAACTTCATCCTGGGGTATCCCCATCTTGGTCAATGTTTCAAGTTGAATAATGTTGACAAAACTGCCTCTGTTAATTAGGATCCTCTTCACGAAATGGTTGGCTATGTATAGTGTGATCACGAGCCCATCATGGTGAGGGTCCATGATGTTGCATCTGTCATCTTCACTGAAGGTAACATCCTTCACCTCTGTTTGTACTGAGGCTTTGACAGATTTCCTGGGTACGTCTGATTTGGTTTCCCTTGCGTGCCTTTGAGCTGTAGAATAAGAAGTCCCACATATATCAGATCCACCCGATATAAAATAAATTACCTTTGCATCTGGGGATGGAGACGCTGTCCGTTCGGGATGCTCGCGCGATCTGACTGCATCCTGGGTCTGATTAGTGCCCCTGGAATTTGCAGACTGATCAGCGCCCTTGGATTTGTCTTTCTTCCTTCCTAGGAGTTCCTCCAGGAAGCCTTTGCTCAGTAAATAACTGATTTCCTTCCACATAGCTATGCAATCCTGGGTTATATGGCTAACGTCCTCATGGTATGCACACCACTTGGACTTATCTTTCCAGGATGCTTGTTTGTCTGTCTTTCTGGGCCACCTTGCTTTGTCCCCCAGGTCCTGCATAGCATTAATTACACCTGCAATATCAGTAGCAAAATAAAACTCATTGAATGTAGGATACTCTTCATCATCCTCGTCTTCACCCTGATCGACTCTATTAACCCTTGGATTATCAGGTTTTGAATAGGGTTTAGGCCTCTGGGACCTTGGATTTGCCGGTTCTGACTTCCTGTTGGAAGAGCCGTATCCTGGGACAACATCAGCTTTTTCCTGTATTTTTCTATCCTCTTCAAGCCTGATGAATCGTAGGGCCATGTGCCTTACCTCATCAAGTCTGTGACAGGGATTCATTGCAAGATCTTGATAGAAGGGAGAATCCTTCTTGAGACCCATCTTGAATGCTTGGACAACAGTAGCCATGTCTATGTTAGGCATATCCAGGGTCTCCTTGCCGAACCTGTTTACATGATAGACTCTTTAGCATTCTGGGTAACCTTGTAAAGATCACTCGTCAGTTTTTCAAAACTGCGACTACAAGAAAATTGGTTATTAAATAAATTGAATAAATGAGAAAAAGATGGGATAGAATAGGGCGGAATACTCAGCAGCCGTTTTAAGGCTGAACCTATTAGTGTTGACCCAAAGCCCTTACATAAGCATGCCTCCTTGATATCAGGGGGCATGTAGATCACCTCCATTCTTTCCATATACTGAGCCACGTGTTCCTCCGGATCGGTCGTGCCATCATACAGTTTCATTCTGGTCTGAAACCTCTTGGGTATCTCCACGTCACATATTGCTGAAGTGAACCTATAAAGTCGATGGCTCGATGGTGCTACTTCAGGGATAGGCTGGACCACCCCAGGAACACTCGAGATCATCTCCTTCAGTTTCTTGAGTTCCTTTGCCACTGCCGGGCTTAAACCTGTATCCTGCACAGATTCACTAATATGAGAATTAAGGTTAGGGGTTCCAAGGATGTTACTAGTATCCTGGGTAGTGGTGCCCCCAGGATTCGAGGCAGAATCCCTGAATGTAGACATCCTGGGCCTGTCAGACAAGGTAGAATGGGCAGCAGCATATGTAGGCCTCGGATCAATGATTAGAATGTCATCTTCCAGACTGGATCCGTTCCCAAGACTGCCATATTGCAGCCTCCTAGCCTGAACAGGAGACACGGGTGTATGATCCACCCTGTTCATCTCTGACCTCAGCTTGGCTACTTCTCCAAACATGTCATGGTTCACGTTCTGTTGTTGTTTCATATATTGTTGTACTTTTGCGAACATGGTAAGGAGTTCATCGTTGGAGACCATTAGTGGAATTTCTCCACTACATCTTGTGCCCGTGACACCCTGATTGGTAGCCCTACTGGTATTGCGGTTCACGGTAGTGGTTGTTGACGTGGTGACCCGTGGCGGTGGTGGAGGATGAGCAGTGCTAGTAGTAGTAGAAGTGCTTGCAGGGGTAGTTGCATTCGAGGTACTTGGTTGTGTTGCCATTTTTTGACAGATTTTCATAAAAATCAAGTTGAGAATAAATCTAACAAGAGTTTGGAAAAATATTGACACCAATGGCCCCACGGTGGGCGCCAAATTGTTTTGGTCAAAAATTATGAAGCTAAATTAGGTAACAAAATTCGTTTGTGAGGTATGGTGCCCTGGATGTAGGATACTAAAAATCAGATTAGTTTGTTGAAATTCAAGGTTTAGTTTATATGATTGGAAACACAAGTGAATACTTCCCTGGATACAACTAAGAACAACGAGATCTGAAAGGGGAAAAGCCCTTAATCCTTGAATGTCTTCAAGGATTACCGGCATAAAAAACCCTTTCGGCAACGATAACACACGTTGCCTATTTATTGCTAAGTAAAATATTCTGAGTACAAATGATTGCGGCTTGATTGCTATGTGGTAGTGTGTATACAAGCGAACGAGAGTGAGAAAAATAAAGCCTATGCCGCGTTTAAATACATTGAAAATCCTAACTAATAGTCCGAGATTTCATGGATCTTCTTCCAACGACTCTTGGTCGTTGCTTTGAGCGAGTTTGGCGGCGGGTCTTCCATTCTGCACGTGTTTCTCACTTTGACCAAGTCTCCTTGACCGTTATATAATCTTCTGCACCTGGCTTATCGATCAAACAAAATCAAGAATAAACTGTTAGTGTCAATGCCCTAGCATGTTGGGTTACTGTACATGCCGGGGTTAAATAATATAAATATGCAATCCCTGGATGTACAACATCCTGGGGTATAATGAACAATAATCTAGGGTACCGATCAACTACAAGTACAACCCATGGATATCTGACATTCAGGGGCTTGAACCTGTTAAAGAAAATTAGTAACAATATTAGTGCGAAATCCAGGGTACAATAACAAGATTTGGCATACCCTTAGAAATAGTGTGTGACAATGGATCTCAATTCATTGGCAAAAGGACTACTGGATTCTGTGAAAGTTGGGGGATAAAAATGATAACTTCTACACTAGTGCACCCTCAGGCTAATGGCCAGGCAGAGTCTAGCAACAAGATTATCATCAACAATATGAAGAAAAGACTCAAGGAGAAGAAAGGAAAATGGGCAGAGGAACTACCATTAGCATTGTGGGCTGATAGAACCACATCCAAGAATGCCACAGGCCAAACCCCGTTTCATTGGTTTTTGGTACGAAATTAGTCATCCCAACAAAAATGGTGGTCCCGACATTCAGAGTTATCAGTCAAACCCAGATGCAAATAATAAGTCCCTGACTGACGACCTTGATACCGTAGATGAGCTACGAGAACAAGCTGCTTGGAGAATGGCCGCATATCAACAAAGAATCTCTAATACCTACAACAAACATGTAAGGATCCGAAGATTCAAGGTAGGAGACTTGGTTCTAAGGAAAGCATTTCAGAACACGACGAATCCAGGGGACGGTAAGTTAGCCCCTAAATGGGAAGGTCCCTACTTAATCGACTCAGAGGCATGTAAGGGGGCATATTGGCTTGCCGACATGGATGGTGAATTACTACCAAGACCGTGGAATGCAATCCATTTGAAAGCCTATTTTATGTAAGTATAGTGCCCAGGATGCTGCATACCAGGTATGTCCCCTAACTAATGAATTGATCGAGGTACTTCTCTTGTACTTTTTTATTATCGAATGCTTTTGTTATATTCTCATTTTACCTGTTTTTATCATTTTCCATGAAAATTACTAACTCCTTTGGTTGAGATACTTGGATGAAAACAGATAACTGACCCTGGATGCATGAAGCCAGGGATGTGTTTCTCCTAAGTTAGAGACTGGCCTATATCTCTTTCGTTCACGGTATCTAGTATACCTTCTAAGGTTTGAGAGGATATCACCTCTCCTACGTTTGGGTAATCGCCTGTAGCGCACGACCCCCGCCTGTAGCGCACGTTAACCCACATATTGGACCCAGGATTATGGGATCGACCTGTGTTAACAGCATGGGTGACAACCTCATGATCTATGGACATATAGGGGTTCCTTAAGGTTTTTGGTGTTTTCACACCAACATAAAACATACGAGGCAATACCCTAGTTCGCTGGTTCAGCTCGAGGTGGACCCTAGAATTCGTCGGTACGGCACCGGGCATGACCCTAGTTCGCCGGATCGGCACCGAGTTTAACCCCAGGATTTTTGGGCTTGACCCCAGGATTTTTTGGGCTTGACCCTAGAATTTTTTGGGCTTGACCCCAGGATTTTTGGGTTTGACCCCAGGATTTTTGGGCTTGACCCTAGTATGATTGGATCTAATCCCAGGATTTTTGGGTTTGATCTCAGTTGTTAAAATTTATTCCTGACATGTGCAGGATCTATCTGAATGATCATGGCCTAGGATGGCATGGCAATGCCAAATCCTAGGACTTCGATGTGTGTTAAGCAACAACTTAGGTTGTTACTGAGCATTCGGAAGCGAATTGCGCTAAGGACAGAAGAAATCATTTGTTTGCATCAGAAAGAGTTTCGCATTCAGGGTCTACCCCAGGATGTAAAAGGTATGGATTATTTTCTAAACATTCTTATCATATTTGTGTGTTTGTTTGTGCAGAAAAGTTAAAGATATCATGCAAGCATATACTTCAAAAGCGGATAATTATATAAAAGGTAACCACCCCTTGGTTGGAGCAAAGTGTCCAACCACCTCAGGGTGGCTTAAAGTCAAAACCACAGGTACTAATCCCGTGGGTGGAACATTGTAACACCGGGAATCAAACCTCCGAAAACCATACAAAAAACATTGTTTAAAAAAAAGCTTCACAATATACAAGGAAAGAGATAAAAGACCGTGGATTATTGAACGGTATCCACGGCTGCTGCATCTTCAGCACCTTCATCTCCTTCCTTCACAGCTTCCTCACCAGCATCCTTCTCGCCTCCAGCATCCTCGTTCGTCGGCTGCTCCTCTCCAGTCCCGGATCCAGATGCACCAGCAGGCAGGGTCGTCTTGGCACCCTGGGTCTCAGTAGCCTCGTACCCTTGAGGAACTGCACCACCCAAGGTACGCAACTGTTTGACCCACAGGGGCACAGTCCAATTGGCGTTAGTGTGACCCGCATCCTTTGCCTCCTTAGCCATCTTCAGTTTGGTCTAGAGCACCGAGATCATGGCCGACTTCCTGGACGTCTCCACGTACTCCTTCAGGGTCTTCTCATGCTGGTCCCGAGCTTCAACCGCCTTCTTCTCGTTTTCGAGCAGCAGCTTGGGAACCTTATCATGCTAGAGATTAGCCTTGGATGCCTCCTTGTTAGCTTGGGCAACCCTGGATTTCAGAGTGTTGACCTCAGTGGCGTGCCTCTCGCCGGCCTCGAGTAGCTCCAGGAGGCGAGAATTGGCCTGCAAAAAGGTAAACATAAGTTCAAAATTGACTTTGTGTATAACTATGAAATGCAGGGACAACCAAAGGTTACCTGGTGGGCAACAAGCTCAGCATGCTGCACAAGTTCCTAGGGAGACAGCTCGGGCAGGGGATGTTGGGCAGCGGCAGTGCTGGATCCTCGGATCTTTCTTTTCAGTCCAGAAGCCCTGGATGTAGTGGCTCGGGATGAAGGAGTGGGTTCAGCCTTGACGGTGCTCAAGATCATCAAGTCCTGGTCGTTAGCCAGCCCGGAGGAGAAGGCTGCCTCGAGGTCATCAATATCGTATGCAGGGGTAGCTGTAAGACAGAACATAACCCAAGATGTCAGCAAATCAGGTATGCAAAAAATTAACAAAATGCAGGGTAACTTACAACTCGACATGCTGACGGTAGGTTGAGAGAGGGCTGGATGCTCTGTTGCCTTGAATGCACGTTCAAATTCAAGGATACCTGGGAACTTCTGCAAGTGGCACTCCGTTTCCGCCTCTTCATGACCGATCTCCCTCAAACTCTTCGCTGCAAAGAATAACATTCAAGGTCAGATCATAAAATTTTAAACAACAATCCTAACATCTAGTGCATGTATGAATATGCGTGAGCATCGGATCGTCTACTCAATCTAGCTATTTGGACATCGAAACGTAAATAACTGATTGTTTTATTGATCACAAATGAACAATTACAATCAGTAAAACACTTTGAAATGACACAAAGAATACACCTCAGAAACACACACTTAAGAGAATCTCACACGCTCAGAACCGTGAATTACAAAGAACAAACTTCTATTTATAGTCGACTGGTCGATCTCCATCCGAACCTCAGGTTCGGCCAGTCCGAACTCCTAGTTCGGACCAGGTTCGGCCAAGTATGATTTGGCTTGAACTTGTACTTTTCTTGATACTTCACACGACGCACATATCAGGTATCAACAAACTCCCCATCGTTGTGTGCAGTATCTCTTCAACATTATCTAATCTGTATCTTCAATCAAGCTCCCCCTCAAGTGTAGAATCCGTTCGTCCAATGAAATGAATCTTCGAACAAACTCGTCCTCAACTCGATCGTAGCTTGATCTTGAATACTTGACAATGCTTAGTGTATCTCTGGTCTTTTATCAACAACTTCAGAAGACTTGAAGTTGTGATATCTTGCACTTTAGCAACCTGTTCAAACATTTAAATAATCTTGGCGCAAAACTTCTCTTCGAGACTCCAAAATATGATTTTGAACTTTGAATTTGTATCACGCGTTGATCCGATCGAAAATAAAGCAGAGATAATTTTTTTTTTACTTTTAGAAAATTTATATCAAACTAAAATCTTTTTGATTTTTCAAAGTTCAACGACAACGACCAGGTCGGTCTTGTGGACACGCAGAGAAGTCCGATCGTTGACAGAATCATACTCATAACACACCGAAAATCTTTTTGTGCTTTTCTTGATAAGAAATGAAATTGCAATACTGAATCAGAAACTATTTTTGGTATGAGAAAGATCATTAAATGGGATCATATTGATCAAAACGCACTGAACTACACTTCAATTTCAACTAATTGAAGCTCACAAGTCATGCTGATTGCCGGTATAATTTGTCCATCTTAAACTCAGACAGAATCATACTCATAACATCTGGATATGTTAAGGTATTGATTAGATTTGCTTTGATCAGTGTACCCCACACTATCAGACATAATCATACATTTTCTGTTTTTCTTTCTTTTTCTTTTTGTGTGATAAAACTTGTAATTTCTCATAATGCATAATATTTTTCATGATATCGTCAACTATGTTCCATGCAAAAAGAAATAAGAACGTTAAATCGTCAACCTTAAGGTCGATCTTTCGATACGCAGATAAGGCCTCGGATTTAACAAAATAAGAAAAATAAAACAAGCTGAAGTTGTATAACCCAACAACAATCAGGCCGGTACTCCCGTACACGCAGAAAAAATACCGAAGAGTTATACGAAACACCAAAGAAAATAAAGCAGAACGTCAAACGAACAACGACCAGGTCGGTCTTGTGGACACGCAGAGAAAGTCCGATCGTTTGACAA
Organism: Deinandra increscens subsp. villosa; assembly: GCA_039602395.1. Lineage (NCBI taxonomy): Eukaryota > Viridiplantae > Streptophyta > Magnoliopsida > Asterales > Asteraceae > Deinandra > Deinandra increscens. The sequence continues at coordinate 68,184,604 of JBCNJP010000003.1, forward strand.
AATAAATAAAATCAAACAAGTTTAAATCTTTGAAAAATGAACACATGTGTACACAGTGACTTCTCATTACTATTTTCACACTTATTTTTCTTTTTATGTCATGAAATATGCATCAAGATGTTGTCCACTTGATCAAGCATTAGTATTTAATGTATATCATATCTGAATACTTTCTGATTTGCCGAGCCTACCAAGCACATCAAGCAATGATCTTATGGCTCTTTCATGTACTCTATTCATGAGTCAGATACGTATGCCAATGTACCATCATTTCCCATTGATCAATTTCTCACAATTTTTATATTTTCCCATTGATCAATTTCTCACAATTTTTATATTTTGCATGTATTCACCTTCTCCCCATAACATGCTTTTTCTCATACCCCCCCCCCTTACTTACAATTCTCCTCCTTAAAATAACAACTCTATTTTTGGATTTTTCATTTTACTCAAAAACAAGACACTATTTTTGGCTTTTTGAGAAAAACTTGTAAGCAAAGAAAAGTGATCAATCAACACGGATATTTTGCAGTTTTAGAATTCAGAAAATTTGCAGGTATTAGAAAAATATATCATGAAATTTAAGTTAAGCAGAATACGCCTCCATCAACAACTTTGTAATCGTCGATAGGTCTTTCTAGAAGTACCTGCACATGGTCAAACTGATTAGTTCATAAATGACCCGAAGCGGATCGCTTCTGGCCGACCAGTTTCCTGGTATTGCTTCAAAATCACCTTAGGTTTCCATTGTTGTTGTTTTGGTAAATCAACTTTTGATGAAACAATCACAGATGACTGTGATGATGAACCTACATTTGAGTCTTTTGAAAGACTGGAACAAACCGTTTTTGTTTGAGAAAGAATGTAGGCTCAACTTCATCAAAAACTCTGCCTTGTTCATTAAAGAACATTGGTTTGGCAGGTTTACCAAAAACTGGTTTCTTGTGAAAGCTTTGGGGTGAATCAGCAGGTAGTGGACAATCCTTTGCCATATGCCCTGTTCGACGGCAAATATAACAAATTCGCTTTGTCTTGTCCCACTTGTGATGTACCTGCGAAGAGCTACACATAGGAATATCTCGAACATGATCATAATGAGAATCATATACCTGATGTCTGTGATCATGAACCCATTTGGATGTTGGGCTTCGAGATAAAGAACCATTAGAAGAAACTTTATCTTTCATAAATACTTCAGAAATCTTCCGAGCATCAACACAATGAAGAGGAAATTCTTTATCAGAGAAAAGCTGATCAGAACCTTTGAGCTTGTAGAATCTCTCAGGTTGAACCTTATCTGCTTTGAAAACCTCCTTCTTCACTTGCTTCATTTTAAGCTTCTGCAAGTTTTGTGGTACAGATGCTGAAACCTCCTCAGCTTTACCTTTCATTACAGGAAAACCTAAGCCAACTTTCTTTCCAGAAACCTTCTCCTCGGATGTAGAATGTCCATTCTTTGCTAAGCGAGAAAATTCAGCTTTCACTTCAGTCACATTCTTCTGATCATAAAAGATCTTCTCATCAAATTCAGGTTGAGACCTAATCTTGTCACTTGAAGTGGCTGATTTCTCATTATCATCAGAAGATGAACCAGATACAAACTTTGGAGCTGAAGGAATCTTAGATTTCTTGCCTTTCTTCTTCTTATTCTTCTTGTTTTTCTTCTTCTCAACAACCTTTTCTTCTTCAGAAGTAGATGGTGAAACCTTTGAATAATCAAATTCTTCAATCTGTTCCTTTACTTCTTTGAATGCTTCTTTGATTTGAGCAGGGGGTGATGCAGTTTTATCAAACATTTTCTCAAAATTTGCATCATTAGCTAAGAAGCTTGTGAACACTTGAGAATTTGAAACATTGTTGAGCAATCTATTAGCATCAATGACTGGAATCTTGAGATCAGAAATTTGCTTTTGAGCTTCAGCTAACTCTTTCTCATTAGCTATCAATCGTTTCGCAACTTTGTGTGTTTCAAATTTCTACATGCAAAGATTTTCCATGCCCTCAAACAATTCTTTTCTCAATTTTTCTTCATTTCTCCTTTGAATCTCCAGATTCGCAGTTTGAACTTTATTAACACTAACCAACTCCCGTTTCTCGTCTAACAACTTTTCCATGTCAACTTGATATGCTTCAATCTTAGCAGCAGATTCTTCAACAATCTTGGTAAGTAAATCAAGTTTAATCTTGGACTTGTCGAACAAATTATTGAAATCAGAAACAACATCTTCTGCATCAAATTTCCATTTCTTAACTTCTTGAACTAACTTTTCCTTTTCTTCAGAAATCTTTGCTATTGCAACTTCAACATTCACTTTATCTTGTTTAGAAATCTATAATGCTTCATTCAACAACTTGACCTCGGTAATCAGACATTCGTTCTTCAAAACCAATTCTTTTTCATATTCATTAGAAATCTTCAAATCTGAATTAATCAAATTGAATTCCTCAGAAAGCTTTTGAAGTTTATCTAACAAAGATGCATTTTCTTTCAACAAACTCTCCAAATTTTTAGCAGATTCATAAGAACTTGATGCTAAACTAGTATCGGAACTAGTATCCGAACAAGAATCATCTAACTGATCATGAGTGACAATCAAGGCTGATGAATCATATCCAAACCATTGACCCCAATCATAAACAGCATCATGTTGAACTGTTAAAGCTGTTGTCTTGTCTGTGTTACTAGAAGATGGTTGAGAAAAACCAGGCTTGCTTGATAAAGGAAAACCAGACTTGCTCACATTTGCCTGTTGACATTGTTTGGCAAAATGTCCAAGCTTTGAACACTTGTAACACTTCAATTTTGACTTATCAAAACCTGATTTCTCGCTAAAATCAGAAGTAGTTTTTCCATGCTTCTTGAAAAATCTCTTTGATCGGTGACTCAGCATAGCATATTGCCAAGATAGATCCAATTCAGTCAGTTGATCATCATCAAGAGCATCAAGATCATCTCTTGTTAATTGTGCATCAGCAACATTTTTGATAACTAAACCAAATGATGACGAGATTAAAGAAGTAATCATTTTGGCACAATCATCCATTGATTCAGCAGAAAAGGCATTTTGACTTGAAGAATTTGGAATTGTGAAACTACAACCCCGTAATGAATTGTTATCAGAATTTCCTGAAGTTCCAGCCATAAAAGTAACACTTGGTGCCGTACTCAGATTTGGATTAGATTTAGCACTCATGCTTGCACTATTATCACCATGATACAATTTAGGATTCTGCAAAGTAGCAGTTGACTTCTTAGAATTTAACATTTCCATTTCCCGAGCATGAAGTTTCCCAGTAAGCTCATGAAACGTCAATGTTGAGTAATCTTTATCATGATTGAGTAACAAGACATAATTTTCCCACTTCTCCGACAAAACTTCCATAATCTTTTCCTTTAAATCAACATCAGTTTTCTCAATTCCGACAACCTTTAATTCACTAATCAAATGTGAAAATCGGGAAACAAGAGCAGTAATGTTCTCATTGTCATAATGTTGAAAATTATCAAATTCTTTATTCAGCACTTTCTTCCGACTTTTCTTGTAATCATCATTACCCTCACATCTTGCTGATAAAGCATCCCACAATTGTTTTGATTTCTTGCATGTGCTGAATTGATGTAACAACTTAGTAGGTAATGCCATTGTAAGATAACCGAAAGCTTTTTGTTCAAGTTCATAAGCTTTCCTCTCAGCAATGTCAAAGGTATGAACTTCCTTGAAATCTCCTGCATCAGTTGGATGTTGATAAAGTTTCTTAATTGGAATCCACAAATCGATGTCATTCGTACTTAATAAGCCGAAAATCGTTGTTTCCAATTCTGATAATCTTCAAGCTTCAACAATTTGGGAACTTTCTGACTTGTTCCGATTTCGTTATCAAAATTCAGCATTGTTTGCATTGCGTTTTGCATAGCGGCAAACGCTTGAAATTCCGTTATCTTTGAAAAATTTGAAATCTGTTAGCCGAACTTGTTCCGAACTTAACACTGTTGTCCGAACTCCCTCCGAACTCTGTCCGAACCTAATTCAACAGTCCGAACTTATACCGAACTTTAGAATACCGAACTCTGTCCGAAAGACCTCCGAACCTTTCCCGAACTAGCTCCGAACTTTACCCGAACCAAAAACAGACCCGAAGTCCGACCGAAATAGAATAAACTCCGAACTTCAGTAGAACACTGACCAAACTCTCACCGAACTAGGACCGATCACTGTCCGAACTTGAGCTTCGGAGCGGTTACTCCGAACTTGACCAGTACTCTCCGAACTTCGACATAATTTTTCAAAAACACGTGAAATTTGACTATTTTTGACGAAACTTGCAACCGTGGATCAGGAAAACCGATAAGGAACACTTTAGAAACAGATTTGACACCGAAAAAGTGACAGAATGGATCAAAACATGTAAACAATCTTGAGAAAACACCAAAAACGTTCAAAGATCCGAAAAATAGCAACCACAGATCAGTAGAGTGAACCAGATAGCTCTGATACCACTTGAAAATGCGTGAGCATCAGATCGTCTACTCAATCTAGCTATTCGGACATCGAAACGTAATTAACCGATTGGTTTATTGATCACATATGAATAATTACAATCAGTAAAACACTTAGAAATGACGCAGAGAATATGTCACACCCCCAATTTCCACTAACGGAGTTTTACCGTGTGGGGTGTGAACCAGACCAGGACCCGAGTCATTAGTTACATCAAACATAAGTTTAAGGTTCAAATTGTAAATATATTTCCAAACGGGAAATATCAAACCAGAGTTAAAGTTTAGCGGAAGCTTATAAAAGTTATGTTGCAAAAAAAAACAAGCGCCCGACAAGTAAATAAAATTCAAGATAAAGGTTTTAAAAGCAAGTTCCCAAAAATAAAGTTTAACCAGCGTACGTGCCCAAAAATCCGATTCTCCTAGCGTTCTGCAAAGCATGCATAAGAGCAAGCGTCAACTAATGTTGGTGAGTTCACATAAGCACATAAGTATAACTAGTATAGTTATGCAGTACGAATACAACAGTTTTTATTCGTATATAAGCATGTATATTAACAGTACAATCCATATCGTAGGTAGCGAGCCTAAGTTCATGTCACTAAAACGTTCGCAACCGAAGCTGACCAATTAGTTGTAGGAATAATTCCTTACGTGGTTTGCCTTCCCCGTGTCTACTCGATCACGGTAAGTTTAGGCTGACATTGTCCTCAGTCCGACCGCCAGTCGGGTGGTGCATCTCGTGCCCGCTGAGTGGGGTTTGTCAGACCCCAGTAGTACTACCCAATATCCCCTCGCTATTTGCTATTAACGGTTCGATAAGTAAGGACTTTCAAAGATAAGCATTTTATGTGAACATGTGATATATATTGGATTTCTACTTTAATCATACATAAACGTTGTCGTGTTATCACCCTAACCCGGGTGTAACGTGTTTGCGTGTGTTATCGTCCAAAACCGGACGTAACGTAAAGGTTGTGAAACTCACCTTAGGGTGCGCTGCTACAATTTAATAAGACTCCGAGTCTTGCATAATTACCGAGCACCTATTCAATTTTACATACGTAAGTGTGTGTTTGCACATGAGTAACATAGACTAGACGACGGTGATAATATCAAATAATTCCAAATATGACGTAGGTGACAATTTTCAATACGTGATAAAAGTTGTTTGTTCGAAAGTAGTCAAAATGACACTAAATCAACGACACAAAGATTTACAAAAATCTACGTGAGTTTGTTATGCCAAATAACAAATGTAGTGATGATCAGGTAAATATATATTTTCGTAGATATAAATATCGAGGCGTAGACGAAAGTGTGAAAAATAAAACGTCCTAAATATATATTTATAGCCGTGTTAAAATTCAGGAGTTTAAAGAACATCTCTAAAACGTTCGCATGACAATAAATCAAATATATATATAAATATATATATTTCTATGTTTAAAACAATATTTATTAATAATAACGAAACTATAAAATCTTAGTTTATTTACATTATAATGTCTCCATAACGTAAAAATTCAACGAGTACCCTAACGACGTTTATAGAAACTTCACGCGTCGAGATCTAATAGTTGTGTAATAGTTGTTTTGGGTATTAAGCCAAGAAATTTTGAAATCCCCATAAAAAAATTAAAACAGCAGAAGTAATGGTCACAGGTCTTGAACCCGTGACCTCTGGTTTAAAACAAAGTGCCCTTGCCATTGGGGAAAGTTGCTGTTTTGTTAATAGTTGTGACCAGGAAATCTTTTGTGTAATCAGTTTGGTGGGAAAAATTGTTCACAGAAAAGAAATAGATAAAAAGAATGGGGATGCCGGGGGTCGAACTCGAGACCTCACGATCTCCTACCTATGCGTCTACCATCTGCGCAACCCAACACTTGTGTTGTGTTCCAGTATCTAGACTATTTAACCAGTCTCCACCCGCCATCCTCTTCTTCCCCACAATTCCGGTGGCCGGAGTTTTATTCCGGTCACCGGAAAATCACGAAACCCAAAATTAAACCAACAAAATCATGCTATTAACAAGGAGGAATGGTTATCTTGAAACGGAAACGAGAAAAGGCAAGTTTTTGAAGCCGAAATAGAACCCGAATCTTGAACGCGAACACTGAGCACCGTCACGAAACTCGAATCCGACTTCTCCTGGTTGCTCAGCGACGAAAGATGATCTCAAAGGGTGTTAAATGGTGTTGATTCGGTGGAGATTTTGACCGAAAATTCGAGTTCATCGGAAAAAACTAAAAAAAAACGATGAAGACTCGAGAGGGTTTTGGACTGTGATAGAACACCAAATGATAGAAAAGAAATGAAGTTATGGATCCAAAGATCAGTGTTGATCGATTCAAGGCCGTAACCTGTGAGTAAATAGGGGAATTGATTGCGATGGTCGGACTACAGTCGACGGTTTCCTTTTTTTTTTTGAATTCACGACTTTGCCGTATTGGCAAAATAGGTCCCTCCCTCATTTACAATTAAGGAAGTAAGTTTTGGATTTTAACACTTAAGACCCTCCAGGTTTATTAAATAGATTACAAGTTTAGGAAATTACCAGTTGGGTCCCTCAACGTTTAAGAACATCTAACGAACGTTAATGGGGACTACGAAGAGTAACTAGGCGATGATTTTCGAGTGTACGTCAGAATATATTTAACGAACGAAGTTTTATAAAAACATAACCTATATATCTTTCACATAAAATCATAGTTATAACCCATAACTATGTGTTTTTAAATTCCTATAAAATCATAGAAACGTCTCGTACGAATACGCGACACACCGTCACATAAAATCATAAAACGACGTGCGTATATATATATATATACATGTATACCACGTAATAATAAATATAATTACCACATAAAATGACAAAACATTTTCGTGAAATCATAAAATATAATTTACATAAAATTATAAATTATATTTATCCAAGTAAGTTAACCGACTTCTAGACTCATGTGCAATGTTCGTGCGACTATTCTAGTTAACTGAGGTAACGGACGTTATTGAAATATAACACAAGTTATTAACGGGGTTAACCTGAGAAATTGGCGGTTGTCATAGAATACACCTCGGAAACACACACTTAAGAGAATCTCACACGCTCAGAACTATGAAGTACAAAGAACAAACTTCTATTTATAGTCGACTGGCCGATCTCCATCCAAACCTCAGGTTCGGCCAGTCCGAACTCCTGGTTCGGACCAGGTTCGGCCAAGTATGATTTGGCTTGAACTTGTACTTTGCTTGATACTTCACATGACGCACATATCAGGTATCAACAAGGTATGCCTACCCTCTACAATCCAAGCTTGTGGAAGCTAGAGACCACCGAGAATGCTGGAACGTTTGACAAAAAAGAATTTACCCTTCCATTCGCCATGTTGGGTAGCATTGGGGACAAGTTGCCTGTATTTCGAAAGGGATTTGGACAGAAAACGACTTGAACCATGGGATTTCAATTCATAAGCCATGGCTATCTCCGGCAAACCAATTAGGTGTTCAAAAGAACTGTTTAGGCGATCCAGGGTTCCCAGGATGCGCCATACAACAGGAAGGGTTTGGGCATATGAGAGACCTGTGGCCTCAAAGAACTCGGCGACAAGACCGGAAAAGGGGGAAGGATAAACCCATGCTAAAGGGGGTGAACGGAAAGCAGACCCAGGTTGGAGAGATAAAGTCTGATCTCAACCTGGGGTCAAAAGCCCTAAAGACGACAGAAGGAGGTAGAAGACCAGAATTCTTCACCAATGTGATTTCATCATAGGTGAAGGTACACCTTTCTTGTTCGGGATGGAGGAGGAATTTCTGATAGAGAAAGTCTTCCACCCCAGCAAGAGAGACGGTAGGCTCTCGACGGACTCGACGTTTGGTCATCGTTCAAGAAAGGAAAGAAGGGTCGAAGAGAAGAAAGTTACCTGGCCAGAATGGGTGAAAGTGATGATCAGAGCTCGCAATTCTCGACTCGGGTGAGGTAAAACACTCGAGTAATGGGGTATTTATGGGTAAAAGAAGTTAGAGAGATGAGGAGACGTCAAGGGATGAGATTAAAACTAAAAATACATTTCATGCGGACGAGATTAAAACTGAGACGATGACTCATCTCGGTTAAAAATTCACAGCTGTAAATCTTATCAACAAGCTGCGAATTTTAGGGGCAATTGTTATACCCTAAATTCTGACCCTAATTTTTATAAATAACCTCCGACAATTTAGGATCCCTGGATGTCAAGCATACAGGGACTGCGCTTTCGGTAACCTAACCCAGGATTTCTGCTTATGTTTTATTTAGTTACTATCCTAGGATGTATGTACTATGAATCTATCCGTCTACTCAATCCCAGCATGCACGGATACCCTGCATGCTAGGACAGTATTACTAATCTTTCTTTTTGATTCTGTGTGTTTAAGCCAGGGACAAGAAGGAAGATAACGGTCATGTAGACCTAGTTAAAGTCGTAAGCACGTGTGGAAAGGAAGACCCGCCACCAAACTCGGTCAAGTAACAGCCGAAAGTAGTTGGAAGGAGATCCCTGGAATCTCGGAGATTTAGTTAGGCTTATCTATGTATTTAAACGCGACATAGGTTTTACTTTACACACTCTCGATCACTAGTACTCACACTACCACTTAGCAAACAAGCCGCAAACACTTGTATTCGAATTACTGAAGTAGAAATAAACGGGCAACGTGTGTTATCGTTGCCAAGGGGTTGTTTATGCCGGCGACCTTTGGAGACATCCAAGGGTTAAGGGTTTTTCCCCTTCCAAATCTCGGTGTTTTTTATTGCATTCAGGGAAGTTCTTACTTGTATTTCCATTCAGGGAACTTCACATCCAGGGCACCATACCTCACAAACGAATTTGGTTACTTCATTTTGCCTCATAATTTTTGACCAAAACAATTTGGCGCCCACCGTGGGGCCATTGTTGTCAATATTTTTCCAAACTCTCATTAGATTTATTTTTAACTTGATTTTTACAAAGATCTGTCAAAAATGGCAACACAACCGAGTACCTCGCATGCAACTACCCCTGCGAGTACTTCTACCACAACCAGCACTATTCTTCCTCCACCACCGCCACGGGTCACCATGTCAACGAACACTACTGTGAACCGCAATACCATCAGGGCTACCAATCAGGGTGTAACAGGCACAGGACGTGGTGGAGAGATTCCGCTAATGGTCTCTAATGATGAACTCCTTACCATGTTCGCAAAAGTACAACAATATATGGAGCAACAGCCGAAAAGTGAAGGTATATCTTATGGAGTTATGAAGCTCTCTATATTTTTAGGTACCTAAGTTCACATGGAACCATCATGTCTAGTGTCTCTAAAGGAGCCAGTTTTTATATACCTCGACTTGACCATCTTCATACTTGCTCCTTCGAGGAATTTTGATTCTTCGAATCGACTAGTTTACCACATGTCAAACGTGTCTTTGTTGACTCACTATTAGTATGTGTTTATCCTTTTTAGGACAATAATATATGTGACATAGTCACTCTTTTAAAGTTAGTAATTGCGTCTGGTAATATGTAGACTTATCTTTGTAAATGAATTACCCTCTGAACTTACCGTTCATATTTATTAGTTTGAGGATCAACATGGTACAATGATAATTCATTCCAATTTATTTAACTTTCCAAATGTCCTTCTATCTCCCCCTCATGTTGGGAATTTTGATTTACAAATAAATTGAATCATAACCAAATTCTAACTGGCTTTATTAGAAAAATATTCATACCCAACATACATTCTCAGACTCCTTTGAGGTCTCATCTTTGTGCTTTGTGGTGGATCGATTATTATATATATCACATAATCAAAACATTCACTGCTGAGATGATTGGTTCCTGACCAAAACCAATTGAATGGGGAGGGAGTATTATAACTTATTGGCATGATGTGAATTAGCTTTATTGAATGTAAATTCACAAGTATGAACTTTTGCTCTTATGATTATTGGTATTGCAATCAATCATAGACGTTTAGTGAACGTCATCAATAAAAGCAATTCATGTACTAACTTAAACAATAAGAAGTCTAAAACTTTTCTAACAATAATTATTATCTTTTCGTAATTTAGTCGCCAATATTACCAATATGATATTCTGGAATAATGTGCTTGCTACCTCATTAGCCTCTAATCATGCAACTTTAACTTGCGTATTTGATAACCATTTAGACGATGCATCAATTTAAAACACTAAATGGTACATGTATTAGGATATTTGTATCCTTCACCAAATTTAGAAATTTTAATGATTGACACCCTACTTAATTTGTTAAATAATTAAATTCACTTGAGAGCAAATATTGCATGTTTCATATCCAGGAAGAATTGCGAAGTTCTTCGATACACTTCACATCATATTTGACTCGGTATGGTCTAACCAATCATGTCAATTAATCAAATAATCATGATCCATAAACATCTTGTTTATGATCGTATATGTATTAGTTACACTTAACATAATAATCGAGAGTATATTGCATTATCATTTCAAACAATCATGGTATAATACTTTTTCCTTTGCACATTTTATACTCGTATAATCACTCTCTTGGTTTACCACAGAGTGGAGTAGAACCATACAAATTTCATGGTTATTCATTATCATCTCATATACATAGGATATACAGTCCTTCGATTCTTATTGTCAGCATAGTAGCATCTTTGAGGTGTGACAAATGAAAATTGTATTAACCAGTTTTTCATTGTAACAATCGTCTCTTTACATAACATAATTGAGAAGTAATTCCATATTGAGTAATTTTATATTTAGGGGTCTAAAATCTTATGACCTTCAGTAAATTGATAACGAGACTAAATGTCACACCCCAACCGACGACGCAATATTTATCGGGGTGCGATGATTGTTCAGATGCTCACAACACTATTTAAAACATTGCAATATTCTTAATTTAATTACATGTCATAGAATATAATAATACATAGCACAAGCATAATTCAGAAATTACAATTAAAATGAGCATCCATGATAAACATAATAAGTCTCTGTTCATATTTAAAGGTCTCTGTAAATCCATGCAACCTATGGAGATGATAACTGAAATAAAGCGGCATTACCTGCAACATGTACATAAACGAGTCAACTAAAAGTAGTTGGTGAGTAATCATAGGTTTAATGGTATCATTAAAAAACGTGTGTTCATGATATATAAAATAAATTAGTATTGTTTTGGTCAAAAATTCACTTAGGAATCCTGTATTCCAAACTTAGATTGTGAGGTAGTGTGCTTAACTATCAAGTGAGCAAGTAATCCAAGTTGGGATAATGACACAAGGATTTTAGCGAGGAAAACTCCAGAATCCTTCGAGTTGCCTCTAGGAATCCTGGATAAAAACCTCGGGTGCCGGCTGAAAAACCGCCACCAAGTCAATGTTATTAATGATCAAACAATTCGTTACAATGGGTTGGAGGTTTGATCGATCAGAGCTAAGTGTTACAATGTTTGTAAGCTATCAGAGCTAAAGTGTGTGTAAGTTGTGTGTGTTCCTATTGATCGAGTCCTCGTTTATATAACAAATAACAACTAACTAACTATCCGGGAATCACGGGATCCTCTTTCTCCACTTCTCTTGACCGTTGAGGGAGACGCGACCCACTTCTCCACGTGCCAGTTAGTTGTAGACCGAGTCTTCAGGAGTTGGTTAGGTCCCTTAACGTCCCTGAAAACGAATAGAGCACATGGCAAAAATAAGGGTTAGTCGATAAATAAATTTCAGGATACCTGACTGGACGGGATTCCCAAACCGTAGTGAGATTCCTAGTATTACGCAGCTTCTCTGTAAGCATCCTGAAATTGACCCCTAACAATTGCCCCTGAATTTCGGCTGCTTGTGGATAAGATTAACAGCTGGCGAAATTCGATTAACTTGAGAGGTTTACGGCGTTATCACGGTAAATACAGTTGGATGGGACGTTTTTTTCGGCGTCCGATTGATGGGATAGCTATCATCACTCCTTCTTTAAATACGAGATTCCGAGATCACAATCTCACCATCTTCTCCCCAAAAAACCCTTTCGAGCTTCTTCGTCATCGCAGGTCAGTTCTCCTTCTTTTCCTCCGGCATCTTTTCTTTTTTTGTTTATTCCGGTCATGGCGAAGAAGAATACCCGTTCCGCCACTCCTTCTTCCTCGTTAGGCATTGAGGATTTCGTTGATCAGGGGATTCTCCCCTTCAATGAAGAAGAAACCTGCAACTTTTCTGACAAAGACATCCGCCAGTTGAAGGAATCCGGTCTTTTTCCGTCGTCGGCCATCATTCGGCGTTTCGACTCCCGATTGAAGGCCGATTGCATGTCTAACACCTGGGTTTGTTTTCTCTATTACCCTTTCTTGCTTGGGATGTCCTACCCCTTTCCAGCCATCGTAAACGAGTTCTTCAAAATCACCGGCCTTTGTTACTCCCAGACAATGCCGATGGTGTGGAGGATTCTGTTTTCGCTTGACAACCTGAACAATTCCCGGAAGCTTGAGATGGGAATTCCTGAAGTTTGTGCCGCTTACAACCTGAGAACCCACGGGTTCAGTCGCTTTGTTCTTCAAGCTCGCTCTTCCTACTCCCAATTGATTCCTCGTGCGTCACATAATGACCATGATTGGAAAAGAAAGTTCTTTTTTGTGAAGCGTGAATCCATTGTTGGGGGAGATTCATTGCCGATGAAGTGGGTTTTAAAGGGTAGGAAACTGAATTAGGCATTGTATTTGAGTTTCTTTGAATTTTGCTAATGATCTTTTGATGTTTCTTGCAGCTCCCAAATTTTCTGACCTCGTTGAAGTGACCGAGGAAGCTGTGGAGAGGACTGCCTCTTTTCTGGATATCCCACCTGCTGACAGAACCTTTGCTATCGAGAGCGCTAACAGTGAACAGAGCTTCTCAGCCGACCATTCGGAAGCCGTCATGTCTAGTACGTAATTGAACTTCTCGTGCATATGTTTTGAATTAGGCTTCCCAATCCTGACTGTTTTCTTTATTTCATACTAACAGCTCCCAAACCTGCAACTGGATTCTCTCTGGATGACCTGACCTCCTACCTGGAGATGAAAGAGGAGAAGCCCGAGCCCCTGGCCAGCATCCGACCTCCGGCTACCAGAGCCAAAACAGCTTCCTCCAGCAAGAAGAGGAAGGGCTCGGAGGGTACTGTGTTCCTGGAAAGCTTTGATGGACTGAGCCCCGCGGAGACTGGTAACAAGCTTCTTAGCCTGCATACAACGACAAAACTGGTAAGTGTATACATAGGATTCTCATACCTTAGCGGCATCCGGCAAGTGGCTGAGACTCCCATTGTCTTTCTTTCACAGGGCATCGAGCAGCTTAGCGCTGCGTGCATTGAGGCTGAGACCAAGCTGGCAATGGTCCAGAAGAAGCTTGATGAGGCAAGGAACACCATCCGCATCCAGGGCGAGATAGCTGAGGGCAAGACCCGTAATTATGAGCACAAGCTGAGAGAGCAGGAGCTGAAGTTCCAGGTAGCCGCGCAGGTGGAGGATGCTATCTCCAAGCAGTCAGCTGCTCGCAGTGTGCTCCAGGCAATGCTGAAGATGGCAGCGGAGGCTCAAGCTGATGGGTTTACATGCTCGACATGGACTGTGGATGCCTGGAAGCTATCCTTGGAGAAACTGGAGAAAGCTGGGATCCCGAGTGGTGGAGACAAGCTTCCCTTGGTTGAACCTGCTGGTGCTGACGCGGGTGAGAAGGGCAAGTCTGTGGAGATGGCAGACGAGGAAGATGCCGGCGGGAAGTTGGAAGCTCCCGAGAAGGCGATGGGCGATGAGGACGATGCAACGGTCTGAGCCCTCTTTTTAGTCTGTAGTTTGTTTTGATGTATGTCTTAAACAATTTCCTTTCCTTATCTTCGCTGAAACAATGTTAGAACAAGTAACAACAATGGTTGGGGATCCTGGTGGAGGGATCTTGCAGTTTGCAAGACGAAACCAGGATTCCTAAAAACAATATTTTGACCTTCGAGCTTCTCAAGTGGAGGGATCCTGAGGTTTTCAGGACGAAGCTTGAGAAGCTCACAACCTTTAATAGCTATAAATAATATCAGTATCTTTTGGCTTCTCATATTGTCTTTTGTATTGAAATTTTTGGTTGGTAGAATTAGTTTATAAAAACTTATCAAATATCTAAAAAATGACTTGTATGTTGGAAAACCATTCGAAACTTGAATAACATGTTAGGTTAGCCTAAATAGTAAAAACTGACCTTGGAATTTTACTTTAGTCGATTTTTTAATTCCAGATAACTATATCTTCTTTTACCAGATTTGGGATTCCTACGGGAATCCTGAATGCACCTTTCTCAGCATTCGTCACAGTTTCTTCGAAAACCTGAAACAATTTCGAGAGGCTTCTTGGCCTCCGGCCGAAGCCGATATCTTCAAGAATAAGCAAGTTGAAAATAAACTGGGGATAAACCCGGGATTCTTGGGACTAAGCCAAAACTGGGGACAAGCCCGATAAACTTGGGACTAAGCCAAAACTGGGGACAAGCCCGATAAACTTGGGACTAAGCCAAAACTGGGGACAAGCCCATACGTATGTGACATGAAAATGCCAAAACCTTAGATAACACGTCAGTGTTATAAACCTTGAGAATCCGCCCAGCAGCCTCCAGTGACAAGATTGTCAGCCACCCCTGGAGTGGACTGGTCCGGCCACCTTTAGCGTACCGGGGGACAACGTGCGCTACTGGCGAGGGTCGTGCGCTACTGGCGATTACCCAAACTTAGGAGAGGAGTCAGCCTCTCAAACCTTAGAAGGTATGCGGGATACCTTAAACGTAGGAGAGGTGGCCAACCTCTAACTGGGGATATACCCAAATTTCTCTAGGATTCTCAAAATCTGCAAAACACTCAACGCTTGGTGAGGGGTGGGTGTTAGCCTAGCTAACACCACTCCGATGCTTAAGTCAGTAATGAGTCGTAAAAATAATAAGAATAAATTGAAATAGGATTAGTATACGTACCTTGGATTATTGATACAGTGAGGATCCTTGGGATTCTGCCTGAGATTCTCAATGGGATTCTCACATAAAATACGCTTTAAGGTGGACAGCATTCCAAGCTCTTGGCAGAGGTTCTCCTTCCATATTTATCAGACGATATGCCCCCTTTCCTTCTTCAGAATCAATAAGGTAAGGGCCTTCCCACTTGGGTGCCAACTTCCCATCAGCAGGATTGGTAGTATTCTGAAAAGCTTTCCTCAAAACCAAGTCACCTACTTGGAATCTTCTCAGCCTGGTGTTCTTGTTATAAGATTTCGCTATCTGCTGTTGATAAGAAGCCATCCGGATTTTGGCCATATCTCTGAGCTCCTCAACTGTTTCGAGATCCTGAAGGAGATTCTGGCTATTGGTTTCAGGATCCTGGCAGTTGACTCTGGCTGTCGGGAGTACCATTTCTGTAGGAATCACAGCTTCTGCCCCAAATACTAACGAGAATGGCGTTTGGCCGGTAGCATTTTTAGGTGTAGTTCTGTCTGCCCAAAGGACAAATGGCAGCTCCTCAGCCCATTTACCTTTCTTGGAGCCCAACTTCTTCTTGAGATTGTTGATGATGATTTTATTGCTGGATTCTGCCTGCCCATTAGCTTGAGGGTGGACAGGTGTTGATGTGATCATCTTGATGCCCCAGCTTTCACAAAAGCTTGTAGTTCTCTTGCCAATAAACTGGGAGCCATTATCGCATATGATCTCTGCCGGAATCCCAAATCTGGTGAGGATGTTTCTTTTGATGAAGGATATCACTTCTTTTTCTCTCACTTGAACATAGGCTTCTGCTTCAATCCACTTGGAGAAGTAATCCGTCATGGCAAGCATAAACACTTTTCCTCCTGGAGCCTTTGGCAGCTTACCCACAATATCCATCCCCCATTTCATGAAGGGCCATGGGGATACTATAGGATGCAGATGCTCAGCAGGTTGGTGGAGAATATTGCCATGCCTTTGACAAGCATCGCACTTCTGTGAGAAGCTAGCGGCATCCTTCTTCATGGTTGGCCAATAATACCCAAATCTGAGAACCTTAGAGAACAGCGCCCTGCCCCCGGTATGGTTCCCACAATCTCCACTGTGGATGTCTTCAAGCACCTCAAGAGCTTCTGACTTCTCTAAGCACCTTAAGTAGACACCTGCAAGAGATCTTTTATATAGAATATTATCAATTATAGTATAGGGTACTACCTTTGTGCGAAAAGCTCTGGGGTTTTCGCCCTTGGGAATCTCCCCATCTTTGAGATATTTCCGGATCGGGTAGGTCCAGGATTCCTGAGCATCTTCAGGATTCTCAACATCTGCACCTGTATCATCGTCAACAGCCTGAGCTTCCTGTAGAGCTATCGCTGGCGTCAAGATGTGAGTTATTGGAATTTTGACATTCTCAGGGATCCTGAGTGATGAAGCCAAGTTTGCCAAGGCGTCGGCTTCTGCATTATCTTCTCTTGGTACCTGCGAAATGCTAAAATTTTCGAAAAATATAGACAATTTTTTAACAATTTCAAGATATTTGATCAGATTCTCCCCTCTCACTGCATAAGAGCCATTAAATTGGTTAGTTAATAAGAGAGAATCAACAAACACTTGTATAGATAGGATTCCCATATCCTTAGCCAGCTGTAATCCAGCAATTAAAGCCTCATATTCAGCTTCATTGTTGGTAGCCTGGAATTCACAGGATATGGATAGAGGTATTATGTCCCCCTGTGGCGATTTTAGCAGGATTCCCAGCCCTGTTCCTCTGACATTCGAGGAGCCGTCGGTATAGAGGATCCAGTCTTCTTTGAGCTTCTCAAGTTGCTGGACTTCCTTTTCAACTTCTGGTTCAATATCACTGCTGAAATCCGCCACAAAGTCAGCTAATGCTTGGGACTTGATTGCCGTTCTTGGTTCATACTTGATGTCGTAGGCACTTAGTTTGACTGCCCACTTAGCCATCCTTCCTGACATTTCCGGCTTCCTGAGAACTGCCTTGATAGGATAGTTAGACATCACAATTATAGTATGGGTTTCGAAATAATGTCTAAGTTTAGTGGAAGCCATTATAAGAGATAAAATTAACTTTTCAAGGTGAGAATACCTGGATTCTGCGTCTAGCAGAGTTTTACTTACATAATATACCGGATGCTGCTGACCTTGATGGTCTTTTACCAAGACTGCACTGATTGAGCTTCCGGAAACAGCGAGATATAAATATAGCGGCTCCCCATCATCTGGTTTCATTAGTAATGGGGCTGCTGACAGATAGTCTTTCAGGCACTTCAGGGCTTCTTCATGCTTCTCAGTCCATTCGAACCTCTTGTTTTTCCTCAGGATATCATAGAAATCCTTACTTTTTTCTGAGGATCTTGAAATGAACCTGTTGAGCGCTGCGATTCTCCCTGTCAACCTTTGTACTTCTTTAACATTCGATGGGGACTTCAAATTTAGGATCGCTTTGATCTGTTCTGGACTTGCTTCTATTCCTCTTTCAGTAACCATGTAGCCTAGGAATTTTCCGGCTCGCACCCCAAAGTGGCACTTAGAGGGGTTGAGCTTCATGTTATACTGATCAATGATATCGAAAGCCGTTTGGAGATCCTTGACATGATCTTCAGCCTTTTTGGATTTCACTACCATATCATCTATGTAGACTTCCATCGTGTCCCCCAGTTGCTCTTTAAACATCATATTAACGAGCCTCTGGTAGGTGGCACCTGCATTTCTCAAACCAAAGGGCATAGCAGTATAACAATATATACCTGTTGGAGTCATAAATGCCGTATGCTCCTGATCGCATGGTTCCATCTGAATTTGTTGGAATCCTGCCGAGGCATCCATGAAAGTGAGCATCTCGTGACCAGCCGTGGCATCCACCATAGCATCAATATGGGGAAGTGGAAACGGATCCTTAGGGCAGGCTTTGTTCAAGTCTGTGTAATCGACACAAACTCTCCACTTTCCATTCTTCTTCTGGACCACCACCACATTTGCTAGCCATCTAGGATACTTGACTTCTCTGATCATCTTTGTTTTGAGAAGCTTGTCGACTTCCTCCTGGATGATTATATTCTTCTCTGGGGCGAACTTCCTCCTTTTTTGCTGTATAGGCCTGAAAGAAGGATCTAAACCAAGTTTATGAGTAATTACATGTTTAGGGATACCTGTCATATCTTCATGCTTCCATGCGAAAGTTGAAGTTCTGGCTTTGAGAAGCTGGAATAATTCCTGCTCAACATTAGTAGGGATGCTTGTTCCCACGAGCACCTTGATTTCAGGATTCCCAGGGTCTAGAGGTACTTCTTTGACTTCCAGCTCCCTGTCCTCCTGCACTTCAGGTGCCTTTTTCTGTAATTGCTATCCCTTCGTCACCTTAGTGGTGTTTTTCATCGAAGTTGAATAACAGTTCTTAGCTTCCTGCTGGTCGCTTTCAATTCTCACAACTCCCCAGGGTGTAGGAAGCTTGATACATTGGTGATAAGTTGAAGGAACTGCCTTCATCTCGTGAATCCATGGCCTGCCAAGAATAATATTGCAACAAGAGAGAGAATCTATAACACAGAATTTTTGCATGGAGTTTACCCCCTCTATATATACCGGCAGCCTGATATCCCCAACGGTGCTTTTAGTTTCACCGCTGAAGCCAACTAAGACTGAGGATCTTGCAACTATTTCAGTTTCTGGGATCCCCATCTTTTTTAGTACATCAAGACGGATTATGTTTACTGAGCTTCCATTATCAATCAGGATCCTGCGAACAAAATGGTTAGCAATATATAAAGTAACCACAAGACTATCATGATGAGGATCCTGAACATGAGATCGGTCACTCTCATCAAAGGATATAAGTTTGTCCTGAGTTAGGGTGGACGTCCGGACAGGTTTGTCACCCTGTTCAGATTTGGATTCCTTAGCATGCTTCTTGGCTGAGGAATACGAAGTGCCGCAGATGTCTGAGCCTCCTGAGATGAAGTTGATTATCTGGGCATCCTGTGGTGGAGAAGCTGCTCTCTGAGGCACCTTGTCGGCTTCCTGAGTCTTGATCTTCTTTCTGCCAATCAATTCTTTAAGATGCCCCTTGCTGAGTAGATAGCTGATTTCCTTTCGGAGTGCTATACATTCGTCTGTTAGGTGGCCAAAATCTTCATGGAAGGCACACCACTTGGTCTTGTCTTTCCAGGATCCTTGCTTGGTATCCTTCCTGGGCCATCTTGCTTTTTCACCTAGATCCTGCATAGCACACATCAAACCACCAATGTCAACGGAAAAACAGTATTCAGATACCTTAGGATATTCCTCCTCATCATCATCTTGGTCGACGGCATTGATTTTGTGATTTTCCGGTTTGGAGTATGGACGAGATCTATATGGCTTCCCGGGGGATTCCGCCTTCTTGCTGTTAGGATCATATTTAGGAACCTCCAATCTTTGGTGGATCCTTTTGTCATCTTCCAAACGGATGAATCTCAAGGCTCTACTGCGGACTTCGTCGAGGTTCCTGCAAGGAGCCATGACAAGGTCATCATAAAAACGTGAATCTTTGGAGAGCCCCATTTTAAAGGCTTCCACGGCTGCTGCCATATCCAGATTAGGAATCTCAAGAGATTCTCGTCCAAATCTGGCAATGTAATCCCTGAGAGGCTCATCTGACTTCTGAACTATTCGGTACAGGTCACCTGTGAGCTTCTCAAAGGTCCTGCTGCAAGAAAATTGATTGTTAAACAAGTTAACTAAGTGAGAAAATGATGTAATAGTGTTAGGAGGAATGCTCAGTAGCCATTTCATGGCTGGTCCTGTTAAGGTTGAACCAAAGCCTTTGCATAGACAGGCTTCTTTAATTCCTGCCGGAATGGGATTGATCTCCATACGCTCCCGGTAATGTGCCACGTGTTCTTCAGGATCTGTGGTTCCATCATAGAGCTTCATGCTTGGAGTCTGGAAACGCTTCGGGATCTCCACCTGAGATATTGGCCAGGCAAATCTAGAGATCTTGTGGCTTTCCAAAGGAACTTCAGGGATAGGTTTCAGGATCCCTGGAACATTTGATATCATTTCTTTCAACTTCTGGAGCTCCCTGGCGATACTTGGATGAATACCTGCATCATAAGGAGCACCCTGGTTAGAAACGATAGGGATTGAATTGGACATGTTACCTGGGTCAGGATTCTGGACTGGAATCCCGGAACCGTATCCATAGCCCGCTGGGAAGCTCGGCTCTGTGGTGGTCGCCGTTTGCATGGGGATGACGTCACCATCATGCACTTCTGAGGAGCTGGTCTTAAAGATTCCTGCAGAAACAGAGAGGGTTAGAGTATTGATATCCTTGGGGATTCTGGTTTGGGTTTGCAGCAGAAAAAGGATATCCTTGAGACGGCAAAGCAGAGGATCCCAACAATGGTGGAATCCAAGGATTCTTGTAGCGTGACTGCGAGGATTCTGGTGGGACAGCTCCTGATAATCCAGCGACACTTTCCACATATCCAGCGGCCTGAGAAGTCATTGTAGGGGCTGTAGTAAAGCCTGATGCTGATTTGTAATTGTAGCGAGACGGATCTGAGGATCCTGAAGCATTGAAATCAAGATGCCTGGGAAACAGAGGACTTTGCTCTTCCATGGGCTTCCTAGATTTCTTTAGTTCTTCAATCTCCTTCATCACCGTTTGATTGGTTTTTTCTTGCTGATCCATTTGATTTTTCACCTGCTTAATCAAGGAAAACAAATCATTGTTAGTAATAACAGGATCAACAGATTGGACCTGGGATCCTGTGAAGACAGGATAATCAGTTTTTCTCGGCTGCTCGTCCACTTTCTTCTGACGGTCATTGGTCTTCTTCTGGCTTCCTGAAAAGGAAGGAATAGGAGGAATGGAGGACGATGTAGAGGCCGAGACAGCTTTTTGCGGGTTTGACATTTTTGGGATCGGAGATCAAATGAAGTGAACGATATATGGGATTTTGGTAGGATTAAGCACCACTTGCCCCACGGTGGGCGCCAAACTGTTTTGGTCAAAAATTCACTTAGGAATCCTGTATTCCAAACTTAGATTGTGAGGTAGTGTGCTTAACTATCAAGTGAGCAAGTAATCCAAGTTGGGATAATGACACAAGGATTTTAGCGAGGAAAACTCCAGAATCCTTCGAGTTGCCTCTAGGAATCCTGGATAAAAACCTCGGGTGCCGGCTGAAAAACCGCCACCAAGTCAATGTTATTAATGATCAAACAATTCGTTACAATGGGTTGGAGGTTTGATCGATCAGAGCTAAGTGTTACAATGTTTGTAAGCTATCAGAGCTAAAGTGTGTGTAAGTTGTGTGTGTTCCTATTGATCGAGTCCTCGTTTATATAACAAATAACAACTAACTAACTATCCGAGAATCACGGGATCCTCTTTCTCCACTTCTCTTGACCGTTGAGGGAGACGCGACCCACTTCTCCACGTGCCAGTTAGTTGTAGACCGAGTCTTCAGGAGTTGGTTAGGTCCCTTAACGTCCCTGAAAACGAATAGAGCACATGGCAAAAATAAGGGTTAGTCGATAAATAAATTTCAGGATACCTGACTGGACGGGATTCCCAAACCGTAGTGAGATTCCTAGTATTACGCAGCTTCTCTGTAAGCATCCTGAAATTGACCCCTAACAAGTATCATATGAAATAGAGTATAAAAGTCAACATAATCCAACCCTTGAAAATTAGGCTTCCAATCACTCGGCGCTAATATCAGGCAGGCTAGGTGGGCTTGTTAGGCCAATAGATCTATACTGTAACTTGACCTTTTTACACTACGTCAATATTGGCCTTTGGCCACGGAAAAAACCGTGACCAAAGGTCTTTGGTCACGTTTTTTTTTTCATTTCAATCAACACCATAGGTCTCGTCATTGTATGTATAATACGGCCACATTAGAATATCAGTGGCTGAAGCCACGTAGATACATGGCTAAAGGGTTGTAAGGATCGAAAATACCCTCACGCGATACCAAAGTCTATAATCACCGTGCGAAATTCGGTGATCACAGTTGATTCGAGAAACAATAATAAAGAATACGATGAACAATAAGAAAAACAGTAAACAAACGATTACCAAATGAAGAACACTTGAACACAAATATGTCGATCTCTAGGAGGCTTAGAGAAATCGACTAACACCCTTCTATTATCACGCAACCAACAACCTCTCAAAGAGAGATAAGCAATCTATATATATAGGCTAGCTAAGTGTGGAGAACAAGTTACCACAAAAACCCTGAAAAAAACACTTATTGAATTCGGCCTAGGCCCAAGGAGACCGAATTCAAGTGCTAGCCCACATGTGTTAGCCTAAAATGTCTATCAAAGTTTGCGCAAACCAATTACAAATAAACTCAAACAATCATAACCAAAGACTAATGCAAAAGCCTTCAAAATATGTCTCTACAATCTTCCCCTAGGCTTTAGCATTAGCAGCTTCCATCTACATTCGGAATTGCCTTGAAACATTCACCGTGACAGGTGAATACCATAGCTTCTCCTCGATTATCCATTTATCCTAGCAACCCCCTCGGTGTAATCCTTTGCAGCTTGTTCATCGTCTTCTATATGTGCAATTTGATGACGACTAAGCACCTTAATGTCCACTTCATAAAATCTCAGTAGATCATGAACCTCCATCACAGTCATAGTCTTGGATTCACACATGATCTTGGCAGTACTAGAATAACTACAATAAGCCCAAGACTTGAAGTCTGACAAGCACCCTTCAACATGCTTCATGGGTAATGTGATTGTCTTTGTCTTCTCAGTAGGAGGATACATCTTCTGACTAAACCTTTTCTTCGTTCCTCCAAACCACAATCCTGTATATTTCTTCAATTTAGAATCAACATGTGGAAAATCAGCAAACACTTTGAATCCACTCTTCACAGCCTTATCTAACTTCTTCCAGAAATGGTTTGCATAGTCATTATTGGATGGATTGAAGAAAGGTGCTTTATGTAGTGAGATCAGGTCCACTGTGGTCCAGGAGTAAAACTGACTCCATTGCTTTTAATACTCCAAAGGGCTTGGACCCTTTCTCCTGACCACATACATATGTTTTTCTTCGTCATACATCCAGCTTTTAACTTCTTGCATGATTCCATGACCATCATGATAATGCTTACCAAGCTGAATTAGGTATCTTTCGGGAGGATAAACACACGTTAAAGTTTCTTACAGACCATCTCTAGCTGCTGCAGGAGTTGTCATGTACTCTACTTCTCTAGCATCAATTTGTTCCTTTGGTTCATCATTAGCAGGTGGCTCAGAACTTTCAGGCGCATCCGAACTAGCCCTTTTGTCACCAGTAGTTGCACCACCTGAGCCTCCACCTTGTGGATCCAGATCTCTTGTTCTAGGTTTGCTCTTCTTAGAACCACTAGGCTTCCCTGTACCCAGATTCTTAACTTGTTGTTATAACTGACTGATTAAGTTGGAGAAATCAGTGTTGTTTCTCTTTTGCTTTTCTAGAGCAGTTTCATGGTTTTTCTGCACATCTACAAGTTGAGAAATCAGCTCTGCTTGATTTATAGTCTTGTCCTTTAGACTCTTTATCTATGCTCTTAACTCCTTTTCCAACAGATACTCAGGAGCTTCAATTGCCTTTCCCTTGTCAGCCTGTGTAGGTGGAGCAGAAGATGAAGACTGTCCCTGAGAGTAGGACTGTCTTGTAGATGATGTGGGGGGTAGCTGGCTTCTAGGATCTCTTCTTTTTCTTGTTGGGTTTATTGGGTTTGCAGCAAGGGCTTCTTTCATCAATTGAGCTGCATGAACTGCCTGAGAAGTCAAGTCTTCATTCAGAGAGGTACCAAGGGGAGGATCTTGGGTAACCTTCTGCTTCTTTGCTATTCTGACCTCTGGTTCTTTAGACTCCTCATCTTCAAGGATCACATCATCAAGGTAACTTCCATAGTCCAATTGTTCCTCATCTTCAAACTGCAGAGCATCAATCCTTATATCATCAGTAGGCATCTCATCTGCCCATGCATCATCAACCAGGATATTAGAGGCAGTCTGCTGTGTTGGAGGTGCACTATGTTCTTCCTCCACAAATGCAGTGGCGGGAGGTTGAACTTCAGAAAAATTACCAAACTTTTCTCCAAACACATATCCTGGTTCTGCCTCTCTCTTCTTGGGATTTATAAGTGAGAACACATCAGGACCCATGGGCTTCAAGTCAAGAGTTTCACCAGATCTCCTAAGATTAGGATATCTAGAGTCCAATACCAGTTGTATGAACCTGGGTACCACAACAAACTTTTCATCATCTCTCTCAATTACTGACTTTACATCTTCAAAGACAGCCTTTGACCAGTTGAATCTCCATCCTCTGATAAGTGCAACCATTCCATGTGTGTGAAGCCTATTGAGCTGATCACTTGAACTCTTCTTAGCAATGATACTCTTTTGCAGGTAATGAATGAGCATTCTCCAGTATGGAGGAACTTGAGACTTCAAGGTGGGAGGTGAACTGAGTCTGTAGCCCAACTGAGTCAGGCATTCTTTAACTTTGTCTTTATCAAGCTCAATGGGATCTGCAGCTGTGTCAATGAACCTCAAAGCCTATCTGAATACCTCTTTAGTCAACACCACATTCGTCTCTTGAATTATAGCATGTATCTCCTTTCCGTCTTCAGACACAATAGCAGTCTTCCAGAAATCCAACAAAATTTTCTTGTACATGACTGGACTGACGGTCATAGCATTCTTCAAGCAACATCTGTTCAGCCCGTCAATTAGAGATTGGTAATTCTTCTTGTGAGCAGCAGGGGGATCTCCCAGATATGCCACATGGTTGTGGCCTTTCGCAAAATCTAACACCCTGCAAACATAAACACAAACCAAGCACGAAAGCAGAACACCACAAACCAATTAATCTCATCAAACCATATCATAACACTCAAAGCCCTTTTAATAAACTTAATTTGAAATTTTGGGTAGCATAACGGCTTAAAAAATTGCAAGTTTTCTATAAACAAGGGGCTGACCGAAAACCTAAGGATCCTGATCGAAAACCCACATAGGCTGATCGAAAACCCCTTGGTTCTCGATGACATTGAACTGCTTCGATCGAAAACCACATGGGCCAGATCGAAAACCATAATCCTTGGTCGAAAACCAAAGTTTTGGATCCAAAACCCTAAGGTTTGATCGAAAACCCTAATTTTCGGCCTAAAACCCTGGTTTTTGCCATTTTTTTCAATCGAAAACCCCAAGCAACATCCGAAAAGCCTTTCGGCATAATCGAATGTCACTTAGAGAGGTTCAATCTTCAATCACAACGCATGTAGGCTTCGAAGAGTCTAAAGACCTAATCGAAACCCCCTATGCATGGACCGAAAACCCCTTTTTTCCATGACCATACCTGCAACAAATTTTAAAGTCACAATTTTCACAAGTTTTTCAGAAATCAGAGGTGTCGCACCCAATAAACAACAAAACCGAGCCAAACCCAACCCTTAAAACCCAAGAATTTCGACATACCTCGTCACGTGCTTAGGTTTCTTTGCGACATGTTTGATACGGGGACCCATTGAGTCCAATGCAGAGCGATCAACCACTTGGAACAACCTCAGGAGTGAATTTCGAACCCGACCAATATTGACCCGTAAGAGTTACACCCTGGTCAACAGACTATTAAATTTAATTAATTGTTAATTAGTATTAAACGAACAAAATGGTTAATTAAATAAATATTAATTATTTATTTAAAACGACAAAACTATTTCGGCTAAAATTGCTCGTGAAATAAATAGACGGACTGATCAGTTGTTACCGGATTAACAGACTGATCAGTTTGGTGCATTAAAGGAAATCGCGACCGGGCCCAGTCAATCAGAGCCCCGGTCCGCGATTTTTAATTAAATATGGGAGAGAGAGGTAGATTGCAAAACAAGTAAAAAAAAACCCTAATCTCCAATCTCTCTCTCTCTCTGCGTCGTAACCCTAGCCGGCTCCCCAGCCGCCGTACGCCTCCGATCGGTGCCACCACCACCACCGCAATCCCTTGCGATTTCCGATGGATCCCCGTCTTGCCAGCATCTGCGTCCGACTCGAAAACGAAGCAGTCGCAGCCCGAGCCGAAGCCGAAGCCGCAGCCTGACCCACCGCCGCCGCCGTTGCCTCCACCGCGCCGCCGCGCGACCATCGGCCGGTGGTCCTCGCGCTGCCGGCGCAGCCGAGGCCACCGCGTCCGGTCCCCTCCTCGTGGCCCGCGCCCTTGTACCCGTCGGCTACCGCCACCGTGTCACCGCCGGTCACAGGTGACGAGATCTTCGTGGGGAATGTTCCGGTTGCTATCCCGGTGGAAGAAGTTTTGTCACCACCACCCGTGGTAACCCTACCACCGCCGCTGCCACTACCGCCGCCGCCGCCTATGGCCGCCGTCGATGACCTGTCTCGTAGGTTCAAGTCAGAAGTCTCAGTTCGTCCTAGCACGAGCCCATTGAATCCGGGTGTCTCGAGCGGTTGCTCGGATCCCGCCAAGGTATATCTAAATCGTTTAGATATTTAACTTATTTATTTATAAATTTTTTTCTGTGTTTGTCGTGTATGGTGATTGATCCTGTTACAGCTGCGTCCGCGTGTTTTGAATTAAATCGTTTCCGCTGCTAAATTAATCTAGTATTAATTTATTTATTAAATCAGTTTTAATAAAAATTGAAATCGGTCACCCGGATTTCCACTGTAAAACCCAACAGTGGTATCAGAGCCATTATCACTGCGCGCAAACCAGAACCGGTCTTTTCATAACTGGTAGTTCGCAATTTCGACTTAAATCCAAATTGCGAATTAGAATTAATGTATTTATTTATTTTAATTCTATATAAATTTTATTATTGTGTGTTACGGCCGAACCCTGAATTTTATATTGCATAATTGTCTATGTCGTGGCGTGTTTATTTTTCTCTGGTTGGCCCAAATGTTTTGGCCCATTTATGTTTTTCGAATTTTGGTTTATTGGACCCTGTTTTAGGGTTTCAAAGTTGTACAAATTTTAGAGCTAGGTTACAATTGTTGTAATTTTAAATTTTGTAAAAACCAAGACTCGAAGACTGGACACACGTCGGAAGGATGTCGAAGCCAGTGGGAGCTGAATCAGATCCAAGAACGCACAGGGTTGCCTCCTTGGTTGTTCACCATTTGTTGTAATTAATTTTAAATTAAATATGTCCCTCATGATCTCGCTTGTATGGCTCGAGCGAGATCAAGACCTTATGCCGTTTAACACACACTATTCCATTCGCGACAACTTAGTAATTTTAATTAGGTTAAATTAATTTACTAGTCCCGAGTGGTGATAGGGTTTTATCGTTCGTGTCTTGCGGTAATTAAATATTAAAAGTAATTAATATCCCTATTTGGTAATTCTTAAAACTGATAGTTCGTGCCATCCTATCTCAAGTCGAACCTGGAACGTATTTACCGGAGCATCAGTGTTGGAGTATTTCAACACCGCACTTGGTGCCGAGGGTACCTTCTAAGGTGAGGACATTGGAGTATTTCAACACCGTGTCATCACTTCGACCATTTAGGATTACTATCGCTTTAGACGTATATGTTCGTGGTGTTGGAGTATTTCAACACCGCGCCACGGATGTATATTGCTAAAGTGGGCACGGATGAGGCTAACGTATCGCAAAATACAATTGTATGAATAGAGCGGCCTCATACCGAGAGTTGTGACTTGAGTCTCACAATTGACAACCGTTGTCAGTTTGTTTACACGGCTTTGTTCCCGGGCTCATTTGGCGGTCTCAAGTAATGTCGTCTAAACGAATTCTCGATTTCTTAAAACAAACTTTACCAAATTATTTTAAAGAAATATAAAACATCGAAAATACTGATTAAATCTAATTTGCTTATTTCAGAAGGCTAAAGAAAACTCACCTCCATTAAGTTCAATTGTACAACTCGACCCCTTCACTGAGACTGGCTTTCTCGCATGGCAGACTACCCTGAGGAATCTTTTAAGGCTCTTCGGGAAACTCTATGTCATTGACCGACCGATCGCGAGTATTCCATCTTACTTGTTAATGAGAACTCGCGGTCTGAGCTCCAAAAGCATACTGACGATGATAGGGACGTCACTGAGCTGATGTTATCTAGCATGACTCAGGATTATTGGTACAATTTCATGGGGATGTCTGCTTATGACATCATTCGTAAACTCAAGGATTTATTTGAGTTGGGTTAGAGGACTGAGCGAGCCGATGCACTTTCACAATTCGTGAACTGCTCTATGGCTAACGACTCCTCTCCATACGATCATGTCATGCTGATGAAAGCGTATCGCGACAGGCTGATCGACCTTGGCTACTCCATCTCTGACGGGATGGCTCTTGATGTAGTACACTCAGATCTTTGCCTGAACATTATCGTATTCTTGCGATTAATTGTTCGGCTCAGTCGATCGAGGAGGTCATTCCGTTGATACCCAACATGAAGATCAAGACCACGCCGGACGTGCTCAGAGTTGCTAATACAAAGATCTCCAAAGCCAAGAAGGTTAAAGAAGGCAAAGGCAAGAAACCACAGGTGCAGCCTCCCGAGGAGCGCCTGTGCTATGAGTGCAACAAAATGGGAAACTAGCGTCGCAACTCTCCCGTTTACCATGCAAAGCTGAAGATGACCAAGAACCCTAATAAGGGCTGCTCATCAGGTATGTCAATAAATGTTATTGAACTTTTCACTGTTTCCTCCAATTCAAGGGTATTTGATACTGGATGTGGTTATCACATCGTTAATGTTTTGCAGGAACCTGGGAGGTGGAAGAAGACAGAACAGGGCTGCATGGACCTCATCGTTGGTGACGGGAAGAAGGTCCCAGCACTTGCTACTGGCACATATTCTTTTTCATGCTCTTCTGGCCTTGTAGTTACTTTAGTTAACTGTTTATATGCACCTGGTTTATCCAGAAACATTATTTCTGTCTCTTCATTGTTTGAAGAAGGATTTCGGTATAAATTTAATGGAAATGTGATTTCTTCTTACCTTAATGATATCTTTTATTTCGAGGCTAATCCTTGACATGGTATATATGAGATAGATGTTCAAACGAACGATCAACTCTATCATGTTTCTAAAAGAAGCAAAGCTGATAGTAACGAATCCTCGTTATGGCACCATAGGCTTGGTCACATAAGCAAGGCCCGCATTAAGAAGTTGCAAACTGCTGGGATTCTCGAATCCCAAGATGCAGATTCCTTCGATGAGTGCGAGTCATGCTTATCTGGTAAATTAACCAAGTCACCCTTCACCCATACAGGTGAACGGGCCCAAGGATTGTTAGGCATTATTCACACCGACGTGTGTGGACCCTTTCGAACCGAAACGAGAAATCGTGAACGATACTTCGTGACCTTCATCGATGACTACAACAGATATGCCTATGTCTATTTGATGAAGCACAAGCATGAAACTTTTGAAAAGTTCAAAGAGTTTCAAAACGAAGTACAAAATCAGCTGACTCGAACTATTAAATACTTCGATCCGATAGAGGGGGTGAATACCTAAGCGCTGAACTGAATCATCTGAAGGAATGTGGAATCGTTTCACAACCTACTCCACCTGGCACACCCCATTTAAATGGCGTTAGTGAAAGGAGGAATCGAACTCTACTTAACATGGTTCGATCGATGATGTGCAAGACAACCTTGCCACATTCCTTTTGGGGATATGCCATCTTGACCGTTGCTCGCCTAATAAATCTGGCACCAACCAAGAAAGTAGGGAAGACCCCATATGAGATATGGCATGGTTCTCTTCCTAAATTATCATACCTCAGGGTATGGGGATGTGATGCTTATGTCACCAGCGAATCTGACAACAAGTCGATCCCCGAGGCGAAAGGGTAACTTTCGTTGGATACTATTGTAATACCGGTTATTACTTTTACCATCCAGATGCAAACACTGTTTCCATCAAAAGGAAAGGTAAATTCCTTGAGAAAGAATTCCCTGCTCGAGGAACAAATAGTGATCCAGTGGATCTTGAAGAAATTCGAGATACACCTAATCCTGAGACGGTCGCTGTGTCTGACCGACAAATTGTTGTCGCACCATCAGACCCAAGCACAAGCACAAGCGTTCGTAGGAGCGAAAGAATACGATATGAGCCTGATAGATACCTTGGATATCATGAGGCCTTTGACGTTCTGTTAATAGCCGATTCTAATGATGAGCCTATTAACTACAAAGCTGCTATGTGAGATCCGGAATCTGATAAATGGCTTGAAGCCATGAACGCTGAGATGCAATCCATGCGTGACAATCACGTCTGGGACTTTATTGAGCTACCCCCGGCACACGGGCAGTAGGGAGCAAGTTGATCTTTAAAAGAAAAACTAACATGCATGGAAATGTGCAAATCTACAAGGCACGGCTTGTAGTGAAAGGTTTCACTCAAACTCAAGGGATTAACTATGATGAGACTTTTTCGCCCGTTGTCATGATCAAATCGATCAGGATTCTCTTGCCATAGCCGCATACCATGATTATGAGATATAGCAAATGGACGTTAAAACCGCTTTCCTGAACGGACAACTCGAAGAGGATGTCTACATGGTTCAGCCTGATGGTTTTCTCGATCCAGAGAATCTAAACAAGGTTTGCAAGCTAAGAAAGTCCATTTATGGACTCAAGCAGGCATCTCGAAGCTGGAATCTTCGTTTTGATCAAAAGTTCAAAAAGTTTGGTTTTGATCAAAATAAAGATGAACCTTGTGTTTACAGAAAGGAAAGTGGGAGCGCTGTATCGTTCCTCGTACTGTACATGGACGATATATTGATCATAGGAAACAACATACCCATGCTTAACGATGTTAAGATATGGCTTTCATCTTGTTTTGCTATGAATGACCTTGGAGAAGCCGCTTACATTCTGGGAATTAAAATTCACAGAGATCGTTCTATGCGCCTTTTGGGACTCAGTCAAAGCACATATGTTGATAAGATCATAGCTCGGTTCAACATGAGCAACTCCAAGAAAGGAGCTGTTCCTATGACTAAGGGAACAATCTTGGACAAATCTCAAGCACCTAAAACGGAGCGCGAGATAAGCCAAATGGCATCGATCACATTTGCCTCTGCTATTGGATCTATCATGTATGCCATGCTCTGCACACGACCAGATGTCTTGTATGTACTGAGCGTGACAAGTCGGTACCAACAGACACCAGGACTAGTTTACAAGACGGCTGTAAAGAACATATTGAAATACTTGAGAAACACCACTGATATGTTTCTCGTATACGGAGGTGTTGATGAAGAGCTCACTGTAAGATGTTACACTGACGCTAGTTTTCAGACTGACCGAGATGACTCTCGCTCACAGACGGGATTCGTATTCACTCTTAACGAAGGGGCTGTTTCTTGGAGAAGCTCAAAACAGCCATTGGTAGCTGATTCTACTACTGAATCCGAATACATAGCCGCCTCAGAAGCTGCTAAGGAAGCCGTGTGGATGAAGAAGTTCATATCCGATCTCGATGCAGTGCCAAGCATAATGAATTTCATAACTGTGTTCAATATTTATACGTTTAATCCTTGGACAATAAGTTCTTGTCCTAAATGTCCGTAGTCGATTAGTTAGTGGGAGCTATACTAAAGTAAGACTATTATGACTGCTTGAACCTTAAAGCCGTTTAACGTTCAAACTCACGGACCTTATTGGTGAATGACGTTGGACGTAACTCGCATCATGAAATGAAATCATGTAAGTCTTGCTTGCTTGACTAATGCATACTCTAATGTATCCTTAGACCTGAGACGCATACTCGAACTCCCTTCTACTAAAGAACATTCTTTGATTGTAGCCTAACGTTGTCGCGTAACTGCCAACCATAACGGTTACTCTTGGGAATGGCTCTAAGGTTTAGTGGGAGCTGTATGCCTCAAAAAGGGATTCTGTACTCTTGCTTCGGCAACAAATAAACATAAAGGCGCCCTCGTTGGTTCCAAGTGATAAGTGTGAGGCCTTACCGAAACTTATTGTGTGTTTGTTGGATCACTTTGAATCGTATCGAGAACAAAAATCAGTGAATAAAATATGAGAGTCCATATCTCATAATTCATCAATGTCTTATACAGAAAGGAACATATGACAATGAATGCTGAAGTCATGAGTCCGCTTGATTGTCAATCAGATATACTTTGGCTGACGACTTAAAGTGTCAATATTAGTTGGTGTAGCCATGCATAGCTAGAGTGCCTCTGACTGCGTTCGTTAAGCTGTCGCGTTCAGTCCAAGTGGGAGACTGTTGGAAACAGGGTGTCCTGACCCGACGAATTAACGAACCCGACCGATATTGACCCGTAAGAGTTACACCCGGGTCAACAGACTATTAAATCTAATTAATTGTTAATTAGTATTAAACAAACTAAATGGTTAATTAAATAAATATTAATTATTTATTTAAAACGACAAAACTATTTCGGCTAAAATTGCTCGTGAAATAAATAGACGGAATGATCAGTTGTTACCGGATTAACAGACTGATCAGTTTGGTGGATTAAAGGAAATCGCGACCGGGCCCAGTCCATCAGAGCCCCGGTCCGTGATTTTAATTAAATATGGGAGAGAGAGGTAGATTGCAAAACAAGTAAAAAAAAAACCCTAATCTCCAATCTCTCTCTCTCTCTCTCTCTCTCTCTCTCTCTCTCTCTCTGCGCCGTAACCCTAGCCGTCTCCCCAGCCGCCGTCCGCCTCCGATCGGCGCCACCACCACCACTGCAATCCCTTGCGATTTCCGATGGATCCCCGTCTTGCCAGCATCTGCGTCCGACTCGAAAACGAAGTAGTCGCAGCCCGAGCCGAAGCCGCAGCCTGAGCCAAAGCCGCAGCCTGAGTTTCCGCCGCCGTCGCCGCTGCCTCCACCACGCCGCCGCGCGACCACCGGCCGGTGGTCCTCACGCTACCGGCGCAGCCGAGGCCACTGCATCCGGTCCCCTACTCGTGGCCCGCGCCCTTGTACCCGTCGGCTACCGCCACCGTGTCACCGCTGGTCACCGGTGACGAGATCTTCGTGGGGACTGTTCCGGTTGCTATCCCGGTGGAAGAAGTTTTGTCACCACCACCCGTGGTAACCCTACCACCGCCTCCGCCACTACCGCCGCCGCCTATGGCCGCCGCTGCCGCCGTCGATGACCTGTCTCGCAAGTTCGAGTCAGAAGTCTTAGTTCGTCCTAGCGCGAGCCCGTTGAATCTGGGTGTCTCGAGCGGTTGCTCAGATCCCGCCAAGGTATATCTAAATCGTTTAGATATTTAATTTATTTATTTATAAATTTTTTTCTGTGTTTGTCGTGTACGGTGATTGATCCTGTTACAGTTGCGTTCGCGTGTTTTGAATTAAATCGTTTTCGCTGCTAAATTAATCTAGTATTAATTTATTTATTACATCAGTTTTAATAAAAATTGAAATCGGTCACCCGGATTTCCACTGTAAAACCCAACAGAACCCTTTTCAGCTTCAGCTACTTCACCCGTTCTGGTGATTGCCGGTATATTTATCCTTTTTTAAAACTCATGCTACGTTCACTTACTTAGGCAGTTTGTCACTTTATTTATCTTTTAGGTATATTAATTATGATGACCATCAATTTCACACACATAAGTCCTAGGTATAAAGTGTATATTTTATCAAGTGTATCAGTATTCCCTACCACAATTTTTTACGACACCTCTCCTTAAGCCTAACACCATGCTCCAGACTAGGTTGAGAAGAGAATGAATAGATCACGGGGATTTCGTGGAATAATATACAGAGTCAACTGAATGTTTTTGAAACGTTTTTA
Organism: Deinandra increscens subsp. villosa; assembly: GCA_039602395.1. Taxonomy (NCBI): domain Eukaryota; kingdom Viridiplantae; phylum Streptophyta; class Magnoliopsida; order Asterales; family Asteraceae; genus Deinandra; species Deinandra increscens. Next base: position 68,218,925 of record JBCNJP010000003.1, read on the forward strand.
ATAATGCTTTCATCAGTGACAGCGCTTAAGGGTTTTGGACCCTTGAGGGTCTCTTTTGATTTGAGCACATTGGCATCTTTTTGGTTTTATCATATTTTATACAATGTGATCTTTTATTGGTACGTGGATCATGGAGGCTCCAGGTCTCTGCCATCGCAGAACAGAGGAGGCCTGACTCACGTACAACATCCCCAGGTCATTGCTCACGCAAAGCAGAGGGGATGAGATTTTTTAAGCATAGCATCAAAACTCAGAATAGGGCGTGTGTCTCAGGAACCCTAACACACAGTCAAATGGAAAATTGTACAAACCTAAGTGTGTGCTTCCTATCAGGCCTCATACGGTATCTTTAAGTGTAGTGACCAAACATACCTTTTTATTGATTATAGCTGAGCCTACCAAACACATCAACCACGAATCGCTGCTTTTCGCATCCACTTTACGCGTGTCAGCCACCAAACGCCTGGAAATTTATCATTTCCCTACCTGATCAATCAAAGCCATAAAAAATGAAAAATTTAAAAGCACATACTCAATTAGGGGGCATCATTTGATGTATCTATTTTTCCTTCCCCTTGCTTTTTGATTTTCTCATTTTAATCATACTGAAACAACAAAATAAACACTATTTTTTGTATTTTTTTGATTTTCTCATTTTTATCATACTGAAACAAGAAATAAACACTATTTTTTGTATTTTTGTGGATTTTTTTAAAAGATAAAGTAACTATTTACATAAATATACAAGCAGTTGAGGTGTCAGATTACTCTTCAAAGTCTATCATGCGAAGGCCTTTGAGACACATTTCAAAATTAGCTCGAGGGAGGGGTTTGGTAAACATGTCCGCCACGTTCACGTCCGACGAAACCTGTTCCAAGTGAATGAGCCTGCGATCGTAGCAGTCTCGTATAAAATGCACTTTAATGTCAATGTGTTTTGTTTTTGAAAATTGAACATGATTTTTAACAATTTGAAGTGCAGCGGAATTATCACAATAGATAGTAGTGTCATAGAAATTCAAACCGTAATCATGCAACTGATGTTGCAGCCATACCACCTGTGAACAGCAAGCAGATGCTGCCACGTATTCTGCTTCAGCAGTGCTTTTTGACACTGTTTGCTGCTTCTTTCTCTGCCATGACAACAACCTGTCTCCTAAAAATTGTGTTCCTACTGATGTTGATTTCCTGTCAAGCTCACAACCTCCATAATCACTGTCAGAAAATGCATATAAATTAAATCCAGAATCTTTAGGATACCAAAGACCAAGCCTAGGCCTGCCCTTCAGGTACCTAAAGATTCTTTTAACAGCAGTAAGATGAGAAAGTTTAGGGTTAGCCTGATATCGTGCACATTGACACACTGCAAACATTATGTCAGGGCGGCTTGCGGTGAGGTACATCAAAGATCCGATCATCGAGCGATAGTTGTGTTCATTTACTGACTGCCCTTCTGGATATTTGGTAAGTGGTGGACGTGCTGCCATTGGTGTGTCTGCTGCCTTGGAATCTGCCATCTTGTACTTCTCTAAGATTTTTTGTCACATACTTTGCTTGATGTACAAGGATCCCGCTGTCACTCTGTTTCACTTGTAATGCAAGGAAGAACTCCATTTCCCCCATCTGGCTCATTTCAAACTTCGTCCTTATGACTTGCTCAAACTCTTTGCACAATTCTTCATTTGTGGAACCAAAGATGATGTCGTCCACGTACACCTGAACCATTATGATATCATTCCCAACCTCCTTTCTGACCAGTGTCTGATCCACAATCCCTCTAACATACCCGTGTGCTAGGAGGTGATCTGTGAGAGTTTTGTACCAAGATCTAGGTGCCTGATGTAGCCCATACAATGCTCTGTCTAGCTTATACACGTGATAGGGATGTTCTTCATCAATAAACCCTGGAGGTTGAGATACATAAACTTCTTCATCCATGTCAGCATAAAGGAATGCTGTTTTCACGTCTAGCTGATAAACAGTGAAGTTCATGTATGAAGCATATGCTAAAAACACCCGAATTGCCTCTAACCTGGCAACTGGAGCATATACCTCGTCGTAGTCAATGCCTTCTATCTGCTTATGCCCTTGAACCACGAGTCGAGCTTTGTGTCTAACAATCACCCCATTGTCATCTTTCTTGTTTTTGTAAAGTCATCGAGTTGTGATGACTTTCTTGTCAACTGGTTTCTCCACTAACCTCCACACCTGAAGCTTTGAAAATTGGTTTAATTCCTCGTGCATAGCTTCTACCCAGCTTAGATCTTGCAGTGCCATAGAGATGTTTGATGGTTCGATTTGAGAGATAAAGCAGGAGTACATGCAATGATTGATGTTGCCAAAGGTACTTCGTGTGACTATTCCGGATGCAAGACGTCCAATGATATTCTCCAACGGATGATATTTGTGAATTCTCATTTCTGTAGTTGCTGGAACTGGAACTTCAATGGGTAGACCTGTCTGTACAAGTTCTTCATCAACCTGGTCTGCCTTAGTTTCTGGTTCAGCATCGGTTGCTGCTGCCTCTGATTCAACTGCACCTGCTTCTATTTCATCAGTTCTCGCCTCAGTTTCTTGAGTAGCATGGACAGCTTCCACTATTGGATCATTCTCAGCAACATGTTGAGTTGGGGAAATTGTCATTGAGGGACTTGCAACAGCATCCTCAAATAACTCTTCTGCAATCACTGGATCCAGCCTAAAAGGTAAAAATAATTGATTGTAGTCGAATGCCTGAGCTGGACCAGTGCCTCCGTCTGATGGGTTTTCTTCAAGCCAATCCACATTTGTTGATTCAATTTCGCTTGTTGTAAATCCTGTATGCTGAACTGACAGAATAACCTACAAAATAACACTCATCTGATTTAGCTGCAAATTTAGGTAGGTCAGTGTTAATTAAAACAGTACCAAGACATCCAAAAGCCCTGAGATGCCCAATTTTTGGCTTGTCATGATGTACTAATTCATAAGGGGTCTTCTGATGTCGCTTGTTGATGAGAACCCTATTTTGTACATAACAGGCTGTGTTGATTGCTTCAGCCCAGAACATGGTTGGTAGCTTGGAATCACATAGCATTGTGCGCGCAGCTTCAATTAACGTCCGATTACGCCTTTCTGCAACTCCATTTTGTTGAGGAGTGTAGGGTACACTATAATGATGCTCAATTCCCTTCATCTTGCAGAATGCATCCATGATCTGGTTCTTGAACTCTGTGCCGTTGTCACTTCTGATTGATTTGACTTTCAGGTTCAGCTTGTTCTCAATCACATTGATGAAAGCTTTTAAGATCTCTGGTACTTCGCTTTTCCTTGACAAGAAAAATACCCAAGTGAAACGTGAAAAGTCATCAGTTATAACTAAACAGAAAGCACAACGATTTAAACTTAACATACTGACTGGACCGAATAGGTCCATATGAAGCAATTCCAGCACTGAGGAGATTTTGGAGAGTTGTTTGGGCTTGTGTGGCCGCTTGTGCTGCTTCCCCTCTGATTGGGAGATCTTTTACAAGTCCTCCTCTTGCCAAGCGATTTAAGTATTTCAATGGCCCAAGCGCCGATGCCACAGTTGAGCTTGATTCTCAGCTGTCTTGGAAAGAAGGCATGCCACTTCAGTTGTGGGTGGCTTGGTCATGTTCAGGACATACGAGTTGCCATATCTGGGTGTACGCATTAACACCCAATAATCAGGAATGGAGTACCCAGGTTTAAGGATTAAGCACTCTTTGTTGTTGAAGAGCACTGGGTATTCCTTGTCAAAGATTTGTGACACACTTAGTAGACTGTGCTTGAGTTCAGGAACAAAGTTGAATTCATGGAAGCTCAGACACCCATTTTTGACGGTGCCTCTTTGACTGATATGTCCTCCAACTCCTCCAGCACTCGACACATATCCTCCATCGTATTTCTCCAAGTCTTGCAGAACAGATATGTCGCATGTCATATGCCTGGAACAACCACTGTCAACATACCAAAGGTTATTAACAGGCCTCCTTGGCCGTTCCTGCATTCATAGGAGAAGTTACTTAGATTTGGGTACCCAGACTTTTTGTAGACTGGGTGAAGTAGGGATGCTGTTTTTGGTGTTGGGCTTAGAAGCTGGTGGTGATTCAGTTGTGAAAATGTGTGAATGCATATCCTTTTCTTTGTTGGGAACATGTTTTCTCTTTGAAAGAATTTGGTAAACATTTGATTTTGTAGGTTTAGCTTCATCAAACTGTTTAGAGTGTCTTTTATACACTCCTTTGGGAACATACTCTTGGTTTACCTTCTTTTTAACATTCCAGTTGTCATGAGAAAAATGTTTATCATGCAAAACAGGTTCAGGCACTGTTACTGATTTTTTCACAGATTTATTATGTTTTTGAGAATCATTTTTGTGGTTGCCAAGAGTTTTTTAGGTCAGTTTGGTTTTTTGTCCCTTTGGTTGAGAGGGGACATACTTCTGCACCTTTGGGCTTGAAGATGCAGGCTTTTTCTTATCACCTTGTGCCTTTGGTCTAGGAGGCACACTGTTCTGCACTTTTTGTTTGTGAGGTGCAGACTCTTTGGTCACTTTAGGTACCTTTGGGCCTGTTGGTACCTTCTGCTTAGCATTTACCTTTTCGGGGACAAGTTTGTTGTTTGTACCACCATATGATTGCCCATGATTATTTTTCAAGTGAGTTTTGGGATAGTAGGATTCATATGGCCTATGTAAGCAATTCCTTGCCACATGTCCGGGATTTCCACACACATGGCAAGACTGCCTTTTTTTGGTAAGCGGGAGTTTGTGAATTAATTTTTCCTGTGGATATCCAAGAAGGTTTATCATTTTTACGAATCCAAATAACTTTGCATCTAGGCTTAGTTGTTAACACATACTCCCGTTGTACCGGCACAAACTGGTCATACACCGAGTTTACCTCAGGATATGGGATAACATCGTGTGGCCTGTCCACCTGCACATTCTGCATATTCTTAGCATCACAAACATTCACATTAGCATTCACATTCACAATATCACACACAGAAGCATTTAAATTCACACCATTATCAGAATCATGCAAACTAGAATTAGTAGGTTTGGGGCCAGCAACCTGTGGTCCCTTACCTCTTCTCAAAATTCTAACATGCCTTAGAGGTTTAGACACTTTATCATCACATGCACCAAAGCTAAAGTTGCTACATAAAGAGGTTTTATCAAAAACATCAGACTCAACAAGTTTAAGTTTGGACCCATCAATATGAAAGCCATATTTATTCCAGTCAAATTTTTCAAAAGACTCTTGACTTGAAAAACTTGAGGTTTCAGCCTTTTCACTTCCATTACTGCTAACTACATCTGCATAAGAAGTAGAAGTGTTAGTGGAGTTAGACGTAGGAGATGATATTTTGGGCATTCAGAAAGTCTTTTGTCTATATCAGCTAAAGAATCTATTGTTCCCTTTGATGGTTCAGGTTCAGAAATCATTTTATGCATGTGGGGCATGGGTACAGTGTGAGTTGAAGTCTCATCTTTCTTATCATCCCCAAAACCTAGACCTGAATTCTATTGAACATACTTCATCCTAACATCAGAGTTATAGAAAAGAGACCTTGCTTCCAGCATTTTTGATTGAATCTTATTATTAGAGTCTAATTTACTTTGAGATTTAGCAAGTTGATCTCTCAATTCTTCTACCTCTTTTGTTAGTTCTTCAACTTTTGTGTTAGCAACTCTCAGTAAAACTCTAGTGTCACTTAATTGATTGTCAAGATTTGTGACATCTAGCTTAGCAGCTTCATACTTTTCCCTATTTACTCTAGCTATATCTTTAAAATTATTTGATTCTCTAGTGGCACGTTCACACTTTAGGGATTCATAATGAAATTTAGATTCAAATTCTTTGTAAGCATTAAATACCTCCACACAATGAGAACAAGAACAATTGCATACCTGTGTGTTGCTAGAGTTGGCTTCAGGCCTTGGAGCAGTATTCACCATGAATGCATGTTGGTTCATCTTCAGTGCCTCTCTCTCTGCTTCTTCCTCAGCTAACAGAGCAATGTGTGCAAGACTTAGACTGAAATCATCAACCTGAGTAGACCAGTCATATCCACTAGGAGTACTTTGAACAACAAGTGCTTTATCATCAGCGCCTACCTCCCTTTTCTTGACATTCTGTTTTTCATCACTTTTAGCATCTCTTTCAACTTTAGGCTTGGGACACTCTCTTGCATAGTGACCATAATCATTACAGTTGAAGCATCTCAGATTGGCTTTGTTGAAGGAGAGCTTTATGCCTTTGCCATCATTCCAATCTTTGTTTCCAGTTCTTGCCATATACTGCTTGGCTCTCAATGCAGACATTCCCATTTGATAAGATATGTCCATCTTTTCCAGGTCATCTGGGTTCACCTGATTCACATCCTCATGGGACCGGTCACTTGGAAGTAAAGTACCTGCAACCAAAGCTTGATAGCGGCTCATTATTCCTATTCCCAATGCAAAACTGGAATCTTTAGCTAAGGTGTTAACATCCAATGTAACCAGGTTAGAGCCATTTGAAGAACTAGCTCCACTAGCAGCTTGAGAAATGAAAGCTAGAGGGCTTGATGTCAGATCAACAGTTTGAGTAACTGGGACACTAGGTTGCGATATAAAGGCTTGATTCACTTGGGTGGTAGCCGCTCCAACTCCCTGCTTTCTTGCCCTCTTGAGTTTCTTTTCTTCATAAGCTCTAATCGTAGACACGAGTGAACTGAGTGTAGCTGTGTTCAAGTCCAGTATTCTTTCCATCACCTCAATTGTGCTATCCCAGTTGGGTGGCAAAGAATGGATCAGCTTCTTGTTGACTTCCTTTTGAGTGTATGTCACATCAGCTTCTTTCATTGCTGTGACGATCTTGTTGAACCTTTGTAATTGAGTTTCTATATTCTCCCCCATGCACGTAATTGAAGTCATTGAATTGCTCTCTAATATTTTCTTTCCTTGACTCCCGCATATCAGAATTTCCTTCATATGCATCAACCAGAGCATCCCACAATGATTTTGCAGACTTGTACTCCTTGAAAGCTTCAGCAACCTCAGGTGAGAGCGCCATAGTTAATGCAACAAGAGCCTTCCTATCCTTTTCCACCTTGTCCCAATCTGTGTCTGACCATTCATGTTTCTCTTTTATCACATCGGGTTGTCTAGTTGTAACAGTCTTTGGAACATAATCTCCGGCTTTAATATATCTCATAATCTTGGGATCATTGTAGTTAGCATAGTTGACGAACTTGTACTTCCAGCTCATGAAGTCTTTTCCTGAGGTCAATCTTGGTGGTCTTGTTGAGGTGCCGATTTGGGCATCCATTTCCAGGGTAGCAGATGAGAGACTAGCCATTTCGAAAGCCATTGGGAAGGTTTTCGGTTGAGGAAAGGTTTTTGGTTGGGGCAGAAAGTGATTTACGGTTGAGGGTTAACCGAAAAGCAGGTTTTTCGGTTGGATGAGGGGAGAGCCGAAGAGGTTTTTCGACCGAAAGGAGTTTTCGGGTGGAGTAAATCGAAAACCAAATGTGAGGATCGAAATCATAGCCGAAAAGGTGTGGTTTTTCGATCAGAGTGCTTTGGTTTTCGGTTGACAAGGTAACCAAGGCCCAAGTCAGTCGAAAAGCACTATACCAGGTTCAAAGTGATCGAGCAGCCTTTGATGTCGATCGAAAACGGTAACCAAGACCCAGTTTCGATCGAAAAGGCAGACAGCGGGTCGAAAAGGGTGATAAAACCCTAGTAAACCCAAAAACACGGCAGAAAACCTTCAAACAGCAGCAGTCTGCCGTCGGAAACTAGCTGATCACGCACGAACAGCTCCTGTAATGACCGAAAAGCTCAAAAAGTGGAACGAAAACCTGCAAAACAGTAAGAAAACCTTCCGAACTTGCTGAAAAACACAGAAAAAATCTTACGTTAGTCCAAGGAAATCTCGAACCAAGTATCGCGAGAGCCTCGAAACTTGCGTTTCTTAGCTCTGATACCATTTGTAAGGATCGAAAATACCCTCACGCGATACCAAACTCTATAATCACCGTGCAGAATCCGGTGATCACAGTTGATTCGAGAAACAATAATAAAGAATACGATGAACAAAAAGAAAAACAATAAACAAACGATTACCGAATGAAGAACACTTGAATACAAATATGTCGATATCTAGGAGGCTTAGAGAAATCGACTAACACCCTTCTATTATCACGCAACCAACAACCTCTCAAAGAGAGATAAGCAATCTATATATATATATATGATAGCTAAGTGTGGAGAACAAGTTACCACAAAAACCCTAAAAAAACACTTATTGAATTTGGCCTAGGCCCAAGGAGACTGAATTCAAGTGCTAGCCCACATGTGTTAGCCCAAAATGTCTATCAAAGTTTGCCCAAACCAATTACAAATAAACTCAAACAATCATAACCAAAGACTAATACAAAAGCCTTCAAAATATGTCTCTACAAGGGTACCAATATTTATTGTTGTAATCAAACAATTCTTCTAGAAAGCGTGGCCAAAGGGTCCTAACGGCCACATGTGTTTGTTTAACGTGGCCTTTGGTATTATATGGTGACACATATTTGTGTTTTAGCCACATATATTATAAAAATGTGTGGCCAAAGGGTTGTTAAAATCATACATTTTGTCCCAATACGCGTGGCCAAAGGGTCGCAACGGCCACGTTAAAATATTAAAAGTGTGGCCTTTGGTATTATATAGTCGCATATATTTGTGTTTTAGCCACATATGTTAGAAAAAAAAAGTGGCCAAATGGATTGCTGAAATCTTACATTTTGTCCCAATACGCGTAGCCAATGGGTGGAAACGACCATGGTAAAATATCAAAAGTGTGGCATTTGGTATTATATAGTCACATATATTTGTGTTTTAGCCACATATATTTGGAAAAAAAGGTGGCCAAAGGGTTGTTGAAAGCAGATATATTTTGTCCCAATACGCGTAGCCAAAGGGTGGTAACAGCCACGTTAAAATATCAAAAGTGTGACCTTTGATATTATATGGTCACATATATTTGGGGGAAAAAATGGTGAAAGGGTTGTTGAAATAAGATATGTTCTCCCAATACGTGTGGGCAATTTAAAACCCAATACAAATCAATTACAAATCAAATAAAATCAATTACAAACTTTTTGTTCATTACAAATGAAATACAAATAAAAAAATATAAAAAAATTCACGACATACATGCATTATTCTCAATTTAAATCTCAATCCCTGAGCCAACAACACAACACTACCACGTGATCTTCATCTTCAACTGTTCAGATTTTAGCTTAATTAGGACCATTTTTTCTTGTATTCCTACACAAAAACATATACTTGATAATTAGGTTACGGAAACTGATCAGAATACATATAGAAATTTTGAAATACTTACCACCATGATAGATATGGACTGAGGAGTGCTATTTTATTGCAAGTAGTATGAGTGATTAGGTCCTACAATTCAATTGATTTCCAGATGAACATTAGATATCTAGATGAACTTCAAACATCTGGATAAACATCACATTAAGTTTCGGATCAACTTCAAAGTCAGTTGAACTTTATTTGGTACACATCTCACCATTTGTTCCAACAATCCCTACCTAGCCCAAGTGTTTGAGGTACCAAATAACATCAGAAATGGGACTACATGAAATTCCCAAACAGATTAATGTGAAACTATAAAACGCAATGAAACTTAACTAGCAAATATTTATCTTTTTCTTTTCAACTGCTTCAGATGAGGTTGATCGGCCACCGATTTAATGCCCTACAGTTCAATTAATAACTTTATTGAAATCAGCAATCAAACCGATAATGAGTCTGACAAATACTAACTGTTGTGTGTATGTCAGCATGATTAGTGTTGTGGTTAGATCCAACAAAAGTCTCCTTAGAAGTTACCTAGAACAATATTTTTGAATTGGTAAAAAGTAAATGTTATTAGGTACTTGTGAATAGTATGATTTAGTTGTGATGTAAAGAATTTACCTCTATAGATGCCGAAGCATTAAGTTGTTGTGGTAACGGTGTTCCAAGTGCAAACAGATGAGCTATAAGTAGATCAAGTCTTTTCTCCGATTCTTTATTGTTCAAGAAGAGGGCCTTAAGTTCTTCATTTTTTTTCATCACGCGGAAGTCTCTCTTCTTTAAGTTCCAACTCATGTTTTTCCATGTGATCAAGGTAGATGGATCCATCCTTGAATTTTATATAATTAACAGAATGTAGTTAGATGCTTTTTAACTAAGTACATAAATAAGAAAGCATGTAGAAAATAAAGTTTGAAATACACAGAATGTATCAGAGGAAACAGTAAACAAATAAGAAAGCTACAGGTTCTTAAAGTTTGAAAATTCACAGAATGTAGCATAAAATAATGTAGCGGATGCTTGGCATCAACATTATTCTATTCTTCTTAGATGATCCTACAAACATGTTGTTGGATATAAATTAGTTCATATTAATATATCACATAAAGACCCTATTATTTGATATGATATAAACAAAATACGTCTAAAGGGAAGAGTGGAACACATCATGTCTTCACTTTATATAAAGAAGAATGGAGGTTCATCAACATTCTTTTATCCACCCCCCCCCCCCCCAACCAACACCTATAACATGACCTCAACATTCTTAGCATAGAATAACTAATTTAGCATGCTCCCACAGTCATGTAAGAAAGTAAATAACCCCTTCCTGATTCTGTATGAAACGAAATTTTAGCGATTTGTAACTGTAATTGTACATAAATACAGGGATCCCAAGTTAAACGTGTATCAGTAATAAACAAAACAAATAATTTTATGAAAACTTGACAATTAACATTTTCTGGACAGATTGGTCTCCCAAAACACATGAAAATTCTGAAGAATCGCTAGCGCCGTCTGTTGAAGCTCCTTGTTGCATCACTATTCGTTCGTGAACGTCCATGAGACGAAATTAGTGATGAATCGAAATTAGTGATATGGATGAGAAAGAAGAGCTAGTTATTCTCTAGAGACATTTAATTGAAAATTTTCTGTGATCCTTTAAGCAGCTCTGGATGGCGATCGGATTTAAAAGCCCTAAAATGGAAGATATTTGTGCTCTTAACGGCCATCAGAAAAACAATCGCTAACAAAAAAATATGGTTGAATATTAATTTTATTATTTTCCTTTAGATATAATAAACAAGATTTGATTAACACGTGCTTTGCGGCCGGGATAACGCAACTACCAAACACGGTGACATTACTAAAACACAACTCAAAAATGAAAATCATAAATTACTATTAAATTAAGAACAAAAATACCCAAAGACCGCCATGTTGCGAATTTCTCATGTATAATTCTTTTGTAACAATAATTCCCGACATTTCATACGTATTTACATATGATTTTGTATGCTAATGAGGCTTAAACACTTAAAATGTATAACTTTTTGTTTCTAGAAGCCTTGGTGAAGATTTTGAGGAAAAACGTTGGAAAACAGAGAAGATACGAAGAATCGGGCGAAAATTGGAACGTTCAGTTTAGATATTGAGAATTTGAGCCCTTATTTTCCAGCCTCTTTATGATGTGAAACCTACTTGAGATTATATAGTTTGGAAAATAATGAATGTAGGCGAAAACGGGGGTCAATTCTGAGTTGTAACGAAGAAGTTATGAACGTTTCAAGGTTATTGCTGAAAAAGTCAAACATGCCCTGTAACGACCCATTACACCATCACGAGTCGTTACGGCCCTAATCGATGAAAAACCCTAATTTCGGGCCTATAAATACAATGTGATGTTTAGGAACGAACAAGGACGGCTGGGGTCGGTCATTCCACCCCAGATACGACCAGAAACATATGGAGAAAGTGATGGCAGCATTCGGGAAGTATTCGAGAAGGCTAAGAAGCATGGAATCAACACACGATTAACGTTACTAAGCGTTAATCCTTCGGTTTGTAATTAGATTAGTATTTAATTTCTGTTTTCATCATGTTTGGACCTGATTTCTATTTAGTAATGATAGGCTAGTACTTACATCATCTAGGTTTAGATGATGCTTGATCAATTCGACTTTATGGTTGGATACATTTGCTTATGACACGATGATTTTAGTATAACGTATATGATTCTTGTTACATATCATATTTGAGTTATTGTTTTCATGTTAGATCTATTCCTAGTAGTTGTTGGTTTGATGCATAGCTTGATCACCTGTTCATTTAATCAATTGCTATTTCTTAGTTGTTATCTGGCGATCTCAATATGTGTTTAGGAACTTTAGCAAGCCTAGATAGGATTCGGTGATCATGTTCAATCAATAGTTCGTATCGATTGAAGTGTCTCCTTATATTTAGTCATGAACCTTAGCCTCCATTTCTCGGGTCAAGGGATTAGTGAAATGTCTAGATATATTGCGCATGTGATGGTATGTAGTTTGGTCATAATTATTATTCCATCATGATTAGTCAGAATATGATTGGTCTATGATCCTAGGTCCTAGGTCATGTATTTGGTGTCTTATAACTAAGTCATTGAATTTGGATACTTCATTGTGGCTATGGGTTTAACTGTAGATACAGTCTCTAGCGATTCTGTATCCATAAGACAGTTAGCATAAGCAATCATTCCATGCAGTTGAATAGGTTAAGATGAGTCTATCCCTAGATGATGCATTGCCTATATTTAAGTTTCCTTTATAGCTACCCTTAGTTACATAGGTTTAATATAAATCATTTGATAAGTAAGTTCTATTATAGTATAGTTAATAGGCTAGTTTAAGTGACAGATAGACTAGCTAGATTAGGTTAGGGTAGTTAGGCCAGAGATAGATTAGGTTGAGTAGGAGATTCTTATCCTTGGATCGATTATGATTCTTACCATTGCTATATTACAGGTACGATATGTACACTACCTAAGACCAACGACACACAATATAGGCAAGTGTACCTATCGTACATGTTATATATTTTTTTTGGGTAAAGGGTCACCCCGGTGATTTTGTATTAATTACCACAAAAGAAAACAAGTAGTAGGGTGAAAACGGTCAGCTAATTTTGAGGGAGTCGAACACGAAACCTTAGATGTAGAAAGAAGCAAGCTACCAAGTACCAACTACTCTACATTGTATTTGGTACCACGTACCTGTTATATAGCAATGGTAAGAATCAGGATCGATCCAAGGATACGAATCTCCTACTCAACCTAATCTATATCTGGCCTTACTACCCTAACCTAATCTATCTAGTCTAACTGTCACTTAAACTAGCCTATTAACTATACTATATAGAACTTGCTTTACCAAATGATTTATATTAAACCTAAGTAACTAAGGGTAGCTATAAAGGAAACTTAAATATAGGAAATGCATCATCTAGGGATAGACTCATCTTAACCTATTCAACTTCATGGAATGATTGCTTATGCTAACTGTCTTATGGATACATAATCGCTAGTGACTGTATCTACAACTAAACCCACAGCCATAATGAAGTATTCACTAATTAATTGACTTGGTTATAAGACACCAAATACATGACCTAAGACCTAGGATCATAGACCAATCCTAATCTGACTAATCATGATGGACTAACAATTATGACCAAACTACATACCATCACATGCGCAATATATCTAGACACTTCACTAATCCCTTGACCCGAGACATGGAGACTAAGGTTCATGACTAAATATAAGGACACACTTCAATCGACACGAACTATTGAATGAACATTATCACCAATTCCTATCTAGTCTTGATAAACTTCCTAAACACATATTGAGATCGCCAGATAACAACTAAGAAATAGTAATTGATTAAATGAACAGGTGATCAAGCTATGCATCAGACCAACAACTACTAGGAATGGATCAAACATGCAAACAATAACTTAAATATGATATGTAACAAGAATCATATACGTTATACTAAAATCATCGTGTCATAAGAAAATGTATCCAACCATAAAGTCGAATTGATCAAGCATCATCTAAACCTAGATGATGTAAGTACTAGCCTATCATTACTAAATAGAAATCAGGTCCAAACATGATGAAAACAGAAATTAAATGCTAATCTAATTACAAACCGAAGGATTAACGCTTGGTAACGTTAATCGTGTGTTGATTCCATGCTTCTTAGCCTTCTCGAATACTTCCCGAATGCTGCCATCACTTCTCCATATGTTTCTGGTCGTATCTGGGGTGGAATGACCGACCCCAGCCGTCCTTGTTCGTTCCTAAACATCACATTGTATTTATAGGCCCGAAATTAGGGTTTTTCATCGATTAGGGCCGTAACGACTCGTGATGGTGTAATGGGTCGTTACAGGGCATGTTTGACTTTTTCAGCAATAACCTTGAAACGTTCATAACTTCTTCATTACAACTCGGAATTTAACCCCCGTTTTCGCCTACGTTCATCATTTTCCATAATCTATCATCTCAAGTAGGTTTCACATCATAAAGAGGCTGGAAAATAAGGAATCACATTCTCAATCTCTAAACTGAACGTTCCGGTTTTCACCCGATTCTTTGTATCTTCTCCGTTTTCCACCGTTTTTCCTCCAAATCTTCACCAAGGCTTCTAGAAACACAAAGTTATACATTTGAAGTGTTTAAGCCTCATTAGCATACGAAATCATACGTAAATATGTATGAAATGTTAGGAATTATTGCTATAAAAGATGTGCAATTACAAGCACATCAAGTAAAAAGTTGGTCAATGAGGACCAACTAGACTCAATGAGGACTAAATACTATCAATTAGCATCATTTACGAGAGTTTAGGATCAATGAAGACCAGTTATGGTCAATTAGTATGTTTAATGAATACAAATTAGTACGAATTCAGTGAAAAGGTCGATTATGCTTATAGGACCGATAAGGACGGAACATGAAGGAACATGACTAATGAGGATGGATCAAGTATGACGAATTAGGACTAATGAGGGCCACTTAGTCTGTATTAGGACCATTGGTACCAATAAGGGTCAATCAGGGTCAGGGAGGGTTGATTAAGACCAATTATGGTCAATGAGGACTTTATTAGGACCAATGATGGTCGAATATGCTCAATTACGACGAATAAGGACGAATTATGACCTTTTAGGGTCAGTTAGGACCAATGAGGGCCAATTAGACATAATAAGTACCAATATGGCTCAATTCGGGTTAATGGGGAGAAATTTGGCACAATTGGTCCAATAGGGACCAATTAGGGTAAGTTAGCCTCAATAATGACCAAATAGACTCATCGAGGACTAGTTACTTTGATGTACGATAATTAAGAGTTAATTAGGCCTGATTGACCCTAATTGATTATAGTTGGTCCTAACTGAGCCTAATTGGTCGTAACTGACCATAAGTGATCTTCATATGGGAATACCCTAAAATAAGCTTTTGGACGGTTGTTTTCAAGAGAGAGAGCACCTGTGTGTAAAACCCTAGTGTTCTTGAGTTTCAGACTTGAAATCTAAGGATTTCAACACACAAAGAATGTGATTTGATCATAGATTCATGTATTCCGAACTTGAATCTGTGTATTGAATGGGTAAAGGCTCCAAATTGGTCCTGACAAATGGTATCAGAGCTTTGTTCTTCATGTTCTTGAGGTTTTTCTCAAAAACTTGAAGAATCACTCATTCAAGTCATCAAATCTAGTTGTTTGCATGATTCCTTGAACCATTTTGAACAAAATTTCACAAGGAATCTGTTGGAATGCTTAGATTTCATCAATAATCACAATAAATGGTTCAATTTTTTTAGTTTTTCATATTTATGCGAACACAAAGCATACGTGTTGTGTGCTACTTTTCAAAATTAAAGTCTATCATCCACTGATTTTGAGTCAAATTGAACATGCAAACATGTTAGACTCATGATTTAAGGATGATAGCAACTTGAATCACTAAAAAACATCAAGTATTGAAGATTTTAGAGCAAAAATTGTGTTCTTCGAAGTTTTTCATAAAAATCACTATTTGATCCGATTTCACATAGATTAAGTGGTTTTTGGTGTTTGTTGTAATTAACAAATGTGTTCCTAAGCAAATTCCTAAACTGTTGGTGCAATAAAAACTTGATTTCGTGAAATTTGATTTTGACCCAGTGATTATGCTCAAGAACATAGCTGAAAATTTTCTAAGTCTTGAAAATTTTGAAAACTTCAAATTTCTGATTATTGCTTGATTGACTCAAACTAAATAAGCTTCATGATGTTTGTTTTGTAGGTTTTGAGCAATTAACCTCAATCTTAGCATCCGTTGAAGCAATTTCTGAGATCTCGACCCGTTTGACCCATTAAGCACTTTTGTGAAGAAACACAACTTGTTTCATCATGTCTGAATTCAACTCTGGAAACCAAATGTTCCAAGGGCATAATAGGCCTCCAAAACTACTCTGGGCCACCAACTATGATGACTGGAAAAAGAAATTTCAGTGTCACCTCGAGTATCTGGATTATGACCTATTGACATCTGTGAAGAGTGGTCCTAAGGTATTCTATGTGGATCCACTGCCTGTAGCTGGTGCTGATCCACCTCCTGCTTAGAGACGTGTAATAAAGAAAGTTAAGGACTACTCACCAGCTGAACATAATCAAATGAAGGTTGACAAACGTGCTCTCGGGTGTATCAAAATGGCACTGTCTGATGACATTGGCTTCCACTTCACTGAAGCAAACTCTGCTCATGAAATATGGGTTGCACTTGAGAAGAAGTATGAGGCAAACATTGAGAGCAAAGAGAGGAGACTGGACTCTCTCAAACTGCGATTCAACACTTTTTCTCACACTGCTGGAGACTCATTTGAGACTCATGTGACAAAATTCTGCATACTTATCTGTGAAAAGCAAAATAACCAGATCCGACCTGAGATGCCAGCGATATCTAAGAAGATTATGAAGTCACTTCCTCGGGACTTTGCTCCATATCTTATCTACCTGCTTGAAAGCAGTGATTTAGCCACTAGTGACTACATGGTTCTCATTGACAAAGTCAGGGGCTATGAAATTGCAGTTATTGAAAGAGATGGAAATTCACTTATGGGGAAAGTTACAAATAAAAGTTCCACCCAGATTGCCCCAAATGCTGCTTTCATTGCTCCAAATGAGACTGACTTGGAATTTCCTTACTTTCCTGGTGGGTCCTACTCCTCTGTTCAAGCATCTGCTCCAGTTCCTGCCTAACAACCTGTTTGTCAAGCTGCCTTCGTTGCTCAACAGCCTGTCTCACCAGTGATTCAGTCACCTGCTACATACCAATCTGGACCTTCAACTGTTGGAATAAATGACAAAGACTAGGAGTTGTGTAATGTACTTGTGGCATGCCTTGCTTCCCAAATGTCAGGAAGTATTGAAAGTATGACTTTGTGCCAAGAAGACTTAGACCAAATTCCTGCTGATGAACTTGAAGAAATGGATATCAAGTGGCAACTTGGTATGATTGCTGCCCGTACAAGAAAGTTTTTTTCAAGAAATCTAGGAGAAAAGTGTTCCAGTCACAACCCAGTGCTACAATTGGTTTTGACAAATCCAAGGCACAGTGCTACAACTGTCAAGGTTTGGGTCACTTTGCACGTGAGTGTAAGAAGCCGAAATTGAGACAGATCCCTGTGACATCTGGGGGAAACAATAATTCTAGTCAAAATCAGGGCAACTATTCATATCAGAAGTCACAACCTGCTAGCTCATCTCACCAGGGTCCTAGTTCCAACAATGGTAAGCGTGCTGACAACCTAGAAAAGGCACTCGTGTCACTGATTGATCCGAACTACTTATGGTCCAATCAGGTTCAATCATCAGTAAATATTGATTATGCACTATTGGTGAACTCATCTGATGAGTCCAAGATTGAGGAAGACTCCTTCTTTGATCCGCTTTATCCCACCGACTTTGCATTGATGGATGATGTGGATGAAATCTCTAAAGATGCTGCTCTTGTGTCTAACACTGCTGATGTTACTTCCAAAGATGAATCTGATGCTAATCAAAAGTTAATTAACCATCAGAAGGATCTCATTCTTGATACGGTAAAATCCAAATTATGCTCAAAGTCCTGTGTAGAGGAAGTTGCTCGGTATTGCCTATACAACAAAGAGTTAGTTGAAAAGGCGATAGCGAATAAGTGTCTTGTCAAGTCTATGCAAGCTAAGGAACTGGATTTCCTGGCCAAAATAATGTCCTTGCATGATGATATTGAGGTCATGAAACATGTTGAAGTGGCTCTTCGTACTCAGTTAGAGGATTTAGTGACTCGTTACTCATCCCTAAGCAAGAACTATGTTCAAGCTCAGGAAATTATTGACTTAATGAAACTTAATCCCTCTAACTTGGCAGGTGATGTGACTAAGGACATTTTCAAACGTGTTCAAAGTGGTTTGGGTTTAACCAGGGAAATTGATGATGCTGTAGTTGAGCATCCTCTCAATCATAATTATTTTCCAATACATGAACTAACTAAAATAAACTCCCGAAGCTACATTAGGTTTTTTAATAATGAGTCAGTTCCTAGCAAGTCAGAAATTCAGCAAATGGAAGACAAATTGTCTGGCTATGAAAGTGGCTCGAGTCTTCCATCTGTTGAAAGTGCACTGAAAATAAATGATTTTGAATCTAGCTCATTTTAATCAGTCGATACTGGTCTATCTGAGGATACGGTCAGACAGAAAGCAGAATCTGAGTTTTTAAAATTAATAACCAATAATGAGATAACATCTCAATCTTCAGTCTTTAGTGAATCGCAATCTTCAGTCTTTAGTGAAGCTCAAGTGATGTTTAAAGAAAAATCTGTTTCAAAGAGACCTAAAGCTACAAAGAAGCGAAAGCCCAAAGCTAAAACTGTTAACTCAGATTCTGGCCATACTGATCTTTCAAGTGCACTAGCTTCTGTTGCACTAAATAAACTGAATTTGGGTGATGGTAAACCCAAGGGTAACACACAACACTTTGTCACAATCACTGATGGTAAGGTGATTTCCTCGACTCCTGCACCTGTGATGATCCCACCTCAAGTCACTCCGATGTCTTCCATAAAAATGTTCAAGTCATGTAATACCATTCCATCAAACTCTCAAGATGTCGCGAGCACCTCAAAACATGTCAAGAAGCCTGCAAAGAGTAAGAAGAATGAATTTTTGACTGAAAATGTTGTTTCTACTGAGAAGACTGTGGTATCCCATCCACATGCTGCTGAACCAGTTGTTGATGTACCCGTGAACTTGGGAGGAAATAAAGGTGATGGTTCAAATGCTAAACAGAAAAACAACAATAATAGGCGAAATAAGAAAGCTGGTGATCAAAGGGAAGGAGAACCTGTTGCTGAGATAAAGGTCACTCCAGTTCAAAATGTGGTTCCAATTACCACCATGAATCCAAGTGGGTCTGCCAATACTATTGGGTGCTTTGTATGCGGAGACCCAAGTCATGCTGCTCGGGGTTGTCCATTCAACTCAACAAAAGCACACATGGGGTAAAATCCACCAATGGTTGCTCCCTAGGACCAAGAATGATGAGGCCTCCTTTCACTCAACCATCGCCTCGGTTTTATGGTAACTACAGTGAAGACTATGACTACATAAATAATCAGCAAATGTTCATGCCTAATTTCCAGAATCAACAATTCTTTAGAGGCATGACATCTCATGCTACACGAGGTTTAGGTGCAAGTACCGGGTACTTTCAATCGGCGGTCCCTGGAACTGCAAGCAGTCAAACTCCAATAACCTCACGTCCTCGTGCACCATGGTCACCTTTGGCTGATCCTCAAAAGCCTTTTGCTCAAGCCGCCACACCTGCTCCTAGTCCGCCTAAGAAGAAGACCACCAGAAAGAACCAAGGTCCTAAAGACATGGGTTCATCTGTGAACTAATCTTTTCTTTGTTTGTGCTGGAACATCGAAAGAAATCAATAAATCTGTGGTACATGGATAGTGGTTGTTCCAGGCACATGACGGGTGATAAGGATCTCTTGCATGATGTCAAACTGATATCTGGAGGAGGTTCTATTTCCTATGGTGGAAATAAGAAAGGTGGTTAAATAATAGGAACCGGTCACCTAACAAATGGTGAAGGCTCATTTGAAAAAGTCATCCTCGTGTCAAATCTGCAATTCAATCTGCTGAGCGTCTCACAGATATGTGACAATAAGATGCCAATGTTCTTCGACGATCGTGAATGCTTCATTCTAAAACCTGGTTTTAAAGCACCTGAAGATCATATTTTATTCCGGGCTAATCGTAGAGGAACATGTACGCACTGGACATGAATGCTGCAAAGCCGTTGTGTTCAATTGCGTGTTTTTTTGCTAATGCTTCAGAGGAAGATTCAACCTTGTAGCATCGGCGGATGGGACATGTTAATATCCGCAACATGAACCGCCTAGTTAGGGGGAAACATGTCTTTGGGCTACACGACAAAAAATTCGTGCAAATCGATAACTGCGTTGCATGCTCGAAGGGAAAGCAACATAAAGTGCCTCATAAGCCTAAGCTTCCTGGAAGAACAATAATAATCCTTCAACAGTTACACCTGGATCTCTTTGGGCCAGTTAATATCAAGAGTTTAGGGGGAAAGTCTTTCTGTCTAGTCATCACTAATGATTACTCAAGATATTCCTGGGTATTTTTCTTAAGGGCGAAGTCTGAGACTCCGGTGATACTAAAGGATTTCGTTACCCGCATCGAGAATGCAAGCAGAGAAAAAGTTCGAATAATCAGATCTGAAAATGGGACAGAGTTTAGAAATCACGTATGCGACTCGTTTTGCAACGAGAAAGGCATCACTCGCCAATTTAGCTCTCCCTATACTCCTCAACAGAATGGGATTGCTGAAAGAAAGAACTGCACAATAATCAAGTGTGTTCGGACGACGCTCGCTGATTTTAACCTTAAACTGTCTTTTTAGGCAGAAGCAGTTAATACTGCTTGCTATGTCCTGAACCGAACTCTTTTGGTCAAACATGCCAACAAGACATCCTTTGAGCTGTTTTCAAAACAAAAACCAGTGTTAAAGTGCTTATAGCCCTTTGGATGTCCTTGTACTATATTGATTCAGTCTGATCAGTTAGCTAAGTTTGCCCCCTCGGGCAGATGAAGGCTATTTCGTTGGATACTCGATGCCCTTTGCGGCGTATCGAGTGTACAACAAAAGAACTCAGGTGATTATGGAGTCGTGCAACGTTAACTTTAATGAGTGTAAGGACCGAGAATTGTGGCTTGTGTATTAAATAGTCACTTGGCGTATTAATTTGAAGGCCTATGCATGTGTATAGGTGAAAATTAGTTGGGTTATGGGTATATTGGGACATTGGGACATTGGGCCAATTTGAACATGTTTGGGCCCAATTAGATAGAGTTTAAGGGGAGTTTAATGGGCATGTTTAATCAAATCCGAAAATTAGGTTTAGGATTTGTTTATCTATATAAACAAATCCTAATACTCATATTAGGGGCTAGCCAGTTAAGAGGGAGACAAGGAGGCTTTTTGATTTCTACCAAGTTTGTGTACCAGACGATATTTAATCGTGTGCACGCATCAAATGTGATTAATAAAGTTTGCATGTTTAATTGTGTTCTTTATCATTTACTATTTTCATATTTGTTCTTGAATCATCAATCGTCGGGGTTCCGCACCTTCGATTGATTGTTGATATCGTGTAAGGATCGTTTTGGGACTTACAATTGGTATCAGAGCCAAGAAACGCTTGTTTCGTGGCTCACACGATATTGATTCAAGATTATCTAACAATTTCTCTCGAGTTTATTGTGATTTTTGCAGGTGTTCGGAAAATTGTTTTCGATCTAGCAGCTTCTTATGTCTTCACTAATTGTTTAATTTTTTATTTCTTATCGAACCGATCGTGCCACCTTCATAAAAAGTCGCAATTGGGGTTTCGCTATATGACGTAATTGTATTGAATACATTGACCAATTTTTCTGATTTTAACAAAATACTCATATTTTTTTTGGATGCAATTACGTCAGAAGGTGATCACGTGATTCTCGGTTTTTTTTTAATTCAAGGATAATATGCTGTTCCAAAATTAATGAAATATTCAGTGCACTGAATTTGAAATTTGAAAGTATATCGGAATATGATTTTGTGCTTAAACTGAAATCGGGTAAATCGGATACTCAAAAGGAAAGATTGAATCTCCACGTCAGAAGGGTTTTCGAAGTTAGTCTACGTAAAGATTTAAGGTTAAGAAATTACGAAAGTGCCATTGGATTTAATTGAAATTAGTGGTCCACGTCATTCGGTTTTTTTGAAGCTGTAAACGGCCGCTCAATTAAAGTTGGTGCAAATTATTGTTGACGGGGTTTTGATCGTTGATTTTTTCTGCACCTTGTGGAGTAATTCGTTTTTTTTTATTTTCATATTTTTGCTCTAAGTGTTTCCAGGTGTTACTAACGGTTTTGTTTGTGAGTTTCGTGTGATTATTGTGCAGGTTACAAGTGTTGCAGAAGCAAGAAGCCCGTGTTCTATAAGCTATTCGATCGAAAATCTGTGGCTTGGACCCTTATTTCGATCAAAATTTTTGGCTTTTCGACCCTTTTGGATACTTTTCGATCGACTTCTCGATCGAAGAGTACTTCCCGGGTCCGCTCTTTTCGATCGGAAAGTCCCTTCGTGACTTTTCGATCAGGTCCGTTTCGATCGGAAAGTCCATTCGTGACTTTTCGATCAGGTCCGTTTCGATCGGAAAGTACCCCTTGTGACTTTTCGATCAGCCCATTTCGATCGGAAAGTCCCCACTGAGACTTTTCGATCCGCTGACACTTTTCGATCGAGAAGTATGCTTTTCGACCGACCCCTTGTCCGATCGAAAAGTACTTTTCGATCTAACCCTTTTCCGACCGAAAACCCACTTTCCGACCGAAAACCCATTTTCCGATTGAAAACCCACTTTTCGATCCATCCCCTTTTCAATCCGTTCAAGCCTTTCAGTTCGTATTTGATCTAGAAGTTTCATCCACAGAAGTTCATGGCGCACATTCTACCAGGCACCACTTCACCCGATGAGATATGTTTCAATCCCAAGTGTGAGGCTAAAGAATGGGAACGCAAATTCATAAATGAAACCCTAAATCATGCATTATCTGATAGAGACCTTAGGGAGTCCAAAAGTAAGACCAGAATATTTAGAGAGAAACTTGAGGCCATTCAGGTAGATGTTAAGAATCTTCAATCTCAGGTGAGTGATAAAACCACATATCTTAGGCTTGCTAACGCTAAGGTAGAAGAGCTAACCAAGGAGGTTGAGGAACTAAGAGCAAAACTTGACACTTCCCAATCTGCCATTGAGAAACATCAAGTGATACAAAAGAAAATGATGGATTCTCATCATGTTTTATTCAAATCCGAAGAGCGACTCGAGCAGGTAAAAGAAACATCTGGCCTCGGGGATGGAAATTTTCCTCCCCCATTGCAACATGAATACATAAAAGTGCCCCAAACTGCAGATGAATTGTTGAAAGAGTCCCAGAATGAAGCAACCATGGTATATGGGCCTCAACCTGTGCATAAAGATGAAAAGACAGCCACTGAAGCAACTCAGTCAAATAACACTACTAAGTGTGCAGGTTCAAGCTCTAGTGAAG
Source organism: Deinandra increscens subsp. villosa (assembly GCA_039602395.1). Lineage (NCBI taxonomy): Eukaryota > Viridiplantae > Streptophyta > Magnoliopsida > Asterales > Asteraceae > Deinandra > Deinandra increscens. The sequence goes on from JBCNJP010000003.1 coordinate 68,242,497, forward strand.
TGAAGAGAGCTGATGAAGAAAAGTTGGTTCCTTATCCTAAGATCGAGACTCCTTATTCCAAAGTTGTGGATGAGGTAAAGCGGGAACGAGTGGTGATGACTACAAGGCCCAATGGTAAGATATTCATGACAACAGGGTCTATGTTCATTCCGATTGAAGGAGAAGAACGACCCTCATTCACCACTAAGTTCAAAGGCTTGGGTCATGATGGTGGTTTATCATCTCACATTAAGAGTATAAGGCCCAAGATCACCATCAAGCCTCCAAATTTCGTTCCAATCAAGATTGAAAGGCCCAAGATGACAAACAATTCTCCAAACTCATCAGTGGGCTCATGCAGTGGCAAAACAACTTTCTCAAAGAAACCCGTGGGCCCAAAAGGTCAAATGTCTGGTTCTGCTCAGTTTTCAACGAACCAGAAAAGATTCAACGGAAATGGATCAAGGTCAGAAAGATCGAACAACTGGAGATCTGGAGTCTTTCTAAACATGCAACCGAATCTCAATGCCTCTCCATCAAATCCATACAGCTCAAACGGTCACACTTCTGACTTCTACCTGAAGAAGCAAACTTGCTTTAATTGTGGCAATCCTGGTCACATTGCCCGAAATTGTCTCTATCGCCCCTATGAGCCATATTATCCGCAAAGTCGGAGTGTTTCGTCTCAAGATTCAGTAAAGTCTAAGCCAATGAAGGTGCAACCACCTAAGGCGATGAAGACTGTTTCTCCTTCGATAAAACCCTCTGATCAACATTGGGGCGCTGCCAAAGAGCAAAGAAAATTTTCAAACCAAAAATATGTTTTTCCAAATTTTGAAAATTTTCATAAAAAGGTGAAGAAGCCAATTTCAAAACAACACAAAGTTGACAAACCTAAAGTTACCCCTCCAAAGGTAACTAAAACTGTTTTGAAAAGGAAACCTGAAATGAAGAAGGTTGAAATACCTAAAGTCACTACTTCAAAGGTGACTAAAACAACTTTCAAATCACCTGGAATTTGGAAACCAAAATCAAAGGCAGCTGCAACTCAAATTCCTGATTTTTCAAAGGGCATGTGTTTAAAAGAAGTAACTTTCATTGATTCATCGGGTCTTCCCAGAACCACAATGGCCTGGGTTTTAATGGCTAACTAATCTCTCACAGTGTGCAGGAACAGTCAAGGAGGACTTTCATTAACCTTTGTTTGTTTGTGATAGTGATTGTTCCAGGCACAGGATAGGAGGCATCTCTCCACTACATGCAATGAAGATTTCAATGGAGGGTATGTTTCCTTGTGAGAGGTAAATCTGAAAAAAATTAGCAAGGTACTGTCTGGATTGGTTGTTTCTTGGCTAATTTGATGTGAACTATGGTTGTGCATGAAACAAACCCACTTCTAAAAGTTTCAAAAAAAAAATACAAAAAATAAAAAAAATAAAAAAATAAATTAATAAATAAACTTTGAAGGTTAGCTTGGCCAGTTTTAGTAGATAGTCAGTGATGTGTCAGTGTCAGCGTATGCTTAAAAAAAATAAAAATGTGTGTGTTGATTTTAAAAATCAAAAAGCAAGGGGAAGAATAGAAAAGATGAAATAGTTGACCCCTCAAAAATTGTGCTTTTTAATTTTTAATCTTTTGTCTGTGTTTGAGAAGGCAGGGAAATGAAATATTTCCGTTCTCAGAATGACAGACACGCGTAAGGCAAAAGTGAAAGACATGATCCAAGGTGATGTGCTCGGTAGGCTCAGTTCCAAAAACAAAGGTATGGGTCACAACACTTAAAGATAAAGTATGTCATTTGACGGGTTATACACACTTAGGTTAAGTGCTTGTTCTATTTGACTGCGAAAATTGTTCCCGATACACACGCCGGACTCCAAAGTGTTGAATCGAAAATCTCAAAAAGTCGGCGTCCCCTCTGTTTTGTGTGAGCAAAGATCTGGGGATGTCAAAGCCGTCAGTCAAGTCTTGCCTCTGCTTTGCGTGAGCAATGACCTGGTGTAGAATGGTTGACGTGTTAATCAGACTTTCCTCTGTTTTGCGTGAGCAAAGACCTAGTTAGTCTGTATTAACGTGCTTGCAGATCGCTGTATATAATTTACACCCCAAAAGATGCCAATGTGCACAACAAAAGAGACCCTCTAGCGTCCAAAACCCTTTAGCCCTGACTTTGTGACTAGGCTTATGTGTTTGATGAAAGGTTACCACCTGACTGATAAACGCCTCTGAGTTGAAATCATACAAGTCTTTGTATATTACTCCTATCTCTTTTATGATCTGTTCTTTCTCTTCTCAACCAAGTCTCGAGAAAAGATTCAAAACTCTGGTTATGGGAATGTGAAAATATGTGGTAGGGAATGATCAAGCTTGATAGACTGCACATATTAATTACCTAGGATTTGTGTGTAACTGTCGGATGTTCATAATTAATGCACCTAAAAGATAAATAAGTGACAAAAAGCCGGGAAAATGAGGAACATGGGTTTAAGAAGGACCAATATACTGGCAATCGCCTGGACGTGTTCGAGTAACAGATGCTGAAAAGGGTTCCTCAGTTCAGACAAAGACGGTTTGATCCCAAAATAAAACCTTCTCGTTTAGTAATTTGGTATGTTTGTTTTGTTTCTTTTGTGTTATCTTAAGTTTATGAATTGGCTAGGTTGATTTGAGAAGTTTAAATAAATTTGTTATGGGTTTGACCCTCCCTCAGAGTCTCAGGGGAGATAATGAAAAGAGTCCTCGGGTTCAGGGAAAGTTGTTTGGTTAAGTAATGCTAACCCGATAACCAGTCATCATTGTCTGGTTAGTGTTTGTTCCATGTTGTGCATGACAGGTTAAATGAGATGTCATGGAGAAGAAAAGTCAATGAGTGTTGCTACTATTCGTGTTGAAGAACCAGCCGGAAAAGGACTTACCCTATGCTCAGGGGAAGTTTGTTGGTTGTTCAAGTAAAGCTTCCAAAGACACCGTTCTCAAGTTTAGGGGAAGCTAATTGAAGAAAAGATGCAGAGCAGTCACAACAAGAAATTCAAGAATGCCAAGACAGAGGTTTTCAAAATTTTCCCTCTGAAGACACATGCAAGTCAAGACAGTCACTGATGATTCAGCAAGGACTCAACGGTTTTCAAGAAGAAGCAAGTGCATGAGAATCCTCCTTTCATTACTTGTTTATCATTTGAAGTCCAAGCTGATGCTGATTGAGAGGAATCTCCCAGAAGTCGTTCATGTTGCCTAATGAAGATTGTCGAAGAAAAGAATATTCACCAACCCATGTTCAAGCCAAGGAGAAGACTGCAAGTCTGAAGATTTAAAGTAAAAAGATATTTAATAGCACAAGCCAAGGGGAAGATTGTAAGGACCGAGAATTGTGGCTTGTGTATTAAATAGTCACTTGGCGGATTAATTTGAAGGCCTATGCATGTGTATAGGTGAAAATTAGTTGGGTTATGGGTATATTGGGACATTGGGCCAATTTGAACATGTTTGGGCCCAATTAGATAGAGTTTAAGGGGAGTTTAATGGGCCTGTTTAATCAAATCCGAAAATTAGGTTTAGGATTTGTTTATCTATATAAACAAATCCTAATACTCATATTAGGGGCTAGCCAGTTAAGAGGGAGACACGGAGGCTTTTTTATTTCTACCAAGTTTGTGTACCAGACGATATTTAATCGTGTGCACGCATCAAAGGTGATTAATAAAGTTTGTTTGTTTAATTGTGTTCTTTATCATTTACTATTTTCATCTTTGTTCTTGAATCATCAATCGTCGGGATTGCGCACCTTCGATTGATTGTTGATATCGTGTAAGGATCGTTTTGGGACTTACAACGAGCACACCCATAATTCCAGAGAGCCTGACTCAGATGGCATGTATAACTTTGAGATTTTCTCTTCTTCTTTTAATTTTGGTGATTTTGTGATTTCAGGTGATTCTGGTAACATGCAAGAAGGTGCCAATAATGTGGATGCTTCTGTACCTAATAGTTCTCCTCCAATTACATCATCAATATTGGATACCATCTATTCAGATGACCTTCCTGATTTTACTTGGAGAAATGTATCAACGGAAGCTCCCAACTCTTCTGCTACTATTCCAGCTGTCACTCATGATGAAAGCCAAATGACTGAAGAAGTCGTTTAGGAAGTTGTGTCGAATCAAGAAAATCATCAAAATCAAGAAATTCTAGAAAATCAACCTGAGAATGAACCCATCAATAATCATTCAGACTCAGAAGACACTACTGTGAATGAATCTGGTGATACTCCAGACAATGATGGGCAGATGGGAACTCTAGACTCAAATGTTCCAGTTTCGGTTGTTGAAGAGACTCGAATTCAGAAGAAACATCCTGTCTCTAGCATTATTGGTCCACTTGATAAGAGAGTCACCAAAAGTCAATCGGGAACAATAAACACCTACTTATTTTCCTGCTTCATCTCTCAAGAAGAACCTGCTTCTGTAGCTGCTGCTATGAAAGACGACAACTGGATAGAGGCTATGCAGGCTAAGCTGCTTCAATTCAAACTTCTAGATGTGTGGCAACTTGTAGACACTCCTCCTAGCGTGAAGCCTATTCCAGTCAAGTGGATCTTCAAGAATAAAAAGGATGACAGAGGAATAATAATCAGAAATAAAGCAAGACTTGTGGTCAAGGGTTATATGCAGATAGATGGGCTGGACTATGATGAGGACTATGCCCCGGTAGCTCGTCTTGAAGCCATCAGGATTTTCTTGGCTTATGCCGCGTCAAAGAACATAATGTTAGAGCATATACCTATGCTACAATGTGTCTCGTATATTGTATCTAGATTATAATGAGACTGTGAGTTGTAGTAGCAATATCATTGGTGCCGTACCAACTGGTACGCCGTACTATTTGGTACGCTCGTACCAAATGGTTCACCAGTTGGTACGCAGGCCAGATTGTCACTTACTATAAATACTGTGTGTTAGAATGATAGCTAATGACTTCTGTCATTTCTACACCTTTTCTGTGTGTGAGTTAAAGAGAGAAACCAAAGAGAGTCTTTGTAATCTTCAAGTGATTCAATAAGAATTCTCTTATTTACTTCTCGTGTTCACTAGATTGATCAAAGCATGCAGTAGTAAGATCGTATCTCGGTTTTACAAGTGGTATCAGAGCATTTAGTTGCTCTACTGTTGTGTTTCCGATCAAATTCGGATTTCTAGTGAGAGAAAGTGGGTGTTTCTTCATTTTTCATCGAATTCGTTCAATTCTAAGTGTTTCTGGTGCTAAACTTGATTTTTGAACCTGCCTAGTGTATTTTCGCACCTTACTGTAGCAAATCCTAGCTCAAAACTGTCAAATTCTGAAAAGTCAGTCGAAAATGTCGTGGTACGCCGGATGAACATTCTAGTACGCCGTTTGGTATGCAAGGCAATCTTCATATGAAAAGTGGTACGCTGGTTGGTACGCTATCTGGTACGCAAGGCAATCTTCAAACGTGGTACGCAACGGTTACTTGGTGGTACGCTGACAGTTACACCGTACCAAAGTGATACGCTGATGAATCTGGTCTGTTTATTGGTACACTGAGTTTGTGGTCTGCGGGTGGTCTGAAGATTTGTGATACGTTGATTAACAGGGTGTGTCACACCCCGCCCCGTCGCGCCCTGCCAGATGTGGGGGAGAGGAGAGTGGGACCGGCCGCCCGTATCAGAACTTGTGGAAGCAAACAGATAGATACAAGAGTAAACGAAGGCTCACAACAACGGACGACCCGTCCAACAAACTTAACTAGAGCCATGTCGGCCATAATATAGATCATGTTAAGTCTTACATACAAGCTTCAAAAAATGAACTAAGCCCAGGGAAACCCGAAGGCTACAAGTACAGTGAGGGCACAAACAAACAACATAAGATAATCCCCAAAACCCAAAACACCATCTCGTCCCAAAACCACAACGTGACTTCCACCATAGCTTTACTTACCTACACATGAACCAAAAAGACGTCAACAACGAAAAGTTGTTGGTGAGTCGTAGCGCATTTGACTCATTTTTACAACCAAAACTTGTTTCCAAAAACATTGTGCCTACTATAAGTTCCTATGGTTAAACCAGCACGCGAGAGGGGTAAACGGACCAGTGGCCGTCACCGCTCCCCCTGACTAGGCATATACCCTAACGGATCAACAAGAACGGGTATGAGACATCTTGATCTACCTCTACAGCTGTATTGGTGCAATATATGTCTTTGTGGCCCCACAGAGACCTAAATTAACCATACTAATCTATCATGAACGTCAGGTAACATGTAGTAAATTTATAACACGGTAACACGTACCTAAGCACAGTAACAAGTAACACAACAAGACATGGTTCATGTACACCCCAAAACATTTAAATAAAGGTAGGGGAAAAGATTTCAACTCACAGATTGCAACAGGCGGAAAAACTATAACGTCACCGGGCACGAGGAAATCCAAGGTTCAACGATTGTATCACAGATGCGAGTCTATAAATATATACATAAATATATATCAGAACCTAACCCAAAACCAAGAACGTTTACACAACGTTTGGTGAAAACAACAACACGAACAGGAAGTTGCAAATATTCCCGGGAATGTACCGAGAGGCCAAAATAGCCATACGAGATCCTCGAGTCCAACCGGGTGGTGAAATGTCACCATTATAATTCCACGTGACTCTACTCGTAAAAATAACAAAACTGGGTGCTCGGTAATTTCCCAAACACAAAACAAAATAAAATCATGAAACTGTCTGGGGACACATGAGGATCGCGAGCAAACCAGAAAAATATCCCATGCAGTCCTCATGGGTGGTCAACAGACCACGTTGACTTTCCAGGCTATGAGGACCACGAGCAAACCAGCAAACGAAACACACGCGGTCCTCATCGACTATTTTGTCATTTAGTGAATTTTTCCCATTTTGCATTTTTAGCTCGTTTCGACAAAAGGGTTTTGTTCCAACATGTTCCAGTAGCCAAATATCAAGAATTTAGGCACTGAGGCCCTATCCAACCAAAGTTACAAGTCCTGGTTTTGTTCCAAATTTACCCAAAATCATATTGCAAGCGAGTTTAACCAATTTCAATCATTCCAACATTTTGGTTTCCACCTATGGACTGTTTCTAACTCGGATTTAGGGCCAAGAGCCACTGAGATCATCCAGGTGTCATTAACCCATTTTGAAAAGTCCAAAATACTCGGTTTTCAGGTTTTTAAACACAAAACTAGAAACACCGCCTCCACCCAATTACCAATCTCTTCCTATGTGATAATCTTGTCACTGAGATGGTGGGTTTCCCAGGCCAAATATTCCAGAAGCATCAACAAACCCGAAAATACACATGCATGCATAAAAGACTTGTACCTTTAGAAACAAAACTTGTATCGAGTTTCTCCAAGCGGGTTTTCACTTTCTCCAACCTCCTAGTACATTCCAGAAGCTATTTCCAAGCTTGCATGCATCATCAAAACCGATTTTAGGCAATGGATCATCCAAAAACTCGACTCAAAGCAAAACCGAACCCAAACTCACCTTGTTTCACTATGAATTTGCTCCCACAAGCCTTATATCACCATGGATCGGACATGCAAGCCTCAAAATCTAGTAGATTCCACTGATCAGTAAGAACCCACAACATAGCTTCAGTCAAAATGGAGAAACAAACAAACTAGATGCTTACCCGAGCTTCATGGAACTTGTGTATGCTTGAAACTTGATGCCACAAGCTCCCTCTGGCCGGAATTAGTCTTCTCAGGCGAATGATGGACGAAATGAGAGAGTTTTCTTGAGTTAGAGTCGTGCAAATGAGCAGAAAATGGCAAAAACTCGTTTTTATAGTGTTGGGCGTCGATGACGACCGCGAGAGGTGCACAAACATACCCCCATGCGGTCCTCATGGGGTAAAAACACGCGGATCCTGACCCAGTGACCTGACGGGTCATGAGGACCGCGAGAGGTTGAACCAAAGAGGGCATGCGGTCCTCATGCCTTCCAGAAGAAAAAAAAATTTTATTTTTCTTGAGATTATATATTCCGAGCTCGAGTATTTTACCATAGGTGTTACATCCTTCCCCCCTTTAAAGAATTCCGGACCGGAATTCACTTAGGCTAAAAAAGGTGCGGTTATTTCCTACGCATGTCCACATCCAATTCCCAAGTATGCTCGGGTCCATGCCGAGCATCCCACTTAACCTTTACCATTGGAATCTTCTTTCTGCGTAATTTCTTCACAATCCGTTCCACAATCTCTACAGGCTTCTCTGTAAATTTCAGCCTTTCATCCACGCGAATTTCCTTCAACGGAATTGCTAGAGTCTCATCAACTAAACATTTGCTTAAGTTAGACACATGAAACACGTCGTGAACTCCACTGAGTTCTTCAGGTAAATTCAACTGGTAAGCTACGCTACCCACTTTAGATATGATCTTGAAGGGTCCAGTATAACGAGGACTTAACTTTCCTCTCTTTCCAAACCGAATAATCCCTTTCCAAGGGGATACTTTAAGCATTACAATATCTCCTTTCTTGAATTCCAATGGCCTACGACGACGATCGGCATAACACTTCTGTCGATCCTGTGCAGCTTTGAGCTTTTCTCGAATTTCTCGGACCTTATCATTTTTAGCCATAATCAACTCTGGTCCCGTAAGTTTCCCTTCTCCAACTTCAGACCAACACAACAGAACTCTACATTTCCTGCCATATAGAGCTTAAAACGGTGCCATTTCTATACTAGAGTGATAAATGTTATTATATGAAAATTCTACCAACGGTAGGTGAGTGTCCCAACTGCCACCGAATTCCATCACACATGCTCTCAGCATGTCCTTTAAGGTTTGGATGGTTCTTTCACTCTGCCCATCCGTCTGTGGATGATACACCGTGCTCAGCTTCACCTTTGTTCCCAAGGCTTCCTTAAGACTTTGCCAGAAATGGGAAGTAAATCGGCTATCTCTATCAGACACAATTGATAATGGGACTCCATGCCTTGACACAATTTCTTTTACATAAATCTTGGCCAATTGTTCTGTGGGGTAAGTTTCCTTAATTGGCAAAAAGTGAGCTGACTTTGTCAATCGGTCCACGATTACCCAAATAGCATCATTACCACTCCTAGTTTTAGGAAGCTTGGTTACAAAATCCATAGTCACCATGTCCCATTTCCACTCGGGTATTTCTAATGGTTGAAGTAAACCAGCGGGCTTCTGATGCTCAGCTTTTACCTGCAAACACGTATGGAATTTCCCAACATACTCGGCAATTTCTCTCTTCATCCCTGGCCACCAATAGTGGGGTCTCAAATTCTGGTACATCTTATCATTACCAGGGTGCATCATATACCTGGACTTATGCGCTTCACGAAGGATTATTTCACGGAGACCGCCTTCCTTCGGCACCCAGATTCTATTTTCCAGTCTAAGGATACCATCGGGTCCCTTAGTAAGGCGACCCACGATGGTCATCATTTCTTCCTTTCTATTCACTTCTGGATCAGCTATCTACTCATTTTGGGCTTTCAAAATTTCATCGATCAGATCAGCATGCACATCTATTCTCATCGCACGAACCCTCAGAGGCTTGGTTCTTTCCTTTCTACTCAATGCGTCAGCCACCATGTTGGCTTTTCCAGGATGGTACTTTATCTCACAATCATAATCACTTAACACCTCCATCCAATGTCTTTGACGCATGTTTAGTTCCTTCTGATTGAACAAATGCTGCAAACTTTTATGGTCAGAGAAAACCACAAACTTCGTTCCATAGAGATAGTGTCTCCAAATCTTTAGGGCAAACACTATCGCACCAATTTCCAGATCATGTGTAGTATACATCTTCTCTTGTGTCTTAAGCTGCCTTGACGCATAAGCAATCACTTTGTTTCGTTGCATCAACACACATCCCAATCCATTGATTGACGCATCGCGGTAAACAACAAAATCCTCTGATCCTTCGGGTAAGGAGAGTATAGGAGCGGTGCTCAACTTCTGCTTTAGAAGTTCAAAAGCATCGGTGTGTTTCTGCTTCCAGTCCCACTTTGTGTTTTTCTGAGTTAACGCGGTCAAAGGTGTAGCAATCTTGGAGAAATCTTGAATGAAGCAACGATAATATCCTGCTAAACCCAAAAATCGCCTAATATTTGTCGGAGACTTAGGTTGTTCCCAATTTCTTACCCCCTCAACCTTTGCTGGGTCCACCTGAATTCCAGCATTACTCACAATATGACCCAAAAATTAAACTTCACGAAGCCAAAATTCACACTTGGAAAACTTTGCATAAAGCTTCTCCTTCCTAAGAAGTTCCAACATCGTTCTGAGATGTTCTTCATGTTCCTCTTTCGTGCGTGAGTAGATCAGTATATCATCAATAAAGACAATCACAAATTTGTCAAGGTATGGCTTACATACTCGATGCATCAGGTCCATGAAGATTGCAGGTGCATTCGTTAAACCAAATGGCATCACTGTGAACTCATAGTGCCCATACCTTGTTCTAAATGCAGTTCTTGGCACGTCTTCTTCTCTAACCCTTACTTGATGATATCCAGACCTCAAATCAGTCTTCGAGAAATAACTCACTCCCTGGAGCTGATCATACAAATCGTCTATACGAGGAAGTGGATACTTATTCTTGATGGTTACTTTGTTGAGATCACGGTGTCAATGCACATGCGAAATGATCCATCCTTCTTTTTCACAAATAACACGGGAGCTCCCCAAGGTGAAGAGCTAGGTCGAATGAAACCCTTATCCAAAAGTTCTTGTAGTTGGCTCTTCAATTCCTGCATTTCAGATGGCGCAAGTCTATACGGCGCTTTAGCTATCGGGGTCATTCCTGGTGCCAATTCAATTTGGAACTCCACCTGTCGCTTAGGTGGCAATCCCGATAGCTCATCCGGAAACACATCGGCGAATTCCGAAACAACGGGTACATCTTCAACCCTTTTCTCGCGAGGGACTTCTACCAAGTTAGCTAGGAAAGCATGGCATCGTTTCTTCATGCATTTGTTCGCCTTGAGCATTGAAATTATCTTCAACGGTCGTGCTTGACGATCGCCCACTATCGTGTGAATTTTCCCGTCCACGGATTCAACTTCCACAATATTCTCGTCGCAACGAATATTAGCTCGATGCCAAGTCAACCAATCCATTCCGAGTACAATATCGAATTCACTTAAGGTCATGGGAAGCAATTCTAAATCAAATATGGCATCGTGTAACCTTAACTAGCAATTCTTAACCATTTCAGGGATACTAACTTCTTGCCCATTAGCAGTTTCTACAATATAAGGCCGATCTAAAGCATGCAATAGACATTTCAATTTGGGAATACAGGTAGTAGAAACGAAACTCCTATTTGCACCAGAATCAAATAACACACTAACATAATTGCCATTCACAGAAAACGTACCGGAGACGACATCGTCGTTTTTACGTGCCTCCTCAGTAGTCATTATGAAAATTCGAGGTTTACCTTTTGGGCCTCCGCCATCTCTACCCTTGTGCCTCATCCCTTGGCTTCGGGCAGTCGGCGATCCGGTGTCCCTTGTCTCCACAGTTATAACACCCCGCGGGCTTCACACATTGATCAGCATAGTGCCCGATGGTGTGGCATTTGTAACAAGTGGGCTTCTCTTTTCCTGTAATCCCTTCCTCTGTCATCTCTGCCCCTTCTCTCATCTCGGTGCCCTTTCTTTCCTCCTCGGTCACGACCACGATCATGACCTTTACTACCAAACTTCCTATTTCTATCAGAGGACTCCCCTTTCTTTCCAGATTAACGATCCCATTCTTCACATAAGGTTCCAGTCAAATTCATTGACGATTTTAGAGTATGGGGTCGAGAAGCTCTAACATCAGCCCTAATAACGGGGCTCAAACCATACACAAACCGTCAAATCTTGGTCGACTCTTTCTTTGCCATATGCGGAACCAGATTTAGCAGCTCATTGAACCGATTGATGTAAGTCATGTAGTATGAACCCTTCATCTCCAGATGAATAAACTCGTTCTCTAGCTTTTCAGACTCGTGCTATGGGAGAAACTTTCGCTGAACCAACTTACGAAACTTGGCCCACTCCATATCATAGGCCTTGGTCCTTCCACGCTTATGGAGTTCCATCTTCCACCAGGTCAATGTTAGACCCTTGAACGATTGCGAAGCAAACCTCACTTTATCCTTCTCAGCACACTCACTAATACCTAGTGCCCCTTCCACTTCATCTAACTAGTTAAGAGCTTTAGTGGCGCTCTTATCACCTCGGAAAGTGCCTGGCTTACTAGCCCTATAAGTCTTATAACTTCAACCTCTTTCTTCGACTCTTCTCTTCTTTTTCTTACTCTTCTTTTGCTCATGCTCCTCCGAGCTGTAGGAATCAGGATTGTGATGGCGACGCCTCTTAGGCTCGATTCGGGAACTTGAAGACGACTCAACTCTGACAACCTTGTGCCTTTCAGACTTGGACCTGCGATGGTGACTTGACTCGGTCCGTTCAGCATATAAGGGGTCTTGCTTTTCTTTGTCATTCTTCTCTACTGCTATCCTCTTTTCTTGAGCAACTAGATTCGGGAATGCAGCAGCAATCCCGTTAGCGATCAATTTCTGGAATCGATCTTCTTGCTCCTTTTCGCGCTTTTGTTCTAAAGTAAGAGGATTTTCATCCTTCCCATCTACAACATGTAGGGAGCGGTTGTCTTCATCAGCTTCTTTCTGAAGATCGTCGGTATTCTGACGTGTCCTTCATCCGGTGGTCTTGCTAACACCGGCCTTCATCATCGACTGAAAGTAACGCGAGACGCTCGATTAGAATCAACATAAAGGTTCATTTAGACTCAACTGTAACGCATCTGTGACACGGACCAATCTCCACAAGGGTTTTCACACAAACGAGGTGTAAGTGCTTGCTCCGGTCTTGCCCCCACGGTATGGATCAACTTGAAGCATCGCTTCAGTCACATGTCTCGGGGATCTACAGAGGGAACACCCATCCGATACAACTCGGAATAGGGGGAGGGCTCACGAAACTAAGCACCGTCATGACTATTTACGGAAACAGAGGATATGTGGAGTTCTAAGCAATTCCTACTCAAGGCATTACTTAACTTCTCGCTTCAACAAGCTATAATATCATGAGCACAATACAATCTAGTACCAATACTGCAATCAAAAGTCATCACACTAGATTCCATAACAACACAACCATAAGTCTTACAATGTTTAGCAACCAGATCCAAATACAACACTTAAACATTACAAGTTATAAACAACCATACGATACAGTGTCTGAAACATCACAAATACAACAGAAGGGAAAATATCATAACAACAAGAATCATGAAAAGATAAGAGCCACAATCACACCGCAGCTAGCACAATACCAACACGACCACATCATCAGCACCCGAATCCATCAACGGTGTTTCTTCTTCCCCATGCCTAACCCGATCCTGGCTGCTTCCCCAAAAGCAGATGACGACTTGGATAACATTTTTGCCATACTCTTTTCTCTCTTCTTAACCACAACGTGAACCAAAAAGACGTCAAAAACAAAAAGTTGTTGGTGAGTCGTAGCGCATTTGACTCATTTTAACAACCAAAACTTGTTTCCAAAAACATTGTGCCTGCTATAAATTCCTATGTTTAATCCAGCATGCGAGAGGGGTAAACGGACCAGTAGCCGTCACCGCTCCCCCTGAATAGGCATATACGCCATCACCCGGCCCCTAATGGATCAACAAGAACGGGTATGAGACACCTTGATCTACCTCTACAGCTCTATTGGTGCAATATATGTCTTTGTGGCCCCACAGAGACCTAAATTAACCATACTAATCTATCATGAATGTCACGTAACATGTAGTAAATTTATAACACGGTAACACACACCTAAGCACAGTAACAAGTAACACAACAAGACATGGTTCATGTACACCCCAAAACATTTAAATAAAGGTAGGGGAAAAGATATCAACTCACAGATTGCAACGGGCGGAAAAACTATAACGTCACCGGGCACGAGGAAATCCAAGGTCCAACGATTGTATCACAGATGTGAGTCTAAAAATATATACATAAATATATATCAGAACCTAACCCAAAACCAAGAACGTTTACACAACGTTTGGTGAAAACAACAACACGAACGGGAAGTTGCAAATATTCCCGGGAATGTACCGAGAGGCCAAAATAGCCATACGAGATCCTCGAGTCCAACCGGGTGGTGAAATGTCACCATTATAATTCCACGTGACTCTACTCGTAAAAATAACAAAACTGGGTGCTCGGTAATTTCCCAAACACAAAACAAAATAAAATCATGAAACTGTCCAGGGACACATGAGGACCGCGAGCAAACCAGAAAAACATCCCATGCAGTCCTCATGGGTGGTCAACAGACCACGTTGACTTTCAAGGCTATGAGGACCACGAGCAAACCAGCAAACAAAACCCACGCGGTCCTCATCGACTATTTTGTCATTTAGTGAATTTTTCCCATTTTGTAATTTTAGCTCGTTTCGACAACGGGGTTTAGTTCCAACATGTTCCAGTAGCCAAATATCAAGAATTTAGGCACTGAGGCCCTATCAAACCAAAGTTACAAGTCCCGGTTTTGTTCCAAATTTACCCAAAATCATATTGCAAGCGGGTTTAACCAATTTCATTCATTCCAACATTTTGGTTTCCACCTATGGACTGATTCTAACTCAGATTTAGGGCTAAGAGCCACTGAGATCATCCAGGTGTCATTAACCCATTTTGAAAAGTCCAAAATACTCGGTTTTCGGGTTTTTAAACACAAAACTACAAACACCGCCTCCACCCAGTTACCAATCTCTTCCTATGTGATAATCTTGTCACTGAGATGGTGGGTTTCCCAGGCCAAATATTCCAGAAGCATCAACAAACCCAAAAATACACATGCATGCATAAAAGACTTGTACCTTTAGAAACAAAACTTGTATCGAGCTTCTCCAAGCGGGTTTTCACTTTCTTCAACCTCCTAGTACATTCCAGAAGCTATTTCCAAGCTTGTATGCATCATCAAAACCAATTTTAGGCAATGGGTCATCCAAAAACTCGACTCAAAGAAAAACCGAACCCAAACTCACCGTGTTTCACTATGAATTTGCTCCCACAAGCCTTATATCACCATGGATCGGATATGCAAGCCTCAAAATCTAGTAGATTCCACTGATCAGTAAGAACCCACAACATAGCTTCAGTCAAAATGGAGAAACAAACGAACTTGATGCTTACCCGAGCTTCATGGAACTTGTTTATGCTTGAAACTTGATGCCACAAGCTCCCTCTGGCCGGAACTAGTCTTCTCAGGCGAATGATGGACGAAATGAGAGAGTTTTCTTGAGTTAGAGTCGTGCAAATGAGCAGAAAATGGCAAAAACTCGTTTTTATAGTGTTGGGCGTCGATGAGGACCGTGAGAGGTGCACAAACATACCCCCATGCGGTCCTCATGGGGCAAAAACACGCGGATCCTGACCCAGTGACCTGACGGGTCATGAGGACCGCGAGAGGTTGAACCAGAGAGGGCATGCGGTCCTCATGCCTTCCAGAAAAAAAGATTATTTTTATTTTTCTTGAGATTATATATTTCGAGCTCGAGGGTTTTACCATAGGTGTTACAGGGTGGTACGCTGAGAGGAGATCTGGTCCGCTAAGAAAGATTTTGGTCCGCTGTCAGAAAAGTGACTTTCACTAAAACTGACGTAACTTGAGAACCGTTAAGAGTTACGGAACCCAATACCAGTCAAAACGACCGTCTCGACGAGATCTGGACTTTTACTAGCCCAACGGCTAGTACCCTACGTTTTGGTACCCATAATCCACTTGGAAGACCTTTGTTTTTGAGTTCAAAGTTTTTGAAGTATCATTTTCGGTGAAAATGTCTGATTTTCAAGCATTCGCTGCTATGCAAAGTGCAATGCAAACGTTGCTCAACTTTGATAACGAAATAGGAACAAGTCAGAAAGTTCCCAAATTGTTGAAGCTGGAGGAATATCACAATTGGAAACAAAGATTCTCTGCTTACATCAGCACAAATAATGCCGATTTATGGATTCCAATTCGCAAGCTTTACATGCATCCAAAGGAAGATGGAGATTCTAAACAAATTCACAATTTCGATGCTGCTGAAAGAAAACTCTATGAGCTTGAAGAAAAAGCTTTTGCTTATCTAACAATGGCTTTGTCCATTGAATTGTTGCATCAGTTTAGTACCTGCAAAAAGTCAAAACAGTTGTGGGATGCACTATCTACAAGATGTGAAGGCAATGATCAATACAAGAAGAGTAGAAGAAAAGTGTTGAACAAAGAATTTGAAAATTTTCAACACTATGATAAAGAAAATATTCTTACACTTGTATCTAGATATTCACATCTAATCAGTGAAATGAAAGTGGTGAATATTGAAAAGACCGATGAGGAACTGAAAGAGAAACTGATTGAAGCTTTACCAGCAAAGTGGGAGAATTATGTTCTACTACTTACTCATGATAAGGAATACTCAACATTGTCATTTCATGATTTTATCGGGAAGTTGCATGCTAGAGAAATGGAAATGATGACATCCAACAAATCAACTGCTCAATTACAAAGTCCGGAATTATATCATGGTCAAAATTCTGCAAGCATCAATGCAAAGTCTAAATCATCTAGTTTTGATTCATTAAAATCCACCTCAAACAGCATTTGTTGCTGGTCATGGTTCTGGAAATTCTGCAAATTCATCAAGGGGGTGTAACTTCACTATTCCGAATCATTCAAGTCAGACTTCATTTTCTGCAAAAACACCTGATGAACATTTGGCATTAATATCTGCTTTATTATCTTCATATTATGGATTGCTGAATGGTGGTTTGACAACATTTAATTTGATTGAAGAAGATTTTGATCAGAGAGATCCAGATAACCATGAATAAATGGATATTAATTGGCAACTTGCAATGTTAGCTCAAAGAGTTAAAAGATTCAGGAAGAAGACTAGATTTCAAAGTTTAAATCCAGATGGCAAGGTTGGCATAGATAAAATAAAGGCAAAGTGCTTTAAATGTTCTAATTTTGGACATTTTGCTCATGAATGTTCAAAATCAAATGCTTCTTCATCAAAGTCTCCAACAACTTTAGTGTCTCAAGTTGATAAACAATATAACTGGGGGCGAACTTCTGAGCCAATTGCGTTAACAGCTATTACTTCTGAGTTAAAATCACTAACATCGAATGAAGGTAATGATTGGACTGCTAATTTTCCTGATGAGTCTGCACTTTTTGCTCCATCTGTGATGATTGCTCAAATTGTTCATAGTGATGATGAAGAAGAAGTAACTGATTCTGAATCTGAAACCAGTAGTTCTGAAACTAGTGGTTATCAATTGGTATGTGAATTTTGTTCACAAAAAGACAAAAGGATTCAGAGTGTGGTAAAGAACAATGAGTTATTGGTTGCTGATTATGAGAAGAAGATTGAAGAATTGAGTGATGAAAAGAAAAGATTGGAAGGTATAATCCAAGAGTTAGTCGTTCAGAAAGAAAAGTTTTCAGATTTTCAATAAGAGGTAGTTGAAAAAGAGTTGAAATTTCAAAGTCTTGAAAAGGAGTTTGAACAGAAATTTACAAAATTATTAGAAGCAAATGTGGAATTAGCCAAGGAAGTTGAAAAATGGAAGTCAGAAGCGAAGGATGTGGAACAAGATTTCAATGATTTATTTGAAAAGTCCATGACTAAGCTTGATATGCTGACCAAGAATTCTGATGACTCTGCTGCCAAAATTGAGTCATATCAAATTGATATGGAAAATTTGTTAGATGAGAAACGGGAATTGGCAAGAGTGAACAAATAACAAAATGCAAATTTAGATATTCAGAAACGAAATGAAGATAAGTTGCAGAAGGAATTGTGGGCTGGATTAGATGAGTTGAGGTTGCAAAAGTATGAAACTCATAAAGTGGCAAAAAAGTTAATTGCAATGGAAAAAGAATTGGCTGAAGCTCAACAGAAAATTTTTGAACTAAAAATTCAAGTGATCGATGCAAACCATTTGCTGAACAATGTCACAAATTCTACATCTTTTACAAATTTCTTGGCCAAAGATGGAAATTTTGAGAAAATGTTCAACAAAACAGTATCACCACCAGGAAGTCTCAAAGAAGGTGTTAATGATTTGAAGGAAAAAGAAGAAACTGGTGATTATTCTGAATTTGTTGATAAGAAATCTGATGGGGGAAAGGTTGTGAAGTCACAGAAAGATCAGAAAGATGAAACGGTTGTATCTGCTTCTACGTCTACTGAAGAAGAGAAGTCAGCAAGTTCAACTGAGAAGACTGATATTGATGAAAGAATTTTCTATGAACAAAAGAATGTTAAAGCAGTGAAAGTTGAGTTTTCTCGTCTTGCAAAGAATGAACATAAATCATTTGGTTCTGAAGAAAAAGTTTCAGGAAAACATGATGGGTTGGGTTTCAAGACCAAGAATGTTAAAGTTGATGGGTCTCAAGGTTCAAAACAACAAATTTGAAGCAAGTCAAGCTGAAACAAGTCAAGAAAGATGTTTTTAAAGCTGACAAGGTTCAACCCGAGAGGTATTACAAACTCAAGAGTTCGGAACAAATATTTTCTAATAAAGAATTTCCACTCCATTGTGTGGATGCTCAGAAAATTGCCTAAGTTTTTGTCAAGAATGTTGATCTGAAGAGCAAGAAGCCACAAGTTGCTACATATTCTTCTGGAGGATCAAATTCTGCTCCAAAAAGCCCGACATCAAAATGGGTAAATGATCATCGTTTTCAGGTATTTGATAGTTTTTATGATCATTTTGGAGATTCTATAAGTTGTGAAGCTTTGCAGAGACCAAAGAGGAAAAATGTAAACAATCGTTTGTGTTACAATTGCCGATAAAAAGGGCATATGGCACATGATTGTCATGTCACTGCTGCTTCTAGTTCAAGGAAAAGACAGGTTCCTTATGTTGGTAAAACTGCCAAATACAGATTTATTGATGAATATGGCAGAGTGTTTGATGAATTTCAACCGACATATTTTAAGCATCAAAGAAGGTTTTTACCTAAATTTCAAAATGATTCATTTGTCGGTTGTTTGTCACAATCTACTGTGACGGGTTCATCAGATACTGATTTACCAAAACAACAAACTTAGAAACCTAAAGTGGTTTCAAAAGGAAATCAGGACACTGGTCGACCAGAAGCGATTCGCCTCGGGTCATTTGTAAACTGATGTGTTTAACCAGTGTGCAGGTACTTCTAGAAGACCTATCGGTGATTAAATAGTTGATGTTGGAGGAGTATTCTGATTGTTTAAGTTAAATTACATGTAACATCAAATTTCATAAACTGAAATTTTTCTGAAATCTAAATCGAAAAGGTATCCATGTCGAAAGGTCAATTTTCTTTCTTTAATGCTTTGTGTTTATAGTTTAGAGGGAGAAAATTGAAAATACCAAAAATAGTGTCTGTGTTTTTGTTAAAATGAAAATCCAAAAATAGAGTTTTCATTTTAGGGGGAGAAAAAGAGAAAAATACAGAAACATTGAAAAACAGAAAAATACAAAAACATTGAAAAATGAGAAATTGTATCCAACATGATTGGGAAATGATGGTACATTGGCTTACGTGCCCGACTCATGGATAAAATAGATGAAAAAGCCATAAGATCATTGTTTGATGTGCTTGGTAGGCTCAACATTAAATCAGAAAGTATTCAAATGTGATATACATTAAATATTAATGCTTGACCAAGTGGACAACATCTTGAAGCATATATCAAGATAGTGAAAAGATGTGTGAAAAAGAAAAATGAGAAGTCACTGTGTAAACATGTGTTCATTTTGCAAAGATTAAAACTTGTTTGATTTTCTTTATTTTGTCAAACGGTCGGACTTTCTCTGCGTATCGAAAGATCGACCTGATTGTTGTTCGTTTGACGTTCTGCTTTATTTTCTTTCGTGTTTTGTATAACTCATCGGACTTTCTCTGCGTATACGGAAGTATCGACCTGATTGTTGTTGAGTTATACAATTTCAACTTGTTTTATTTTCTTATTTTGTTAAATCCGAGGCCTTATCTGCGTATCGAAAGATCGACCTTAAGGTAGACGATTTAACGTTCTTATTTCTTTTTGCATGGAACACAGTTGACTATATCATAAATACAATCACTATGTGTAAAATCACAAATAAAAAAAACAAAGTGTGATAAGCAAATACATATCTGAGAATGTCTGATAGTGTGGGGTACACTGGTCAAAGCAATCTAATCAATACAATAACATATCCAGATGTTATGAGTATGATTGTGCCTGAGTTTAAGGTGGACAAATTATACCAGTAATCGACTTGACTTATGTGCTGAAGTAATTAAAATTGACAGTGTAGTTCAGCATGTTATGTTCAATATGATCCCAAGTTGTGATCTTTCTCGCAAAAGACAAAAATAGTGTATGATTCTGTATTGCATTTATGTTTCATATCTGATAAAATCCAAAAAGATTTTAGCTGTGTTTTAGCATAAACTTAGAAAAATCAAAAAGATTTTCGATGTGTTTTGATTTAAAATTTCAAAAAGTCAAAAAGATTTTGTTTCTTGTTTTGTTTTCGACCGATCGACATGTGATACGAAATAAAATTTTAAATCTATATCTTGGATTCTCGAAGAGAAGTTTTGCGCCAATTAATTAATTTTCAAAAGAAAAAGGAAACCACGTTTCTATCTTCTGAAATTGCAGGTTATGTGTGTCAAGACTCAAGCATGGTGAAAAGAGGAGTTTGTTGTATCTTTCACAAGTGGATCTTGAAGATCAAAGATGATTCAAGAGTGATCCAGCCATGCAAGCTCTATTTCTAACAAGATTTCAAGTCAAAGATCGGATGCAGCAATGTTGAAGATTGAAGACTGAATTTTAGTTAGAGAATAGATACACTACACGTTAAGGGGGAGTTTGTTAGAGCATATACCTATACTAAAATGTGTCTCGTGTATTGTATCTAGATTAGAGCGAGTCTGTGAGTTGTAGTGGCAATATCATTGGTGTCGTACCAACTGATACGCCGTACCAATTGGTACGCTCGTACCAAATGGTTCACTAGTTGGTAAGCAGGCCAGATTGTCACTTACTGTAAATACCGTGTGTTAGAATGATAGCTAATGAGTTCTATCATTTCTACACCTTTTCTGTTTGTGAGTTAGAGAGAGAAACCAGAGAGAGTCTTTGTAAGCTTCAAGTGATTCAATAAGAATTCTCTTATTTACTTCTCGTGTTCACTAGATTGATCAAAGCATGCACTAGTAAGATCGTATCTCGGTTTTACACATAACGGTCTATCAACTTGATGTGAAGATTGCTTTCCTATACGATGAACTAGACGAAGAGGTGTACGTTGATCAACCTCCAGGGTTTGTCAATCCTTCCTTTACAAATAAGGCATACAAACTGAAAATAGCTCTCTATGGACTCCATCAGGCACCAAGGAAGTGGTATGAAACCCTGTCTACCTATCTGTTGGAAAATGGCTACAAGCGAGGGGTGTTTGATCAGACACTGTTCATACGGCATTTGAGTGATGATATGCTACTGGTCCAAGTGTACGTGGACGAAATCATCTTCGGATCAACAAATAAAACTCTCTGTCATGAGTTCAAGTGTCTAATGGAAAAAAACGTTTTGAAATGAGTTCAATGGGGGAACTCACATTTTTCCTAGGGATTGAGGTGAAACAAAATAATGAAGGCATTCTAATCAGTCAGGGAAAGGTATGTGAAGGAAATGCTGAAGAAGTTTGGATTTCATGACTCTAAAGGCTTTTCCACTCCTATCGAGACTCGTGTCAAGCTCCATGTAGATCTTGAAGGTGAATGTGTTGATGAACACTTGTATAGATCAAAGATCGGGTCACTCATGTACCTGACAGCCAGCCGCCCCGACATAATGTTTGCCGTGTGTCTATGCTCATGATTTCAATCCAAACCGAAACAGTCACACTTGACGGCCGTGAAACGAATCTTCAGATACCTGAAGTCCAATCCAAAGAGAGGGCTGTGGTTTCCCAAGGACGAGCTTTTTGATCTAAGAGGCTTCTCAGATAGTGATTACAGGGGTTGCAACATGGATTGTAAGTCAACCACTGGCGGAGCTCAATTCTTAGGGAATTGATTGGTTTAGTGGCAATGCAAGAAACAGTCAATGGTATCTACCTCGGCCGCCGAAGTGGAATACATTACTGCTGCTTCCTGTTGTTCTCAAGTTCTCTGGATCCAGAATCAGCTTCTGGACTACGGTTTAAATTTCATGTACACCCCTATTAACATTGATAATACTGCTGCCATGTTCATTGTTAAGAACCTTGTTCAGCACTCTAAGACCAAACACATATAGATTAGGCATCACTTTATTAGGGACTGTCATGAGAAGAAGCTTATCACCTTAGTTCATGTTTCCTCTGAAAATCAACTTGCAGATCTCTTCACCAAGGGATTTGATGTTTCTAGGTTTAACTTCCTAGTTCAATTAGTAGGAATGATTAACTTTGAGTAAGCTGATCTTTAGGTTCCTTTTAGGATAGTGCTTTAGTCTTAGGTTGTGTAGTTTTAGAGGTATCGTCTTTGTTCGTCATCTTGCCTTGCAATAATCCATAATTGAAAACCCAAAAAGATTTTAGTTTGTTTTCAATCTTTCCGTCCTAATTTGAGAAAAAAAAATCAAAAAGATTTTATCTTTAAAAATATTTGAAAACTCAAAAAGATTTTGACTTTTGTTTCTTTGAGTCTTGTTAAGTTTTTGGTCATCCTCTCTCGACCATAAATAAAAAAATTCATAAATTGTTAATCAAATCTCAGAAAATACCAAAAATATTTTATTTATTTTATGTTATTTAATTTTGAGTCTTTGTGCCAGTCGATCAAGCCTAAACCGACTCACTGTTGAAACATTGGAGAAAATCCCAAAAATTTGGAAAAATTAATAAAAAGTCACTAAAAATAGAATCGGGTCATTTCAAACAACTTTTGTGAAGACACTTGTTAAATACCTGAGGAAAACTCAAAATTTTGAATTTTTAGTGATGCTAAAATAAATGTTGGAAAAATTGGTGAAAAATACAAAATTTGCAAAAATAAATAAAAATCATGAAAATTAGAATCGAGTAATTCCCAACAACTTTTGTAAAGGCACTTGATGGGTACTTGATTCTAAGCACAAAATCTTTGCAATTTTGCAATGATTGAATAAACTTTGAAAAAGAAAATCAGAAAAGTTTTGATTTTTGGGTGGGCAAACTATGAAGAAATTGATATAATTCTAGCCTTGTGAACTGACCGTAGGATATGATCCAATCGATCAGTAATTCTATCACTCGATGTGTCGGTAGGCTCAACAAACTAAGAATTAGGCATGTCCTGTGATTGCACATTTAAAACATGAAATTGTAGACCTTAAGTCAAAACAGTTGGTAAAATCCTTTAAATCTGCTTAAGTCTGAGCTAAGTAAGTCAACCAACACACTCGAGTATTTCTTTTGCGGAAAGCGCTAATTTCAAACCATTCAATAAGTGTGATTCATCACACATCCACCAATAAGTGTGAATCATCACACATCCATCAATAAGTGAGAAATATCTCACATCCATCCATTGACCGTGACACATCTACTGAGGAAACTCTGACCTTGTGTTCACGCGTTCCATTATTATCATTGAAAATATTCCGTGACACATCTGCTGAGGAAACTCTAACCTTGTGTTCACGCGAATCAAAATATGCATCCACCTTGAAATCAGTACTTACCTCTAAAGAAATAGGGGGAAGAAAATCCATATGTGTGTTGTGCATATCTGAAGTGCTAAATAGACAAAGCTAGGATAACTGTTGACTTAGTGGAATAAAAGGTCAACACAATTTTCATTAAACCGGAATAAAACATGATAAATGACATCATAGTGATTTTGCTGAAAATTGCCTTGCTTGAGCTTAAGTGGATAACAATACCGACAATCTGACTTAGGCTACTGAATCTGTGAGGTGACTTGATTTGTAAGTGTCTGCGATCACGTAATTGACCGGTTTGATTCCTAACATAGTCCAACCATTACCGAGCAAAAATATGCAAAATTAAGCAAATAACTGGAAACTGCCAGAAAATAAGGCTCTAACAGTGCAAATGTAAGTACTATGCTTTGATATAACCAAATTTGTTATAAAATGTGAATTTGGGTGCTTTGTGCTTAAAAACATCAAGTTTGGGAGAAATAAGTCAAATTTGAGGTCCATTTGCAGTCTTAAGTCAATATCAACTGTTTTGGTAAGTTTGGGCTGGTCTGACTCACGTTAATCTGATTTAATAAGGTCTTGGTCAAGAATAGGAAATTTAAAATTTTTCTGAGTCAAAATGGTGATTTTTAACATGTTTATGCACTTAGAAATTCTATATTTCCAAAATTGCCCTTAATGATTTCACTAAGGTTTTTACAACTCACTGAGTTCGCAACTGAGTATTTTCAGTGTTTTTTCTACGGGTGTTCTCATTTTGGTTAATATTTTGACCCTTAAATCAGAAAATGTTCATAAATAACATGTTGTTAAAACTTTTCCTATTGGTGATCTCGGGATCACCTTTGGCGATTTCATAAGACCAAGACTCTGGTCTTGGCGATTTCTGCCTAAATGCTCTTGGCGATCTTGAGTTCCTCTGGGTTCTCTTGGCGATTTCGCCTAAACTCTTAGTGATCTCGAGTTCCTCGGGGTTCCCTTGGCGATTTCGCAAAAGTCTGACATTTGGTCTTGGCGATTTCGCCTAAGGCATAGCGATTTCGCCTAAAGTCTTGGTGATCTCGCTATAAGAGAGATTACCCTTGGTGATCTCGGGGTCCCTTGGCTATTTCTTTAATAACTGAAAGTTTCACTTGGCGATCTCGCATTAACTGAATTTCCTCTTGGCGATCTCGTTATGACCTGAGTTTCACTTGGCGATCTCGCCATAACCGAATTTCCCCTTGGCGATCTCGGTGATGAGTGGTTTTTTGCTCTAGGCGACTTCGCCTCCTACCAAACCTTTGGCGATCTCGTTCAAAAGGGAATTAAAACCCTAACTATTTCGAGCTCGCCAACATAAATAAAAGGGGAGGTCCATTTTTTGTTCTCATTCCACCCATTCAAACACAAGACCCGCTCTCCTCCTCTCTCTACGAACCACCGGCGCACCTCAACCTCTCCCTTCGATCTTCGATTTCTCTCTCAATCGAGCTCTACAAATTTGTTTCTTCTACAAAAAGGGTTGGCACGCACACCCTTCTCGCCACTACAGATTTGATCTCGTCATTTGTTAGGATTAATTGGAGTTTGTGGTTCGGTTAAGTGTGTGAGACCGACGGCTCTCTATAACGTGGTTAGGGTTCTTATTTTGTGAAATTGATTGTTGATTTAACAGATTAGTAACCTCTCCCAGCTCCTAATCACTTCCAAACACAACCTAGAGGTAAATGATTCCTATTTCTACTATGAATTATGTGTTTTGGTTTGAGTTTGATCATGAGCCGCCACTGTTCTTAAATAAACTGAGATTTAGGGTTTGCAATCTGTGTTTATTGGATTCACAAGATGTTGGGAATGATAACAGAGATTTGAACATGATTATTGATTAAAAAAATTGTTGCTAGTTCTATGCAATCTGTTTGAAATTAATCGTTTTGGTTGTGTTTACAATAACTCAGTGTTCATCTCTCTGTTTTTTATGAATCTTGACATGTGAATGGGATAGATTGAACAATGAGATTCTTAAAACTCCAAAGTGTTGCATTAGAATGATTCTAAATGCAATTTGGGTCTTAAAAGCTTCAATATTGAAAGCTAAACTAGACTTTGTTTAAGTTTGACCCGTTTGGAAATAAATTGGAATTTTGGAACATACTTTGTCAAATTCTAAAGTTTTGAAAAGAAACAAAAACAATGAGTTTTGTGGACGGTTTAAGTCCTAAATAGGATAAAATTGGATTATAAATCTCATCTTTTGGTTCAAATTGCAAAATTTTCTCAAATTATATCCGCTTAACCAAAAATGGACTTTAAATGTACTAAACTCATTCCAATAAGAGTCAATTGACTCAACTAACTTGAGGAAAGGAATCATTGACATGAAGTGGTAACATTTGTTGTTTTTGTGTTGGATCAATAATAAAATTGACCAAATTAACAAGATAGAGGCTACTTTTGACCATTTTGTTATATTTCTTCCTTCAATTGAATTTCACTGGATACGCAATTTAAATTGATGAAAATAAGTCAAGTTTTGAACTTTAACTTGTCTAACATAGGTTTGAACTCAATATATGTTAAATCTGCAATGTTTGACTAGTCTTGACTTGGTTTTTGACAAATGCATGCATAGTTGACTTTTTAAGTCAAATCTTGTGAAATTCACTCATGTTTAATGAATCTGACCATATTTAGGCTGTGTGTGGCTTCCAAATCAATTGTTCAACAATTTTTTCCTGATTTAAATAACAGATTTTGTCCAGAAACACTACAAGATTTTCTTGTCTCTTATATTGATCTTAGCTCAAAGTAGATCATCAAAGAGGTATGTTTCATGAATTCTTGGCAACTCCTGATATACAATTATTGAGCTACACAGGGGCAATTCATTAAAATCATTCAATCAGCCTGAATAACCTCAGTTAATTTCTAATCTGTTCATGATTGATCACAAACAGGATCAAGCTTTGAACCTGTTGATTTCTAAAAATATCTGATTTAGATCTTAGCAAACAATAGATCTTCTTCAAGGTATGTTTTCTGATCTCAAATAAAGTATTGGAAGTTTGACGTCTGTCCATTCAGGTGGATTGTTTTACTTGATTATTATGCAATAACTCAATAAATCTCATGAAATATGACTTAGTATGCTAACTTTCTGCAATTCTGAGTAAGGTTTAAAACTCTACTTGATTGAATGAAATGACATGCACTTTAGTCATTGTCTTATGAGTCCTTATCTTTTATTCTACATAAATGGTTAGGTTAGGAACTATTGAAGCTCATATCACTCATAAGAAAATAAATGCTAGCTAGGTTAGAATTTAGGGCTGATAGCTCCTATTTGTCTCTGACCTTGATGTTGATGCTCATTTCTGATATTGAATGCTTTTTGTTCCTTTACTTGACTTTATTTGACTTTGGTTGTGTTGTTAAGCATGTCAGAACTTCATGCATGTATTCTGATTCATCATTTGACATCTTGTATATGCTTAAGTGAAAATTTTCATATTGCTCCTGCACAAGTAGTTAAATAGAGTATATGTGTTCGTAAGTGTCTCAAACTGCTTAATTCATGCTGAATTAAGAAAATATGATTCAAGAATCCTGTTTGACCTCAAATTCGATAATTCAAATTATGGAAAACACAAGTTTCGGGGGAATCACTTCTTGATTCCTTCTTGAGTTCATTGAGTCATTTGGGTCAAAATGTCGACTTTTTAACTAAAGTTAACTCATTTGAGTGATACTTTCCCAAACATTCTCAAACTCTATCACAATTTACCATTACTTTAAGTTTTTCACTAAAATAAAACTCAAACAAGTCTTCTTAAATCAAAACACACTTAGTTCTTCACCAAAGTCAACTTATCAATAAAACTACTATTTCAAGGGAAATTACTATAATTTGGGTCAAATTCACTGACATCCTCTGTTGAACTAAATTGATTAAATTTTGAAGAAATTTGAGCCTATGCCTTAAGTAAATTTCTTTTATATCTTTCTAAGTTAATTGAAAAGCTCTGTCACTATCACAAATCTAGTGTGATATGACATTCATTTGACTTGTCAAATTTGATGTAATCATGTTGTTTCTTATGTGCAGATAGCTCCCAGACTGGAAAGAGCAGCCAATGCCCCTCTGGATTTCTCAATATCACACAATCAATTCTGTGAAATTAATAGAAGCTGGACAGATGCCGGATTATATGAACAGGCCTTCAGAATTCTGGAGAACTCAAGTTGGATCACTGGTATCCTAATGGAGCCTGTCATTAGCTCGGGTATAATAAATGAGTTCTAGAACAATGCCCACACATGTGCTGCTGATAATGGTTCCAAATCCATCAGATCAAGAACTCAAGGTGAGTATGTTTAAATAAATGAGGAAAGGGTCCGAGAAGTGCTACAGTTAAATGATGCACTATGCCCTGATTCTTTTCCAAAGGAAGAACGGCAAGACACAATCCTCATGATGGGATATCAAGGAAATCTCTCCGTAACATCAAATGAGAAAATAAAGAAGACGTTGTTCCCAAAAAACTGAAAGTGCATCATCACTTTCTTCATTTCTGCCTTTGGTCCAAGAAAGTCTGGAACAGACGACTTTGTGGAAGAAACAGCCTGGGCACTACATGGTTTAGCATCCGGTGCTGGTTTAAACCTCTTGAGGAAAATAATTAAATGGATGGACTACAACTTGCATCCAACAAGAAAATCA
The DNA here is from genome assembly GCA_039602395.1 of Deinandra increscens subsp. villosa. Classification (NCBI taxonomy): domain Eukaryota; kingdom Viridiplantae; phylum Streptophyta; class Magnoliopsida; order Asterales; family Asteraceae; genus Deinandra; species Deinandra increscens. The sequence goes on from JBCNJP010000003.1 coordinate 68,270,964, forward strand.
GAGAAGTTCTTGATGTATCCTAAATTCATACAAGCCATCCTTGATCATTACTACCCGAACTTGTAAAAGACAGAACCATACTTGGTTCCTAGGAGGATGATATCCGGTTCTTACACGCAATACCGGATGGGTCAGTATGATAGACCTGAAGTTCCATTTTTCCCGAACATGATTGAGGGAATTGATGTCGATGAATACATGGATGAAGATCAAAGAAATGATGATGTTGATGTTGAAATGGCAGATGTCAATGCTGATGATCCTGATATTAATGCAGCAAATCTCCAAGATGATCATCCAATCAAATCTCCCATTCATGATGACCCTATGCATTCAGAACATGAAGACAGAGCTTCAAACAAAGATGCAACTGAATCAGACGAATCAAGTGATGAAGAAGAAGAGTTTGGTAGTAAAAATGATGCATCTGACAAAGATGCTGACAATAACTCAAATGCATCTGGATCCAAACCTGAATCAGGGTCAAGATTCCAACCTGGATCAGAATCAGGTTCTGACTCTACCAGTTCTGATGCGAGGGGTCCCAAAAAGAAGAAAATAAAAACAAGAGAAATATCCAAAGTTAGTGAACAACCTGAGGTATCGAGTAATAAGAAGCAGAAGAAAATAAAGTCAAGGCAAACACAGGATGACATTTCATCAAACTCCTCAAAATCTGATTCACCTGAACCAGATTCAGCCTCATTTATGCTTGAGGGAAATGTTAATCCTAGCTACAACAGAGAGTCAAGATCTAAGTATGCTCATGAAAGAAAGAAACTTGAAATAAGAAGAGGGCTAGTCTCTGGATCTATCTGCTACTGCTTTACAATAACCAATACAACCTGAACCAGTCGACATTATGCAACAAAGAGTTCAATATGCTCCCATCACCACTGTTGAAGCAACTATTCAGATATTGATGCAACTGCTGACATCAACATCACAAGCTTAGATCTGGCATTCCAATCTGAGTCTCAGCCTATGTCAACTGCTCCTGCTCAAGTAATTGCACCTAGGGCAGATACCTCCTTGGTCCATCGAGAGTTGATTTTGGAGCAAAATCTTGAAATCTCCAACTCTTCGGTTGCTAATGAGCTGAAAGAAGCAACTGACAAGATCAAAGTACAGGATCAAGAGCTTCTTAAAGCTAATGAGAAAATAAACTGAAAGACTAAAGAGGCTATTGGTTAAAGCTCTGCAAAATAATCAAACTGCCAGAGCTAATGATGATGATGTTGGTGGTAGGGGAAATGGAAGCCAAGGTGATGATCAGATGATACAACAGCCTCCCTCTACAGAAAACATTCAACCAAATAAAGAGCCAAGTCCAAGCCAAGCTGGCAAAGAATCTGAAGCAAAATCTTCTCTCATCGTCACTGAGCAAGAAATAGATGATACTCATCTTACTGATTTTCCGTCAGGTGATGATGAATCTACCGAATCTGACGTAGACATCTTTTATGGCGACACCTTTCTTAATGATGAACCAAATGATGAGGAGGAAGATGAAATATACCAATCGGTAATAAGCCTGGTGCCACCTCCTGAGACTATGAAACTTCCAAGATTCTCCAGAGCTGCACTTGAAATAAATCAATCAACTTTAGGAGAGACCCTTGCTTTAACCATGGGTGAACAAGATGTATCTCCTGTCATCCCTGAGATCTCATTGCAACTCCAACTGGCTCCTCCAGTGCAACAGCCAATAAGCATGGTTATGTCTGCAGGTGCTATCTTCACTAACTTCAATAACATTCTCTTGATTTCAGTGCTATGACGGCAGGTGCTCTCTTCAGTATAAATAGCAACATGGGAATACCCTAAAATAAGCTTTTGGACGGCTGTATTCAAGAGAGAGAGCACTTGTGTGTAAAACCCTGGTGTTCTTGAGTTTCAAACTTGAAATCTAAGGATTTCAACACATAAACAATGTGATTTGATCACAGATTCATGTATTCCGCACTTGAATCTGTGTATTGAATAGGTAAAGGCTCCAAATTGGTCCTGACAACCATTGTAGAATTTTCGATGATAGCCCACTCCGTCAACCCGTGTTATGGACATCTGCTTAGAAGGGTATTGAAACGATCGTGCTAAGTGATAAGGCTCATCAGGTTCCATATGAAAAGAATGAATTTCCTCCTGAGTACGTGAAGCCTTTGCTAGAGGATGATATTTCTTTAGAAATTTCTGTTTCAAATCAGCCCCGGTGGCGATTGAATTAGGAGGCAATGTCTCGAGCCAAACAGCAGAGAAAATGGGAACAACCTCAAGTAGATAACATCATTCGACACTCCTGTGAGGCCGAATGTGTTGCATATACACATAAAAGGAGATAGATAGGCGAGTGCGTCTTCATCATCACGTCCATTGAATTGAATGGAATTAGAAAGTGCATTGATGACGTGAGGTGGAAACGACACCTAAAAATGACTAATTAAACCTCGACCTAATCCTAGACCTAGACACGCCTAATTTTACCAAAACTACCAAAACTAAACCCAATTTAAGAAAAGTGTACCTATCGGTGACAATATAGCTACGGAAGACCGGATATCGAACCCTAAGGACACTATGTAACTAGACTCAACCTAGGACTTAATGAAAAAGGAAATTTTAATTATTTGGAATTGATTGTGAAAAGAGGATTAACTAAATTAATCGACTAACAACTGAAAATAGGAAAGCTTAGGAGAAAATCAGATGCGAGAAGGTACCACCTAGGCCTAGAATCCTAATCAAAACTAACAACTCTATTCAATTTTGAAAAACTCTGATGGCGGTTAGGTCACCTCCCGGATTGTTTCTAGCTAACAATTCTAACGCTCGAACAAGGGTTCACCTTCTGAGTCCTTCCCACTTCAACTAATTCTAACCACCCTCAAAAGAATCTAAGACACCTTAGGACATCAGGAGCTACCACTAATCACTCTAATTGACACGACTAGAAAATCAGCTAACTAACCTAGGGAATTTCCTTTTGGGACAATTTGATCCTAAGCAATTAACCAACCTGACTACCCGATATTCCTATCACCTCCCATATTTCTAGAAATAGCAGCAAATGAAAATAAAGGCAACAATTTATATTCTAAACTATGACTAACTAAAGTAGCTAATCAAACCCACTAGCAAACACACAGTCACACTAATCGATTACCCAACCCAAACCGAAAGACATTCGCAGATTGGACAAGTTTAGAATACAAATCAAAACCCCAATTCACATACACATATGCATCCAATCATAATAATCAGTGGACTTTAAAGAATTGTTAATCATCAATCAAGTCATCAAATACCGAATAAAGTTGCCAATATTAATTAGTCAGAAAACGGTCTAGGAGGCACTATGTGCTTAGCCTAGAATCATGTCAATGTCAAAAACAACAATAAAAATCCGAACTTTAATAGTGAACATAGTTCTAAGAATAAGTAAATCAAGAATAAGAGGAAAATCGGAAAACTGAATGTAAATTCAAGATGAGTAATTGATCCTCCCTTGATCTCCTCTTGATTCCAGCCCATCTCTCTCTTCAAAGTTTGTCCTTCTTCTCTCTGGAACCGGCAAAAGTCGAATGAATGTCGTAATCCCCGAAAACAAACCCAACATATGTTTTTATAAGGGACTTTTAGGGTTTTTAGAAAAATCCCCTCCAAGCGTATCGCTTTGAAGGTTGGGTGGCTGTAGGCGATACGCGCGCCCAGCGCTAAATGATAATTTAGTCGGGTTCACCGACTTTGACTTTTGTTGACCGAATTTCCCAAACGTATCGCTTGGGGACTATTTCTCAGTAGGCGATACGCCTACTGCCTCTTCTCCAGCCCTTGGTCATTTTTCTTCTCATTCACTTCTCTCTAATTCTCGTGTGGCCTTAATCTATCAAATACCTAATAAAACACATAAGAACTTACTTAAGACTCAAATAATGAAAAGTAAATGAAAACATAATAAATAGACTCAATGCTGAGAATGGTAGCTAACAGAATGGCCTGCTGAAAGTTCGATAACCAGATGGTTACCGGACTGCTTCTGATCCGGGGGCTCCTGCTGCTGTGGCGGCTCAACCTCATATGCCTGCTCCTCAAGTTCCTCGTCATCATCATCGTCAAGATCCACGAGTGGGGCTGCTGCTGCTAAGGCAAACCCGGCATCAATCTCCTCCTGAGTCAGTTGGATCTGTGGCTGAGGGAGAACAGACATACGAGCTCCAATGCGCTTCCGCGGCAGTCGCGGAAGTTCCTGTGGCTGCTCCTCCCGATGCGGCGTGTTCCGAATGAACGCTGAAGGAGATACGACATAGCCCGAAGAATCGGGGCTCAATGCAATAACCGGTCGGCTAGGACCTGCTTCCACCTTCTTCTTTCCTTTTCTGCTAGATCGTGAGGATGGTGATTTGCTTCGACCGAAAACCATGCTTTCTTCAGGGTACCTGTTGAATTGAAAGTCAGTACAATATACAAGATATCAAATCTCCCATGCATGCCTAGGGTACCGTTACCCTAACTCACACTAAGGACGATGTGTCCTATTACCCAATGCAAAAGCACACAAGGAGTGACTTTCAGCTTATGTTGGTCTGCTAGGATTCGGCAAGTCTTAGTGTACCTGTGGGTAGGAATGGCAGTCTGAAGTTCTGTAACTACTACCGACCTTACACTAATCCTTGGGATCCTCCTAACACACAAACCTTCACCTAGGTCCAAACAAGGGAAGACTATCAGCTTTCGTATGTTTGCTAGGGTTCACTGAGTCTTAGTGCACCTGTGGGTAGGAATGTCAGGTTGCAAAGCTGAAACTACCACCGACCTTACACTAAACCTCAACTACTCCCTAGCACACAGACGTCCACCTAAGTCCAAGAATTAGCACCTAGCTTAGCCTTAAAGTTCTTTCTTAGAGGTTCAAGCTTAGGGGCTCTAAGAGTCACCTAATCTGTTGGAACCTTGGGCTCTAATACCAACCTATCACACCCCGCCCCGCCGCGCCCTGCCAGGCGCGGGGGAGAGGAGAGTGGGACCGGACGCCCATATCAGAACACGCGGAAGCAAACAGATAGATGCCAGATCACGAGGTCAACACACACAAACAGACGACCCGTCCAATACAAAATCAAATACCAACCATAATGGACTTAATATGTTAAGTCTTAAGTGATACACATCAGTCTATGCCCAGGCAGAACCTAAGGCTACCAACACGGTCAAAGGAAAAAGACAACAATAACAAAGGATAGTCATGACGGGGAACAAATCCCAAAATCAACCAAATCAATCCCAAAGGGTACAAAACCCAACTCGTCCCTAACATCCAAACGTGACATCCACCCAAAGCTTTACTTACCTGCACATGAACCAAAAATACGTCAACAACAAAAGTTGTTGGTGAGTCGTAGCGCGTTTGACTCAAATCCAAGTTTCCACAAATCAAGTAACAATACTGTGCCTGTTATAAATTCCTATGGTTAAACCAGCACTCCGGGTGTACGATCCTACGGCCGCACGCCTCCCTTTGTGGACTAGGCATATACGCCATCACCCGACCCCTAATGGATCCAACAAACGGGTATGAGACACCTTGATCTACCTCTACAGCAGTATTGGTGCAATATATGTCTTTGTGGCCTAACACTAAGGCCCAAATTAACCATACTAATCAACATGAACGTCTTGTAACATGCGAGTTTAAATTTATAACATGGTAACAAAATACCTAAGCACAGTAACAAACAAACAAGCAATAGTTTGACATGGTTCATGTACACCCCAAAACCTTAAAAAGTTAAAGTAGGAGAAAAAGCTATCAACTCACAGATATCAAATGGTGGATCAAACAAGCGTCACAGGGCACGAGAATCCAAACGTCCAGGTGTATCACAGTGGCAAGTCTATTATAATGATATATGTATAATTATATCAGAACCTATCCGCAAGTAAAAATGTTAAAGCAATTGGTAGCAACAATCCACAAACAATCGGGAGGTTTAACAACACTCCCGGGAGCATACCGAGCGGACAACAAACACCCGACAAGATCATAGGGCCCCAACCGGGAAGTGAAATATCATTACTGGAAACCATTATGCCCATACTCGTAAAAATAACCAAATCGGGTCGCTCGATATTTCCCAAAACACAAAACAAACAAAAATAGCAAACTTGCCTGACGCAGCATGCGGGCCTCATAAAACCCCAGAGACCAGCCATGCGGCCCGCATGGCAGGTCATTGACTGCAGTTGACTTTCTGGGATGCGGGCCACTTGGAACACCTAAAAACCCACATGCGGCCCGCACCGACTATTTTGTCTTATAGCGGATTTTTACCATTTTTCATTTTTGGCTCGTTTCGACAACGGGGTTTTGTTCCAAACATTCCCAGTAGCAAAATATCAAGAATTTAGGCACTGAGGGCCTATCCATCCAAAGGTACAAGTCCCGGTTTTGTCCCAAATTTACCCGAAATCATATTACAAGCGGGTTTGACCAATTCCAATCAATCCAACACTTTGGTTTCCACCTATGGACTGATTCTAACTCAGTTTTAGGGCCAAGAGCCACTGAGATCATCCAGGTGTCATTAACCCATTTCAAAGAGTCCAAAATGCTCAATTTCCGAGTTTTAACACTAGTATACAACAAGAGGGGTCTCCACCTATTGGACCAAACTCATTTTGTAGTCATTTACTACTGAGATGGTCAGGTATCCCAGACCTAAGCTCAAGTTCTCAATCTAAACCCAAAATATTAACATGCATGCATTAACTAGTTGTACCTTGTGTAAGAAAACTTGTACTAAAGCAAATCCAAGCGGGTCTTTACAATCCCAGCCTCCTAGCACCCTCCAGAACTTGAATCTACCCTTGCATGCACCATCCATATCAGATTTAGGCAATGGATCATCCAAAAATACACTCTAGAGCAAAACCCAAACATGAACTAACCTCGGTTTACCTCGGATTCGATCCCTCTAGCCTTGGATTGCACTTGATCGCACATGCAACACTGAATGAGGGTACATTACCATTGATCAGTAGCAGAACATGACCAAATCACACTCAAGATGGTGAAATAAGTGAACTAGATTCTTACCCAAGCCTTGTGTGGCCTCAAAATGCTTGAAACTTGTTGTTCAAAGCTCCTCCTGGACGGAATTGGGTATCTCAGGGGAAAAGGGACGGAAAGGAGAGGAGTTCTCCAAGTGGTTGTGGTGAAAATTAGCAGAAAATGGGTGAAAACCCGTTTTTATAGACCTGGGCGACATGCGGCCCACTTGCGGTGCACAAGAAAGTCCATGCGGCCCGCATGGACCAGAAACACCCGCGGATCCTGTTTTGCTGACCCGCGAACCGCCCCATCGACCCGAAACACATGCGGCCCTCATAAGGGGAAATAGGAGACGCATGTGGCCCGCATGTGCCAACTTTTCACTTTTTCTTTTATTTTATTTTTTTTCTATTAAAATTTTTTGTTCGTTCTCGTCGTTTTATCAGAGTGTTACAATCCTTCCCCCTTAAAAGAATTTCGTCCCGGAATTCGCTAGGATTGAAAGAGATGGGGGTATTTCCTATGCATGTCCACTTCTGATTCCCAAGTATGCTCGGGTCCACGCCGAGCATCCCACTTGATCTTTACCATCGGAATCTTCTTTCGGCGTAACTTCTTCACAATCCATTCCACAATCTCTACAGGCTTCTCTGTAAATTTCAGCTTTTCATCCACATGAATTTCCTTCAACGGAGTTGCTAGTGCCTCATCAACTAAACATTTGCGCAAGTTCGACACGTGAAACACGTCGTGAACTCCACTGAGTTCTTCAGGCAAATCCAATTGATAGGCCACCTTGCCGACTTTGGATATAATCTTGAAGGGTCCAATGTAACGAGGACTTAACTTTCCTCTCTTTCCGAACCGAATAATCCCTTTCCAAGGGGATATTTTAAACATTACCATATCTCCTTCCTTGAATTCCAATGGCCTACAACGATGATCGGCATAACACTTCTGCCGATCTTGTGCGGCTTTAAGCTTTTCCCGAATTTCTCGGACCTTATCATTTGTAGCCATAACCAACTCTGGTCCTGTAAGTTGCCCTTCTCCAACTTCAGACCAGCACAACGGGACTCTACATTTTCTGCCATATAGAGCTTCAAACGGCGCCATTTGTATACTAGAGTGATAACTATTATTATATGAAAACTCTATCAATGGTAGGTGGGTATCCCAACTGCCACCGAATTCCATCACACATGATCTCAGCATGTCCTCTAAGGTTTGGATGGTTCTTTCACTTTGCTCATCCGTTTGTGGATGATATGCCGTACTCAATTTCACTATACTCCCCAACGCTTCCTAAAGACTTTGCCAGAAATGGGAAGTAAATCGGCCATCTCTATCAGACACAATTGATAATGGAACTCCATGCCTTGACACAATTTCCTTTACATAAATCTTGGCCAATTGTTCCATGGGGTAAGTTTCCTGAATCGGCAAAAAGTGAGCTGACTTTGTCAATTGATCCACGATTACCCAAATAGCATCATTACCACTCCTAGTTTTAGGAAGCTTAGTTACAAAATCCATAGTCACCATGTCCCATTTCCACTCGGGTATTTCTAAAGGTTGAAGTAAACCAGCGGGCTTCTGATGCTCAACTTTTACCTGCAAACACGTATGGCATTTCCCAACATACTCAGCAATTGCTCTCTTCATCCCCGGCCACCAATAGTGGGGTCTCAAATTCTGGTACATCTTATCATTACCAGGGTGCATCGTATACTTAGACTTATGTGCTTCACGAAGGATCATTTCACGGAGACCACCTCCCTTCGGCACCCAAATCCTATTTCCCAATCTAAGGATACCATCGGGTCCCTTGGTAAGGCGACCCACGATGGTCATCATTTCTTCTTTTCTATTCACTTCTGGATCGGTTATTTGGTCCTTCTGAGCTTTCAAAATTTCATCAATCAGATCAGCACGCACATCTATTCTCATTGCACGAACCCTCAGAGGCTTGGTTCTTTCCTTTCTTCTTAATGCGTCTGCTACTACGTTGGCTTTCCCGGGATGATACTTTATCTCACAATCGTAATCACTTAACACTTCCATCCAAACACACGATATACTAATCAAACACGAGTGCGGAATCCTCGTGAGAGATCGATTCAAGAAAATAGTAGAAGAAGAGATTCAATCTATGAGAAAGATTGAATCTTGAATGAAGAACAACTACTATGAAGCTAACACTTGTTGATCGTAAACCCTCCTTGCTTGAAGAAATTGGAAATATTAAATGAAAAGCTTAGATTAATCGTGAATATGAGGTGGTATTTATACCACCTCATTACAAGAACATGGCCAATCATAAACATGATTAGGCCCAATCATAAACTAATTAAATGGCCCACATGGCCTATTAAACAAGCTAAACTAAGCCCAAAACTAAGCCCAACACTAATGTTCATGCCTTACATAAATATAGCCCTACAATCTTCCCCTAGGCATGAATCATTAGATCACTTACGGCAGCAGCAGATCAAACCTGAATGTGCTTTGTACGTTGTTGGACCACCATCCGTTCTCTACGATCCGCTTTCCAGTTCCATCAAAGATACCAACCCTTATAGCATTCTCCATGTCGTTTTCATCTCCAAGTATGGGTTGGGTGGCTAGGAGCTTGATGTCTCGCTCTCCAAATCTTAGCAAGTCCACTGGATCGTAGAATCGGAATTGCTTCATCGGCTTGCAGAGCACCACCACTTCATGAGTTGTCGGATCGTAACACCAGCAATCAAAATTTCTGACCACTGTGCCATCTTCGATCTCGTCCAACATGTTAATGACTCTTGTACGCTTAGTGGGTGGCCTCCTAGCTTCACCAATGGGTTGCCCTGTCACTGGCTCAGTCCCTGTCTCTATCCATCTGACCTCTTTCAACTCAAACTCTGCAAAGTCGTTTTCTTGATGGCTCAGCAGGTTGTTGCGGATAAGATTTCCTTCAGGTCCATTCAACCTGTTTATGAAGGGAGCTCTCAAAAGGCTTCTGATCTCAGGCTCAGTCCAGGAGTGGAATTGACCACGCGTTTGATAATACTCCACAGGACTGTAGCCGTCACGGATCACGGCAAAGAGTTTCTTCTCGGTGTCATAATGCCAACACAAGATGGTCTCACGACTCCCACGTTTGTCAATTGAGCTCTCACCCACATCAATGGTGTATTGAGTGGGGGCTGGTCCCTGGAAGAACTCCCTGAACCAGTTTTCGTGGCATCTTGGTGCCTTGGAGATGATTCTGCCACTGCGGGCGTAATCAGGCATATCAATGTTCTCATCTCCTTCATCTGTCTCCATAACATCTGCATCTTGCACCCCCTGTGACGAACCTTGACCTGGGGCACCTGAGGAGTTGGACCCCACAACATCCTTCAATTCATCAAACTTCTTCCTCAGGTCCACCAGCATGTTGTACAGATATTTCATTCGGTCTTTGTCCGCCACCTCCTTCTCTCTCATATACTTGTTTTCTGTTTGAAGAGCCTTGATCTCATTCTCTCTAATTCTGTTTTGAGAGATCAGGAAATTGATCTGAGGATCAGCACTTATCCTCATATCTATTGAAAGCTCCGCTGCTTGAAATGGTCTAAAACTTGGTGCTGCAAGTGGTTGGCTTGTCACAGTAGAGAGATTCACTCGTACTGGACTTGGAACAAAAAATGTGTTCTCAACCTCCAAGAATTGCCTATCTTCCTGAACAGGGCTTTGTTCATTCAGAATAGGGCTGGCATTCTGCACAGGGGCAGGTTGTTCTTCAGCAGTTGTTGTTGTTGTTGTTGTTTCAGCTTGATTGGCTTGGCCTTGTGAGCTCTGACCCACTTCTGGTTGAACAATCAGCACACTGGAGCTAGATTTCTTGAAGCTAAATCTAACAGTCCTTGGGTCAGTCCTCTTCCTCGGAGAAGGTTCACGAGCAGGCATTGGATCTTCTGATACCTCAGTCAACTCAAATTGAGTGTCAATGTCTTGAGGTACAGAATCACCAGAGGAAGAGGCATTCATCACATCTCTTGATCTTTTCAGACTCAGAGGCCCCAAATCTCCATATATATCATCATCTTCTGGATCAGCAAATATGTCATCCATGACATTTTTTTCGTCTGAAGGGATTGCCTCATGATCCTCGACCACATTCACAGCTGGAGTCATTGCAATGTCTTGGTCTTCAGCCACTATAGCATTCACAACTGGCACTTCGGTCGTTGGCTCTTCTTCTTCTATCACTTGCTCTCGGGCTACCTCTGGAAAGGCACCTCTCTTTACCCATTCCAATCTTCCCTCAAAACTCTTTCTGCCCCTCCTGTCTTGGGTCTGGAGTCCAAATACTCCACAGTCCATCACCTTCACATCTAGCTTCTCAATCCTCTCCTCAATCATCGGGTATTTCTCCATGACCACCATATGCACAAACCTTGGTGTCATGAGAAACTGCTCACGTGCACTTAAGTCGGCATTGCCTATCCAATCCAGCAACATCATTCTTGAGAAGTTGAAATTCCAGTCAAGGGCCAATGCGACAAATGCAGTCCCGTGGATCTTGTTAAGCTGATCGAAGCTCGTTCTCTTGCCCAGAAAGGATTTCTGCATAAAGTGGGCAAGGCATCTCCAGTAATGTGGCAGTTGCTTCTTGTAGATAGGCGGGAATTTGCCTTCATATCCCATGGATTGGGCTCCTGCCAGAACAGCCTCTTTCGGGTAATCAACCGGATCGGTAGCACGATCGTTGATAATAAGCCCTTTTCGAATGTCTTCCTCCAGTATAACAATCTGCCGATTCTGAATGGTGGCTGTAATTCTTGTCTTGTCAGCACTAGCCCGAGCAGTACCCCAGAACTCTCTGACCAGCTGCTCGTCTATCAGAACACTCGTCCTCAGGGAATGATTGATCTTGCAAACGTTCATCCCTGCCACCAGAGAATAGAATAGGTCCATGTGATGCTCTGGCGGATCTTCTAAATAGGCTGGAATGCAATGGTCGTGATCAAATTTTATATCCTCATCTATAACATTACTTGCCATCTGAGACAAACAAGACATATGCATCAGCTTTGATCATTAACGAGCAATTATGATAATTAACCCTTAACGTTGTTCAATTGAAGATAAAATTTTACTTTTGAAAGACACACAATTTCAATTTGAACTTTTAGGGAAAATAATTGAATTAAACCCACGCTCACAAACACCGACAAATTTTATCTCAAAAACGTTCAATTTTAATGAGATTTCAAAATTTGTTAAGTGTTTAAATTTTTTATTTTCATTTTTATTAGAGTTTACGATTCAAAAATATGGTTCACGATTCATTTAATTGGGTTTACGATTCAAGAAGTGGGTTCACGATTGGTTTAGATTAGGCCCAATCGTAAACATGATGATCCAATCGTAAATACTTAAGATTAACCCAGGCCCGATCGTAAACAATTTAAACCGTCCAATTACGATCGTAATCGCCTTTTGTCGTTTTCCCTGGTCGTAAACAATCAATCGTGAACAGAAATCGTAAACGATTGATCGTAAACGACCAACCGTCGTCTTCTTCGACGGGAAAGTCGTAAACACCGCATACCGCCATGGTTAAACCTGCAACTTATCGGAAATACGTTCAAACACATCAAAAACTCAACACAGTTCATTAAAACTACCTTAAACGAGATTTAAGCACAGTTTCGACTAAAATCAATGCGAAATTGACTCGAGAACAGGAAACTCTCGACTGATTGAGATTTTTAGGGTTTGAATCGTGCAATTGAGAAACGAGGGTTAAAAACTGTCGATTAGCAGAGGGTTAAGGGTCGGAAATGGACGATGATGACCATGGTGAGGTTTGTTTGAGAAAAGGAGGTCGGAATCGGGCTGTGGGTTGTTTTCCGACGAGATGAGCGGCGGATCTAGGGTTTGGAGGGAGGAGTCGTAAACGTGTGGCAGGAGAGAGAACTCGTAAATGACAAAAGAAAATCGTAAACAGCTTTTTAAACATCACAATTTACATCTAGCCCCCTCAAGTATCATTATCTCTTAAAAAGATTCATTCAGCCCCTTTAACTTTCAAAACTCAAACAAGTTTACCCCAAACTTGATAATTCTCACAAACTTTGAAGATTTTAAAAACTTTGAGAATTTTACAAAACTTCCCCTCAGAATCACACCCGAGTATCCGATCATGATCATGAAAAATTTAAAAGTTTAAAAAAAATAAAACAGATAAAAATTAAAACCAAAATCAAATATTTACAAACTCACCTCAGAAATTTCAAATATTTACTTGCCTGGTGCTGGTAATTTTCACAGATAATTTCAGACGAGTCTTTGACTGAAGAACCCTTTTCTGCTTCCGTTACTTGACACTCTAGACAATTGTCAGGTGATTTGAACACAGAAACTCACATCCAGTTAAGTGCTTAAATATAGTACAAATTTACCGATATGTTTAACCGTCCCCACACCCAATTTTCCATAGCAAAACCTACCCAACCTCAGAGTTTATTGAGGATTCACAAACCCCCAACTTGAGGAACCATGCAATACTGCTTTGACTACCACTTATTTCTATTTTACATACATTATCAGTTGATGATCAGGTCGGCCGCATAAGCACGCAGAGAAGACCAACTGAATAATTTTATTTTCTTTTTCTTTTTCTTTTTCCTTTTCTTTTTCACAATTTTTCATTTTTTGAATTCTTTTTCTTTTTCATTTTCTTGTGGAGTTGTATAAGCATGGCGTGTGAGAGAGTGAATACTAGGTAAATACCACTCTCAACCCGTTTTTGTCGGGACTCAGTTTTTTAAACCATGTAGACTAGGATGGGAAACTAAACATTTATAGAGTTTAAGATTACTGCACTTACATAGATGATCATTGTTTTGGTTGAGCTTACCGACATATCATCTTCGAGCAGTCTTTCACATCAGCCTTACACGTGTCAGTCTCCGACCGTCATTGAGCAATTTTTGCAAGTCCTATCAAAAGACATCATAAAAACTTTTCAGTTTGACCAGCACCATTTCTTCTCCTGTTTTTTGTGAGGCTTTTGAAATAAGACTCAGTTTTTCAGTCATTTTTCAATTTTTTTTTTTAGTAAATGATTTTTTTTTAAATAATTTTTTTTAAAAAAAATAAATAACAAAAACTTTGTACAAAACAAAAAAATGATCAGATCATTCCTCGAAGGCAATCATCTTCAGGCCTTCAACACAAGATTCAAAATTAGGACAAGGAAGGGGTTTTGTAAAGATGTCCGAAACATTCTGATCGGAGCTTACCTTTTGAAGCTGAATTAGCTCACGATCAAAGCAATCACGAATGAAATGTACCTTTATATCAATGTGCTTGGTTTTGGAATGTTGAACGGGGTTTTTCACAATCTCAAGAGCAGCAGCATTATCACAGAAAATAGGAGTGTTAACGAATTCCATACCGTAATCTGTAAGCTGGTTTTGGATCCATACTACCTGTGAAGTACCGGCAGATGCTGCCACGTACTCAGCTTCGGCAGTTGATTTTGATACGGTATGCTGCTTTTTGCTCTGCCAAGAAATGAGCCTATCTCCCAGGTACTGACATCCTCCAGTAGTAGATTTCCTGTCAAGGTCACTACCTCCATAATCACTGTCAGTAAAAGCATATAATTGAAAATCAGTGTTCTTCGGGTACCAAAGACCAAGCCTAGGCCTGCCCTTCAGATACCTGAAGATACGCTTAACAGCAGAAAGATGAGAAAGTTTAGGGTTAGCCTGATAACGAGCACACACGCAAACTGCATGCATGATGTCTGGCCTGCTTGCTGTTAAGTACATTAGTGATCCAATCATCGAACGATAATGGAATTCACTGACTGACTCCCCATTGAGATCTGCTGACAGGAGTGGTCTGGATGCCATGGGAGTGGAAATGGGCTTGCAATCCTTCATCTTGAACTTCTCCAGAATCTCATTCACGTACTTTTCCTGATGAATAAGAATCCCAGATTCATCCTGTTTGACTTGTAAAGCAAGAAAGAAGCTCATCTCCCCTTGGTCACTCATTTCAAACTTTTTCTTCATAATCTCCTCAAATTCGGTGCATAATTCCCCGTTTGTCGAACCGTAGATAATATCATCTACATACACTTGCACCATGATTATGTCTTCCTCCACCCTCTTTCTAAACAAAGTCTGATCAACAACTCCTCTTGTATATCCATTCTCCACCAGGTGATTGGACAACGTTTCATACCAGGTACGAGGAGCTTGATGCAAACCGTACAAGGCCTTATCCAGCAGATAAACATGATCTGGATTTTCTTCATCTATGAACCCTGGTGGTTGAGTTACATAAACTTCCTCGTTCATCTCTGCATACAGGAAGGCAGTCTTCACATCCATCTGATGTACGGTAAAATTGAGATACGAAGCCACAGCCAGAAAGATCCGAATTGCTTCTAATCTTGCCACCGGAGCGTAAACCTCATCATAGTCAATACCGTGAACTTGCCTGTGCCCTTGTACTATTAACCTTGCTTTGTTTCTGACAATGATTCCCGAGTCATCCTTCTTGTTCTTATAAAGCCACCTCGTGGGAATCACCTTCTTGTCATCTGGCCGCTTCACAAGACGCCACACTCCCAGCTTTGAGAACTGATTAAGTTCATTATGCATTGCCTCCATCCAGCTTGGATCTTTGAGAGCAACCATCACATTTGGAGGCTCAATCTGGGAGATGAAACACGAATACATGCAGAAGTTGATGTGTCCCGTACGGCTTCTTGTGGTGACTCCTGCTGTCACTGGCCCAACTACATTACTTAGTGGATGATCTCTGTTAATTCTGCTCACTTGGACATCAGGCACTGAAACATTAACAGGCAGGTTAGCATTAACAACATTATCAGACATACCTGGTCCTTGAGAATCCACTGGAGCATCACGTGTTCCTGAACATTCTGGAATATCTGTAGTAGCATTCCGTGAAGATTCAGTTGATGCTCTATCCACATGAGGTCTTACATCAGAACTAGGAACTACAATATCTTCTTCTTCGCCCAAATTGTGGAAAACATTCGAGAAATTGAATCCCTCAAACAATGATCCATAGTCGAAGATCCAATCAGGCCCAGCTCCTGCATCCGTTGGATTGTCCTCCATCCAATCCACATTGAATGCCTCAATGATCACTTTGGTGGTTTTGTTGTACACACGATAGGCACTATTTGCTGAATAACCCACAAAATAGCACTCATCGGCCTTCGCTTCGAATTTCCCTACATCGGACTGAATCAGCACCGTGCACGGACACCCGAATGACTTGAAATAACCCACCTTTGGTTTTTCACCATAAACTATCTGATACGGAGTTTGCTCATGACGCTTGTTCAGAAGTACTCTGTTCTGTACATAACAAGCTGTATTTACTGCTTCAGCCCAAAAGAAGATTGGTAATTTTGCTTCACACATCATTGTTCTAGCAGCTTCAATGAGTGTCCTATTTCTTCTTTCTGCAACTCCGTTCTGCTGCGGTGTGTAAGGAGCACTGTACTGCCTATCAATCCCCTTTTCACCACAAAACATATTCAGCTCCGCATTCTTGAACTCTGTTCCATTATCAGATCTGATAGCCTTCACTCTTTTGTTCAGCTGGTTTTCAATAAGAGTAACAAACTGCTTCACAAGGGCCGGAGTTTCGTACTTGTTTGACAAGAAAAAGACCCAAGTAAATCGTGAGTAGTCATCCACTATTACGAGGCAGTATGAAAACTTGCTGATGCTCTGTACCTGCATGGGACCAAAAAGATCCATATGTAAGAGTTGAAGAACAGATGAAACAGAATTTGTAACCTTTGGTCGGTGTGGCAACTTGTGCTGCTTCCCCTTAGCACAAGCCACACACTTCTCCACTGATGAGAAGTCTTTGATTGGAAGGTTTCTGACATGCTCTCCCTTTGCGAGCTTGGTCAAATTCTTCATATTTGCATGCCCCAGACGACGATGCCACAACATAGCCAAATCTTCTTTTTGTTTTGAGATGAGGCATGCTTCTTCTGACGTTGGAGGATTGCCCATGTTGAGAAGATATGAGTTTGAACGTCTTGGAGTACGCATCAGTATGCACTCCTCGGGAATCTTCACGCCGGGCTTCAAAATAATGCATTCCTTCCGATTGAACATCACAGAATAGTCTTTGTCACAGATCTGAGAAACACTCAGCAAACTGTGAGACAGTTCCTCCACATAATGTACGTCAGAAAAAGACAAATTTCCACTTCTCACAACTCCTTTCTTGCTAATTCTTCCTCCTACACCACCTGCAAATGATACTCCTCCACCATCGAAATCCTCTACATCTTCCAAAAGGGACAGATCTCCAGTCATGTGTCGGGAGCAACCGCTATCAACGTACCAGAGATTGTTGATAGATCTTCTTGGCTGTCCCTACAAGAATCAGAAATCAGTGAGATCCAGGTACCCAGGCCATAACAGATCTGGGCACACCTTTTGCATCAATGTAATTAACCATTTTGAAAGACATTCCTGCTTTAGATTCAGGTTCATTTAAAATTTGAGCATTGACTTTTGGTTTCCAATTTGGTTGCTTTTGGGAGTTAGAACTACTAGCAGAGTTCTTTGTGGGTGAAGCTTTCTTTGGGGGAGATGTGGCATTTTTACCTTTTGTTTTGACAACCGGTGTCCACTCAAGTTTTAATTTTGTATAAACCATTTGTTTTGGTTGAGTGACAACTTTTGATTGTTCAATAACTGCTTTGCCTTTAGGTTTAGCAGCCTGATTGCCTTTTGGCACTTGTTTCTCAAAAGGTTTTGTTTTCATTTTATTAGGTTTGTTGTAAACTCCTTTAGCTACATAAGCAGGTTTTGAAGTTTGGCCCACATCTCTCCTTTCATTAACAGGCTTTGTCACTGGGGCCTTTGTGTTTAGAACCTTAGACTGTTGAGTCTTCATTGGTTCAGAACTCTGCTTCCCCTGTGACGAAGCTTGCTGTTTTTGATTTCTGTTCTCACCCCTCATCATTTTCTCAAGCATAACAGTCCGCTGGTTCTGCGGATAATATGGCTCATAGGGTCTGTTCATACAATTCGCAGCAAAATGTCCTGGTTTTCCACATTGAAAACAATTCATTTGTCTAGGCCCATTGACGTTGCTACACAAATAAGAGTGTCTTGGGTAAGACGACTTCCATTCCGGTTTATCATCCCATTTGTGTATCACACGTTTTGAAAGTTTTTCAGGTTGAGTTATTAAACAAAATTGTTCAGATTTTGATTTGTCAGTTCTATCATAAGTTGACACAACCTGGGGATACGGAACGAAGTCGTTGGGCTTAGACTCACGGCCAACCTTTGTGTTTGGAACACGCATTTTAAAAGAACTAATAACTTCATTAGGATTAGAAACATGTTTTAACAAGACAATTTGTTTGGACTTGGATGAATCAAGTTCTGACACAGATGCCAGAATGTCATCCTTAGGTAAATTAGAAACAGAACAACTAGACTCGTGACACTCATTAACCCTCAAGCATTCAGCATCCTCCCCAGATACATCTTCAATGCCTATAACATCTGCACATGTAACAAAAACATTAGAAGAACTAACATTATTGTTTAATGGTTCCTGGGAAGGACCTGGTTCATTTGTGAGTTCAACTACATTGTTCTGACTACCCGTCCCATATTTCCCAAGTTTCTCTTTCTCTTTTTCCTCCTCTGTCATAGGAGTCACACCAACTAACAAACTATCTATAGGAGGACCTGCTTCATGATATCCTGATTCAGTTCTATCTACTTGATCCTCCTCATAGAGCATTCCTATGATATCTCTAGGGATAGGTGAGGGAATTACAACATTCGCGGCCATGGACTTGTCAGACTTTTCTGACCCAAATCCTGGTGTGTGTTTCCCTACTTGACCACAAATAACAGCCTGAGATAGTTCTTTACCTGCCTGAAGCATTCTTTTGTTTCTTAATTGGTTCACATCTAACTGAACTTGCATTTCATTGTTCTTATGGGTCAATTCATCTACCTGTTTTCTAAGGTCAGCTATTTCTAACTTAGCATTATCATACAGGATAGATTTCTCAGTTGCTATCTTTTGGTATTTTACAATATCTAGCTTCTGAGCTTTCACCTTCTCCTCATTTTTTACCCATCTACCCTTAAATGAACTCCTCTCACACTTGACCTCAAACAATTCTATTTGATAATTCTTACAGATTTGTCTAAGACCAGGAATAATACGAGCACAAGTAGGATCAGAACATACCTTGAGGTTTTCAGCTTCAGCAACGAATGCTTCCTTATCTTCCACCTGAGCTTCAGACTTTCCTTCATCAGTGACCACAAAAGCATGCTCTTCATCCTCATCTCTTTCCATAGCAGCTATCATGGCGTGTGACAAACTAAGATCCTTCATCTGTGCTCCCCAGTCATAACCACCACCTTCCTGAACTACCAGTGCCCTGGCTTCTCCCTTTCCTTTCACCTCAGCTGTCTTCTTCTCTTCAGCTCTCTCTTTCTTGGGCTTTGTGCATTCCCTGGCAAAGTGACCATACTCATCACAATTATAGCACCTCAGCTTTGATTTGTCAAACCCCATTCTGATCTTGTCTTGATCCTTCTAGACGTTTCTCCCTGTCTTGGCCATAAATTTCTTCGCTCTGAAGACCGCCATTGCCATTTGCCATGAGACATCCAGCATCTCAACGTCCTCAGGATTTATCTGATTAAGATCACCTGCCACCATATCAGCAGGCACAAGATTCCCGGCCACAAGGGCATGATAACTGTTCATAAAGCCCATACCAAGGGCAAAGTTAGGATCATTAACAGCTTCAGAGTTGACACCTCCGCTTGAACTTCCTTGAGGCTGTGCTACAAAAGCATTAGACATAGTGACAGAGCTTGGTCCACTCCCTGTAGACTTTCCTTCATGCTTACCCTCAACTTCTTCAGACAACAAAGCTTGATTTAACTTCCCAGCCAAACTTAGTGAGCTTATGTGGTTCAGCTCTCTCTGCTTGTCATCTATCAGCTTGGACTTCAGCTTGTTTATCAATTCATCCAAAGACACTTCACTCAGCCTATTGTTGTCCTTGATGATGGAAATATTGGTGTTCCAAGATTTAGGCAAACTGTTCAGCAGCTTCAAATTCTTATCTTCAGTGTCTGGCTCCACATTGTAACTTGACATCTCTGCCATCAGAGACACATACCTCTGAACTTGAGCTTCAAATGATTCACCCTGAATATGATTGAACAAATTGAACTTCTGTTTCAGCATCTGCTTCCGACTAGCCTTTATATCAGGATTCCCTTCATAGGCAACAATCAAAGCATTCCAGAGTTGCTTTGCTGTTTTGCAGTGTTTGAATCCTTGAGCAATGTCTGGAGTTAGGGCCATAGTCATTATCGCAAATGCCCTCTCTGCCTTGTTGCACCTTTCCCAATCATCATCATCATACTCGTCTTCTTTCTTCTCCTTCCCTGCATTGTCTCCTGATGCGTGAGTAGGCGTGAACGGTCCATTAACAACTGCCCTCCAGAGCCTCAGATCCACACTCTTCAAATGGTTTTCAAATCTGTATTTCCACTCCAAGAAGTTATCCGCCGAAGTTAGCCTAGGTGGACGAGTGATAGATCCGATCTCAAAGTCCAATTTCTGGTACATACTTGGTTCAAAGTCCATTGTAATAGCTTAGGAAACTTAAAACTAAAGTCCACACGATCAAAAATTCTGATTACGATCAAAACAACCTGATTACGATCCAAACAAGCTGATTACGATCGTAAACACTGTTTCCGATCCAATCCCAAATCGTAAACACCTTAACCGCCTCAAGAAATCGTAAACATGATTCCGATTCCCGATTACGACCACCGGAGTCGTAAACACCTGTTCCCGATCTGAAAATGTCGTAAACTCCTTTTACGATTCTGCAAAGTCGTAAACACGATTACGACCAACAAGTACAATCTTCAACAGCAATCTTCAACAGCAACCCAGAAAATGCAGTCGATCTTCAACAGCAACCCAGAAAATGCAGTCGTAAACTCCCAAAACTCGAAGAACACAGCAGCAGCTACGATCGGAAACACCAAAAACCTTCAAATCTTCAACAAAACTCGAACAAAAACCCAGCAAAACACTTGAATCTATATCGTGAGAGCCTCGAATCTAAGATTCTTGGCTCTGATACCAATTGTAGGTCCGGAAAACTCCCAAACACACGATATACTAATCAAACACGAGTGCGGAATCCTCGTGAGAGATCGATTCAAGAAAATAGTAGAAGAAGAGATTCAATCTATGAGAAAGATTGAATCTTGAATGAAGAACAACTACTATGAAGCTAACACTTGCTGATCGTAAACCCTCATTGCTTGAAGAAATCGGAAATAGTAAATAGAAAGCTTAGATTAATCGTGAATATGAGGTGGTATTTATACCACCTCATTACAAGAACATGGCCAATCATAAACATGATTAGGCCCAATCATAAACTAATTAAATGGCCCACATGGCCTATTAAACAAGCTAAACTAAGCCCAAAACTAAGCCCAACACTAATGTTCATGCCTTACATAAATATAGCCCTACAGTGCCATAGAGGTAGTGCCTCCAAATCTTTAGGGCAAACACTATTGCACCGAGTTCCAGATCATGCGTAGTGTAATTCTTCTCATGCGTCTTTAGTTGCCTTGATGCATAGGCGATCACTTTGTTTCGCTGCATCATTACGCATCCTAACCCGTTGATCGATGCATCACAGTAGACAACAAAATCTTCTATTCCTTCAGGTAAGGAAAGAATAGGAGCGGTGCTCAATTTTCGCTTCAGAAGCTCAAACGCATCAGTGTGTTTCTGCTTCCAATCCCACTTTGCATTTTTCTGAGTTAATGCGGTTAACGGTGTTGCTATTTTAGAGAAATCCTGTATGAATCGCCTATAGTAACCTCCTAAGCCCAAAAATCTTCTAATTTCTGTCGGAGACTTAGGTTGTTCCCAATTCATTACCGCTTCAACCTTAGCAGGGTCCACTTGAATTCCAGCACTACTCATAATATGTCCTAGAAACTGTACTTCTCTAAGCCAAAACTCACACTTAGAAAATTTAGCATAAAGTTTCTCAAATCTTAGTACCTCTAAAATCTTTCTAAGGTGTTCTTCATGCTCCTTCCTTTTTCATGAATAAATTAATATGTCATCTATGAAGACTATTACAAACTTATCGAGGTAGGGTTTACACACTCGGTTCATTAAATCCATAAAGACTACAGGCGCGTTTGTCAATCCAAACGGCATCACGGTGAACTCATAGTGCCCATATCCTGTCCTAAATGCAGTTCTTGGAACATCTTCTTCTCTAACCCTTACTTGGTGATATCCAGATCTTAAGTCGATCTTTGAGAAGTAACTTGCTCCTTGGATTTGATCAAACAAATCATCTATGCGAGGGAGTGGGTATCTATTCTTGATCGTTACCTTGTTGAGCTCACGGTAGTCAATGCACATGCGCAAAGACCCATCCTTTTTCTTTACAAACAAAACGGGGGCTCCCCACGGGGATGAACTAGGCCGGGTAAATCCTTTATCCAGAAGGTCTTGCAGTTGACTCGTGAGTTCTTGCATCTCCGATGGTGCAAGGCGATAAGGCGCTTTAGCTATCGGTGTCGTCCCTGGTGCCAATTCAAATTGAAACTCCACTTGTCGCACAGGTGGCAATCCCGGTAGCTCATCCGGAAACACATCGGCGAATTCCGAAACAACGGGTACATCTTTAACCCTTTTCTCGTGAGGGACTTCTACCAAGTTAGCTAGGAAAGCATGGCATCCTTTCTTCATACATTTGTTCGCCTTGAGCATTGAAATTATCTTCCACGGTCGCGCTTGACGATCGCCCACTATCGTGTGAATTTTCCCGTCCGCGGATTCAACTTCCACAATATTCTCGTCGCAACGAATCGTAGCTCCATGTCGAGTCAACCAATCCATTCCGAGTACAATATCGAATTCACTCAAGGTCATGGGAAGCAGTTCTAAATCAAATAGGGCATCATCTAATCTTAACTGGCAATTCTTAACAATTTCAGGGATACTAACTTCTTGCCCATTAGCAGTTTCTACAATATATGGTCTATCTAACGTATGTAAAGCACATTTCAATTTGGGTAAACATGAAGTGGCCACAAAACTCCTATTAGCTCCAGAGTCAATCAATATACTAACAAACACATTGTTCACAGAGAACATACCAGATATAACATCATCACTATTGCGAGCCTCTTCAGCAGTCATGATAAATAGGCGAGGTTTACCTTTTGGACCTCTACCATCTCTGCCCCTGTTTCTGTCTCTGGTAGCATCCTTGGGTTTTGGGCAGTCAACAATTTTGTGTCCTCTGTCGCCGCAGTTGTAAGAGGTAGCAGGCTTTGTGCACTAATTTGCAAAGTGACCAACCGTGTTGCACTTGTAGCATGTAGGCCTTTCTCCCTTGTAGTCTCTGCCCTTCTCATCTCTGCCTTTCTTTCTATCTCCCCTGCGATCTCGGTCATGGTCCCTTCTCTTTCCCTCAAACCTCTTATGGCGACCTGAGGATTCGTTCCTTCTCCCAGATTGGCGGTTCCACTCATCACATAAAGTGCCAGTCAAATTCATTGCCGATTTCAAAGTGTGAGGTCGAGAAGCTCTCACATCTGCCCTGATTACTGGGCTCAGACCATACAGAAATCGACGAATCTGAGTTTCTTCCTCCTTTGCCATATGAGGAACAAGGTTCAGCAGCTCATTGAACCTGTTGATGTACGACATGTAATCTGACCCCTTCATCTCCACGTGGATAAACTCATTCTCCAACTTCTCAGTTTCATTTTCTGGCAAAAAACTTTTCCAACACTAATATGCGGAACTTATTCCAACCCATCGAGTAAGTTCTGGTCTTGCCTCTTTTGTTCAGCTCCGCTTTCCACCAATTCAGAGCGGGTCCTTTAAATGATTGAGAAGCAAACTTGATTTTGTCTCTCTCCGCACACTCGCTGATATCCAGCGCACTTTCAACCTCATCCAAGCAGTTTAATGCCTCAGTGGCACTTTTGTCTCCCCTAAAGATTCCTGGCTTACTTGCCATGTATGTCTTGTAGCTGCACCCTCTTTGGTATGCCTTTCTCTTCTCATTTCTCTCTCTCTCTCTCTCTTTGCTTCGCGCTCCTCAGAGCTGTCAGAATCTGAACTGTACTTGCGACGCCTCTTAGGCTTGCTCCTCGAGCTTGCAGAAGACTCTTCTCTAACCTTTTTACGCTTCTCAGACCTTGGCTTTCGGGAACTTGCGGAGGATTCATCTCTCACTATCTTGCGCTTTTCAGACTTAGATTTCCTATGATGGCTCGATTCGGTTCTTTCTTCAGTTCTGGATTTCTGTCCTTCAGGTTCAACGTGTTTCTTATCCAGTCTTTTCTCCTGAGCAACTAAGTTTGGGAATGCAGTAGCAATCCCGTCAGCAATCAGTTTCTGGAACCTTTCTTCCTGCTCTTTTTCTCGCCTCTGCTCGGAGGTTAGAGGGTTTTCATCCACAATACGCAAGGAGTTGTCGTCATCTTCATCATTGCTCTGTTCAACAGTATTCTTTGGAATATCACCACCATTCTTGGGATCGTCAGTAGCATGACGTGTCCTTCTGGTAGTCCTGCTAGTAGTAGCCTTCGTCATTGGCTTAAATTTGGAGGAAACGCAATTAGAATTCCCACAAAGGTTCAAATAGACTCCCACAAATGCAACTGTGATACGGACATAACTCCTTAGGAGTTATTCAAACGGGGGAACAAACATTTGCTTCGGTCTTGCCCCCTAAAAAGTGTGGACCATAGGGAAGCATAGCTTCGGTCCAAGTCATCGGGGATGCGCGGAGGATACCTATCGGATACACCCGGAACAGGGGGCTCACGAAACTAAGCAGTGTCATGACTATCAAGGGAAACAAAGGATAATGGAGTTCTAAGCAATTCCTACACATTAGGCAATCACTTACTCCTAGCCTCAACAAGCTATACAATCCCTAGTGCAATCGAATCCACAATCAACAAATCACAACAACACTAGGATTTATTAAACCACAATACCATAACAAGTCTTACATAAGTTCCTAGCATAAGGACTTTGACCACAATATCCAGATCACAATACATCAACCACTAAAAGTACCATAACAACAACACAGATACAAGTCTGAAAGTACAACAGAACTACAACAAGTACAAACAGTTGACAATCAAAACACATCAGAAACACAACCACAAGGTAGAATGACAAGAATCACAACATCCACAATCATCAACAACGATCGATCCTCAGTGCCTCTTCTTCTTTCCCATGCCAAATCCCATCCTAGCTGCCTCCCCAATAGCAGTGGATGCCTTCGCTAACATCTTCGCCATACTCTTCTCTCTCTTCTTCGCCTCTGCATTCTCTTGTGCCAGTGCGTGGTTCCGCTCCACGAGAGCGGCAACGTCTGGAGAACTACTCCGGCAACCTCACGGTATGGAGAATAAGAAAATGGGTAACCAGGACCAGAAAATGAAGAACGGTGAGGCTCAACATAGGGAACATATGGGGCATAGGGATATGAAGGCATCATGTAAGGTGGGGGTGGTGGAGGATGAGCAAAATATGGGTCAACTGGTGGGGGGTACATGGGGACATGAGCACTGTACGATCTCTGCAGCACTGGGAAGGAGTAACGATCAGAAACAAGGCCTGGTTGTTGTGCCTCCATGTGTGCAACAACATATCGTGAGCAAACGGTGGGTATGGTGGGGGAACAGAGTGTCTGGGAGCAATGGCGGCTGCAGTGGTGGCTGCTGTAACAATAGGGACCTCGACCATGGGCTCGGACTCGTCCGGGGTGTTGCTAACACCGGAATCATAGCTAGCGGGAGCGTAAGCTGGAGACGCATAGACGTGGTGCTCATGGTGCTAAGAATGGTAGCTGACAGAATGGCCTGCTAAAAGTTCGATAACCAGATGGTTACCGGACTGCTGCTGATCTGGGGGCTCCTGCTGCTGTGGCGGCTCAACCTCATATGCCTGCTCCTCGGGTTCCTCGTCATCATCATCGTCAAGATCCACGAGTGGGGCTGCTGTTGCTACGGCAAACCCGGCATCAATCTCCTCCTGAGTCAGTTGGATCTGTGGCTGAGGGCGAACAGACATACGAGCTCCAATGCGCTTCCGCGGCGGTCGCGGAAGTTCCTGTGGCTGCTCCTCCCGATGCGGCGTGTTCCGAATGAACGCTGAAGGAGATACGACATAGCCCGAAGAATCGGGGCTCAATGGAATAACCGGTCGGCTAGGACCTGCTTCCACCTTCTTCTTTCCTTTTCTGCTAGATCGTGAGGATGATGATTTGCTTCGACCGAAAACCATGCTTTCTTCAGGGTACCTGTTGAATTGAAAGTCAGTACAATATACAAGATATCAAATCTCCCATGCATGCCTAGGGTACCGTTACCCTAACTCACACTAAGGACGATGTGTCCTATTACCTAATGCAAAAGCACACAAGGAGGGACTTTCAGCTTATGTTGGTCTGCAAGGATTCGGCAAGTCTTAGTGTACCTGTGGGTAGGAATGGAAGTCTGCAGTTCTGTAACTACTACCGACCTTACACTAATCCTTGGGATCATCCTAACACACAAACCTTCACCTAGGTCCAAACAAGGGAAGACTATCAGCTTTCGTATGTCTGCTAGGGTTCACTGAGTCTTAGTGCACCTGTGGGTAGGAATGTCAGGTTGCAAAGCTGAAACTACCACCGACCTTACACTAAACCTCAACTACTCCCTAGCACACTGATGTGTTGCAAACATATCCTATATTTCCCGTGTAAACTGTATAATAATTGAGTATATTTCGAGTCAATTTTAATGGTTTTTATTTAGTTTATAATATTTGAGTCTTTATTATGTATTGAGTCATTTTTGTATATATTTTGGTATGAGTTTAGGTAATTATTTGCGTCTTGTGTTAGTTAGGTTAAATGTGATTTAATTGTGCTCAAAATTGATCGAGTATATTTGGTTGTAGGTTGACATAAGAGTTCAGGGGGCTGGTATGACAATTCATCTAAGTTGAGAGGCTGAATTAGAAGTGTGCATGAAATTCATTTTAATTGATACGTATGATTATGATCCTATTTTAATTGATGTGCCGAGGAGATGACGGGAAAAAGTCGGTGGAATTGATTTCTTTTGTTGGGTTTTACACGACTACGTATTGTTTGGGGAGCACAACAATAATTTTGGGGGTTATTAAACCGTACGAAGGCAACAAATAAAGGGGGGTCAATAATTATTATAACAATTGGAGCCGGCTACGCACAACCCTACGGAGGATATAAGTGGGGGACGAAAAGAAAGCAATTGGGAGAGGAGAAAGCCAAAGAAAAAGAAAAGACAATTGGAAAAACTCGAACAGAGGCGTACGTGAAGAAGAAATCGAATTCGAAGCTACCAGGCTAGCAGGCTAGCACGTCAAAAAGTCAACATAATTATTAAGCAAGCAGGCAGGCAGACTGGTAGCTGAACTATTTTCTTTTCTTTTACGATGAACAACATTTCGACTCGTGCTTTTGTTCGTATTCATGTTTGCAGTATGATTGTTGGCTAAATTGTTTGTGCCATCTAGACTACATGATGACTTTTTAGTATTAATTACTTTATTCGGTTTTATGACACTTGTGTTGGATTGATGTTCTATTGAAATCCCTTTAACCTGTTGTGAATGTTGCATGTGTGTATTTCAATTAGGGTTTTGATTGTCAATTGGTGTTTGTATTGCCTTCGAATGTCTTTCGGGTTGGGTAATGCATCCAAAGGTGTTAGCTTTAGTGTTTTCATCTAAGGAATAGTTTAGGAGACGTCCCGAACTAGAATGTTGATTGGTAGTTATTATCTTGGTTGTTATATTCTGCCTTGTCTAGAACTTAAAAGGGGATAAGCTTGTCAATTAGTTGGGTTGATTAATTGTCTAGGTCAAGATTGTCTCAAAAGGAAGTCCCCTAGATTGGTTAGTCAATTTGCTAGTTGTGTCATTCGTAGTGGTTAAAGGTAGCTCCAATTGCTTTAAGGTGCCTTAGATTAGGTTCGAGGGTGGTTAGGGTAATTGAATTGGGAAATACTTAAAAGGTGAACCAATTGATCGAGCGGTAGAATTATCGGTTAGGATGAACTTAGAAGGTGAACTAACTAATCAGTGTGCCTTTTCCAACCTTTAGGAGTCTTATCAGTTACGTCCAGAGAGTGTTTTGGGGTTCGTAGGTTCTCTATAGGTTGTATCTTAAGATCCTGGTTCCATCAGAGTTGTCATAGCCGAGTGAAGTTGTTGATGTTAATTAGGATTCTATGTCTAGGTGGTACCTTTCTCATCTTGGTTTCTTGTAAGTTCCCCAGCTGTCGGTAATTAGTTTAATTAGTTTAATTAGTTAAGTTAGTTATTTAGTTAATTTAATTCTCCACATTTAAATCAATTTACTCAAATTTCCATTCTTAGAGTCCTAGGTTAGAGTCTAGCTATCTAGTGTCCTTAAGGTTCGATATCCGGTCTTGCCTTAGCTTAGCTACAATCCGACAGGTACACTTGCCTTAGGGTTCGGTTTAGTTTAGGTATTTTCGGTAAAATTAGGTGTGTCTAGGTCTAGGTTTAGGTCTAGGTTTTTATAGTATTTTGGAGTCGTTCCGAACACATCAAGTTTTTGGCGTCGTTGCCGGGGACACTTGGCAATAGCAAGATTAACTTAGGTCGTCGTTAGGAAATTTTGAGTCTTTTTGAGGTCTTTCCGTGTCTAGAGTTTTAGGTATTGTACTTTATTTTATTTTGAGTCTAGAATTGTAGGTTTTACTTTTTTTAGTTGTTTTTATTTTTTTATTTTTCTTTTGGTTATGCCACATACCCACTACTAAGGACCATCTAAACCTTTTGCTGTAATGAAATTTCTTGATTCTTTTATATCTTGTGTGGATCAATGTGTTAATTATGTGTGTGGAGCTGATTTGGTGGTTAACACAGGTTCAGAGGGTGAAGATGTAGAAAAAAATAAGTGTGGGGAGAATCCCGGGGGGTTAGGTGCCTTAGTTGATACAGTTACCATTTTTGACCCATTAGGAGAACCCGGTGAAGTGGCTAAGGGTGATAGAAAAGTTTTAGTGGTTGAGGCTGAGAGTATGAGAGCCACACTTGGGGATCTAACTGAGGTTAGTGAGGATGTAGAGTTTGGCCCAAGTGTGGGGAGGTTGATGTTAGTGGCTTGTGTAAACGATCCTAAATTGAGCTTCTTAAGACTAATTAGATTCCTCTCGGGTCGATTTAAGCATTGGAAAGTAAAAGGGATGGAGCTTAAGTGTAGAAATCGGGTAATTACCGGTAGGTTGGTGTTGAAGGATGTGAAATCTAAACCTCCTGATAATCTATTTGGAGGTTGTTTAGAGTTTAGGAGTTGAATTGACATAGTGCCCGAGTTGTAAAGTTTGTAGTTTTGGTTTAATTTTTTGCATTTATGTGTTTTCGTGCATTTCTTTTCGGTTGTGTTTTTGTGTTTTTCGTGTTTGCAGGAAATCAAGGAGTTTGAGAAGTGAAATCGTGCATCAAACGCATTCCAGGTATGTACTTGAATAATTGGTAGGCACTGTTCCGAGCCTTTTGCTATTCACTTATCTGATCTCTGAGGTTCCAGGTAATCACGTTTCATATTGGTTTTATTTTATTTTTATTCTTATTTATTTTTATTTTTCGTGATTAATAGTTTTTGTCGAGTCGTTTGTTTTGTTTGTTTTTTGTTTTGCAGGTTCGATGATATTTGCACTTGGATGCTTATGGAATTCAATGGAGGACCTGTGGATTCAAACTCGCCTTCAACTCATCAAAATCAGAAATCAGGGGAGTTTGTTCCAATTTTTCTTTTTATTTTTAATTTTTTCGTTTGCATTTTTATTTTTATCTTTCGTGTGGTTATTTTTATTTCTATTTTATTTTATTCTCATTTCACATTGGGGACAATGTGTCATTCAAGTGTGGGGATGGGAAGCCTTGCGTCTTTTTATTATTTATACTTGCGTCTTGTTTTTTTATTTTAGTATGTTTAAAAATAAATTTTTTTTAAAGTCCAAAAATAATTTAAAAAAAAAAATTTGAAAAATAGTTCAAAAATGTCCAAGATTCTGACTGCAATTAAATGGAAAATGATAGGTAAAACTGGGAATTGATTATCTAATTTTGTGCTTAAGTGATAAATTAATAAATAATTTGGTAAAGTGATAAGTATGGTGAGAATGGAAAGCATTACTAAACTATGATGTGTCGGTAGGCCCAGCTGATCTAGGAGTAGCTTAAATAGTCTGTGTGTTTATTGTTGTATAAATATGCTAATCAGTCTGCTAGTGGGTTCCCATTTTAGGAGTGATAGGGATTCTGAATCTGATGATTAGGAGGAAAGAGACCGCTTTAGGCTAGATACTCCTATGTCCTTAGAATTTCCAATGAGCATATAGTTAATAATTTGGTTAATGAATTAGAGTGAAGGGGCAGAATACTCATGTACGAACTAAGGATAATATCCCGTGGTAAGTGCCTCTGATGATGTTCCGGATCTCGCGGGCAAAATACTCATGTATGATTTTGGGGATAACATCTCGAAAAAAGTACCTCTGATGATGTCCGTTGGTAATTTTAGGTAAAATTGACCAATTATCAAAAAAAAAAGAGAGAGAAAAAGGAAAAAATGTCAGTTTGAAGAATAAATGCTCAGAAATTCGCATTCCAATAATTAGTTATTCTTTGGACATTTTAGTATCTGGTTTAAGGGGGGTTGGAGAAAATATAAAATTTAAATCATTATTACCCTTTGCTTTGACTGAATATGATTCGGTAGTAAGTTGAACTTGACCTTTCTTTAGTGGGATCCATAGGTAGACTGAACTTATATCTGGTAATGTCATAATCACATGGGGGCGAAAGAAAAGGTTGGTGGTTGGGTTTAATCGGATCGAAATATCGGCAATGGTAGTTAGGGTGTTATTACGTTATGGAATGTGGAATTGTATGGAGGATTGTTAAATGTAAATGATAAATGTTTAGAAGTCAATTCCCTGGTTATGATTCCATTTGCGATATTTTTCGAGGACGAAAAAAGAGTAAGTGTGGGGATGTTTGATGTGTTGCAAACACATCCTATATTTCCCGTGTAAACTGTATAATAATTGAGTATATTTCGAGTCAATTTTAATGGTTTTTATTTAGTTTATAATATTTGAGTCTTTATTATGTATTGAGTCATTTTTGTATATATTTTGGTATGAGTTTAGGTAATTATTTGAGTCTTGTGTTAGTTAGGTTAAATGTGATTTAATTGTGCTCAAAATTGATCGAGTATATTTGATTGTAGGTTGACATAAGAGTTCAGGGGGCTGGTATGACAATTCATCTAAGTTGAGAGGCTGAATTAGAAGTGTGCATGAAATTCATTTTAATTGATACGTATGATTATGATCCTATTTTAATTGATGCGCCGAGGAGATGACGGGAAAAAGTCGGTGGAATTGATTTCTTTTGTTGGGTTTTACACGCCTACGTATTGTTTGGGGAGCACAACAATAATTTTGGGGGTTATTAAACCCTACGAAGGCAACAAATAAAGGGGGGTCAATAATTATTATAACAATTGGAGCCGGCTACGCACAACCCTACGGAGGATATAAGTGGGGGACGAAAAGAAAGCAATTGGGAGAGGAGAAAGCCAAAGAAAAAGAAAAGACAATTGGAAAAACTCGAACGGAGGCGTACGTGAAGAAGAAATCGAATTCAAAGCTACCAGGCTAGCAGGCTAGCACGTCAAAAAGTCAACATAATTATTAAGCAAGCAGGCAGGCAGACTGGTAGCTGAACTATTTTCTTTTCTTTTACGATGAACAACATTTCGACTCGTGCTTTTGTTCGTATTCATGTTTGCAGTATGATTGTTGGCTAAATTGTTTGTGCCATCTAGACTACATGATGACTTTTTAGTATTAATTACTTTATTCGGTTTTATGACACTTGTGTTGGATTGATGTTCTATTGAAATCCCTTTAACCTGTTGTGAATGTTGCATGTGTGTATTTCAATTAGGGTTTTGATTGTCAATTGGTGTTTGTATTGCCTTCGAATGTCTTTCGGGTTGGGTAATGCATCCAAAGGTGTTAGCTTTAGTGTTTTCATCTAAGGAATAGTTTAGGAGACGTCCCGAACTAGAATGTTGATTGGTAGTTATTATCTTGGTTGTTATATTCTGCCTTGTCTAGAACTTAAAAGGGGATAGGCTTGTCAATTAGTTGGGTTGATTAATTGTCTAGGTCAAGATTGTCTCAAAAGGAAGTCCCCTAGATTGGTTAGTCAATTTGCTAGTTGTGTCATTCGTAGTGGTTAAAGGTAGCTCCAATTGCTTTAAGGTACCTTAGATTAGGTTCGAGGGTGGTTAGGGTAATTGAATTGGGAAATACTTAAAAGGTGAACCAATTGATCGAGCGGTAGAATTATCGGTTAGGATGAACTTAAAAGGTGAACTAACTAATCAGTGTGCCTTTTCCAACCTTTAGGAGTCTTATCAGTTACGTCCAGAGAGTGTTTTAGGGGCTCGTAGGTTCTCTATAGGTTGTATCTTAAGATCCTGGTTCCATCAGAGTTGTCATAGCCGAGTGAAGTTGTTGATGTTAATTAGGATTCTATGTCTAGGTGGTACCTTTCTCATCTTGGTTTCTTCTAAGTTCCCCAGCTGTCGGTAATTAGTTTAATTAGTTTAATTAGTTAAGTTAGTTATTTAGTTAATTTAATTCTCCACATTTAAATCAATTTACTCAAATTTCCATTCTTAGAGTCCTAGGTTAGAGTCTAGCTATCTAGTGTCCTTAGGGTTCGATATCCGGTCTTGCCTTAGCTTAGCTACAATCCGACAGGTACACTTGCCTTAGGGTTCGGTTTAGTTTAGGTATTTTCGGTAAAATTAGGTGTGTCTAGGTCTAGGTTTAGGTCTAGGTTTTTATAGTATTTTTAGAGTCGTTCCGAACACATCACACACAAACGTCCACCTAAGTCCTAGACTTAGCACCTAGCTTAGCCTTAAAGTTCTTTCTTAGAGGTTCAAGCTTAGGGGCTCTAAGAGTCACCTAATCTGCTGGAACCTTGGGCTCTAATACCAACCTATCACACCCCGCCCCGCCGCGCCCTGCCAGGCGCGGGGGAGAGGAGAGTGGGACCGACCGCCCATATCAGAACACGCGGAAGCAAACAGATAGATGCAGGATCACGAGGTCAACACACACAAACAAACGACCCGTCCAATACAAAATCAAATACCAACCATAATGGACTTAATATGTTAAGTCTTAAGTGATACACATCAGTCTACGCCCAGGCAGAACCTAAGGCTACCAACACGGTCAAAGGAAAAAGACAACAATAACAAAGGATAGTCATGACGGGGAACAAATCCCAAAATCAACCAAATCAATCCCAAAGGGTACAAAACCCAACTCGTCCCTAACATCCAAACGTGACATCCACCCAAAGCTTTACTTACCTGCACATGAACCAAAAGTACGTCAACAACAAAAGTTGTTGGTGAGTCGTAGCGCGTTTGACTCAAATCCAAGTTTCCACAAATCAAGTAACAATACTGTGCCTGTTATAAATTCCTATGGTTAAACCAGCACTCCGGGGGTACGATCCTACGGCCGCACGCCTCCCTTTGTGGACTAGGCATATACGCCATCATCCGACCCCTAATGGATCCAACAAACGGGTATGAGACACCTTGATCTATCTCTACAGCTGTATTGGTGCAATATATGTCTTTGTGGCCTAACAGTAAGGCCCAAATTAACCATACTAATCAACATGAACGTCTCGTAACATGCGAGTTTAAATTTATAACATGGTAACAAAATACCTAAGCACAGTAACAAACAAACAAGCAATAGTTTGACATGGTTCATGTACACCCCAAAACGTTAAAAAGTTAAAGTAGGGGAAAAAGCTATCAACTCACAGATATCAGATGGTGGATCAAACAAGCGTCCCAGGGCACGAGAATCCAAACGTCCAGGTGTATCACAGTGGCAAATCTATTATAATGATATATGTATAATTATATCAGAACCTATCCGCAAATAAAAATGCTAAAGCAATTGGTAGCAACAATCCACAAACAATCGGGAGGTTTAACAACACTCCCGGGAGCATACCGAGCGGACAACAAACACCCGACGAGATCATAGGGCCCCACCCGGGAAGTGAAATATCATTACTGGAAACCATTATGCCCATACTCGTAAAAATAACCAAATCGGGTCGCTCGATATTTCCCAAAACACAAAACAAACAAAAATAGCAAAACTGCCTGACGCAGCATGCGGGCCTCATAAAACCCCAGAGACCAGCCATGCGGCCCGCATGGCAGGTCATTGACTGCAGTTGACTTTCTGGGATGCGGGCCACTTGGAACACCTAAAAACCCACATGCGGCCCGCACCGACTATTTTGTCTTTTAGCGGATTTTTATCATTTTTCATTTTTGGCTCGTTTCGACAATGGGGTTTTGTTCCAAACATTCCCAGTAGCAAAATATCAAGAATTTAGGCACTTAGGGCCTATCCATCCAAAGGTACAAGTCCCGGTTTTGTCCCAAATTTACCCGAAATCATATTACAAGCGGGTTTGACCAATTCCAATCAATCCAACACTTTGGTTTCCACCTATGGACTGATTCTAACTCAGTTTTAGGGCCAAGAGCCACTGAGATCATCCAGGTGTCATTAACCCATTTCAAAGAGTCCAAAATGCTCAATTTCCGAGTTTTAACACTAGTATACAACAAGAGGGGTCTCCACCTATTGGACCAAACTCATTTTGTAGTCATTTACTACTAAGATGGTTAGGTATCCCAGACCTAAGCTCAAGTTCTCAATCTAAACCCAAAATATCAACATGCATGCATTAACTAGTTGTACCTTGTGTAAGAAAACTTGTACTAAAGCGAATCCAAGCGGGTCTTTACAATCCCAGCCTCCTAGCACCCTCCAGAACTTGAGTCTACCCTTGCATGCACCATCCATATCAGATTTAGGCAATGGATCATCCAAAAATACACTCTAGAGCAAAACCCAAACATGAACTAACCTCGGTCTACCTCGGATTCGATCCCTCTAGCCTTGGATTGCACTTGATCGCACATGCAACACTGAATGAGGGTACATTACCATTGATCAGTAGCAGAACATGACCAAATCACACTCAAGATGGTGACATAAGTGAACTAGATTCTTACCCGAGCCTTGTGTGGCCTCAAAATGCTTGAAACTTGTTGTTCAAAGCTCCTCCTGGACGGAATTGGGTATCTCAGGGGAAAAGGGACGGAAAGGAGAGGAGTTCTCCAAGTGGTTGTGGTGAAAATTAGCAGAAAATGGGTGAAAACCCGTTTTTATAGACCTGGGCGACATGCGGCCCACTTGCGGTGCACAAGAAAGTCCATGCGGCCCGCATGGACCAGAAACACCCGCGGATCCTGTTTTGCTGACCCGCGAACCGCCCCATCGACCCGAAACACATGCGGCCCTCATAAGGGGAAACAGGAGACGCATGCGGCCCGCATGTGCCAACTTTTCACTTTTTCTTTTATTTTATTTTTTTTCTTTTTAAATTTTCCGTTCGTTCTCGTCGTTTTATTAGAGTGTTACATTCCGAATCTAGTGTGTCCATTGGTTAATATTATAACTTTCTCATTTCCCCTCCTAATGGGCACACTAACATTATTCGGATCATATTTGGGACCAAAACCACCCGCGAAGACCTTATCAATCAATTCAGGATTGACCATCTTCAACGGAAACTCCTTATCGCTATACATCATATCTGATCCTTTTAGGCGATAAGTGGTCCATTTCTCGGTTTTATAAAAAATAATAGGCTTGTTTTTAACATGCGAGTTTTCAGATTGAGCCTTTGGTGGTTTAGAACTTGAACCTTGTTCAAAACTTTTAGCTTTAGAGTCAAAGCCAACACCACCATTCTTTGGTTTCTTTCCACCAACTGATTTCTCTCGAGCGATCTTTTTCTGCTCATATGTACTCAATTTTGAAAGTTCAGATTTAATTTCCCCGAATTTATATCTAGCAATAAACTCATCCCGAGTATTGTTTGAAACAGTTTTGACCAACTCAGACTCGGTATCAGAAATCAAATCATTCATTTTGCCAAAATTAGACACATTGTAAAACAAATCATCGACTTCAAGATCGAGAGCAGATTTTTCTTTTGATTGCTTATCAGTGGTGGTGGTTGAATGTGATGGAACAGATACTTCCTTCTTATACGAAGTATAATCACATTGGTCATTGATTGGAACATCAGATGGACTATTTGTAATGACCACTGGAGCAGGAACTTGGCTAAGATTTTCGACACTTTATCTTTATCATGATTCAAAAGAAAATTTGTGAATGACAATGGAATTTGAAAAATATCAATCTTGTTGTTCAATTCAAAATTTTCAATTTTAGATCAGAAACGATCTTTTGGTGATTAGCCAATTTCTTTTGAGTCAACACAATCAATTTTGATTGTTTAGTAAAATCTTACTTTTGGATACGTAATTGCTCATGTACAGACAACAACTCCTTAGTGGTTTCTTCCCAACGGGTCTTATAAATCTACATGTCTGCTTTTGCCACAGACACTTGGTCAAACAGTTTGGACTTTTCATCTAAGAGATCACTCTCAGATTTTGCAAATTGAGCATAAGTATCACACTGAGAAGAAGAATTTACTACCTTCGAAGAATCAGCCATTAATGCCACAACAGAGTCTTTGAGATTGTTTCTTCTTAAAGCTCCATTCTTTGCTTTGAGATTAATGTTTTCCTCAGATAGTTTCCTCAACTCTTCTTTGAAAACAATGATCTTGTCAGCTTCATCCATAGCAATCTTGTGTGCTTTCTCATATTTCTATTGCAAAGGATAACTCGTTGAAACAGCGCTTCAAAGTCATTAGCACTTCTATTTCCTTTTTCAACAACATAATTTCATCAAAATCATCATGCTCATGTATGGTATTTGCTATGAAAGCAATTTTTTCTTTCAGGATCGTTTGAACATCTTTAACTGATTCTGTGAAGTCACTTGTCTCATCTCCTTCACAAGTAGATTCAGTCATAGCATCCTCATCCTGCACATGTTTAACAATTAGTGCAGATGAATCAGCGAATTCATTACCCCAAGTGTAAGTTTTGTCTTCTTGAGACACAAGGGCTTTAGTATGTTCAGATTTTGAATTAGAGTTAGAATTAAAATTACTCTCTAAACTTGATGGGTTATACTTAGCTTTGTTGTTTCAAGATTCAGTTGTCTTTGGAGTGTATTTTTGATACTCTTGCTTCTTGGGTTGAGAGCTTTCCCTCGTAAAATGGCCTAAATTAGAGCAGTTGTAGCACCTAACTTTTGATTTATCAAAGCCAATGCAACCCCTAGAATTTAGATCCTTTCGTCCAGTTTTCTTGAGAAATCTCTTCACCCACCGAGCTAGCATGGCAGACTGCTAGTTGATATCCATAAGCTCCAAATCATCCGGGTCAACTTGATCGTAGTCTTCTTCAGTCAGTTCTGCGTTACTAACTTTTCCCACAATAACCCCATAATATGATGAAATAACGTAGACACCAATGCCATATAGTCTTCCATTGTTGTAACAGAAAGAGCCAATTTTACTAGCATTCGTAGTGTTGTTTGCTGGTATTGAAATATTGTAACCATGTGACTCATAGCTATCAGAACTTGACACATTTGCAGAATGAGAGACACCACCAGCCACAAAAGCAGTTGCTGGTGCAGTATTTGCATGTTTCCTAGATTTTCCTGATATAGTTGCAACATTAGACCCATAATAGACATCAGGATTCTAAACCTCAGCAGGAGTATTGTTTACATTTTTCATCTCCAAATCCCGAGCTTGCAATTTTCCCAACATCTTCAAGAAAGTCAAAGTTGAGTATTCCTTATCATTTGTAAGCATCAAGACATATGGTTCCCACTTTGGTGGTAGACCTTCGAGTAACTTTTCTTTTAATTCTTCATCTTCCTTTTTGATTTGAACAGTATCCATTTCGGACAGAAGATGACAAAACCTTGAAATCAACTCTGGTACACCCTCACCATCAGAGTGTTTGAAATTATCGAACTCCTTTTTCAGAACCTTCTTTTTACTCTTTTTATATTGATCATTGCCTTCGTACCGTTCTTTCAAAGTTGTCCACAAATCATGAAAATGTTTGCACATTTTAAATTGATGTAGCAGTTCCTTTGGCAAAGCTTGAGTAAGAATCCCGTAAGCTTTTTCTTCCCGTGTGTAATCTGTTTTCTGAGTCAAATTCAGGTTCCTTTGCATGATAGGGACATTATTGTTGTCAACCAGATAGACATACGGTGCATCCATTGCAATCTAAAGATCACAATCCATAGTCCCAACATATGCTTCAAATCGCTTTTTCCAGTTATGATAGTCTTCAAGCTTGAAAAGCTTAGGAACCTTTTGACTTGTTCCGATTTCGTTATCGTAATTCAACAGTATTTGCATCTAGGATTGGATCGCCGCAAAAGCTTGAAATTCCGACAGTTTGAAAAACTTTGATTGAACTGAATACGAACTTGTGCCGAACTAGAGACGAACTCACAATTCAACCGAACTACAACCGAACAGAGTGCGAACCAAGAGCTTCCAAACCTTATTCGAACTACGTCCGAACTGAACTTTCAACCGAACTTGTCCGAACTACAACCGAACTGACTAGTCTCAAATCTATCCAAACCCTATCCGAACTTGATCCGAACTTCAGACGAACTCCATCCGAACTTGATCCAAACAAAATTATTGACCGAACTTGAAACGAACTAGTGAGCGAACTGGTGGTTCGGAGCGGTTACTCAGGCGAACTGTCGGTTCGGATGACGGTTATTTCACAACCTCTCGAACTCTCAAAGAGTGGACTTTTCGAGCAACGAAATGATCAAACAAACGGAAAAGACTTGAAAATGAACATTTAGACGTGAAACATACTGAGAAATGATCAGGTTTTCGAAAATGAACGTTTTAGAGATGAAAAACTAGATGAAAACTCCAAAAACGCTTCGTTTAACAGCACAAAATGACTAAAACAGAGCTGAGCAGCACCGGAAAGCTCTGATACCACTTAAAAGAGCGTGCAACGATGGATCATGATCAACTCATGTCATTTGTGTAAACAAAACAAACAAACATAAGGTAAATAAACTCAATCTTTGATTTCACTCAAGAACAGAGGTACAAAGACTCAGAGCAAAACACCTTTGATTACACACACTTAAGAAAAACATTACAAAAATTCTAGCCTAACACACTATATATAAAGTGCCTGATCATCCGAACTGGGACTTGTCCGAACTGGCAGTTCGGCTGCCAATTCACCCAAAGTTCGGATGCGGTTCGACTACTAGGGTTTTTCTGAATTTCTTGATTTCTTCCAAGTCTTTGTCTGATCCAGCATCTTGCCATCTGCATGTCTCAACACTTGTTCACAGGTTTTACACAGGCGGTTTTGCTGGGGTGTGACAACTTTCTTCTCCTTTTTTATTCGTGCTCACTTAAGAACTACCAACATACTCCGAGATCACAACCATTAAGATAACACCATCACCAGAGCTTTAGTGGTGATGCTTCCATCTTCGATATTTCCTATTCATCGTCAAAGAACACCACATGGCGCTTTACAAAGAAGAATCCGATATTAATCGTCGTGGAAAGCGGAGGACCCAAGCGGACGTAAATTGAAGAGGATAGAAATGAATTCTATCCTCTGGTCCTTCTGCGTAGGACCCAAGCCCACAATTAATCCTTTGGGCTCCCCGCGGGCTAGCTCGTGACCTATGAGTGACCCGCAAGACTCCTTGCAAGTCGGACCTGCCACATGTGTTGCGTATACGAAAGAATGTGGTCCACACCACACTTTACATTCAATGCTCATTCTAGAAGACTGGTCCACCCCTAACAAACCAACATTTTGCATGAGGCTCTTAGCCACACCTTTCAGGTTAGTACACGTCTAGATCTCAGAAAAACGAACGTTTTGACTGGTATTGGGTTCCGTAACTCCAAACGATTTGCAAGTTACGTCAGTTTTAGTGAAGGTCACTATTCTGCCAGCGGATCAACACAAATTGGCGGATCAAAATACTATCAGTGGACCAGTTCCGGATCAAACTAACCAGGCGGATCAGATTTGTACTAGCGGACCAGATCCGGATCAGATTTCGTCCGGCGGATCAAATTTCGTACGGCGGATCAGATTTTAGTACGGCGGATCAAAACTAGTACGGCGGACCAGACTTTTCAGCGGATCACACTGATACGCTGTAACTGCTGCGGATCAGACTGATGAAGATTGCTGGGCGGACCAAACGCCGGATCAGACTGTTCGTCGAGCGGACCAGATGCAGAAAACACCAAAATCGACTGATTTTCACAGATTTCGACAATTGAAGCTAGAAACTGGATCAGTATGATGCGAAAACACTCCAGAAACATTCAGAATTCACCATGCAAAAGGAATACGCGTAGGTCCGAGATACTCTGTCTACAGTGGGCATTCTCTTTAGCACAATACCTTAGTTGGTTAGATGTGGATCAATACTGTCACACTAAAAAAATGCTAAGACATATTCCCGTGACCGTGCCCTTGAAAAATAAGGACCCACGCAAATCACCAGTATCTTATGCTAACACAAGCATCTGTTCGTAAAACAGCACCTCACCTAAAAACAAGTCAAGCGTAAAAAGACACCACGAAAATACATCCTTGACTAATACGTGGACCCCACATACATGAAGCACGCACGCGTCTACAAACACAAGGGAGCACGCCGATGGCTAATTCCCGCATAATTGTTATCTTGAAAAAATACAAGTGAAAAATAATGTTAAAAATAAAAGCAAGCAAAAGATGTTGGTAACATCATGCAACATTTAAATGTCAAAAAGGTGGATCTCAACCCCTTCTTTTCATAAAATGCCTCAAGGGCTACACTTACATTACAACAAAAGTACAAAATACAGATAAATTTAAGATATGTCGGTATAACCAAAAGTACTTGCTTTATCCTTGCCTAGGCGTAAATATTCATCATTTGAAGCTTCTTGTTAGAACAACTCTAAATCTAACAGAAAACAATCAAGTATTAGAAGAAAATATCAGAAACATCATCAAAAGAGAAATGACGAAAGAATCTGTACCATTTAAAGATTCTGCAGTTTTACAGAACTACTTCGGAATTTCCGAAGTAGATCAAACTCAACTTTTACAGAAATCCTCATTTATGTAAAAGACTTCTAATGTGAAGCATTCCTAGTCTTCAAAGAAGAGTCCTGAAGAAGTTCAAGACTACCAGAAGATAAAGATTACGAGGAGAACAAAATGCCTAAGTATGAAAAATATGTAAAGAAGAATATCAACTTGACATTTAATGCAAAAGTAGTTAAAGACAGTTGAAGAAGAGATAAATTGAATACATTCAATTTATCTCTATATACTCTGACGCACTCCAAATCCAACCTCCCTCAACCAAATTATTCTTTCACAACTTGCTACAACTTTCTATAAATAGAAAGTGCTCTTCACCAACAAAGGCAAGACATCAAGTTACAATTCAAAAGCTTCTCAAAATCAATTACAACTTACTCTTGTAGAAAAGTCTTTCTGTTGATAAATTGTCTTATCATAAACTCGTGTAAACCATTATTTATATTTGAGATATACAGAATAACCTTTTTATGACTTACTGTCTTCCAATTTGATTTACATTCCGCAAATTATTTATCTTGTATAAATCAAATTGTGCCTATATTGTTAAAGAGACCCTCACGAGACCTAACACTTCTCCATACGCCTCTTTCACCGGGTCCAACAACGCATGAACCCTTCCCAAGTCTTCATCAGATGCATAGTCAAAATAGTTTTGCAAAGATGGGAGGTTCATGGTCATTAAGCTCTAGTCACTCATGGACCTTACAACCTCTTCATCATATTAGGGGTGGCCAAAAAGCACCTTACCCTTTCTTGCCCAGTCAAAATCGGCTTCAAGTCCATCATGACGGCCTAGAGAAAGGGCGACATCAGTATTGTATGCCCAAACCTATCCAAGTGTAGCTAGAGCACCTCTAAACCGTTTCTATTGATCTTGTCGAGATCTATCCAAGTGGGAGACTGTTGGATATTGTATGTCCAGACCCGATAATATTAACCCGACTCGGTTACGACTTGTAAGAGTTACACTGAGGCAACAAGAACTGAACTCGCTTAAGTTGTTAACCGACCATCTACGAAAACAAATTGATTATTATTATTATTTATAGTAATTATACATAAATATTAGTCAATAAATATTATTATTAATTTATTAATAATAATTTGTAGAAATATATATTATTAAGCTGTTAATAACATTTCTCAGTTGAAATAATAAGACATATATTATTTATCTGTTATTATTATATAGTAAATAATTATTAATTAGATAAATGAGATTTATTTAGTTCGTGGATAGATAATGATGAGAATTCAAAAGGGATTAGAGATAAGGTTCGGGATAGGAACGAAATCAACTATAAGTATAACTGATTAAGATCCAATAGAGTTTGATTACAATTTCTCAACCTCTCCCCTCATCTCTCGACTCCCCCTCACTCTCAACATCATAGCCGCCATCGACGATCAGCCAGACGCCGTCATTGCCGTCGCACTCCACCACCAACCACCACAGCCATTGCGAGCCGCCACCTACCTTTTAGCGCCGCTGTTTGCTTCCACTCTCCGGTGCACCAAGAACTTCCAGACTGCCATTCATCGTCACTGCGGCCGCTGAGTGTCACCTATTACCGCCGCCAGCCCGTTACTGACCGCCGTTTTTCTGTATCAACCAACTGTCATGATACGCGACAGTCTCAGTCTCGGTTCCTCGCGACCCACGACAGATCCACGGGCCTGTTTCGTTGTCTTGGGTATATCTAAACTCGCATATGGTTTAGATCGGTATTGTGTGTATAAGTAATTTATCTGTTTTGATAAAGATGTGTTGGCTTGACTCGGTGATTAGATCCTGTTGTCAATTATGTCCATTGTTATATTGCGTTTTGTGTTGTAATTGTTTCCGCCGCGTATTTAGATTAATAAGATTAATCTGGTAACTATGTTTTGTAAATATAGTGTTTTAACCAGCTTAATCAAATTTAATATATAACTGGTAACCCGAATACCACTAGCAAACTCAATATGAAAGCCTCAAAATTTGATCCATGGCTTTGGGGTTTGGAAATTTGTGGTTTATTACTTCAATTGCGGAAATATGTGCATAAATATATGTATTTGGATTACAGATTGCTAAAGGAAGTGTGTAACACATGAGAATTTGAAGATTTACAATGTATGGAAAAACGACCTATATGGTTTAGGTTGGGTTACGTTTATAAACGTTTATGCACACCAAATGTTTGTTTAAATGCCTACATGAATGTTTAAATGTGAAAATATGGTAAATGACTTATGCCTATGATCATCTTAATGTGATGTTATCAAACCATGGGTTTTGGCATATGTGGCATTAGTAATAGATGCATGTGTTATGTTCGTCTAATGATATTGAACCATCCTTAGGAGGCAAAGGTGATGGTTCTAGCACCCGAGGAGCAAACGACTTGAATTATCGAGGTAACATAAGTTTTTGTTACTGAAGTATATAATGATTATGTTACATGCTTGCTATTACTTGGATGATATAAATTAATTAATTTTAAGTTAAACTGATTTTTTTTAATTATGTTTATAGTTAAGAAAATACTAAAGTAAAAAACCAATAAACTGGTTTTTAGTTAACCGTTAATACCAAAGGGGATCTGATCCAATGGTTAGAGTTTGGGAATTTTGAGGTTTCAAGATTAAACCTAATTCAAGAGGGTTTTTCTCAAGTAGTGAGTTCCTCTTTCATGGTGTTCCTGGGTGACTTGGGCCTGTAGTGTCAAATCTAATACGGCGGTTACAATTCCGTCTCAAAAAGACTAACTCAGATATTGGAGATTTGGAGTAGTTTCAAACGCCGTTAAAAAAAAGATTAACCGTTAATCCTCAACTTTTTCTTGAACGACTAAATTAACATTTGTAATTTACTAAGATTTAAACCTACGTCTTTTTGTTTGGAAATCATCATTTACCTAATTTGGAAATTTTAAGCATATGTAGGGATCTTTTTGTAATTTAGGCATTAATCAAACTCTGGAGGGATCAATCAATATTGAGATTGACGTGTCCCCATCCCTCTCCTAGAGCCACACATGAAATCCCCCCTTTCGATCTAAACACGTTCTCCTCTCCTTCAAAATCAAAACAAAACCCTCCATCGGATCCATCCAACTTAACTTATCGAAGAACAACAAGTAAGACTACTATTCATCATCGTTTTCTTTCCAATCCAATAAATCTCTATATGTAACGTCATTGATTTGTGTTACAGCATCCAGATCCGTGGATTTTTTTTTTTTTTTT
The DNA here is from genome assembly GCA_039602395.1 of Deinandra increscens subsp. villosa. Classification (NCBI taxonomy): domain Eukaryota; kingdom Viridiplantae; phylum Streptophyta; class Magnoliopsida; order Asterales; family Asteraceae; genus Deinandra; species Deinandra increscens. Next base: position 68,315,645 of record JBCNJP010000003.1, read on the forward strand.
TGTTTCATTTGATGAAAATCTAAAAATCATGTTGCGTTTGTTATTATTTCCCGTCTAATCAATAGATTTCTCTGTGATTTTGATTCGGCGTCCAACTCATTGTCATCGGATCATTCGGTAAACATAATTTCGTATTTGAATACTTGGATCCAGTTATCGTTTGTATCATGGTTAGGTGTTTGTTTGAAGTTAAGAGGAGAATTGGACATAGTAGCATTTGATGCAATCGTAATCTGTGTATCTCATGCCTATGCTTGGATCTCAATTTTGTTTCCTATCTGATCCCATAATTTGACCGCCGTTTGTCATTGATTGGGTTTTTAGATATCTGTTGTTTGATTTCGGGTGGGACATAGTAGACTTAGACGAGTAGGCTGTGCAATGGTTTAGAAATTTGGGAGTCTCATTTGATTGGCTTTTACATAATGCTGTCAAGTGTGAGATTTAAAACTTTGTTAAAAAGTTTCTAATTTCAGTTTTGTAGGTTCTTTGATAGCTGAATATGGGCGTTGCGAAAAACAATATCAGCATGGAGGAAGGAACACTTGAAATTGGAATGGGTAAGCCTATGTTACAATGTTAAGATGTATGCTTCAATCAGGATATTTGGTTAAAATTTGAAGGAAATTATTTTCTATACATGTGAAACTGTTCAATAAAAATTTCATACTAAAAGAATTCTATCTACTGATACATGTGGTGTTAAAAGGATGTCATATTCTGCCAGTATTCCGATCCTACCCAATAGCTTTTGCAACAATATTTATCCAATTAAAAGAACTCCATCTACTGATATATACATTTATATATACATATTCACACACGCACACATATGTTAGTGATCTGATAAGATGATTATTTCTCATAGTTCAGCAATTTCCTCTATCTGCTTTCTTCTGCTGTTGTAGTACTGAGACCATACTTAACTTTTTTTTTCATCACTGACACCTGTAATTCTGTATCAAGATCAAGATCATGTAAGACTCATATCTGTTTAGTTCTAACTCCCACATATGTATGTTTAAAGAATCAGTAGCACTCATTAGCAAAATCTCTGGTCAGTTTGTAAATCTTATTGATTGTGCTTGAGTTCTGAACTCACCAATTCGTAATGTTTGTACAGAATATAGAACTGTGTCTGGAGTTGCTGGACCACTGGTCATTCTTGATAAAGTGAAGGTGGGTTTCGGTGCTTTTCTTGTATTCTTTATCCTTGTTTTTTCCCCAGCAGACTATAGGTTTATACATCATACATTTTTCTGTATTATGTTTATTTCTGAATGCATTTTTTGTGGATACAAACCCTTGATAAGTAACACATGCATGCCTCTTTAAATAATGGCAGGGACCAAAGTATCAAGAGATTGTCAATATCCGTTTAGGAGATGGAACAACAAGACGTGGTCAGGTTTTGGAAGTTGATGGAGAGAAAGCTGTTGTCCAGGCATGAACATTCTGTCCATGAATTTGTAGTCATTTAATATTAATGTCCTTATTCTTTACTTAATGATTATTCAATTAATTAGGTTTTCTGATGATATTTTAACCATCACTAAACTTTATTTATTCTTTCATTCTCGTCATTTGTGCTTTTTGGTGCCTCACTAAATGTCTCATAAATATATTTTTGTGATGCATATTAATTTATTCGACCAATGCTGGAATGAAAGATTAAAATTGCCTGTGTATTCTGTTGCAACTATATGAATAATTATTAAGTGAAATCACTTTCTCTGAAAGTCCAAAAGTAAAAAAAATGGGATAAACTAACTAGGATACAATATCCATTTACTTATTTAATGAACACGTTCAGCTATATATTAATCTTCTTTATTCTTCAAATGTACACTATCATGAGATAAACGAAACATGTCTGGTGTATATACATTCTTCAAATGTAAATCATAGCCATAGCATACAAACTAGTGTAATATGACTATGTTTCACAGGGTGACTGGTAATCAATTGAATAGTTTATTTGATTGTGACGAGTCTCATATACTAGTTGGTAAACATGTTACTATGAGTAAGGATATTACGATTATCAAAAGGAATATATTTGAACTTTTGTTTCCTCCAAGTAACATGCTATCATACATCTTGATGATTATTTCATGATTACCAGCGTAATAATCTCGAGTTTATGACCATGAAAGCTTTTTTTTCATGACATTCATCTTGCTCTTGTTATATTTTGACATCTCTCCAAGATCTATTTCTTTTATCATTTCTATATACTTATCTGATTATATACTGAAACAAATATCCATTTTACATTGGCCAGGTCTTTGAAGGAACATCTGGAATCGACAATAAATTCACAACTGTGCAGTTCACTGGGGAGGTACATAAGTCTGTTTTATGTATCTTTATCTTTCATTAAACAAACTCTTCTACTTAAAAGCACATTTAAGTTCTGTACTATTTCTTTTGCGTGTATAACCTGTACATGAGTTTTCACATTTAACCTAAAATGGTATTGATTGACCAAATATGAAAGCAAATAATTTTGCATGCATAAGCAGAGAAATTAGCTTATAACCTAGATTTTTTTTGTTTGATAGAGGTAGAATGTTTATTCCAACCACATTGTAACTTCACAATGTGAGCAAGGAAGCTTGACTCTAATGCTGTATTGTATGTTGGATTTGTTAAGGCTGTTTGCAGCACAATAAGGGCAAGCAAATTTTGTACCTCAATTAAGGTTTCTAATTAGTTCTTGCTTCAAAATGAGTTAATGATTGAGCTTTGTTTGTCAATGATCTTTAAGTGTTTGTATAGAAGACTGCTTTGTTTGGATTTAAAGTTCTTCAAAACGTATTTATATTTGTATTTAACAGTTCATCTGATTGTAAGTTTTGGTTATGTTTGCTCTTGTTATACAATCTGATCTGAACACTCAGTTGCATCTTCTATGATGAACCACATTATCACCGTTCTACTTATTTATTTTGATTCATAGATAGAATATGTACATGTGCAGGTCTTGAAAACTCCAGTTTCCATGGATATGCTGGGTCGCATATTCAATGGCTCTGGGAAGCCAATTGATAATGGCCCTCCGATTTTGCCCGAAGCATATCTGGATATTTCTGGTAAGGTTTATCTCTATGTAGTCTGAATTATACTATTTGTTTCTTAGATTTGTTTTAAGAGCTATGTTTAATAACGCATCTAATCAATGTAATACAATATTTTTTGGCCTTAGTTTACCTCAAAGATTAAAGATTTGATGTTGTTAATGTTTTTTATACACATCTTCAACACAATGAGAATTTTCTAGTATATTTTATATGTGTTATTATTATTAATATTTCAGGAAGTTCCATCAATCCTAGTGAGAGAACATATCCTGAAGAAATGATACAGACTGGTATCTCCACAATTGATGTCATGAATTCAATTGCTAGAGGACAAAAGATTCCTTTATTTTCTGCTGCTGGTCTTCCTCACAATGAGATTGCTGCTCAGATCTGTCGTCAAGCTGGTTTGGTCAAGCGATTGGAAAAAACTGATAACTTGCTTGAGGTACTGTTTTTAGAGATCTTTTTATACTTTTTGTAAATCTAATAATCATTTGTATCTTTGAATATTTTTGTATGTTAAATAAACTTCACAGTGAATTGCTTGCTTATGTGTACAGAGTGGTGGAGAAGAGGACAACTTTGCAATTGTCTTTGCAGCTATGGGTGTGAACATGGAGACTGCACAATTTTTTAAACGTGATTTCGAGGAAAATGGATCGATGGAGAGAGTGACTCTTTTTCTAAATCTTGTAAGTACACTATCATTGTTTTGATTTACTCTTATTATCATTATAACTTGTCTGAAATGCTTTTCTTTGAACACTATATTGTAGGCAAATGATCCAACAATTGAGCGTATCATCACTCCTCGTATTGCTTTGACAACAGCAGAATATTTAGCGTATGAATGTGGGAAACATGTGCTTGTCATCTTAACAGATATGAGTTCTTATGCTGATGCTCTTCGTGAGGTAATCATGACTCTTTTAGGTTCTTTTTTTTTTCTCAAGAAACGACATTGGTAAACTCGTTTCGATGAGTGATTGCAGGTGTCTGCTGCTAGAGAGGAAGTGCCCGGAAGGCGTGGGTATCCTGGTTATATGTATACTGATCTGGCAACAATCTACGAGCGTGCTGGAAGAATTGAAGGCCGAAAGGGCTCCATCACACAAATTCCAATTTTGACCATGCCGAATGATGGTATCATTTACCCTTCATATATATATATATATATTTTTCTTTTTGGGAAGTTTATTGTTAGTTTAACTTTTACCCTTCATATGTACTAACTATTCTGAACTTTATGCATCAATTTATCAGATATCACACATCCCACTCCTGATCTTACGGGTTATATTACTGAAGGACAAATATACATTGACAGGCAGCTCCACAACAGACAGGTTAGACTAAAAAGAAAGTGTTTATTTTTGCTATTCTTTGTCATTACAATAGATGGCATCTTACTTGAGATGGATAACTTACCAATTGTTATCCTTTTAACTCAGTAAAACCCTCTACTTAAATCAGTAACTCCCATAACGTTGAAAGTAGATTGACCCATTTTCTTATAGTAGGATTGGGTAATGGGGCTGATTCAGGTAATTATCTATAAAAAAATTAGCCAACCCGACCTGTTAATGTCAACCGCTCGATGTGCTATCTCTCTTTGTGATGCTTGACTTGTTTATGTTGACATCGTTCATTCGAATAATGAATACTGGTCTTCTATGAAAACAACATCCTGTGTTAGTCTGGTATATAAGAAAACCATCGTGATAGATTGGGTTTATTAATGACAGTTGATTGTCATTTATAATTTATTAAATGCCTAAACTGAAAAGTGTGTTATGATGAAACTGACAGATTTACCCACCTATCAATGTGCTTCCATCACTATCTCGATTGATGAAGGCAAGCCCCCAAATCTCTTATTGATTTCGATATAGCATCATGTACAGTTTGTAAGTTGACACCTAAGAATGCAAATAGAAGGGATTTGATTTAATCAAGGGTTGTACGATTGCAGAGTGCTATTGGTGAGGGTATGACTCGGAAAGATCATTCTGATGTCTCCAATCAGGTCAAGATTGTTTGGATTTCATATATATATCCTCTCCCTTCCCTGCAATGATAAATTCATACTTTACAATTTTTGTCACACATGAAATTTATTATTTTTATTGCCGTATGTTCAGCTATATGCAAATTATGCCATTGGTAAAGATGTCCAGGCCATGAAAGCAGTGGTTGGAGAAGAAGCTCTCTCTTCTGAGGATCTGGTTACTCTCTCTCTCTCTCTCTAAATATGCACACAAACACAAGAAAATTTTGGTCTTAGTTAAATGTTTTTAAGTCTTCTTATTTATTTTTATATGTTGTAAATGAAACAGCTATACTTGGAATTTTTAGACAAGTTTGAGAGGAAGTTTGTGGCGCAAGGAGCATATGACACTAGGAACATCTTTCAGTCGCTGGATCTAGCATGGACACTTCTGAGGATCTTTCCCCGCGAGCTTCTTCATCGTATTCCAGCCAAAACCCTTGATGCTTTCTATAGCCGTGAAGCAACCAACTAAAAACAAACAACCGGCAGCTAGTTATTTGTTGAAGCTGGCATGGAATAAAGCAAAAAAAAAGGTTATGTTTTTGTGTTTGATTTTGTTGAAAACCAACGTAAGCACCTCGGCTGTTGATCGCTTTCCATAAGAGGCAGTTAGGTTATGTAATGTATTGCTTGTTTAATATTTATTTATCAGCAGACATTTAGTGTTTTTGCAGACACAGTCATCATTCATTCATTGCTTGCTTGTATGGGACCATTTGTTCCTCTTGAATGCCAGCTTATTTTTTGATATGTTTTGCAAATCCATTCGGGTTTGACTAATTGATGTTTTATAACTTGTACTTTTTGGTGGTTCTCACGGTCAACATGTTTTGTGAAATGCTTTGATTGTAAACTCGACTCGACAGTGAGGAAGAGCACGTGCAACCGACACATTTGGTATCCAGGGGACGGGTTGACCATAGAACCTTGTTCAATAAGTGGAATGCATTAGTTGTCATGTCTTGGGTTGGGCAGTAAGGGTTGGAGAAGAGCAATCACTCATTCTTAAAACCAGCGTTCTTAATGCCAAAGAGTCGACGGAAAACAGGGGAACACTTTTCATTCCTGGTTCTCCTGTAGCTGAATCCTCTTGAACCACAAGAATCCTTAGAATTAGAATGCCATTCTAACTCGTTTGCTTTCGAGTGAGATTTTGAGAAGAATCAGACATCGAAAAAATGTTTTGCACACATAACATACATTATGATTCCGTTTTGGGGTAACCAATACCCTCAACGACTCTGTGGTAATGAATGCCATATTTTTTAATTTGTTTTAATCAAGATGACATTCTTTTAACATTAATTGTTAGACTTATTAAAGATAAATACATCATTATTTGCATCTTATAGGATTTGAACATTAAACTTTTGGTTGTAAGGTATACCATTTAACCACTAGGAGGATGACATTTAGATGACGAATCTACCACCAACTACTATCATTTCGACCATGTGGTTCTCTGTTTGGCTCCAAAACTGGGTCAAACATATCAGCCGTGTAACCTTTCGGAGATGAACTTCTTTGTCGATTAATCAATCCGAGCAAATTTTACTACCAATGGAAAATACAAAATGTCACACCATCCCACTCTGCCCCCTGCCAGGGACGGGGAGAGGAGGTGTGGGACGACTGTCTATATCACAACACAAGTTTAATCTTCCTCCTCGCGCATTACCTGTACACCTGCTATTTGCCTGCAACATGAACTAAAACGAGTCAAAAACAATAATGTTGTTGGTGAGTCCGCAACTGTCGACTCAATACAAAACAGTTTATTATTCTCATTACATATAATCTATTGTGAATCTTGGGGCATTGCCTAAGCTCAAAGCTCAATCCAGCAAACACAGGCGCGTGCCCCTGTATTTCCTTCATGTATACGGTACATAATAACACAGCTTGCCCTAATAACTTAATATTAAAGCAACACATGTGTGTGAGGCCGCCCGACACCTCTACAGCTGTAAGGCCCTAACTATATACCTCGCGGTCACCACTGTAGACCCTAATGACCTGAATAGCATCATCTTGAAAGTTTACTACCCACTAATAGTCGACCAACAATACAGAATAACCAATTTAAAACAATTCATGTTCACCCCAAAACAATTAAAGTAAAATAGGGGAAGCTAAAGGTACTCATAAGTTCGTATGAAATGAAGATAATCAGTAAATTCCACCACAGTCAAAGTGCCAAGTCAACCTATTTATTTATGATACCATAGTCATATATCAAGACCTATGCTAATGACTAATATGGTAATCATAACAGCAACATTTCACATTAGGTGTCCATAGGATCACCCGAAACACTAACCGAGAATATAGGACCATTCATTTAGTTAAACGTTATATTAACACAATATCCTTGTCCCAACCAGTCCCCCATACCCTAACAACAATTCTATTCTAGAATTCACAGTTCCAAATCCTCAGTATTTAACTACATAAACTAACAATAATTCTGTTTTAGAATTCACAATTCTAAATCCTCAGAATTTAACTACATAAACTAGATCATAATTATATTCTGGGCTAAATACGGGCGTATTACATTTCCCTAATACGCCAGTATTCGACGATGTTGAGCTTTTGCAAATCCCTGCGATAGGATCGTATTGTCTTTAAACGGATACAGTCATATCGTGCTAAAGTTGATTTCTCTTAATGCCCCCGATATGGACGTATAGTACATGCATGAATACGACCGTATTCATAATTAGTCATAATACATTTTTGGTCCTTTTAATCAGTCTAAACCATTTTAATCCGTTCTTTTTGTTACCAAACTTATGTTTAGTACTGTGACACCCCGTCCAAAAGTCAAGTCAACGCACCTTACTTTGACCCTAGATTAGACCTTATGTGCTTATCTTATCTATGATTAACTGTTTGGTAACTGTACGTAACCGATAAAAACTGAACGTAAAACTGATTCCCACGTTTGTATTGGAAAACGCGCCCTAATAAACATGAAAGACCACTAAGAAATTAATGGAATGTTAAACAATAAGAAACGAATATAAAAATGAAATTTTTATATTTTTCTTAAACATGTGTCACGGATATTCACCATCGACACGGGAACATTTTAAGCGATTACGTGACTAGAAACAACTGGAATTCTAATCACTCATGGTAATCGAGCTTAAAACTGACGCGAACAAATGAAACAGTCTTCGTTGCATTCACGCGTACCAAACCGGACCAACTTGAGAAATGATATATGTTAAATATGGAATTTTAATAACAAGAAATAAAATATAAAAATTGACTTTTATATTTTACCAAAACTGATATAAACTGTTACGAGCATTCTGGAAACTTAAAAACATTATGAAAAATGGTAAATTGTCAAGACTTAGCCAAACCGATAACCGATCACCCTATTGGGCCCGGTTAGGCCCAATAAGCCCAAAACGACCCGAACAAACCCGAAACTCGACCCGATAATCCGAACCCGAATTCTTTCTCCTTTTCGGCCCACTCGAGAATTGTTCCAAACCGGTTTCTTTTCCCTTTCGCGGCCCAAACAGAAAACCCGGCCAACCCACTGTTTTCCCTTGGGCTTCGGCCCAAATCCCCTTAACCAAATGCGCATGGGCTTTGGCCCAAACCTCAAACCTTTTAACTTAATTGTTTTGGCCCAATGATTTTTATAAAATTTACCCACTTGATTTTATAAACTTTTGGCGCAAATAATTATTTAAAAACTCACCACCATTGTAATAAATTGTGTTTGGATTAAATTTATAAAAATCATAATTTTTATAAACTCCTAACTCCTCCATATTTTATAAAAGCTCTTAGACTTTTATAAAGTTTATAAAAATTAATCAACCTACAACTAGTGAAATTGGGAGCCATGACATCTTGACAACACACCAAAATCCATTGGTTTTTAATGAGTAATTACCATGGGATTTAAGCCTAAACCAAGGGTCATTACCCAATAATTTAAGTATAAGGAGGCCACCCCCACACAAAATCCTTGCACCAACACCACTCCTCTCAACTCCCTCCCTCTTGCCTCCCTTGAGCCGGCCGAGAACCACCACCGGCCATCGCCGGCCGCCGCTACTCCGCCACAGCCGCCGCCATCCGCCACCGCCGGAACCGCCGCCAACCACCACCAATTTTCTCTTCTTCTTTTGTGAGTCTTCTAACTCACATTTCTCACATATTTCCACCCTTTGAACCGCTTAAGTCTTGACAACAAACAACCAAAAACACTTGAATGCTTGCATCTTGTTATGATCAACTAACAAAACTCTCTCTTTAACCTCCTTTTCTCCCAAGATCAAGCACCCTTTCTTGGCGTCTTTGAGACTTAAAATAACCAAGGGGTGTGGTGAAACACACTTGTGAAATCAAAAGAAAGTAATGAGTGTGCACCAAGAATCTTGCATTTATGAAATCTTGATTTCATAAGTTAGTTGATTTTAACAAAACTCAAGCCCCTTCATAATTTATAAAAATATAAATCCATGAACTAACAAATGATATGTTTCAAAAGTTACGCAGCGGAATAAAGGCATAAGTATCTTAGCACTAACCACGTGCTTTACAAATCTTTGTTTCAAATTCAAATTCCCAAATTTAGTTTAATAAAAGTAAATATCTTCTTGTGCCATGCCAACCTCCAGTGGATACTCTTCAATGATCTGCAAAAGTGAAAACCACACAAGCGTCAACCTAACGGTTGGTGAGTTCACAGTGGGCATGTCATGCATTGGCCCGGTCTCATAATCGTAATCGCGTCAACATATACATACGTAATATTCGTTTGTGAAAAGCAATGCTTAGTGATATACATCAGTTCATAATCATGTCGTATTTGGTAAAAGTATTGTCCGTAACATAGTTATCAGGTATGTACTAGTCTTGTATAATTAAAGTGCTCAACCGATATCGCGGGTAGCTAATCCGTTGTTTCCATGCACTAAGGAAGTTTGTACCAAAGCTGACCATCAAGTATCGTAGAGGCGGAGCCTTCAGCCATTTTGTTTTGCGGACATACGTCATCGCGGCTTTGCCTCCCCCGTGTCCTCTCGGGATCACGGTCAGATAGGCTGATATTGTACCTCCGTGCACCTCCAGTGTCACGAGGCGGAGTTTGTCAAACTCCAGTAGATCTACCCAACATCCCCTCGCTTTACAATTAATGGCACAATTAAGTTGAGGACTTTTTCAGTTAAAAGGCAATCCTTAGAAATCATGTGATATCATGTGGTTTAGACTTTAACCTACACTAGCCATATTAAAACGGTTTACTTTGGGGTTCTTATGAATCCCGAAAACATTTTTCAGTCTCGTTTTTAGAATTAGTTGTTTAAGTAATTCACAAGTGTTTCCCATAAAACACTTCAAGTTCATCAAGTAGGTGCATAGCACTCTAAGTTTTCAGTTTCATCAAGTAGTGCATAGCACTCATAAAGTTGTCAGCATTGTTTTTCATTAGGTTATTCAGTGTGTCCCAAACGGGCTCACAGTAAACGGGTTAGTGACACTCACCTTGGGTTGCACTGCTACACTTGCTATATAATCCAAGTTTTGCTTAACGAAGACCTATGAACACGTTTAGGTCTTAAGTATTAGTTTGGTGTCTAATCTTTACTTAACGTCACTATGGCCCATAACATAGCACGTTGAAACTATGACTCGACATAACGACACACGACACCGATGGTTGATCATAAACAAGGGTTCATATACATCAGAAATCAAAGCATGTATCATCATAGCATAATCATGTAAGTCATGGCATAACATTCAAGCAAATTGCACAAGTTTGGATTCTGGTCTCAGTTTCGCTATCAGTTTCGCTAGGCAGTTTCGCTGTGTGCACGGGCAGCACTTTCGCTAGGCAATACCCGATGACACAGTTTCGCTAGGCTAGTTTCGCTCGAAACTGTTGGCACAGTTTCGCTAGCCTAGTTTCGCCCGAAACTGGTTTGAACTTTCGTTCAGGGAATTTCGCTCGGTAGTTTCGTCCGAACAGGTCTGGTTGGTTTACCCGGCGACACTACAGTTTCGCTCCATAGTGTCGCTGGTTGAAGATATGCATAATTTCGCTGGACAGTTTCGCCCAGAGAACATAACAGTTTCGCTGGTCGCGAAAAACTTACGGATCAGCCTAAAAATCAATCTAACAGCTTCCATATTACATGTAATTCATTATCTAGCATGCCTAGACATTTACCAACATCAAACAACAAGATTTAACACCTTAAACATGGGTTTTCACATCCAAATCACCAAAAACACATTTTTGACCTAAAATGACCTAAATAGCACAAATCTCTATCATGGTTGGATTTCATACGTAAAGTTGCAAACTTTATAACAGATCTAACATCCCTAAGCAACATACTAGCAGATCAAGCAGTTTCATGAAAGTTTAAGCATGCTTTTTAAGAAAACTCAAAGAAAAGGCATAAAGAGAGGTTTTGGGACTCACGATTCGATCAAGGAATCGAATGGATGTTGTCTTGAGGCTGAGATCTTGATGTTTTGTTGTGTTTCTCGACTGACCAAAATTCCAGAAGTGTGTGTGTGTGTTTTGGAGAGTATGGTGCAACAAATGAGGCAACTAGGGTTTTATGGGTTTTATATCAGAAGCTAGTTTCGCTGGCGCTCGCCGGGCGAAACTGGCTCTGGTCACGTGTTAGTCGATTGGCTTAGCTGGCTACCGGGCGACACTACAATTTCGCCCAGTAGTTTCGCTGGAAGCCAAAAAGGCAAATTTTACACTAAATCATGCGTTTAAATCACATTGCACATAATAACAATAAATAAACAAACACATAACACATATGGACGGGTTCGGTGATCAACCAAAGGTCGTGGACATATTCGGCCTAGTTAAGCATTAGTTACTAAGTTAACACTTATAACGTAACTAACGGAATTGTCTAACGGAAGTAAACCTTGAAATTCTCGGATGTCACATGATATATCTAACTTATGTGACTAACTTGTCCTAACACAAAGTGTTAGTTGATCTTTATATATTTTATGTCCTAACATGAAAATGTTAGTTGATAGTTTATTATTTAATGTCCTAACATGAGAATGTTAGTTGATTGTTATTTATATTTAAAAGTCCTAACACCAATGTGTTAGTTGATTGTTTATTTATTTATAAGTCCTAAAACAATGTGTTAGTTGATGGTTATGATTTATGTCCTAACAAAAAGTGTTAGTTGATTTATTACAAATCATATTATGTTACATGTTAAAACAAATGAATCTCCTATATAAGATGAAATGATATAAACAAAGTTACATATGTAACTTATGACATAAATGGTTAAAATAAATAAAGAGACAAAAAGAACTTTTATAGATTTTATTTCTAAAAATGGAAAGAATAAATTTATGTCAAATGATTAATTTGACATAAATTCTTGGATTTATTACAAGTTTTACCTTTCTAAAACTTTTGCTATAAATGAGCATTTTTTTCTATAAAAAGTCACTTGTGAAAATTAAATATTTTTGTAAAAGGATTTTATAAAAATATATCAAAGGCAAGCCATTGACTTTAAATGCTTATATGGATTTTTATGAAATCAAAGTAACCAAAAATGGACTTACGTTCGTTAGAGATTTTAAATAAGATCAAGTTTTTATAAAGACAACTTTATATAAATCCAAGCGTCGTTACAATGTTTTGAAAATGTTTAAGAAAGAAATAGATATTTCTTGACAACAAAATGTTTAAACGATTTCAAGACTATAAAATGTTGTAATTTAAAATGAAGCTTAAAAATCCCTTCATGACTAAAATAAAATAAATAATTATTTTTGTCAAATAATTATTTACAAAGGATTTCCACTATGTTTTATTCACCAAGTATTGTTAATCATAACTATTAAAAATAATTATAACTTGCATGATTAACTGATAAAAATAATAATAAACATTATTATTCGTCAATGTTTAAAACTTGGTTGAATTGTTAACGGGCATTCCAAACAAATACAAACGGGAATAACATCAAGACTTGACCGGTATCATTTGGGTGGCTTATGTTACTCAATTGATCATAGACCTTATGCAAATGTCTTATTCATCTAAATTAGGACGTTACTTGCTACCGCTACTTCACGGTTCATTCATTCATCTGCTGATTCTGTGAGTTTCACGGCCCCTTTTCCTTTTAACTGTTTTATACCTTGGGGGAGAAATCATGAAATCTGATAGATGTTTTTACTTAATATTATGGTTTATCTGTTAGCCGTATGACTACTTGTTCTCTTACTGATTGCCCAACTTGGTACATTATCGTTATAAACGTTTGTACAACCGTAATCCCACCATTAATTGATTTCAATTAGTTCTGTACGAAACGATAGCTAGTGAATAGATCTATTTGGGTTGACAACCCTGCCCAGTTCGGTAGCTCCGATCCTGACTCCGTACATTGTCAAGGGGCACACGTCAGTTATTCTGCTCTGTTTAACATCTCTGGGCAAGAGATGCCGGGTGGGTAAACCGTTAGTATTTGAAATCAAGGTTCAGGTGAGATCATACAACCACAACAATAAACCCTGATAATATTTAAGTATACCGAAAACTGTTTTACAAATGTTTAACTGATAAATCCTAAACCTGTGAACCTCACCAACTTTATGTTGACCTTTTAAACTCATGATTTCTTAGGTAATTGATGCAAACACCGGAGGACATGCAAATGGGGCTTAATCATGCTATCGGACCTGCTCTTGGAGTCATAGTCCCAACTTATCCCAATAAACCGTTTTATGTTTAACATTAATTTAGACTTTATGTTTTCCAAATGTAAGACATTATCATTTCCACTATCTTTCCGCTGCAACTGAAATGAAGAAATGTTTTATGAAGTTTAAATTATTAGATGTTGTTCTATGTATCCTCGACTATGATTCCATTCTTGCTCACACCCGACACCGTTGACCGGGGTGTGACAAGTACATTTGTGCCCAGTACATACTTTTAAATACTTAGATTTCCATTCTATGACCAATTTCACATGCATGCATCTAATTTACCCTAAATGCATAATTTGTAAACCTTACCTCAAATAGAGCTTTCCTTCCATAATCTGAGATCAATACCACTTCCTGATCTCTTCAACAACCTCAATCTACCTCTTCATGTAATGATCTAGGGGTCAAAACCTTATTCCATAACTTTACCAAAATAGTAACTTTTATTACTTGCATATATGATCCATGACTTACCTTTGTGTTTCTCTTGGATCCTGAGCACAATGGCAACCCCCAAAGACCTTGACAACTTCTGTAACAAGATAACATTAGATTTCTTGCACTAAACACGCACTAAAACTCAAGAGTGATGATTTGAAGCTTACCTCAAAGATTCAAGCCTTGAATCTTGATCTCTGACCAAAGCCACTTCTAGAAACCCACTGGCCGTTCAAGATCACAGGGAGAAAGAGATGTTGCTGGTTTTGGTGAGCCAAATGACCAAATTCTGGTCAAACAACATTTAAATACATTGGGTGCAATACAGTCATATCGAGTTTAGTCGATACGACCGTATCGCAGCATCTGAATCCAACGGATCTCAATCCGAATCGGTCCGACCGCATCACTTTAACATCTTATGGTACACACCACGATACTGGCGTATCACCATACTGTGATACAGCTGTATTTGGCCAAATACTTAGAAGAATAATTGTGTTCTCTTTTCTATTGATCTTTTAACAACCATGCTTCGATCAGGGTTGTTACATTCTCTCCCCCCCCCCCTTAAATGAATTTCGTCTGCTCTCGGTACGTTCTTTTCATGTCCTCTTCCGATTCCCAAGTAAACTCAGGACATCTATGCGTGTTGCATTTTATTTTGACCATGGGCACTCGTTTCCTTCACAACTTCTTCACTATCCGTTCAACCACTTCAACTGGTTGCTTAGTGAAGTTTAGTTTTTCATCAATCTGAATCTCTTCTACTGGAATTACGAGCTTCTCATTTGTCAAACATTTTCGCAAATTGGAGACATGAAAGACATTATGTATCCCACTGAGTTCTTCTAGTAATTCTAATTTATATGCAACGGTTCCTACTCTTTCAAGGATTTCAAAGGGACCAATGTATTGGGGACCCAGTTTCCCTCGCTTTCCAAACCTAATGGTTCCTTTCCATGGTGAGACTTTTAAGTTTTAACATCACCTTGTCACCGTAGCGAACTCTAATGGTTTACGGCGCCTATCCGCATAGCTCTTTTGCTTACCTTACGCTGCATTGAGCCTTTCGTGAATCTGTTTAACTATTTCCATCGTCTCTACTACCACCTCTGGTCATGTTAATTGACTCACCGATTTCGGACCAACATACCGGTGTACGATATTTCCTTCCATATAAAGCTTCGAATGGTGCTGCCTTTATACTTGAGTGGTAGATGTTATTGTAGGAGAATTCCATTAACGGAAAATGGTTATCCCAACTACCTTCAAACTCAATAACATATGCGTGTAACATATCCTCTAAAGTTTGAATCGTTCTTTCGCTTCGCCCATCCATTTGGGGATGATATGTTGTGCTCAAATTTAGTCTCGTTCCCATTGCCTGTTGAAAACGCTGCCAAAAGCGAGATGTAAATCTAATATCTCTATCCGACACTATGGATAATGGTACGCCATGCTTAGTAACACTTTCATCCACATACAGCTTAGCCAATCGTTTTCACACCCCCAAAATCCACCTGCGGAGTATCACCGCATTGGGAGCATGACCGACCAGGCTCTGAGTCTCCAAACACACCAAACCATCTATATGCATGGTAAAACATTTTAAAAGCAAGTTTTAAAACAACCAAGTTTAACAGTTTACGTCCAAGGTGACGAAAGATAGTAAATGTTTATACACAATGCAAACGCGAATGAAATATGATCCTAACGTGCTCCTTATCTCTCCTAAGGACCCGAGAAGAAACATGTAAAGTGTCAACGCGGGGTTCATGAATTCACGGAGTTAAGTAAGTAGATAAACATCATTTATCTAAAAACAGTAAGTTAACCGGTTACCCTCAACGAGGTGTAACCAACCCAGGAATCACACATCCTAAAAAAGATAAGTTGCACATTATATACTTGGGTTAGCTAGACCGCGACAGTTATAAACCCATAGGATTTCGTGACCCCCATTCCTGATAGATTTATGACTTTGCCTTCCAGCCATGCTATAATGCCGAGCATGACCAATTATTAGGACAATATAGTACCCGAACCTCTCCCCCGAAGGGCAAACAGG
Organism: Deinandra increscens subsp. villosa; assembly: GCA_039602395.1. Classification (NCBI taxonomy): domain Eukaryota; kingdom Viridiplantae; phylum Streptophyta; class Magnoliopsida; order Asterales; family Asteraceae; genus Deinandra; species Deinandra increscens. The sequence continues at coordinate 68,332,044 of JBCNJP010000003.1, forward strand.
GGCTAGAGCGACTAGCTCGAGCAGGGATTGTCAAGCCCAATAGATCTGTTTCACATTTCCCTGTTATCTTTCGATACTAATGGTGCAAGTTATTAATGGAAGGACTCCATAGGCATGTTTTCTTCTATTGTTTACCAACTAGTATCTAAAGTAAACGTTTTGCATTTCTCAACAGAAAACATTAGCATTTCTCAATAGAATCATTACTACATGTCTTCCCCCCCAAAAGCGTAATAAGTTAAAAAGTGGGGTCGTGAACTCAACTTGGGTACAATTTAGTAATCCAAATAGTCAATTCTTGACAAAAAGACGGTGAATCCTCCTAGACTTCACCTATAACACATAATAGTGTGAGTGTTGACCATGTTGATCGACTGTCCCAACAACGCGCGAACAATAGACAAGTTGACTCGACAACACATTGGTGATCAATTTAGGTTTTCTAATATTTATACTAACACGTATATCACATATAACATATTACATCACGATAAAAGTTAATGTGTCGCAATTTACTACGAGTTATCCCGTGCGTACGATGCAAGATCGACGGGGCGATCTTACAAAGTCTTGTCATTTCACCGAGCTAGGAGACTTAGGACTTGTACACACATACAATGCATAATTAATTTGACCCTAAGACACATAAGCAAGCAAACAAGTAGTCGATAGTTCATATGCATGCGTTACATAGATAATTGATTATTCTGGAAAATATATTTTTATTGCATGTAAGCAAATCTTATGACAAAAGCACATTGTTATCACATGTTAAGCCTCATGGATTCATGCTTAGCACATTTCAAGTCATATCATGGGTTCAAAATCACATGCATGCATGTTACATTGGCCTACTATCACGTTTGCACGATAAATCCACGTACATAATTTAAATAAATTCTTTCTCATGCAATAAATCATTAACATAAACCATGCAACTTTATCATAGATCCATCACTAATCAAGCACCTTTATCCTAGATCTATCATTCATGGTCATCAAAATCAAGTTTTTATCATAGATCTTACGTAAAGTTAGCAGCTTTATTGCATATAAACCCTAGATCTAGCATTATCAAGCATCCATGACAAGAATCACATGTAAAAATCAAACCTTTACATGCATGCAAGCTTCTAAACCATAGATATATTCATGGATCACCATCAACATCACAAAGATCATGTTTTTGCTTCCAAGATGCAAACTTTATCCTTACAAACCCTAGATCTATGCATGCAAGCTTAATATCATCATTAAGTCATCCTAGATCTGACATAAAAATCAAAGCTTTAAGTTTTTTTAAAGAAAAGAATCAAGCAAGATACAATATACTGGATGACTTATGATGAAACTAGAATGAAATGGGACTTGATCTTCAAAAGAAATAACAAAAAGGTTGAATCTTGGTTGGTCGTTTAGGGTGTAAGAATTGAGGTTGTGGTGGCTTAGGGTGTGAGAATGAAATGGGACTTAGATCTTTAAAAAGAATCAAGCGTGTTTGGTCGTTTAGGGTGTGAGAATTGAGGTTGTGGTGGATAATGATGCTTAAATAGCTGAAAAATTAGGGTTTGCTGGAAATCATGAAATAGGCCTATCGCCCCTTTCATACATATGAAACAAGCGCATCTCCTACTCCTCCAGTCTGGTAGTCTTTTTGACTTTTGTTCCAATATCGACGCCTACGGACTTAAAACATGACAGAGAAATGATTTGGTAAAGGTTTTAGAACATTCTATGTTCAAGATAGACAAAAATAATAAAAAGAGAGAAATAAAATGGAGGTGACCAGGTTCGAACCCGTGACCCTTGGTTCATGATACAGCGTCTTAACTGCTGAGCCCAAGAATCCAGTTAATTTTCCTTGATTAAAAGCAGTTTTAAGCACCACAGAGTGCAGAAATCAGTTTAAAGGGAAAAAATAGAAAAGTTCGGTTGAAGGAATCGAACCCCCGACCTCGCGCTTACACCCTATGTAACACACCACCCGGACAATCACGAGTTTGTGTTTTAATCGTCAGAGAAAATATTTAACACATTCAGACCGGGTGACATCTCCCTCACCATAAAAACCCTACTGTTCCGACACTATTTCTGGTCACCGGAAAACACATAGAGACGAAAATGACGTAGGCAAAACATTCTAAAACGATTAGGAAGTGTCGATTAATTACCTTGAATGCATAACGAGCATCGAAACGGAGGATGGCGATGATCCCGATTGAACCGAACACTCGACCCGACTTCGGAGATGGACTATGATACTCAACTCGCGGCTTGCGGTGCCAGTTGGTGTACGAACAGCTGATGACAATGACTACCCGATGGTCAACAGTGTGTGTACTTCTGTACCAGATTTTTCCTTTGGCTGCGGTGGTGGTCGCTAGGGGAAGGAACGAGAGGAAGAAAGAGAATGTTGTGACAGGGTGAATGATCAAATGATAGGTTTAGAATGGTTTAAACCATCGAAGCGGCTGGGATAAATGCTCGATCGGTTACCAGAAGTGGGTAAGGCCAACGGACGGACGGGTGTTTGATATAAAAGCCTTCAATTTTAACTTTGAGTAAATGGCAGAATCAGCCCCTCACTCATTTACAAATTAGGAATACGAGTATGTGGTAATGGAAATATCGATCCCCTAGTTTAAGTAAATAGATAACAAGTTTCAGAAATTACCAGATTGGTCCCCCAAGGTTTAAAAGGTGCTAACAAACTCTAACGGGGTTAACGGAGAATACTTATACGATGGATATATCTGTGTGTGACAACGCATATTCAACGTATAACATTTATAGAACATATATAAACCTTGTTTGTCACATAAAATCATAATAATAACTCCTAAAATATATATTTTTAAGTTCATATAAAATCATAGATATAAACTCATAAATATATATTGATTTCACATAAAATGATGAATTCGAAGCTATAGCAATACATATATAACTCGCATAAGCTCATAAAAGTTTACGTGTAAATACGTGACACATTGTCACATAAAATGATAGAATATAATGTGTATATATATGTTAGAGACCACATAAAATCATAAGTATAATCATCACATAAAATGACAAACTGTTCATGTGAAATCATAACATATGATTTACATAAAATCATAGAATATCAAACGCCTAGACTTAAAAGCATGCTCGTATAGTGATGATTACGCAAGCCCTAGTTGCTACGGTTAACACAAGTCAATCACATAAATGTTCACACAACATTTATAACAGTTTAAGTTCAGTTAAAGTCAGGAAAATACCTGAAAAGACGGATTGTCATAGTATCCCCTTGTTGAAGAATTTTCGTCCCGAAAATCGCATAACGTGGTTAACTAGTTGGTCACAAAATAAAAATTCTCAGTCGTCACATCATCCCCTTGTTGAAAAGAATCTCGTCTCGAAATTTAATCGGTGCCAACTGCCATAAGAGTCGATTTGACAGTAATGTATCGAAAGAACCCATATTTCCTACTCCAAAAAGAGTGATTGATGTTATTGTCAAAAATGTGTACCATATGTTGAGAAGATGTCAAATGCTTAAAGATTTTCAAAAGGAATTCAAATCGAAAGTATAGAAAGTGACTTCCTATCAAACGTTCTCCTACGAGAAGAGTTGAATAACCGCATTACGGGAATCATGTTGAGTGGCAAGGCCAAACAAAGTTGCATGATATATAAGTATCCAAAATCATAACATGTCCGAGTAGCCTTCAGCTATTGTACCCAATGCTGGGAGTGAGATTTCCATTTCATGTCTCATTTTCAGTTAAAGTGTTCCCATTTACCAATAATCCAAGGGAATTGAAGAGAAAGGAATTTGAGTATGAGAACAAAAAATTAGGTGTGTTTATAGTCAATCGGTGTTTGTTTAATAGTCCAAATTTGCCTACCAACTAGCAAATAGCATAGAATTACACAAGACTAATCAAGTTAACATGGGGACCCATTGGTTGATTTAGTACTTTATCGATTTATGACCAATTAAGTTCACATGATTCATAATAACATTCAAATTAACATTTCGTGCAACAACGATTCAGATAGCATACGAGTTTCTACAAAGATATCTTTTAAAGGTTAATGCAGTCAGAGCGTACTAGCATGCAATCTATCATGAAGATTTAACCATAGAACGCATACAATTGTCCCAACACCTTATATACTAGCATACGACCTTAACATGGCATATCTCTAACATATAAGTTCATAAACTAACAAACACAACTCATACGGGCAAAGTTGACGGGGCAACCACACATAGTCTTGTCATTCCCACCGAGGTAGGAGACTTAGGACCTTGTATGTTGTATGGTTTTCACACTCAATCAAGTTACTACATACACAACATGTTATTTTCTAGTTCCTAACACGTTTCATACACATAACTAATCATGCAATCCTACGCAACTTATGTCTAAACCAGCACTTCAATAATTAATCAGTTTCTACACCCTGAACATAGGATTAGATTCTAAAATTTAGCATGCATAAACACATATGTTTTGTAAACATTTCTCATGAGAATTCAGAAGTAAAAAAACTATTTATCACGGTTAAAATTGTTCAATAGTTGCTCACATACTAAATGCTGTTAAAAATTATTCAAGAAATAACAAAGACAATTAGGTTAAAATTCAAATTTGAGTTCAGTACAACATATCATTGTGCATATTACCTTGCTAAAAAATCTAAAAATCTATAGTGAAGATCCAACAAAATAAAAGTGTAAACTATAAGGTACCCAATACCAAAAAGTGCTCCGCAGGAATACGTATGGCATCAAGCATGAGAATAGCAAATAGAGGAAAAGTGCTAACGACTTAGTTCGTGAATTCGAGTAATTGATGGGATAGCAAGCTTATGATAGTCACAACTACACATTCCAAGAATGACATGTGAGTTTAAACTGGCACGTGTGAAGATACCAGCAGGGAGGATGCAAATAACGTAATAAACAGTATAAATCTCAGAGAGGAATATATAGTTTGCTTGACAGGATTAGGCAAGGAATTCACATATATAGATATTGAAATGAACTTGTCAACAATTATACAATCCAGTAAAGTAAGCGTCTCGTTAGGGAACTCTTCATTATTTAAGCTCACCATGGTGCCCAATCTCCTTTGTGTTCTTGCGCTTCATGCGTCATGCTTCCTTTCTTATCAAAACATCGGCTTAAATGGTCTTCAAAAGTAAGATAAGGCATAGAAAGGTTATAAAAGGGTGTCCGCGAAACACAAAACATCAGGATGTTTAAAATTGGCTTGGCTTGGGGTGACTGTACATATGCGTTTTTGCTAGGGTTCGGTGTAGGTTTACCACGGATCAAAAGATCAAATCGGGTGTTCCATAGAAAAGGATCGGGGATATCACCTTAGTGAATGGCAGAGAGTTTATAATAACAAAGCAGTCGAGCCAAAAGTAGTGTCCCTTAAACAAAATTTAACCTACTTCTTAACACATGCTTCTAAAAGTTGGAGTTGTCCATTCGATCATACAGTTTTTTCATTCATAAGAGGACAAATCTCAGGTTTTTAAAATGTTGATGATCTGAGTCAGAACTCATGTCTAAATCGTGGCGGGAAATTCGCTTTAGGAGAGTTTTCTTTTAGACCCGGACAATTGAAAACATGGAGTTCCATTATTTCGGGCATGTCTCTTTTGGTAGAAATATGTAAGGGATATCTGTAATCTCGAAGAAAGTAGCATTAAGTAGTTTTGTTGAGGACCTAGTCCCGTTAGATGGAGTTTCTCAAGATGAGGCTCCTGTGTATGACTCTAAAGTCAATCCTTGGTCCGGTAGTGGTCCCACATTCAACGTGCCACCAATGTTTATATAGGGTGTATCGTAGCTAACCCACCACATTACCAGCACCTTAAAGGCGTACTAGCTACCCACCATTAGTAGATATTAGTCAAACCACATTGGATATTTTTATCGGATATAGAGGACGTCAAGTTTCTCCCATACGCTTGAATGTAAAGGGGGCGAGCATTAAACCTCAATACGTTATGCAAACAGAAGGTGAAAGAGTTTCCATTCATAATACCAGTAAGATGCGTAAGGTTTGCTATTCTCGTGAAGATCATCGAGAGGCTTCCACACACAGTATGAATATCATAACGCTTCAGATTTCAAGACGATCAAAAAAATTTAAGCAGGCCAATAAGGTTTAAGTTGAAGCTGGGGTTCATCAATGAAAGTTTCTGAAAAGGATAAGAGAATCCGTGTACCAGTAGTTTGTCGAGCATCCCAAAGTTAAGTTGTAAAAACTCTTCTAAGCATACCATCGCCTATTCTTCCTTGTAGATAGTTGTTATGATAGGAGCGTTAATGGATATACAAAATGTAAGGATAACTTGGTGTACTAAATGCCTAAGAAGGGAAAATGCAGGTCAAAGGTACAATTAGCTATTGATAACAAGAAGTTCATGCTCGATGGGTATAAATAGGGTTTCCATAGTAGTCTCATCATCAATGGTGTTAACTAGTTGAAAAAACTAACCAAAAGTGTAACATTTTCCGGTTCAAAGCTTAAAAACTCATCCCAGACATAAAGGATAAAAGTGCGAGAATCAGAAATCTTTGGTCGTTAAATCACAAAAGGTTCAAATCCCACACAGGTTCAAAAGGTCAATCGGAATAGTCATTACGTTAAGATTGGAAGTCATCAGTTTGAAAATCAGGAAGGCTTTTCTCTAAAATTACACCCATTAGAGAGAAATATGCTTGCAGTGAGGTAATCAGTTTGTGCAACCATGAAGATGTTGCTGGAAACAAGTTTTGGTTCGCACAATAAAATCAGCAGTATGAATCTTCAGGGGGAAACGTCACAAGTGTTCTCAGCCAAGAAATATGTTCCAGTGCCCGTGATATATGATTCATATAATTCGTTTATCCAACATTGTCTGGTATTCGTCTAGTTAAGGTTCGTCTAAGTTGTCTCACAATCGCAAAAGTTCCAGAGACGATGTGGTAAGGTCATAAGAGTAAAGTTACGACTCAATATGAATACAAAACCAGTCAAAGATTTCGTCAAGAGTTTTTGTAGTGAAGAAAAAGTTATCATTAAAGTACATGAGTGAAACGATGTCCCTTCAAAACTAGCATTCATAATATGTTTCAAAAGAGTTCTCGAAGGGATTTGAATCCATATATAGGAGAGATAAGATCATGCGCGATAACGTTTACAAAGATAGATGACTTCGATCATCCAGTTGAGTTCAACATGTTTAACATTCAATGCCACGAGGGAAAAAAATTTACAAGAATTTGGTCTCAATAAGACCATTGGCTTGCCTAGTAGGATTCTCCAAGATTTCCATATACTGCAAATTACATTTACGTGTGCACCCGTAACTGTGATTTACTTTATATGATCACCCTAGTTCCTCTTACTTCAGCTACCAAGTATGGTGTGGTCACTAACCCATGGTTATCTTACCAAAATTTGTTTAAGAGACAAGTTTCGAGAGTAAAATGTTCGCTTTAATTAGAATTACCCACCAGAAGCGAGTTAACCAGAAATTTAGCTCAATAGGATCTGAATAGGGTTTATCACGCATACCGACTTGAACACAATATGGTACATAAAGAGAATACTTTAGTCGGCCCGCATTAGGTACCGCTGAGGTTATAAGAGTTGTTCCCAAGTTGTGTCATCTCGACGCACAATGTGATAGAAACGAGAAGAGGAGGATCCTAAAAGATCAAGGCAAATGTGAAAATGATCAGGGTAACAGAGACAGATACAAGTACCCCCATGGGAGTTGAGCAGTATATGCAAGGCAGGTATAACAAGAACTTCCTAAGTTATGGGAAAGGTTTAAGAAAAGGAAAAGGTACCACACAACCTTCCTAAGTAAGCACTCGTCCAATGTATGGGGTACTATGCCCAATCCTTCAGTCTAGAATGAGTATCATGATGCATGAGAAAAATATTTAAGTGCAACTAATGTAAAATAGTTACAGTCTAAGACGAATCTTAGTTCACTACAACCAATGGCTCTGATACCAATCTATCACAACCCCAAAAATCCCACGCGTGATAACGCATCGCAGGGAGCGTGACAAACCAGGAACGCAGTCCATTAGTTACACCAAACGATCAATAATAAATAAAAGGTTGTTTATTTCATTAAAATATAAATACAGAGTCTTACAAACGCGGAAGCATAAATACAATGAAAGTGTTAATGTAAAAACATCATCACCCAAGGGGACGTGGCTTTCTCAAAGACACTAAAAGGGTTTTCAAAGACTCATGCATGCGTACTCGTGATAATCGAACATCCACAGCCTGAGAAATAACATGCTAAAAAGTGTCAACAAAAAGGTTGGTGAGTTCACAGGTTTATCAGTTCATAAACCGTTTCAGTTTAATGTAAATCGACTGTTAGACAAAAGTCCCAGTTCAGTGTAAAACAACTGTTCATCGACAGTTCAAGTTCAAGGTTGATTGTTCAACAATAGTCCAAGTTCATGTTCAAGTTTAGTTTAAGATCAGGATAAATCATATACAATAGCTAGCTATGCTATTTTTAAGAATCTAGGCACGTCAATGTTAAACAGTTACTGAAGCTTGACTGATACGTTGCGTCTCGAAAGACTAGTTGTGCCTCGTTTTAAGAGGTATATAGCACCCGTTTGATATCCAATCGTGTCAGCGCGACTAACCCAGTTGGGGCTTGTCAGACCCAGTAGTACTACTCAATAATCTCTCGCTACTCCCCGTAATTAATCAGTAACCAAAAAGTGAGGACTTATTCCCCGTGCATTACCATTCAGGCGATATGATTATCAAAACAGTTTAAGTTCATGCATGTTACTCTCCCCCAACAGGAATAAAGTAGTTAAAAGGGGTCGTGAAACTCACCTTTGGGTGCACAGCAATTCCAGTTAAATAACAACAGCAATTAGCAAAAAGCAGGTCTTGTGTATCCTACCAAGCACCTAACGAGCATATTCACATAAGTGTGTGTTCAATTGAAAGTGGCTAAGTCTAGACAAATGGTGAATAACAAATTATTATCGAACTTCGACAGGTGAGCAGGATTGTTAAATCAAACGAGTTGAGAATGGCATCTCAAAAATAAAAAAGATCGTTAATATCTGATGATAAGTGCATTATAGGATTAATATCATATTTCCATGAAATCGAGTAACCAAGATGGTAATAAATATGCGTATTTATATGTTTATAAATATATATATCCAAACATACCAAAAATATCCATAATGAACCCACAAAGACATACCATTTACACACACACACACAATATATATATATATATATATATATACTAGTGGGGTACCCGCGCGTTGCGGCGGGCGACAGTTTATAGCTCGCTCTTTGTCTTATGTTCTTGCGTTCACCGGCGTCGACAATTTACAATGCAAGACAACTAGTAGCATGAATTGTTAATTAATTATCAATAAAAATTTGTGTCAATGTTACCAATTGACCATTATTAAGTTTTAAATTACTAAGAACGTAAAGTTTATGAACTTGGCAAACTTTTGTCAATGGTACCAATTGACCATTATTAAGTTCTAAATTACCAAGAACGTAAAGTTTATTAACTGGCCAAGTGATCATGAAATGATGCTTATGTCTATGAAGTGGCCATATATTAAGTTTCAAATTTGCTTAACCCTGACCATTGTTAAATTACCTTCTACTCATTTTTTTTCTTGAACAAGCTTTTTGTTATAATAAAAGAACAAACTACGAAGAACGTAAAGTTCAACAAGAAAAATTAGAAGAAAAGAAAAGTTATGAAAACCCAACCAATCAACCTCTATATTTCACCCACATAAAGGCATCGGACTTAAATTCTCCGACCACATTCACAAAGGATAAAATAAGATCAAATAAACTAACATATATATAAATAAACATCTTCAAGTTGTTTTAATAAAGATCTATTAAAAATCTACAAAGTAATATCAACAAAATATGAGAGAAGATGGATGGCAGATTCAACTTAGTATATTGTTTCCTTTTGGTGTCACCGATCCCAACGTACATCTGTAGAACGTTGTTTTTTCCGTTATTGTTGGCATCTCTGTGTTAGAAAATCCAGCTTTTGTAATGTACCTTTAGACTGAAATAAGGGGGTTTCTGTCACTAAAGGCTCAACTGGCTGTTCCTGGTGTTGGTGGAGCAGAGGCAAGTCTGAGTTTAATTCTGCAACAAATATTTAGAAGTTAGCATTTACCTTAGGCAAGTCTGAAATTTCATCACCAAGTTATATGCTCTTCTCTAATTTGTGTGACGTATCATAAGCCTTATTAAATTTTAAGTGATAAAAACACATCAACAAACTTGAATGGTTTATTGGTGTAAGCAAGGCATGAGAAATTAACTTTTTAAACTGAGCGCTACTCAAGCTTCCATTTGAACCAATCACCTGAATCAATATCTAGCATGTGTTACAAGGCATCTATGCATCTATCACCATTTGATCCGCAAAACCTCTTATATTCCTAATCTCCCAACAAGATGCTGTAATGCAAAACAACTGAGCATTAATAGATATGAAAATATGTATCAAATTTCAAGAGAAACTGTAAAATAAGATTCCTTACGATTAATCTTTATTCGCCAATACCATGATTCTAGAGGTCTTTTCTTGTGTATTGCAGGAAACTACAAGATTGCTGCAACATAGGTTTACATTTGGTCCATATAACTTGTGAATACAACACATACATACAATAAACATGGTTAAGTTGTTCTTGGAGTGTAGATTTTAAAAGTAAATTCACTTACTGTATGATGGTTATTTTCAAATTTAAAGTTGAATGTAGTAATTTGAAAAAAATCTGCCAAGTATGATGGTTATTTTCACATTTAAAGTTTAATGTTTCTTCCAAATCAAGTACTTACCGGTGTAGGTTTATTTTTTGTATTTTTTTGTTATCTCCACATGAAAATGTGTATTAAAGCACTTTTGCGTAGAAGGTAATTAAAAGCAGTGTTACTGACTACCTTAGTATTAGAAATAAAATTAGCACTCTCTGTTTTAATGAATAATATAAATACACATGTTTATATTTTCAAAAAAAACATATATTAGAATGTGTAGGCACGTCAGTTGTTTTACTTGTTTAGGAGCACCCTTATTGACACGATGCATTTTATTTTCATCATTAATGTATGTCAATGTTGTCCTCTTATTGGTTGGGTTGACTGGAAGGAAATAGACCTCTTATATATCCAACCCAAACTCATCACACCTATTTCAAGTTGTGCTTAACCACTCCTTTGAACCTTGTCCCATTTTGACCCATTGCCCAAACCACCATCTTGAACCTATGAGTTGAATGTTTGTCAAATTCATAAAAGCAACCAAAGTATTCAATTTACCTTTTGGATAAATAGACACCCATACATTTGAAGACTAAGTGTTAGAACATGCTCAGTGAGCTGGTTAGCCAAATTAAAGATACTTGAATTCAGTTACCTTGTGCCATGTTAGCATAGGTTTTTGCTGGAATAAATAATCTAAATTCCTGTAAACAGATAACTTTGAAACAAAAAATGATACCTTCACATAAATTGCAGCCTAATTAAGCTGATTGGATGCAATTTATAACGTATCTGCGACATTAAGTGAACCCAGTAGCTGATATGAAAAGGAGAAAAGCAGCATGTATGTACCTTCTTGTTGAAAAGGAACAGAGGCCAGAGGTATGTTGAAAAGGACTGGCGATTGGCGAACCCACCCAAATTCCCTATTTTTTACATTTTTAGGCCTAAACTAATGGTTGCGCACTTGGGCTTTTCTAAGTTTTCTGTGGGCTTTGAATAAAAACCCTGGATTGTCTTATTAATGTTTGGGCTCTTTTTTTAGTTTTTTTATAGATTTTTTTTGTTTATTATTATTAATATTAGTGATTTAAAAAAAATTAAAACATTTTTTTTTCTTTAAGTTGAGGGTCGGTGTAAAATTCTATGGGGTTCGGTCACAAAATTTTTTGGGGTTCGGTTCGTAAAAAGTCGGAGATTTAACACACCACGAAAAAAAATTCATGGGTGTCGGGCGACCATACCCTATCACCTAAGTACGCCACTGCGGTTGATGATATCATTTTAAAACTGTTGTATCTGAATTTAGAATCTGAAATCAACTATGTAAGATATTAGACCCATTTCCTTCTCAGCTATGGTTTATGTTTCGAGAAGAACAGCAAGAAACGTTTTTGGCTATCAGTTAGGTTTTGACTTAAACAGTTGATGGTATGATCTGTGTATTTACGCAATCAAATACCGATTGTGATTACATATAGTATCTTGAAATTAAATGAATTGACGACTTTGAGTTGGCCTGTCGATGATCTACAAGGAACACAAAGATGAGATAGTCAGATAAGGCATGAAAATATTTCATAATAATCATCAAACATACTTGATAATTTATATCCCGGTTAGATTCCTCAAATGGAGCTCCATCTCCTTCCCATGAAACCACCCCACCAAATGAAGTAATCACAAACAACAATGATTCCCATGATACCTAAAGAAAAAAGAAAATGCAGTGACATTTTATAGAATATATTATGATATAAAAACTTCACAATAAGAACATTGATCTTACCTCACAATCTTCTAAATCGGAAACTTAAAATGGAAGAGCAGGTATTTGAAATCCAATCATACCCAAACTTCAAAATAATCTTCAGGATCATATAAATTGGAATCTTAAAACGCAAACTCAGTTTGTTCTATCCAATTAGGGTTCATAGCTGGACGACTTCCTATTTGGTGTGATGAATTCAAGCTCTGAGATGTGGATTTGAGAGAGAGAGAGCCGCGGGCATACGACATACGTTTAGGTCAAAATAAAGAAGAAAATAAACCTGTTAAAAGAAATATAGATGCCTTCGAGCGACAATCAATGCCAATCACCGCCAATCGACGTAGATTAAACGGTGTTTGTTGAAAAAGGGGTCGGCGGTGGACAACGCCGTGATTCTGATGCGCGAGAAGGGAGAGATGAAGGGTGCTTCTGATGTCTGGATAGATGAGGAGCGTATATAGTGTATTCAAATTTCAAAAAACCCTTTTGAAATGTGGTAATCAAGAGGACATATACGGCTGAAGAAGACGAAGCGTGCTTCACAAAGGCGGAGATTACGGCTATCGAGAAGAGAGAGAGTAAATGCATCTTAGCTTAGCGTGTGCAGGGAGGAGAAGCGTGCTTCATGAAGGCGGCTCTTCTGATTCACGTGGTTAATTCCTGTTTTAACCTTACTTTTGAACCTGATTATTTGTGTAAGAATAGTGCTTTAATTTTTATGCTTTAAACACTTGTACATGATGCATAAATTTTTATACGCGTCTTAAGATTAAGGAAATTTCATGACTAAATTACCCTTTTGATCAATATGTATTATATATAGTAATAGATAGGGAAAGTTATTGTACAAAGGATAATTTCCGTGCAAAGTGTGCGAAGGCATCTCGGCCGCTCATATGCGGGCTTTTTTTATCTGACGGCGCTAAAAATGAAACACGCTTATTTAATTTAAAAAAGGACGCGGAGTCATTAAAAGGGGTATTAAAGTCTTTTCAACTTTAGATGAGACACGCATACGGAAAAAATATTTATGCATTGAACAAAAAACAACGCAGCCTTTAACCTTTTAACAAATTACGCATATTTGAAATAAAAATCACGCATACACGTTAAAAAAACTCCAAAAAAACAACCCTAACTGTCTTACACTTTAATAAATAACGCATGTATTCGAATAAATAACGCACCCTTACTTTTTAACAAAAATCACGCACCTATCTAAAAAAATCAACAAAAACACTAAAACCAGTATCCAAATCATGCAATTAATAAATTAAAACGCAAACAGAAAAACTCTTACAAAATTTAAAAAAAAGAACATAAGTTAAAAAAATTAAAAAATTGACTTTCTATAATCACGCATGTGGTTTCTATTTTAACGCATGAAGAAACTCGATATAAAACACATTACAACACAAACAAAAAAATTCTTACAAAAATTTAAAAAAAAAGAACATAAGTTAAAAACTTAAAAAATGACTTTCTATAATCATGCATGTGGTTTCTATTTGTGACGCATGAAGAAACTCGATATAAAACACATTACAACGCAAACATAAAAACTCTTACAAAAATTAAAAAAAAAACATAAGTTAAAAAATTAAAAAATTGACTTTCTATAATTACGAATGTAGTTTCTATTTTGATGCATGAAGAAAATCGATATAAAACACATTACCAGAATCACGCAAAAGATACATAATTAAAAACAAACGATGTGATGTAATCTACCGTCTATTTTAAATAAAAACTTTAAATTGACAAAAATGCCCCTTCGCGTCCAGAAAGAAAACGCAATGCGTCGACCTCTCCTTTCTTCGCACGCTTTGCACGGAAAAATGTCTTTGTACATGACGTAACGTCAGATTTCGAAATTATTTTTAAAAAAAACTACTAGGCGTTTTTTTGATTTTTTTTCACCATAGAGCTTGTATTAATGCATATAATCACTACAAAAATTTTAAAGAAAAAAAAATCGTTTTGTGGTAGTTTCCACGGTTTTTCCAACTCAAAGTGGTTTTCATTATATCCATCCTATATATATATATATATATATATATATATATATATATAGGGTAAGGATCATGTGAAAACATCTTTTATTGCGAAAACACGAAAACAAATATTAAAACCTCTATAACGTTTTCATACATTAATATATTTTTTTTAAAAATTTGCACCAAAATCCTTAAAATTATGTTATCTTTAGTTCTAGAAAAATTTTTAAAAAAATCAAATTTTTAAAAAAAATTATTATTGCATAGGTGCAATAATATTTTTTATTATTATTGCACATATGCAATAATATTAAAACCTTTATAACTTTTTCATATGTTAAATTTTTTATAAAAAATTGCACTATAAATCTTATAATTCTGTTATCTTTAATTTGGGATAAAATTTTAAAAAAAAATCAACGTTTTTTAAATTTTTTATTATTGCACATGTGCAATAAAAAATTATTATTGCACATGTGCAATAATATTAAAACCTCTGTAACTTTTTCAAACGTTAATATTTTTGATAAAAAAAATTGTACCATAGATCTTTAAAATTCTGTTATCTTTAATTCTTGAAAAAATTAAAAAAAAAAATTAATGTTTTTTTGTTAATATTACACATGTGTAATATAATTATTACGTATTATTGCACATGTGCGATAATAAAAAAAAAATCACGAAATTTTATATGTTTAATTTTTTTTCCTAGAATTAAAGGTGACATAATTTTAAGACTTTTGGTGCAAATTTTTTAAAAAAATTATTAAGGTATGAGGAAGTTATAGAGGTTTTTATATTTGTTTTCGTGTTTTCGCAATAACATCTTATTTTTATTTGATCCTTTCCCTCTATATATATAGTTATAGGGTGTCTACCTATCTACACTTATGGGGGTATGTACAATGAACCTCACCATATATATATATATATATATATATATATATATATATATATATATATATATATATATATATATAGGGTAAGGATCCTGCGAAAACTCGTTTTTTTTGCGAAAACCTAAAAACTAACACTAAAACCTTCATAACTTTTACATACGTTAATATTTTTCTATGAAACTTGCACCAAAAATCTTAAAATTCTATTGTCTTTGATTCTGGAAAAGAAATTGATATTTCAAAGAAAAAAAATTAGTGCACATGTGTATTATTAGTGCACATGTGCACTATTTTCATTAGTACTACACAAATGAGAATTGTCATGCGAAAACATATTGTTTAGGTTAAAAACATTTAAAAAAACTAAAATATTCATAGAACTAATGATAATTCTACATATGCACTATAACTATTAGTTATAGTGCACATGTGTAGCATAAATTTTAAAAAAATTTAAAACGTTAAACATATTTTTAGAGTTAAAGATAACATAATTATAAGATTTATGGTGCAATTTCTCTTTTAAAATATTAATGTATACGACACGTATAAAGTGCTTTATTATTAGTGCACATGTGCACTAATAAAAAACCACGAAAAACTAACAAAATTATAATGTATTTGATGCGATTTTTCTAAAAAAAAACATTAACGCATACTATATGTATGAGTTTTATTATTAGTGCATAGGTGCACTAATAAAAAACGACGAGACGTTAAAGCTTTTTTAAAATTTTTTCCAGAATTAAAGAACTCATAATTCTAAGGTTTTTGGTGCAAATTTTTTTAAAAAATATGATCGTATGAAAAAGTTATGAAGGTTTTAGTATTAGTTTTTAGGTTTTCGCAAAAAGATGTGGTTTTTACATGATCCTTACCCTATATATATATATATATATATATATATATATATATATATATATATATATATATATATAGGGTTAAGTTCAAATGAGAACTTTTTGTTTTGAGAACTTTTGAGAACTAAATCTCCACCACTAATTTCAGTTGTGGACCACTACAATTCATGGGAGGGGGTATATGTAAATATAACTAGTGGCTTAAAATGGTTCTCAAAGGTTCTCTCAACCAATTAGTTCTCAAATGATCCTCTCCCTATATATATATATAGTTAGGTTCAAATGAGAACTTTTGAGAACCAAATCTCAACCACTAATTTTAGGTGGGGACCACTATAATTCATTGGGGGGGGGGGGGTTCCATATATATAAACTAGTGGCTTAGAATGGTTCTTAAAAGTTCTCAAACCCAATTGGTTCTCAAATGATCCTCTCCCTATATATATATACATATATATATTGTATAAATGTTGAGAGCTCTAAATGCTCGTTTCATAAATATATGTATAGACGTCCATGACAAATAATCAAATATATATATCTTTATTTAAAAAAATTATGTTTTAAATAAGAGTTTTCTTATTGAATCACACAAGATTACAAGAACACTCTCTGGTATCTCTTTCTATAACACACACACAGAAACACACACTTAGCTAAACTAGTTATGTCACAAGTTCAACTATTTATAGTGTGCTAAAAACTGCCCAACGAACCAACTGGCGAACCATTGGTTCGTTGGCCAGTGAACCATTGGTTAGGACCATGGTTCCCTGCCTCTAGACTCAGTACAACGCACTCACTTAGATACAATACATGAGACACTCTGTAGCATAGGAATATGCTCTAACAAACTCCCCCTTAACATGTAGTGAATCTATGCTAACTAAACTCCAGTCTTCAATCTTCAGCATTGCTGCATCCGATCTTCAACTTGAAATTTCTTGTGAGAAATAGAGTTTGCATGGCTAGATCACTCTTAAATCATCTTTTGATCTTCAAGATCCATATGTAAAAGATACTTCAATCTCCCATTTCACCATGCTTGAGTCTTGACAACATAACTTGCAATTTCAGAAGACATAAACGCGATTTGCTTTTTCTTTATGAAAATTAATTAATCTTGGCACAAAACTTCTCTTCGAGAATCCAAGATATACTTTTGAAATTTGATTTCGTATCACATGTCGCTCGGTCGAAAACAAACAAGAAACAAAATCTTTTTGGCTTTTTGAAACTTTACATCAAAACACACACAAAATCTTTTTAATTTTTCTAAGATTATGCTAAAACACACCTAAAATCTTTTTAAAATTTTCAGATATGAAACATAGACGCAATACTGAATCAGACACTATTTTTTTCTTTTGCAAGAAAGATCACAACTTGGGATCATATTGAACATAACACGCTGAACTACACTTCAAGTTCAACTACTTTAGCACACAAGTCATGCCGATTGTTGGTATAAATTGTCCATCTTAAACTCAGGAAAAATCATACTCATAACATCTGGATAAGTTAAGGTATTGATTAGATTTGCTTTGACAAATGTACCCCACACTATCAGACATACTCAGATATGATTTGCTTATCACACATTGTGATTTCACTTGTGATTCAACACATAGTGATTGTATTCATGATATCTTCAACTATGTTCCATGCAAAAAGAAATAAGAACGTTAAATCGTCTAACTTAAGGTCGATCTTTCGATACGCAGATAAAGCCTCAGATTTAACAAAATAAGAAAATAAAAACAAGTAGAAATTGTATAATTCAACAACAATCAGGTCGGTCTTGTGGAGACGCAGAGAAAGTCCGATGAATTATATGAAACACCTGAGGGGTGGGTGTTAGCTTAGCTAACACCACTCCGATGTTTAAGTCACTATCGTGTGATAAAATTAATAAGAATGGTATTTAAATTGGGCTAATATACGTACCTTGTAGTATTTTGGCAGTGAGGATGCTTGGGATTCCAATAGGATTCCAAAGGGATTCCTATATAAAATAAGCTTTGAGGTGTATGGCATTCCGGGCTCTTGGTAGGGGTTCTCCTTCCATGTTTACCAAACGATATCCCCCTTTTCCTTCCTCAGAATCTATCAAATATGGTCCTTCCCACTTAGGTGCCAATTTCCCATCCGCTGGATTGGTAGAGTTTTGAAATGCCTTTCTCAACACCAAGTCCCCTACTTGAAATCTTCTTAACCTGGTATTCTTGTTATAAAACTTTGCCACCCTTTGTTGATAGGATGCCATCCGGATTCTGGCCATGTCCCTGAGCTCCTCAACTGTTTTGAGATCCTGAAGCAGAGTCTGGCTGTTGATTTCAGGATCCTGACAGCTGATCCTGACTGTAGGTAGCACCATTTCTTTAGGGATCACAACCTCGGCTCCAAACACTAATGAGAATGGAGTTTGACCGCTTGCGTTTTTGGGTGTTGTCCTATCTGCCCAAAGAATAAAAGGTAGCTCCTCAGCCCACTTGCCTTTCTTGGAGCCCAACTTCTTCTTGAGGTTGTTGATGATGATCTTGTTGCTGGATTCTGCTTGCCCATTAGCTTGAGGGTGGACAGGTGTTGAAGTAATCATTTTTATGCCCCATCTAGCACAAAAATTTGTTGTTCTTTTGCGGATAAACTGGGAGCCGTTGTCACATATGATCTCTGCCGGAATCCCAAATCTGGTAATGATGTTTCTCTTGATGAAGGATCTCACCTCTTTCTCTCTCACTTGCACATAGGCTTCTGCTTCAATTCACTTGGAGAAATAGTCTGTCATTGCAAGCATAAATACTTTTTCTCCAGGAGCCTTAGGCAGCTTACCCACAATATCCATGCCCCACTTCATGAATGGCCATGGGGATACTATAGGGTGCAGATGCTCGGCTGGTTGGTGTAGAATATTGCCGTGCCTTTTGTAGAGGCTAGATTATGAGGGTTGTAATATTAAATAAGTTAGGCTGGGCTTAGAGGGTTTCATTAGAATCATAGGCTAGTTTGCTATTGTATTTAGGCTAGTTTATGATTGAGTTTGGGTTTACTATTGGGTTTATGATCCACAAGGGGCCCAATAGTAAACCCATTGGGGTGCCTATATAAACCCCTCAAGACCTCCTCATTTCAGGCTACTGGTTTACGATCCAAGGAGGGAGGTCATAGGTGTTTACGATCGTAATCTCGAGCTAGAGAGAGTGAGCAGTTTACGATTTCCTTGTATTTGTACCCGACAAGTTTTCTTGTGTGCAAGATCAAGTTTTTATTGTTTAAATCATCGTTTTCTTGTGTTCTCTTCATCTCTATTCTTGAATCAATCACCTATGAGGATTCCGCACTCGTTTGTGATAGAAATATCGTGTGTTTGGGAGATTTCAGGACCTACAATTGGTATCAGAGCCAAGAATCTTAGATTCGAGGCTCTCACGATATTGATTCAAGTGTTTTCTGGGTTTGTGTTTGTGTTTTTGTTAAAGATTCGAAGGTTTTTGGTGATTACGACTGTTGCTGCTGCTGTTCTACGAGTTTTGGGGTGTTTACGATAGTTCCAGTTGAAGATCTTCATCATTTTGTGCGTTTACGACTCCAAGATCAGTTTTTTTGGGCGATTACGATTCGTACTATTGGAGTTTACGAAATTTCCAAGTCGTAATCGGTGTTTACGACTGTGTCTTACCGGAATCGCGGGATCGGAATCGTAGTTTACGATCTATAGGATTGTAATTGGTGTTTACGATCGACTCTGATCGGAATCAGTGGTTACGATTATCGGAATCGTAATCGGAAATCGTAATCGGGTGTTTACGATTAATTCAATCGGAATCGAGTGTTTACGATTATCGGAATCGTAATCGAAAATTGTAATCGGTGTTTACGGCTGTTGTCATCGGAATCAGGTGTTTACGATCGTAATTAGGCGTTTACGATCGTAATCAAGTGTTTTTCATCATAATCTCAGACTTTGGACGTTTGGACTTTAAATTTTTGTTCCCTAAGCTTTCGTAATGGATTCGGTTGAGAACAATGATGATTTCGCAGCTGAAGTTGACAATACTGAGATATGCCCCAATCCTACTTGTGCTCGATTAATTCCTGAACTTAGGCAAATCTGTAAAAATTTTCAGTCAGAACTGTTTGAGGTAAAATGCGAAAGGAGTTCATTCAAGGGTAGATGGCAAAAGAATGAAGAGAAGGTAAAAGCTCAGAAATTAGACATAGTGAAATATCGGAAACTAGCAACTGAGAACGCTTATCTGTATGACAACGCTAAGTTAGAAATAGCTGAGCTTAGTAAGCAGATAGATGACCTTAAGCATAAAAAACAATGAGTTGCAAGTGAAGCTTGATATGAACCAAATGAGAAGTAAAAGAATGCTTGATGCTGGAAAGGAATTGTCACATGCTGTTGTGACTGGTCAAGTTGGGAAACACACACCTGGATTTGGATCAGAAAAGACTGATAAGGCCTTGGCTGCAAACAGCATTATTCCTCCACCAGTTCCCAGAGACATTATAGGAATACTTCTTAGTGAGGAACAAGTTGAATGAACCGAGCTTGATTATAACTATCAGGTCGATCTTGTGGATACGCAGAGATAGTCCGATCATTTAAGAAAATAAAGAAAATCAAACAAGTTTAAATCCTTGCAAAATGAATACATGTTTACACAGTGACTTCTCATTTTCTTTTCACATATCTTTTTCAATATCTTGAGATACGCATCAAGATGTTGTCCACTTGGACAAGCATTAGTATTTAATGTATATCACATCTGAATACTTTCTGATTTTATGCCGAGCCTACCAAGCACATCAAACAATGATCTTATGGGTTTTTCAAGTAGTTTATCCATGAGTCAGACATGTAAGACAATGTACCATCATTTCCCAATTATATCGGATCAATTTCTCGTTTTTCAATGTTTTTGTATTTTCTGTTTTTCTCCCTCTCAAAATGAAAACTCTATTTTTGGATTTTTTTTCATTTTAACAAAAACACAAAGACACTATTTTTGGTATTTTCAATCCCCCCCCCCCTCCAAACTACATACGAAATGCATTAAAGAAAGAAAGTTGACCTTTCGACATTGATACCTTTCAGTTTTAGCTTTCAGAAAAATTTAAGTTTTGAAATTTGATATCACTTGTAATTTAAATTAAATCAGCGGAATACTCCTCCATCAGCAAATTTTCAATCACCGATAGGTCTTCTAGAAGTACTTGCACACTGATAAAACACATCAGTTTATAAATGACCCGAAGCGAATTGCTTCTGGTCGACTAGTGTCCTGGTTACCTTTCGAAACCACTTTAGGTTTCCAAATTTGTTGTGTTGGTAATTTAGCATTTGATGAATCGGTCACAGTTGATTGTGCCGAACAACCTACATATGGAACATTTTGAAACTTAGGAATAAATCTCCTTCGATTTTTAAAAAAATGTAGGTTTATATTCATCAAATACTCTGCCATATTCGTCAATGAATCTTAATTTGGCAGATTTACCTACAAAAGGAACTTTTTTCTTGTAAGTAGAAGCAGCAGGAATAGGACAATCTTGTGCCAGATGCCCTTTGTGTTGGCAATTATAACACAAGCGATTGTTTACATTTCTCCTCTTTTGCCTCTACAAAGCTTCACAAAAATTAGCATCTCCAAAATGATCATAAAATGTATCATATACCTGAAACCGATGATCATGAACCCATTTTGATGTCCGGCTCTTAGGAGTAGAGTTAGATCCTCCATAAGAAAATTTAACAGATTTCTTCTTCTTGTTCATTGGATCAACATTCTTCACAAAAGCTACAACAATTTTCTGAGAATCAACATAATGAAGTGGAAATTCCTTGTCAGAGAATATTTGTTCCGAACCCTTAAGCTTGTAAAATCTCTCGGGTTGAACTTTTTCAGCTTTAAACACATTTTTCTTCACTTGTTTCAAATTAATCTTCTTCAAATTTTGTGGCTTTTAAGTTTTAACACCACTATCTACAACAATCTTCTGCTTAAAACCCAAACCTGCATGTTTACCAGAAATCTTCTCTTCTGACTCGGATGATTTATGCCCGTTCTTTGCCAAATGAGAAAATTCAGCTTTCACTTTACCAACATCCTTTTGTTGATAGAAGATAGTCTCATCAATGTCTGTATGAGAAATAATCTTCTTTACAGGAACAATTGTTTTCTCTTCTTCAGTAAACGAAGAACCAGACACAAACATTGACACCTTAGGAATCTCTGATTTCTGTTCAGCTTTCTTTTTTCTTTTTCTTCTTTTCTCCAGATTTAGAATCAGAAAACTTTGAATAATCACATTCTTTAACTGTTTCTTTGACAATGTGGACAACTTTTTTTTATAATAGCAGGGGATGGAACTGTCTTGTCAAAAATTTTCTCAAAATTCTCATCCTTAGCCAAGAAACTGGTGAACAATTGAGAATGTGTGACCTTATTCAACTTACGATCTGCATCAATCACTCGAATCTTCAGATCAGAAATTTTTTGTTGTGCTTCAGCTAACTCTTTTTCTGTTCAATCAACTTCCTGGCATCACAATTTGTTTCTGATTTCTGTAATCTCAGATTATCCATCTCATCTAACAATTCTTTCTTTACTTTATCTTCATTCCTTTTCTGAATGTCAATGTTTGCATTTAACAGCTTATTCTCCCTTGCTAATTCCTTCTTTTCTTCTAACAATCTTTCATTATCATCATGATAACCTCTTTCTTTAGCAACGAGTTTATCAGAAGTTTTGTTGAGCACATCAAGTTTAATCTTTGACTTCTCAAAAAGATCGTTGAAATCAGCTTCAGTTTCTTTTGCTTCTAGCTTCCACTTTTTAACTTCTTTAGCTAACTCATCATTTACTTCAGATAACTTTGTAAATTTCTGTTCAAAATCTTTTTCAACACATTGAAACTTTAACTCTTTCTCAACAGCTTGGACTTGAAAATTTGAATTTTTTTCCTTTTGAGATGACAACTCTTGAAATAAACCTTCCAACTTTGTATGTTCATTACCCAATTCTTCTATCTTCTTTTTGTAATCAACAACCAACAACTCATTCTCCTTTATCAAACTTTGAATCCTTTTATCTTTTTGTGCTTAAAATTCACAAACTGATTGATAACCACTTGTTTCAGATCCAGAATCACTCTAATCAATTTGAACCATAAATCCATGTTGCATTTCAGCTAACTCAGCATCAAATGAATCTACAGGACTATTATGAATTGCAGTCAAAGCAATAGGAGTTTCAAATTCCGTTGACCAGTCATATTTGTGACCAGATTGTGAAACTAATGCTTTTGGATCTGAATTATTTGCTGAAGACTTTGATGAACAAGCATTTGAAATTATTCATATTCACGAGCAAAATGTCCAAAATTGAAACATTTTACCTTTAATTTGTCTAACCCAACTTTTCCATCTGGATTTAGACTTTTGAATCCTGTTCTCTTCCTGTACCTTTTAGCTCTTTATGCTAACAAAGCAAGTTGCCAATTAATATCCATCTGTTTGAGATTATCTGGATCTATCTGATTAACATCTTCTTCAATCAGATTAGTCGTTGGCAAACCTCCATTCAGAAGTCCATAATATGAAGATAACAATACAGATATCAATGCCAAATATTCATCAGGTGTTTTCGCAGAAAATGCAGTCTGACTTGCATGATTCGGAATGGTAAAATTACACCCTCTTCATGAATTTGAATTTTCTGAACCTTGTTCAGCAACAAATGCTGTTGGAGTAGGATTTGATGAATCACTTCCAAAAGATTTAGATTTAGCATTGATGCTTGCCGAATTTTGACCATGATACAATTCAGGATTTTGCAATTGAGTAGTTGACTTGTTTGAAGTCATCATTTCCATTTCTCGAGCATGAAGCTTTCCTGTTAAATCATGAAATGATAATGTTGAATATTCTTTGTCATGAGTAACCAATAAAACATAATTCTCCCACTTTTCTGGTAATGCTTCTAGTAGTTTCTCCTTCAATTCCTCTTCAGTCTTCTCTACATCAACCACTTTCAATTCACTTATCAAATGTGAGAATCTGGATACAAGAGCATTAATGTTTTCTTTATCATAGGTGTTAAATATTTTCAAATTCTTTATTCAGCACTTTTCGTCTGCTCTTTTTGTATTGATCAGTGTCTTCACATCTTGCAGACAATGCATCCCATAACTGTTTTGACTTTTTGCAAGTACTAAACTGATACAATAACTCTGCAGGTAAAGCCATAGTAAGATAACTATAAGCTTTCTGTTCCAGTTCATAACTTTTCCTTTCAGTAGATGAGAAATCTTTCAATTCTTTATACTCTTCTCCGTCAGTTGGTCGTGTGTAAAGTTTTTCAATTGGTATCCATAGATCAACATCGTTCGTACTGATATAAGCCGAAAACCTTCGTTTCCAATTGTGATAGTCTTCCAATTTCAATAATGGGAACTTTTTGCCTTGTTGCGATTTCGTTATCAAAGTTCATCAGAGTTTGCATCGTGTTTTGCATAACCGCAAATGCTTGAAAATCAGACATCTTGTGATAAACTTTTCGGTATTGAAAACTTCGATTGCAAAAATGGAGGTCTTAAAAACGGATTTTTGAGGGTCGAACCGGAAGGTACTAGCCGTAAGGCAGTAAAAGTGTGATTTCTCTGAGACGGTCGTTTTGGCTGGTATTAGCTCCCGTAACTCCAAACAGAACTCAAGTTACGTCAGTTTTAGTGAACACTACTTTTTTATCAGCGAACCAAACCCTTTCTAGCAAACCAAACCGTTGACCAGCGAACCAAACCAGAAACGGACCAGACCAGTAGCGAACCAAACCAGTAGTGAACCAGTGAACAGTAACGGACCAGAATGGTACGGCGTAACTGTCTGAACGAAGTATCTACCAACGAACCAAAAAATTCATCGAACGAACCACGAATTCATTCAACGGACTAAGATATTCAAATCAACGAACCATTAGCGAACCAAAGAAAATCGACTGAATTTTTGAGAATTTGACGTTTTGAATCGTGAATTGCAGCAGTAGGCAACGAAAACACACTAGGAATGTTTTAAAATCAAGTTTGACATCAGAAACACTCAGAATTGAAGAAAATTGATGAAAAATTAAGAAAAACCCCAACTTTCTCTCACTAGAAATCCGAATTGATCAATTCAAATCAATATAGCAACCTGGAATTGCTCTGATACCACTTGTAAGAGCGTGATACGATCTTACTGCTGATAGAATCAATCGATCTAGTGAACATGAGAAAGTATATAAGAGTTTTCTTATTGAATCACACAAGATTACAAGAACACTCTCTGGTATCTCTCTCTAGAACACACACACACACAGAAACACACACTTAGCAGAACTAGTTATGTTGAACTAAGCAAGTTCAACTATTTATAGTGTGCTATAAACTGCCAAGCGAACTAACTGGCGAACCATTGGTACGTTGGCCAGCGAACCATTGGTTAAAACCATGGTTGGCTACCACTAGACTCAGTACAACGCACTCACTTAGATACAATACATGAGACACTCTGTAGCATAGGAATATGCTCTAACACCTTGCATGCGTAACGAGCACCGAAACAGAGGATGACGATGATCCCGATTGAACCGAACACTCTGCCCGACTTCGAAGATGGACTATGATACTCAACTCGCGGCTTGCGGTGCCTGCCGATGTATGAACAGCAGATGACAATGACTACGCGATGGTCAACAGTGGGTGTAGTACTTCGCCGGATTTTTCCTTTGGGTTGCGGTGGTGGTCGCTAGGGGGAGAAGCGAAAGGGAGAAAGGGAGTGTTGTGATGGGGTGAATGATCAAATGATAGGTTTAGGATGGTTTAATCCATCGAAGTGGCTGGGATAAACGCTCGATCGGTTACCGGAAGTGGGTAAGGTTGACGGATAGACGGTTGTTTGATATAAAAGCCTTCAATATTAACTTTGAATAAATGGCAGAATCAGCCCCTCACTCATTTACAAATTAGGAATACGAGTATGTGGTAATGGAAAGATCGGTCCCCTAGTTTAAGTAAATAGATAGCAAGTTTCAGAAATTACTTGGTCCCCCAAGGTTTAAGAGGTGCTAACAAACTCTAACGGGGATAACGGAGAATACTTAAACGATGGATATATGCGTGTGTGACAACACATATTCAACGTATAATGTTTATAGAACATATATAAACCTTATTTGTCACATAAAATCATAATAATAACTCGTAAAATATATTTTTTTCAAGTTCATATAAAATCATAGATATAAAATCATAAATATATATTGATTTCACATAAAATGATGAATTCGAAGCTATAACATTACGTATATAACTCGCATAAGCTCATAAAACTTTACGTGTAACTACGTGACACATTGTCACATAAAATGATAGAATATAATGTGTATATATATGTTAGAGACCACATAAAATCATAAGTATAATCGTCACATAAAAATGACAAACTGTTCACGTGAAATCATAACATATGATTTACATAAAATCATAGAATATCAAACGTCTAGACTTAAGTGCATGCTCGATAGTGATGATTACACAAATGCTAGTTGCTACGGTCAACACAAATCAGTCACATAAATGTTCACACAACATTTATAACAGTTTAAGTTCAGTTAAAGTCTATAAAAGACCTGAAAAGACGGATTGTCATAGTTTGCACGCCTTACGGCGTTTGAAATAGTGAGTGGGTTTAGCAACTGTAACATTGATGATAGAGTTAGCATCAAGGACTCACTGGATTAGGATGGAGAGAAGAACCACCACTTACCAGGAATCTACTGGGCCACCTGACGGTTGCGGCGACGATTGTCGCGACCCATTCTGAGAAAATGAGAGAGAAGTGATCATGAAACAAAGGGTATAACAGGGTGAATGATCGATTCGGAATCATGAGAGTGAGAGACATCATATAGGACACTCAATATTGGAGTGTCACAACGTGAGTGAATATGGTAAATCATAGAATACCGAGAATCATAAGAGGAAATAGCAAAATCACCGACACATAAATCAAGAAATTTGGTTGAAAATACACTTAAGACACAAATGATTGAGTATAATATTCTTGTGACCGTGAGGTGGTGTGACTCAGACGATCATAGATTATTGAAAATTTCCATATTGACACGAAAAACCACAAAATCGAATGATTTTTGAAAAAAAAATACGGAATGGCCCTCATTTCCCGAGTGGGTAACTACAACCGTGCCTGATCAGAGTAAGATCCTAGTGATTGACATGATTTGGCCTAATAAGTTTCGACACTCTCATCGAGGTGTCCTAGTTGAGCGCCTGGGTCCGTCAATTCGAATTCGTACACAACGCTTTGCTTAGTCAGAGACCCCGACTACCGGTGCTTCCACCCTTCCAGTTACTACACGTCAATCACTATGGCCCATTTCTAACGATATCAAAAAAATCAGAAATCAATATTCCTAAATGGTACGTAAGGCATCATTTCTAAGGAAGGCGGCTAGGAAGCATCAAGTGATTTGTGTTCAAGTGTGTGCTAATTAACGGAAACAAAGCAATTGATTGAAATAGGCAACAATTAAGAAGCAATTTATTAGACAGAATAAGCATTTAGGCATATTGTGCATGAGGCACTCATGCAGGACACCTAAAGCATAAGTCTAGGTCAAACCAGTTCTAATAACCTAGATCCCTATAGCCGTGGCTCTTGTCACACCCCAACCGACAACGGAATATATCGGGGGTGCGAAGACTGCCCAGAAGCACACAACACTAAAATTAGGTTGCGATATTCTTAATGATTACCCATTTCATAGCAAATAAACAAAACATAGAATCCAAGTCATAACATACGATAATCAGACATAATAGCATAAACTAAGCATAAGAGTCTATTATTTTATTAAGTCTCTCTAAAGCCGATGCAACCCTATGGTGATGATATCCAAGTCAAACCGCATTACCTGCAACATGTTTATAAACAAAGTCAACTAAAATAGTTAGTGAGAATTCATAGGTTTAATGATAACGTTCAAAAGCATGCTTACATGTGTTTAATAAAATGATAACTGATAAAATGGTAAGTTAACGTAATCAAACCCTTGAGAATTAGGCTTCCAATCACAAGGCGCCACACACGAGGCAGGCCAAGTGGGCTTCTCAGGCCAATAGATCTATTACTGTAACCCCAACATGTTTAATGTTAATAATTACGTTCATAATCGTTCAATCTTTCATCATTCAACCAATCAATCAATACAATCATACAAGTTTCAAATAATCATCGAGCATAGGATACGCATGTGAAAATAGAGTTTTGATAAATGATACATGTTGCACCCCAAAAACATTTAAGTAAAAAGGGGCAATGAAAACTCACATGATAGCGAATGCGTCGAGAGTAAAACCGAAGAATAGCAGCGCAAATCAAATCCGGAGATCGCCTTTACGATTGGGTGTGGTGGAGAAAGCACCAACAAATAAATAGATAAATAAATAAATAAGTATTTAAACAAATAAAACATGCAACTCTTCATGACATGACGGACTCAATCGGATATGCGACTCGTTGGTGATTTATTTAAGTACCAATATGAGGGTTTAGAATAATTAAATGGGTCAAACCTAAATCTAAGTCAAACAATTAGCAATTAATTATTTATTTAACTATAAAACCTTATGACGTCACAAATCTTGATTAATTTCTATAAAATCTAACTCGTTGGTGATTTATTTAAATGCCATATGAGGGTTTAGAATAATTAAATGGGTCAAACCTAAATCTTATGACGTATTCAAAAATTAATTCTAGGCCACTCTAAACATATATAAACACCATATAAATTTTCAAGTCATGATTCAAACCATTACCCACTAAACTATACAAAAAGATTTATTTTTAATTCCAAAAATCCTAGTTAATTTAATTTAAATAATTAATCAACCAAGATTTCACTTTAAGCATGGCATAATCCTAGATCTAGGTCCAAAATCATATTTCCATGCAAAAATAATACTTTATAACTTTATTACCAAGATCTAATTGAGATCTATTTATGAGAAATCAAGAAAACATAAAAAAAATCATCATTTTTTCCTCATAAAACCCTAGATCTATGATCATGATAGTGATTCGTCCATCCTAAACCCTAGATCTACCTTTAAGATCATGTCCATATCAAGATTCAAACAATGATGATTATGTATAACTTAGATCTATGAAGATCCATGGAGAAATTTAAGAAAAAAGTAGGCTTTTCAACATAAAAATCAACTTTTTATCATAAGAACCCTAGTTCTACTAATTAAGATGAATCCTTATGACGAATCATGCATAAAAATGGGTTTTTTTCAGCCCTAACTTAGATCTAACAATATCTATCAAGATCTAACAAGTTTTCAACAAAAAGTGTAATAAAAGTTTATAAAAATCAATAAAAATCACATCTTTTTGCATGAAATCACTAGATCTAGTCTTGTAATGCAAGATCTATATTTAGAATCACATAAAAATTAGATCTTGATGATGGGGGATGAAGGATCCAAGAAGATGGAGGTTGGGTTTGAGAAATCTAACATTTTTGATGAAAAACTGAAACTTTTTTATGCTCAAAATTACCAATCTTGGCCTCCAAAGCTTCAAGAATCTTGATCCTAGATGATCTCAATCGTTTCTAGGGTTTTAGAGTGATTAGGAATGGGAGCATGGAGGCTAGTGGGTGATAAGTTCTTTAAATACCCGCAAATTAGGTCAAAAAAATGAAATTTGCGACATTTTTCGGTGGGCGGTATGCGACGCGTGCCTAGGAAACTGTCGCAGTATGCCACATGTTTCTGGGGTGCGTGCGCGTGCTGTTTTGCTCCAGATTTTGCGTTCTAGCTCCGATTCGACCCCGTTTTCACCCAAATTCCTCATTTTAAGTTTACCATCATGTCAACCACATTTATTCCACACAATTTAATATAAAATATGTCCTAACGATTAATGGTTGTTAAAATATCATACAAAATGCATTTTTGGTCGGTTTTGTCATTTTTCTCGTTTTTAAGTAATTCACCAACGTTTTACGATCCGATCAAGTGTGTGATGACTCATGACATGGTTTGTGATCATATGACTCATAAACATGATAAAATTGATATACGAAGCTCAAAAATGTGATCTCCCACTTAAAATCAAAATCGCGCGAGATTTACCGAACTTTCACCGTTTTCGTTCTAGACCTTGGATTCACACCAACCTTCACTTATATTTACTTGTGTGTGTATCTAGTATTACACACAAGTTTCATACATGTTTAGATTGATCAAATTCCTGGTTAAACGTAATTTAGCGACGTGATCGCGTAAAATCCAAAATAAAGGCAAATCGAACTTCAAATCGATCAATAAACATGAAATGGATCCAATAACATAAAATTAGAATAATAAACATCAAAATTGATCAATACCCATATATTTGATTATCAATCATCGGATCGGGTTACAAAACGGATAAAATCGGATAATCAGAAAACCCGAAATGTTACAGCTCTAAATTAACCAATTTGTCACAGCCCAACCAACAGCGAATACGTCGGGGTGCAATGATTGTCTAGATGCACACAACACTAAGATTAGGTTGCGATATTCTTAATTAATACCTATTTCATAGCATAAGACAAAACAACGATCAAATATGATTCAGAGCGTATAATTCAAATACAATCATGACAATAATATAAGTCTTAAATTTATTTAAAGGTCTGTCTAGTCCCATGCAACCTATGGTGATGAAATCTAATATCAAGCAGCATTACCTGCAACATGTTTATGAAAAGAGTCAACTAAAATAGTTGGTGAAAATTCATAGGTTTAATGATAACGTTCAA
Organism: Deinandra increscens subsp. villosa; assembly: GCA_039602395.1. Classification (NCBI taxonomy): domain Eukaryota; kingdom Viridiplantae; phylum Streptophyta; class Magnoliopsida; order Asterales; family Asteraceae; genus Deinandra; species Deinandra increscens. The sequence goes on from JBCNJP010000003.1 coordinate 68,363,279, forward strand.
AAGCATGCATACACAAGTTTTTGAGAATAACTTGATAAAATGATATAAAGCATAAAGTCAACGTAATCCAACCCTTGACAATTAGGCTTCCAATCACAAGATGCCACACGCGAGGCAAGCCAAGTGGGCTTGCCAGGCCAATAGATGTATTACTGTAACCCTGGCATGTTTAGTGTTAATAATTGCGTTCATTGTTCAAAATTCAATCGTTCATCGTTCATCATTCATGGTTCAGTCAATCAATCTACACAATCATATAGTTTCAAATAGGTATCGAACATAGAATACGCATGTGAAAACAAATTTTTAGAAAATGATACATGTTGCACCCTCAAAAACATTTAAGTATAAATGGGCTATGAAAACTCACCTGATGAGAAGACACGATTGAAAGAAAGACACCACGCTATGAGGAAGATACACCCGATGATGACCTTGACAACCAAATGATATAGAGAAATAAATAAATAAATAAGTGAATGGATAAGGTTCCATGACTTAAAAATGATACATCAAACACAATGGGAAAACACGGCTTGGTGACTTGATGTGGTAATACGTACGGGGTCGATTTGCCAAACAAAGGGGGTCAAATCCTAGTCTAAGTTAAAGAAAGTGAAACATACATTCATCAATTGGTCACATGATTATCTAATTCCATGGAATTTCAATAAAGTCAAACAATAGCCAAAAGTCACACCAGAGTCAAAAGTCAAACTTAGGTCAAAATTATGGGTTTATCATGCAACACAATCGAGATCTAGCATTCTAAAATGATTAGACTTTAGATCTACACATCATGACAATCATTTCCATGGTAACATACATGATCAGGCAACAAAATGATAGATATTCATGATGAAACCCTAGATCTAGCATCAAAATAGGCATTTTGCATGGTAAACCCTAGATCTAGAATGATTACATCATAAAATACAACTTTTAATAATTACATCACTAGATCTATACTTTAGGAGAATGCATGGTGTAGATCTAGTACAATAGCATCATAAAAATCCAAACTTTACACCCAAAACCCTAGATCTAGTCATTTAGAGCATACTTCACATGAATCTCAACATATTGGAGCATTAAAATTCAATCCTGATATAGCAAACCCAATATCTATGACATATCAATGATTTCCCATGATCTAATCTTAGATCCATAACCAAAGCAACAACTTTCATGTAGATCCATACACTAAATTTCATGCAAAACATAGATCTATGGAGATTTCATCATAACCTCTTGTGAGATTGAAATATCATGCAAAAAGATGGAATCTTTAATCATAAAACCCTAGATCTATCAAATATATCATAGATCTAAGCATTAAAACACATAAAGTTCAGATCTCGATGGAGAAGAAGAGAAGATTCAAGGTGGTAACTTCATGGTTTTGAGATTACATACCGAAAGGGATGAAATTAGCTTGACCCTAAGCAAGAAAGCTATGATCTTGGGCCTCAAGTCTTCAAGGAACTTTAACTCTAGGGTTTCAGCCGTTTTGGGGGTTTTGAGAGTGATTTGGGGCTGAATGAGGGGAGCATGGTGGCTAAAAGTGTTTAAATAGTGAAAAATTAGGGTTCTGCCAAAAACAGGCCTGGGCGTACCGCCCTAATGTATTAAAATCAGGGCGTGCCTCCCTAATATGAAATTCAGGTCTTAATGACCGATTCCTCAATTTGAGTGCTCGGTTCTTCGTTTTCTTATGTTTTTTAGTCCCATTTTCACCCAAATCACTCAATTAACCATCCAATCATGTTAACCACACAAAATCCACACAAAATGAATATAAATACGTCACGTAATACATAAGTATGCATAAATTAGGTCAAACACACGTTTTTAGTCGGTTTTGGCGTACGTATCGATTTTGGGCAATTAACTAACGTTTCGCGACTCGATCAAGTGTGTGATGACTCATGACATGATAATTGATTGTTAGACTCATAATTGTGTTGAAATTGACATACGATGAACAGATGCGAGATTCCCGGTAAACGACAAATCGCGTACCAAAATCGTGTAAAAACCGAAAATTGCTCTATTTACAATTTGTGACATCCAATTTGATTCCAATTGATAGCAATTAAGTATTTGGTTTCGAAAAACAATTATAAATCATTTAGACATTTTAGTTTTGGTATAAATACCCAAAAATTCTCTCGGTTTTCAATAATTTGCAAATCGGTAAATCGTCAAATTTCAAAACGGCTCAGATTTCTCTATCGGGTAGATTGTAAATGTTACAGCAACCCCCAAAGACATTGACCAGCTTTTGTTAACAAGATAACATCAGATTTCTTGCACTAAACACACACTAAAACTCAAGAGTGTGATGATTTGAAGCTTACCTCAAAGATTCAAGCCTTGAATCTTGATCTCTGACCAAAACCACTTCTGGAAACCCACTGGCCGTTCAAGAACACAAGGAGAAAGAGATGCTGCTGGTTTTGGTGACCCAAATGACCAAATTCGGATCAAACAACATTTAAATACACTGGGTAGAATACGCGCGTATCGAGTTTAGTCGATACGGCCGTATCGCGACATCCTAATCCAACGGATCTCGATCCGACCCAGTCCGACCGCATCTCTCTAACATCTTAAAGTACACACCACGATATGGGCATATCACCATATTGTGATACAGCCGTATTAGGCCAAATACTTAAAGAATTCTTGTGTTCTCTTTTCTATTGATCTTTTAACAACCGTGCTTCGGTCAGGTTTGTTACGCAAAAGGGGTGGGAAGCCAAGTTTCACGACCTCCATCTCTACAAACTTGATTGCAGAATGGTGGTTTACTAAAATAGAAATGAAGTAGATGGCACTCAGTGCAAACCTGGTCAGAGAAGAAGTAGAACGGTGGTGGTGCAACATTCTTCATGCGACTTGAGATAACTAGTCGGTTGTGTATTAATTTACTTAAATACCCCTTAAGTTTATAAATAATCCTTTTTAATCTTACTCATTTACATAGCTAGTTCCTTATGTATAAGTTGACTTAAATACCCCCTGAATTGACAGACAACATGGATAGCATTAGGACTTTAGAGTGAAATAATAAAAATTCATCTTGATAGGTAAAGTCGGGTTAAATGAATATGGGCCACTCGAAAGTTTTGTTTTTGTGAAAAAATTTTACTGCTTGAATAGGTCTTAAGTTGAATAAGAAATGTATGGGTTAAACCGCAACCTTGATTTTTAGCTAGCTATTAAGGAGTCGGGTTTTATTTACCTTTCTGTAGAGACCTAGAAATTGAGGCTTTTGCATTAGATGTATTTTGGGCTAATTAGTACTCGAAACGTAATTAACCGATTGTCTTATTGATCAACAAAGAACAATTATAATCAGTATTCACTTGGAAACAGACTCAGAGAGAACACTTAAGAAAACACACACTTAACAAAGCTTAGACTCTTAGAACTCTTTAGATCAAAGCATAAACTTGTTATTTATAGTAGCTGGCGATCTCTGTCGGAACCCTGAGTTCGGCAGGTCCGAACCTCAGGTTCGGACCAGGTTCGGCCAAACACATTTTGGCTTGAACTTGTTCCTTGACTTGTTGTAACTCGATTCTTCACACAACGCACATATTAGGTATCAACAAACTCCCCCTCGTCGTGTGCAGTATCACTTCAACATCTTCAAATTTGTATCTTCAATCAAGCTCCCCCTCAAATGTAGAATCCGTCTGTCCAACGAAATGAATCTTCGAACAAACTCTTCTTCAATTGAATTGTAACTTGATCTCGAATACTTGACGATGTTTAGTGTATCTCTGGTCTTTATCAACAGCTTCAGAAGACTTGAAGTTGTGATATCTTGCACTTTAGCAACCTGCGTAATCATTTAAATAATCTTGGCGCAAAACGTCTCTTCGAGACTCCAAGATATGATTTTGAAACTTTGATATTGTATCACGTGTTGATCAGATTGAAAATAAAGCAGAAGCAAAATCTTTTTGGCTTTAAAAAAAATTACATCAAAACAATTCTGAAATCTTTTTGATACTTTTCTTGAAATAAAATGAAATGCAATACAGAATTAAACACTATTTTTGGTATGAAAAAGATCACTATATGTGATCATATTGAACATAACGCACTGAACTACACTTCAATTTCAACTAATTGAAGCACATAAGTCATGCTGATTGCTAGTATAATATGTCCATCTTAAACTCAAGCAGAATCATACTCATAACATCTAGATATGTTAAGGTATTGATTAGATTTGCTTTGACCAGTGTATCCCACACTATCAGACATATTCAGACATTTTCTTTTTCCTTTTCTATTGCTTTTTCTTTTTATGTGATTGCACTTGTGATATTTCACAACGCATAATGTTTTTCATGATATTGTCAACTGTATTCCATGAAAAAAGAAATAAGAACGTTAAATCGTCTACCTTAAGGTCGATTTTTTGATACGCATATAAGGCCTCGTATTTAACAAAATAAAGAAAATAAAACAAGTTGAAATTGTATAACCCAATAACAATCAGGTCGGTACTCCGTACACGCAAAGAAAGTCCGATGAGTTATACGAAACACCAAAGAAAATAAAGCAGAGCGTCAAACGAACAACGATCAGGTCGGTCTTGTGGACACGCAGAGAAAGTCCGATCGTTTGACAAAATTAAGAAAATCAAAACAAGTTTAAATCTTTGCAAAATGCACACATGTATACACAGTGACTTCTCATTTTGAATTTCACACTTATTTTTCTTTTTGTCATGAAATATGCACCAAGATGTTATCTACATGGTCAACCATTAGTATTTAGTGTATATCACATCTGAATACTTTCTGATTTGCCGAGCCTACCAAACATATCAAACAATGATCTTATGGCTCTTTCATCTACTCTATCCATGAGTCAGATACGTAAGCCAATGTACCATAATTCCCCAATGATCAATTTCTCACAATTTTATATATTGTGAATGTATTCACCTTCCTTATATATTTGGCATGTATTCACCTTTTCCCATAACATGCTTTTTCTCAATTATCCCTCGTTACTTTACAATTCTCCCCCTTAAAATGAAAACTCTAGTTTTGGATTTTCATTTTACACAAAAATAGGACTCTATTTTTGGGTTTTTGAGAAAATATTGTAAGCAAAGACATTTGATCAATCAACATGGATAGTTTGCAATCTTAGAATTCTAGAAAATTCACAGGTTAGAAAGAGATATCATGAAGTTTAAGTTAAACAGAATATTCCTCCATCAACAACTTTTCACTCGACGATAGATCTTCTAGAAGTACCTGCACACTAGTCAAACCAATTAGTTCATTAATGACCCGAAGCGGATCGCTTCTGGTCGACCAGTGTCCTGGATTTGCGTAGAAACCACCTTAGGTTTCCATTGTTGTGGTTTTGGTAATTCAGTTTTTTTATGAAACAGTCACAGGAGACTGTGATGATGAACCGACATTTTGAGTCGTTTTAAAGATTGGAACAAAATGTTTTTGTTTTAAGAAGAATGTAGGCTCAACGTCATCAAAAACTCTGCCTTGTTCATTAAAGAAGATCGGTTTGGCAGGTTTACCAAAAACTGGTTTCTTTTGATACCGCTGAGGTGAATCAACAGGCAGTGGACAATCTTTTGCCATATGCCCTGTTCGGCGGCAAATATAACATATTCGTTTTGTTTTGTCCCACTTTTGAGGTACCTGCGAAGAACAACAAACATGAATATCTCGAGCATGATCAAAGTTAGAATCATATACCTGATGGCGATGATCATGCACCCATTTTGATGTGGGACTTCGAGAATAAGAACCATCAGAAGAACATTTGGCAGTTTGCTTCTTCAAGGTTCTTGAATCTGATCAGAACCTTTGAGCTTGTAGAAACGCTCCGGTTGAACCTTTTTAGCTTTAAAGACTTCCTTTTTCACTTGTTTCATCTTTAGTATCTTCAAATCTTGAGATGAAGGTGATGCCAGAACCTCCTCATCTTTCACATTCTTAGCCTTAAAACCCAGACCAACATGCTTTCCTGAAATCTTGTCCTCTAAAGTTGAATTCTGGTTTTTATCCTTCGCCAACCTTGAAAATTCATCTTTTACTTCATTTAAATTCTTATTCTTATAAAAGATCATCTCGTCAAAATCAGGTTGAGAACGAATCTTGTCACTTGAAGTAGCAGATTTCTCATTGTCAGCAGATAAAGAACCAGAAACAAATTGTGGAGCAGGGGAAATCTCAGATTTCTTACCCTTCTTCTTTTTGTTCTTCTTGTTTTTCTTTTTCTGTACAACCTTCTCTTCCTTTTGAAACAATGATGCAAATTTTGAATAATCACAATCTTCCACTTGTTCCTTCACATCTTTGAATGATTCTTTGATTTGAGCAGGAGGCGAAGCTGTTTTATTAAACATCTTTTCAAAATTTTCATCCTTAGCCAAAAAGCTTGTGAACACTTGTTCAACAAGCGCTTGGCATCAATGACTTGAATCTTAAGATCTGAAATTTCTTGTTGTGCTTCAGCTAACTCCTTCTCAGTTGCAATCAATCTCTTGGCAACTTTATGAGTTTCAAATTTTTGCATGCGAAGATTTTCCATGCCTTCAAACAATTCTTTCTTCAGTTTATCTTCATTTCGCTTCTGGATCTCAAGATTTGTTGTTTGCACCTTATTAACACTAACTAATTCTCGCTTCTTATCCAAATATTTTTCCATAACTGCTTGATAACTTGCAATTTTAGCAGCAGATTCTTCAACATCCTTTGTCAGTAGATCAAGTTTAATTTTTTATTTGTCAAACAAATTCTGAAAATCAGTAGCAGCATCCTCTGCTTCATCTTTCCATTTCTTGACTTCATTCACCAACTCTTCCCTTTCTTCACAAACCTTTGCTTTTGCTATTTTAACATCCATTTTACCTTGTTTAGAAATTTCTATCACTTGATTCAACAACTTGATCTCTTTAATCAAACAAGCATTCTTCACATCCAGTTCCTTCTAATGTTCCTTAGAAACCTCCAACTTTGAACTAACCAACTGGAGTTCTTCAGAAAGTCTTTGAATTTTCTTAAAAAACGAAGCGTTTTCTTTTAATAAACTTTCCAAATTTTAAGTTGATTCATAGGAACTTGGTGTTGAACTTGTATCTGAATTAGTATCAGAACAATAATCTTCTTGATGATCATGAGTGACAATAAAAGCCGATGAATCATACCCAAATTGTTTTCCCCAATCATAAACAGCATCATGTTGAACTGTTAAAGATGTTGTCTTGCTTGAGTTACTAGAAGATGGTTGAGAAAAACCAGGCTTGCTTGACTGAGAGACACCAGACTTGCTAATATGTGCCTGTTGACATTCCCGAGCAAAATGTCCAAGCTTTGAACATTTGTAACATTTTAACTGTGACTTATCAAACCCCAATTTCTCATTAAAATCAGAAATATTTCTTCCATGTTTCTTGAAAAACCTTTTTTATTTTTGACTTAGCATACCAAATTGCCAAGACAAATCCAATTCCTCCAATTGATTGTCATCAAGTGCATCCAGATCATCTCGAGTCATTTTTGCATCACCAACATTCGATAACCAAGCCAAACAATGATGAAATCAAAGCAGCAATCATTTTGGCATAATCATCTGTTGATTCAGCAGAGAAAGCATTTTGACTTGATGAATTTGGAATTGTAAAACTACAACCCCGTGATGAATTGTTATCTGAATTTCTAGAACCTCCAGCCATGAAAGCAATACTTGGTGCAGAACTCACATTTGGCTTTGCTTTAGCATTCATGCTTGCAGAATTCTCACCATGATACAACTCTGGATTTTGTAGAGTAGCAGTTGATTTGAGTTTACCATTTCCATTTCCCGAGCATGAAGTTTTCCAGTAAGCTCGTGAAATGTCAATGTTGAGTATTCTTTATCATGAGTGAGTATCAAAACATAGTTTTCCCATTTTTCAGGCAAAGCTTCCATAATTTTCTCCTTTAAATCAGCATCAGTTTTCTCAATCCCAACAACCTTCAATTCACTTATCAAATGTGAAAACCTTGAAACAAGAGCAGTAATGTTCTCATTGTCATAGTATTGAAAATTATCAAATTCTTTATTCAACACTTTCTTTCGACTTGATGCGTAGCATTATGTATATAAATAAGATAAATAAAATTCGCTCATTTAAATGTATTTTTAATTGGAAAATCATGAATATGTTTCTTGTTCGGGCTTATAATTTAAAATTCATTAAATTTAGTGCTTTAATGTTTAATATATAAATTCTATTGTTATTTGGTGGGTTTTTAACTTAAAATTGATAAATATTTAAATTCCCCATTTTAATTAGTTTTTAATATTGTTTTATGGTGATTTCTATGAATTTGGTGCTTAATGGTATTTATATATGAAATTTAGGTAATCGGTGTGTCCGCGGTGATTTTAGAAGAAGTCTGGAAAAAACGAGAGCGAAAACGGAGTCCGGATGCAAAAGTTATGGAGAAAAAAAGAAAAAAAAAATAAATAATAACATTCAGCAGCAGCCCAGCTCACCCCAGCAGGCCCAGATGTAGGCAGCAGCCCAGCAGAAGCAATCCCTGGCCCAGTCTCCACCCCAGCAGGCCCAGATCAAGAGTAGAAGCAGCCCCATCAGCGAAAAAGGAAAAATTCGCTGGAGGCAGGGACCGAACCACTGACCTCTAGCTTAACCAGCGAGATGCCCTACCACTCGCCCAGGAGCTCCTTGTTGTTGATACCCTGTTTAGTATAGTTTTTATCTTGCGCCTCAGTCCGACCTAGTTTTAAAAAGAACCCACCTGATGCTGAAATTTCGCGACGGACCTAATTTTTTTCATATAAATTCGTACAGGAGCCGTCATTTGCACAGGAGAACACCCCATAAACCTCAGAAAAACCCTAAAAAATCATTTCTAAGATCTACAACTTGAAAGGGAGATTTAGAACTCAAGATTGAAGCTTTTGGATGAAGAAATTGAAGATCTACACATTCTTGGTTCCCAAATTCATCTAGAGGCTTGATTTTCTTCCCTTTTCTTTGTATATTTCAGATTATGAACATGCTAAAGATTGGATTTTTAGTTGTTTTGATGATGTTTAGTGGCTAGATCTTCTTTTATCACTTGGGTTTGATGAACTTAAGCATGATTTGACTTCTTTGTTTGACTTTTCAATATGACTTGATGTAATTGTCTTTTAGTTCTGTTTTGGATCCTTTGAATGATCATATATGCTTTGTTAGCTTTTGTTTGAATCATATGATGTGGGTAATTTGATGTGGATTGAAGAACTTCAACCAATTTGTTAAATTCCTCATTGTTGATCTTTGACTTTTATAGTTTTAGGTTAATGCATGATCCGATGACCATCTACATGATTGTATGATTCAGATTTGGGGCTGATCTTGTATGTATTTGTGTTGAAACTGAGTTGACCGACTTGATTTTGCACATTAGGTGGTTGTTAGACATTGTTTGGTAAGTTAGAACACTTATGACCGTAAGGTTTTGACTAATTGTTTCGTGTTTAGCATTGCCTAAGATTCTTAGGTTTTCAAGTCAGTATTATTCACGTTATAGGGCCTACTTAGGAAGACCTTCCTTGTGTAATTCTTGTTGCGTGTGTGTTTGGTTAGCTTTGACCGAAGCAACTAGACAATTAGGCAGTTTCTTTCAATTTTCTACCTGGACTTTTAAATGGGATTACCGTGGTAACTAGGATGTGTCTATAGTCTAGGTTGCCTTGGTAGTTATCATTTGCGGGGTAGTTGTCATATTGATTAGTCAGATTGGAGCTCAAGGTCATGCTTAGAGGATTCTTATCCGAGTGATATCTGTCTCATTACTGATTTTCATTCTTAGATTATGTTGCTTTGTTCCTTAGTTGTTTCTAGTTACTTGCTTATCTAATTTTTTTTTTTGTTTATCTAAATTTCAAAAGATTTTCGGTTAAATATTATCAAAGTTCACATATCGAGAGCCTGCATTGCATCCTTGGATTTGACATCCGGGTATTTACCGATACTATTCTGCATACGATGGGTACACTGCCCTACGCGTGTGTTTAGTCACTCGGGATTTCCCTTTTTGACTTGACCGATTTTTGATAGATACTTCAGCACACGTCATGACTCTTCTTGTAATCATCATTTCCTTCGCATCTTGCTGATAGAGCATCCCACAATTGTTTAGACTTCTTGCAAGTACTAAATTGATGAAGCAACTCAGTGGGTAATGCCATTGTAAGATAACCGGAAGCTTTTTGTTCAAGCTCGTACGATTTCCTTTCAGCAATATCAAAGGTATGAACTTCCTTGAAATCTCCTGCATCAGTCAGGTGTTGATAAAGTTTCTTGATCGGAACCACAAATCGATATCATTCGTACTTATATAAGCCAAAAATCGTTGCTTCCAATTCTGATAATCTTCTAACTTCAACAACTTGGGAACTTTCTGACTTGTTCCAATTTCATTATCAAAACTCAACATGGTTTGCATTATACTTTGCATTGCAGCAAATGCTTGATATTCCGACATCGTTGAAAAAATTAAGATTTTGAATGTCCGAACTCTATCCGAACCTCAATACCTAGTCCGAACCTCCTCCGAACTTCAAACAAAACGTCGAACTTTGTCCAAACCTTTCCAAACCACGCCGAACTCTATCCGAACCTTACACCAGATGGAACTTTGACCGAAACACTCTCTATCAAGTCAAACCTCCGAACGCTGACCAAACTTGGCCCGAACACCGACCGAACTAGCTCCGAACTCGAACTTCGGAGCTCCGAACTTGAACTTCGGAGCAGTTACTCCGAACCCGACCTGAACAGTCCGAACCTCGACATAAGTTTTCTAAAACTCTTGATTTTTGATGAATTTTGATGAAATTCGCAGCAGTAGGACAGAAAAACTGATAAGAAACGATTTAGGAGCAAATTTGACACAGAAAACTCGATAGAAATGATTACAAACACGTAAACAAGCTCGAGAAGACACCAAAAGCGTTCAAAAATCCGAAAATAACAACCACAGATCAGTAGAGTGAACCAGAATGCTCTGATACCACTTGAAAACACGATATTATTGGACCGTCTACTCAATCTAGCTATTCGGAGATTGAAACGTAATTAACCGATTGTCTTATTGACCAACAAAGAACAATTACAATCAGTATTCACTTAGAAACAGACTCAGAGAGAACACATTAGAAAACACACACTTAACAAAGCTTAGACTCTCAGAACTCTTTAGATCAAAGCACAAACTCGCTATTTATAGCAGCTGTCCGATCTCTGTCCGAACCCTGAGTTCGGCAGGTCGGAACCTCAGGTTCGGACCAGGTTCGGCCAAACACATTTTGGCTTGAACTTGTTCCTTGACTTGTTGTAACTCGATACTTCACACGACGCACATATCTGGTATCAACAATTTTGTAGTAGGTTAGGAGGTAGCTTGTTTAGTAAGTTGGTTATCTCCTATATAAGGAACCTTATGTTTATTAGAATAGGTTGTTGACTCTAGGGTGAAGATTCAAGGTGTTCTCGAAATTCTCCATAGAGAATTTCGATCCATTCAATTGTGTTGTAACCAGTTGATAATCAAGTGTTTTTCTCCATGATTGGTTTGTGTTTTCTTATTGTTTGAATCATTACTTTATTATATTATTCATTGTTTCTTGAATCACCAATCAAACCGGATTCCGCATGGTATTGATTGGATTAGATATCGTGTGAGGATTTTTCCTGATCCTTACAAATGGTATCAGAGCCAAGAAACTTCGTTTCGAGGCTCTCGCGATATCATATTCAAGCTTTATTGAACTAACGGTTTGAGGTTTTGTGTGTTTTCATTTATTCAGTTCGAGAAGAAGGAAGAAAAAGTGTGTTTTTGCAGGTTCGAACCAAGCAGGAGGTCCAGAAACGTTGCACAAAGCTTTTCGATCGATACTGTGGCTTTGTCCCGTGTTTTCGATCGAAATATATAGCTTTTCGATCCTTCCTTTGGCTTTTCGATCAACTTTTCGATCATGCCATCGTCAGCTTTCCGATCGACCCACAGCCTTTCGATCGAGATTAACACTTCTCGATCCATATTTCGATCAGCCGATAAGGCTTTTCGATCCGGAATACAACTTTCGACCAGACTTTTCGACCCGTCTGGACTTTTCGATCGAGCCCAAACTCTGCCCGATCGAAAAGTACACTTTTCGATCAGCCTCTACTTTTCGACCAAGGCTTCTCAACCAAGTCTCGAGTTTAGTTTCAAACTTCTGGTTCAAGTTGTGAAAATATGTGGTAGGGAATTTATGTGCTTGATAGTGTGCAATAACATGTACCTAGGACTTGTTGAAACCCACTTGCTGTTCATAATTTAATGCACCTTAAAAGATAATAAAATGACAAACAGCCTGACTAAGAAAAGGGTTTGAGATTAAAGTGGATCATTATATTGGCAATCACCTGGACGTGTTCAAGTAACAGAAGCTGAAAAGGGTTTCTCAGTTCAGACAAAGACGGTTTGATCCCAAATAAAACCTTCTCGTTTAATAATCTGGTATGTTTGTTTTGTTTTTATTTTTCTTTTGAGTTATCTTAAGTTTTTATTGTTTATTTTCAACCATGGCCAGGCTAATTTAAAGGTTTTAATATGTTTTTGTGGGATTTTATGCAAGAAAGTATGCCCCTCCTCAGAATCTCAGGGGGAGATAATGTGAAGAGTCCTCGGGTTCAGGGGAAGTAGTTATAGGTAACCCGTAACCTATGTTAGGGTTTTTGGTTAAATAATGCTAACCCGATAACCAGTCATCATTGTCTGGTTAGTGTTTGTTCCATGTTGTGCTTTACAGGTTAAGTCAGAAAAAGACAACTCATGGACAAGAAAGTCAAGGACTCAGTTGATTAAAGCATTGATGCTGCTACTGATATAGTTGAAGAACCAGCCGGAAAAGGACTTACCCTATGCTCAGGGGAAGTTTGTTGGTTCAAGAAAAGCTTCTATAGATTTGAGAAGATACCGTTCACATGTTGAGAGGAAGCAATAGGCATCATTGCAGTTAATGAAGAAAAGATGCAGGGCAGTCAGAACAAGAAACTTTTCAAGCCAAGAAATTCAAGAATGCCAAGATAGGGGTTTTAAAAGTTTTACCCTCTGAAGTCACAAGCAAGTCAAGACAGTTACTAGTTACTGATGATTCAACAAGGACTCAACATGTTTCAAGAAGGAGCAAGTATTTGAGAATCCTCCTCTCATTATTTATTAATCATTTGCAGTTCAAGCTGATGCTGATAGAGAGAAAGAGCCATTAAACATCTCTCATGCTGCCAATGAAGATTGTTAAAGAAAAGAATCTTCACCAACCCATGCTCTAGCAAAGGAGACTGCAAGTCTGAACATTGAAAGTAGAAGACATTTAATATCACAAGCCAAGGGGAAGATTGTAAGGGAATAATTTGTGGCTTGTGTATTAAATTATCCATTGGCGGACTATCTTGAAGGCCTATGTGATAGAATAGGTGAAAATTAGTTGGGTTATGGTTATATTGGGTCATTGGGCCATTTTAGACATGTTTGGGCTCAACTAAAAAGTGTTTAGAGGGAGTTTAGTGGGCCTATAGGTGCAAATCCGGAAATTAGAGAGGGATTAGGGTTTTTAGGAGATTAGCTTGTTCTCCAAGCTAATCTTCACCTATAAATAAAACCCCTCTCTAACTAGATTAGGGGGCTGATTCTACAAGTTCTTGACTATGGGCATTCTAAACCGTAACCTAAGGGTTTACGAATCAGTGTTTTGGCAACCAATCGATCGTGTTTAATCAACGTGTTCTTCTTCATTATTGGTTTGTGTTTGTTTCTTGTTTCAATTGTTATTTAATTTATCTCTTTTTGCTTTCTTGAATCACCAATCAAACCGGATTCCGCACGGTTTTGATTGGCATAGATATCGCGTGAGGACTAGTTTGATCCTTACACTTTTTAACTATTTAAATGTTTTTGTGCGTAGGTCTATGGTATGCTTTTTTGTATCAGTAATATCAAAGAAAATGCATGTGTGTCTTTATTTTTTGAATTCGCCCCTCTAATTTACTAATAGTTGGTATCTGTTAGAGAATATTATTACTGTTATGATTATTACTTATCTAGAGGAAAGTAGTTGAGTAGTAGTGGTTGGAAATCAGCATTTATGTAAAAGTAGGCAAGTATGCAAGTTGCATGAGTGTCAGTCTTTATCTTCTTTCCCTATATAATATAATGTACACACAAGAATATAATCAAGGAAATACACAATGTAGTTCTTCATTTATTTTCTATTCTGATTTCATCTCTGTTTACATGGTATCAGAGCCAAATCACTTCATCCATCTGAAATCAGTTTCCAGCATAGCATCAGTTCTCAGTCCATCAGTTAAGTCACGACCCCCACCATCACGAAATCTTTTTTTCTAGCCACAAGCTAATCTCACCTCCACCACCTCTGTGTTCGCGGACCTGCGAATAGCGGACCCCCAAAAATCATCGTCGAAAACATCCCCACGTGTCGCCGGTCACCATCACGTGCAGTCGCCAGACTTTCACGCGCCGGCACGTTTTGGCACGTTTGTCAGTGACTAGAGTTCTAAACCCATCTGCATAATCAATTTCAAGTATGGAGTCCTTGAGCAAATTCACAGATCTTCAAGGAATTTCTGTACAATTTCTGTGAAATTTTTCTGTTTCTGGAATTCCGCCGGATTCATTTGTTGAGGTCGCTAGACCTCCCTGAGTATATCTGGGTAGTCAATTTCATGGTAGGCACCTTGAGCAGAATCACAGAACTCTCATAGAGCTCTGTTAAGTCTCTGTACTCAATATGTAAAATTCCAATTATCTCTGGTCAGTTTATTGCAGTCCAGTAACAACATCACGATCCCGCTTCTATTATGGTTGGTCATTACAGTCATCAGGTCCTTCGGAACATCTGGTCCTTCAAGACATCTGGTCATACGGGACATCTGGTCCTACGGGACATCTGGTCCTTCGGGACATCTGGTCCTTTAGGACATCTGGTTCTACGGGACATTCGGTCTTATGGGACATCTGGTCCTACAGGACATCTGGTCCTTCTGGACACCTGGTATTTGGAACATCTGGCTAAACAGCCGTCTGTATCTTGGCTATTTGGATTTGGCAAGTCTGTTTAGTAGTCTTGGGTTGAGCAACCACCTAGTTGTGTTGCTCAGGGGGGTGTTACCTTCTCCTGATCTCGATCATATATAGGTGTTCACTTATCTAGTGACTATGGTCACATCTGTGCTGTTACCTGTGAAGCTTGTAAAGTATGTCACTGTTTAGATTTTGGTTTGCTGGTTTGCTTCTCCTTTTGTTGAATATCGATTTTGCATCTCATTTGTTCTGGTTTAGAGCACCTTTAAGACTTTCACGAATCTGTCTTGATCTCCGCTTCCATTGCCGCTACCGCTGCCTCATGTGCTCTTATAACAAGTTGAGCATGATTAATATTTATGCTTCAGCTTGATGGGGAGTGTTAGAGAGTATTATTACTGTTATGATTATTACTTATCTAGAAGAAAGTAGTTGAGTAGTAGTGGTTGGAAACCTGCATTTATGTACAAGTAGGCAAGTATGCAAGTTGCAAGAGTGTTAGTCTTTATCTTCTTTCCCTATATAATGTAATGTACACACAAGAATAAAATCAAGGAAATACACAATGTAGTCCTTCATTGGTTTTTTATTCTGATTTCATCTCTGTTTACGGTATCAAAGCTTGGTCTCAATAGAAACAGACCTGGAGGACCAAATCAAAACCAAAGGGAAATTAAATTCATCATCTTGACCTGAAGGACCTTAATCACATACCAAAAAAAAAAACAATGCTAAGAATTCAATGGAGGTAGTCTTAGAGAAACAAATCATACCCGTGAAGGAAGGAGGTTCGATGACTTCTCTATGCCCTATATTGAACTCCACAAATTATACAAAATAGAGAGAGAAGATCAAGGTGATTTTCAATGTTCAAGGAGTTTGGGAGGCGAACGAATCAGGTGTGGTTATCGATCCAAAAAAAGACAATATGGCGATAGCTTACTTATATCAAGCAATACCCAACAAGGTGCAGATAGGGTCCAAAAGGCTAGATTACAAACTCTAAGGAACGAGTTTAAAGCCCTAAAGATGAAGGACGGAGAATCCATTGATGACTTTGCAAGAATGATGAGTGGATTGACAAACAATCTTGGAAAGACATATGATCATTTCGTACTAGACCACTGGTTAGGATAGAAAACTGATAAGTCAACGGCTATTGTTGCAAAAATAGAACACATGGACACCAAATTGTTTATAATCGGTAAATTGAAAGCATTTGAAGAAATACTTCAGCAAAAAAACAAGTAAATGAGTAAATGAGCAAATGAGCAATTTGTTGTTTACTCAAGCCGAGTGGGAGGCTCACAACACCGGTGAGAATATGAATTGTCTTAGTGGTGGTGGTTTTGGTACGACAAACTATAACCTTGGACGATTCGAATGCTGTGATGACAGGGGGAGTAGGGGTGGTTCACCCATAAATCGTAAAGAAGGCTTAAAAAGTCAAGTGTTTTAAATGCGAAAAATACAGACACTATTATTATATTGCTTATCAGAATTGAACCGGTGTGATTATGTTGTTGATTGGGTTCGAACCGGTGTCACTTGGTGACTTAAATATGAAGTTGTTAATATAGGTAGGAAAGTTAGTTAGTTTTAGAATGTTTGTTAAGAGCTATTAGTATATAGGTTTTGTAATTGTTGTAATTCGGTGATAAATGAACAACCAGAATTTGAGACTCTCATTCTTATTTCAATATGGTATCAGAGCAAGAAGGTGGCTCCGATCATCTTCTCTGATCAAAATTCCGGTGAACATCTTGTTCACTGTTTCCGATCTCTGTTCCGTTTTCTTCTTCCTTTCGTTTCGATTCATCCTGTTCATATCTTCTTTATCATTCTTTCATGTTCCTGTTCGTTCGTTTTCCTTTTCGATTTGTTTCCTCTATTAAAATTTTCCTGATTCAATTACAACAAACTCATCAGATCCGTTGTATTTGCGTCCTTCTGTTCATCCTGGAATGTTATTAGTATCCAAATCATTTGATGGAACTAGCTACGGTGCGTGGAAACGAGCTATGTCGATTGCTTTATCAGCTAAAAACAAATTCAGTTTCGTCGATGGTAATGTGATTCAACCTACAACTGCTCCTCAAATTGTTTGCTGGAAACGATGCAATGATATGGTAATTTCTTGGATTCTCAACACATTATCTCTTGAAATTAGTAGAAGTGTGACGTATCTTGAAACTGCAAGTCTTCTTTGGAGTGATTTGAATGAAAGATTTGGAGGTTCTAATGGACCTAGTTTGTATCAGATTCAGAAAATTATTTATGAAACTTCACAAGGTTCGGATTCTATTGTTGCTTATTACACAAAATTGAAGATGTTATGATGAATTGTAATCTCTAGATACTCTTGTTACATGTACTTGTGATGCTCATGCTACTTTTGTCAAGAAAATTGAAAGTCAAAAGCTGATGCAGTTTCTAATGGGGCTAAATTATACTTATGATGGTATAGGAGGTAATATCTTGATGACAAAACCCTTACCTTCTATTAGTGAAGCTTATGCTATTCTGAATCAAGATGAAACACAGAGAGAAACTCATTCATCTAGTTCTTTTGTGACTGACTCTGCTGCAATGAATGTTAATAATCGGTCTAAGTATGATTCTAGAAAGAATATGGTTTGTTCTCACTATAAAAAGCCTGGTCATCTTGCAAGCAAGTGTTAAAGACTTGTAGGTTTTCCTAAAGATTTTAAGTTCACCAAGAATAAGAGGTTTGCTGGACATGTTATTCAAGATGATAAATCTGTTAGTGATGATAATGCTGGAAATGTTCCTATCACTAATAACCAGTATACTGAGCTTCTTAGTATGTTACAAAAGATGAATGTGCAGCAAACTGATTGAACTTCTTTCAATGTTCAGAATACTAGTCATGCTAATTTTGCAAGTATCATGGAATGTAATTCTTCTTTAGTTCATTCTAAATGGATCATTGACACTGGTGTTAGTGATCATATGTGTAATGTTCCTCATCTTTTATCTGATGTTCAAAACCTGCATAAACCTATTTTAATTGGATTACCAAATGGACATGTTATTTCTATTAATCAAATTGGGACTATGACTCTATGAGGCTTAATTCTAATCTGTCTCTTTTTCATGTTCTTCACATTCCTCAATTCAGTCATAATCTTCTCTCTGTCCCAAAATTGTGTCAACATAATTATGATTCTCTGTTATTCACTCATAATTCTTGTATTTTCCGGCCCCTTCAATGAAGAGGCCACTGGTTCTTGGTGAACTACTACAAGGATTGTATCTCCTCAAACAACCTTTGAAGATTTATGTTGCTCTTTCTATTGTTGCTACTAAATCTTTTTGTAATATTGAAGTCAATAATGAGACATGGCATAATAGATTAGGCCATTTACCTGTTTACAAGTTAAATCAGTGGAATTTGCTTTCCAATTCTAATCTTGATTCTATTCTTTTTTGTGATATTTGTCCTAAGGCTAGAGAACACAAATTGCCTTTTCCACACAGTCATATCTCCACAACTCATGCTTTTGAGCTTATTCATATTGATACATGGGGACCATACTATGTTTCAACTCACAATGGCTATAAGTATTTTTTAACCACTGTTGATGATTTTACTAGGACAACTTGGACTCATCTGATAACCACAAATCAAATGCTTTTACTGTCTTACAAAGTTTTATTAAGATGATGTCAACTCAATATAATGCCAAGATAAAATGTGTTCGCTCAGATAATGCATTTGAATTAGGTCCTGGCCTTATGTAAGCTACTTATATTCTTAGCAAAGGCATACTTCATCAAACCAGTTGTGTTGGAGTCCCACAACATACTGGTGTGGTTGAAAGAAAACATAAGCATCTTCTTGAAACTGGGCGTGCTTGATTGTTTCAATCTAAACTTCATATCTCATTCTAGGGTGAGTGTGTTCTTACTGCCACTTATCTCATTAATAGATTTCCTTTAAAATTGTTGCATGGTAAATCTCCTTTTGAATTACTTTCTGGTCATATGCCATCTTATACTCATTTGAGAGCCTTTGGTTGTCTGTTATGCTTCCACATTAAAATCTGGTCGTGATAAGTTCCAACCAAGAGCAACTCCTTGTTTGTTTATTGGTTATCCTATGAGCAGAAAGGCTTAAAAGTTTTTATGTCAAGAGATGTTGTATTTATTTAGAATATCTTTCCTTCTCTTTCCAATTCAGATCAAACATCAATCTTTCATCACTCATCTGATGAAGATTCTTCTGATTTTTCTATTCCTTCTTCTTTATCACCTTCTACTTCTTCCATTCCTACTATTCCTACTTCCTCTTGTTCTAATCCTTCCAATCCACCTTTGAGACACTCTTCTAGAGTTTCTAAAACTCCAACATATCTTCATGATTATGTCTGTCATAATGCTTTTTCTCAATCTGTTTCATGTGCTCATACTCTTACTAATTTTTGTTTTTCTACTTCTTCCATTGCTTTATATGATATTCCTCTTGACACTCAAAAACTTATTCATTCTATTGACACATTCATTGAACCTCAATATTATACTGAGGCTGCTAAACATGTTGAGTGGAATGAGGCTATGTAGAAAGCGTTTGCTGCTCTTGGAGCTAACAAAACATGGTCTATAGTTGATATTCCTAAGCATAAGAAGCTAATTCGATGTAAATGGGTTTACATAGTAAAATATCATGATGATGGCACCTTAGAGATGTAAATCAAGGTTAGTTGTTGGAGGTGATACTCAAAAGTATGGTATTGACTATCATGAAACTTTTCCCCAGTTGTTAAAATGACAACTTTAAGAACTCTTGTTGTTGCCACTAAAATGAATTGGTCTTTATCACAATTAGATGTGAACAATGCTTTTTTGCATGGTTATTTAGATGAGGACATCTATATGCAACCTCCTCAGGGTATGCATTTACTTCCTACTTAGTGTTTAAAGCTTCAGAAATCTTTGAATGGCCTAAAACTGGCTTCTAGACAATGATATGGGAAGTTATCTATAGCTTTCCTCAGTTTGGGCAATAAAATGTCTTCCACTGACCATTCTTTGTTTTCTAAGATTATTGTTGGGCTTGTTGTCTACTTAGCTGTCTATGTTGATGACGTTATTCTTACTGGGAATAATTTTGCTGAAATTGACTCTGTCATTCCACATTTCGTATTAAGGACTGTGATTTCTTAATTATTTTTTAGGCATTGAGGTTCTGCAACATCCCAATAGGTTGAATTTGACTCAAAGAAAGTTAGCCAAGAATTTATTGAAAGAATTTTTACTTGGTTATTCTTCTTCTACTTCCTGTCCCTTACCATCTGTTTATCATTTGAAACTTAATGAGGGTGATCCTATTTCTGATCCTTTACAATACAGAAGACTTGTTGCCAAACTTAACTATTTGACTCACACTAGACTTGACCTCTCTTTTGCTATTCAACATATGAGTCAATTCATGCGAGATCACAGGTTACCTCACTAGAGTGCTACACTTCATACTTTGGCAGATGTTCATGGTACTTCTACTCGAGGCTTATTTTTTAACAAATCCACATATTTTACTCTATCAACCTATTGTGATTCTAATTGGGCATCTTGTCCTAACACAAGAAGATCTGTTAGTGGTTATTTTATATCTTTTGATGGCAGTCCCATATCTTACGAATAAAAGAAACAACATACAATTTCTTGAGTTCAACAGAAGCAGAATATAGATCTTTAAGAAGAGTCACTGCTGAATTGACTTGGCTTACCAGATTGTTAAGTGATTTTCAAGTTCCTAATATCACTCTTGTTTTTGTTAAATGCGACAGACAGGTTGCTATTCACATAGCTAAGAATCCTGTACTTCATAAACGCACAAAACATATTGAATTGAATTGTCATTTTGTAAGAGAAAAGTTGAAGGATGGTTTAACTGTTGGTACACACTTCTACTCAAGAACAGTTGGCTGATTTACTCACTAAGAATCTTCCTAAAGCTCAACATGATAAGCCTCTTTCCAAGTTCGGTGTTTTACAGCTACTAACTTGAAGTGTATTAAATGCAAATGAGTGTCCCAATTACAACAGGGAATGTTCTAAGAAAGACCGAAAAAGACGTACACTTGACTCAAGAAGATGGTATTTAAACCAATCATTTTATTAACCATGTGCCAGAAAGAGAAAGATTCGGGTACCAAAGATGGTTCGGTAATTTTTTTTTATTTAAATGAAGTGGAAACAAAATTAGAAAAGACGAGTAAAGAAGTAAGGAATCTAATGGGAATTAGTGAGACGAGTCGAGGTCACAAAATCAGGTTTAGATACTATGAGTGTGGGATGTTTGGACACTTCGCATGCACAAAATTGAATGAAGCCAACTTGATCCAAGAAGACAAACCAACACTATTTTGAAGCAACAAGACGTCTGATCATCTGCACTCATGGCGGAATATGATTAATTTGTTACCAATGCAAAACTTGTAATGTGAAGAATTCTCAATTTCCACTTTCTTCAACCACATAAAAATCACATTTTTATCAAATCTACAACATACATAATGAAGTCTGATTATCAGCACTCCTGGCGTAATCACAGAAGCTTGGTATCATTTGTCTGCATTTTCAAAGTGATGAAGCATGAAAAATATGCATTTCCAATCTTAAGATATTAACAAATAAAGTGTTCAAAGTATTTCCAAAACTCCTGGGTTGTTTTATAAACCGTTGAAACTGAACAAACCACTCAAACCAAAGCAAGTAGGGTGGTTTGGCCAGTTTGAAATTTATACGGTTCAGTTTTGGAGGTTTAATGGTCCGGCAGACGGTTTTGGAACTTGGAACAGACCTTTTAACCTTTGGTATCTATTTATTTTATCATTTTTAGGATACACATTTATATATATGTATTACATTCATGAACCATCTTTATCATTTAAAAACCTTAATACAAACCAACGGATTTTGATTCCTTTTTTGCTTCAAACAGCTAAAACATGCCAGTTCCATTTGTTGCTTTTTGAAACCATAGTTAGCCGTTCGGCCCGGAATTTTTCTCGAAGGTGTTTCACATGAACCTTTTTCTCCAATTTGTAGTATTTTTGAAGGTTAGACTTGTTCATAAAATTTTATACCATAAAATTGGAGGAAATGAATGCCATAAAGAAAGAATTTTGTGATCTACAATGAAGCTATGAAACATGTAATATTATAATCCTGTTTTATCAAATACCCATAAGAGTTTTTGTAAAAACATGCAACTAAAAATTAGTAACTAGAGGGAAAATACATTACCTTCAATCAAGCTTCAGGATCACCCTTCCAGAATTGTACCAACGTCTGATGAAGGCGTTCATCCACCTAAGAATCTTCCTCTTCTGCCAACAAATCAGGTTTTATAAATAATTGGCTGTTTGGATGTACATTATAAACGTGATTGTGTAATACCGAATAATCAAAGTTAAATAATTAGTGCTAACGAGTGGTGCAGGAGATAGTATTTGGATGTGCTTCTGCTTCATTGATGAAGAAATAGATGAAAACTAGGGTATATAAGTTATTTCACTCTACTCTTTGATAATCAGTTCTTGCATGTACTATGTAACTGATTACGAAATTCTAGAGGTGGAAAATGGGAGCGTCAGGTAACTGGACAAAACGGTTGAACTCTTGTACAGGTTGAAATGAGTCAGGGCTGAAATACTTTTGGTCCCAAAGTTGGATTTTCCATAGATAACTAGCATGTCAAACATGATTAAGAATTTTTATTATTTCAATGATGACAATACTATACTCTGAATAAAATTATTCGGGACATTTTTTTGCTTGTGAAGATACTCTTTGAACAAGATTCGATTGGTTTCCCTTTTAGCTATTTCTATTAAATTTACCCATTAAAGAAGAAATAATCCCAAATTGACCTATTCATAACTAAATAAGTAAAAATTGACACATTTATTCAAAACTGAAGATTTGACCCTAAATAGTGAGATAATCATAACCACGAGTAGGTTACGGGAACATTTAAAATTGATTATTGCAATTTAAAGTCATGATAATCTTTCAAACACACATCCAAACATCCCAAATATATGAAATCAACTTCATGATTTTATCTTTCTTATATAGATCATTTTCATTACCTGGAATCTTTTGTGGTTTTACGTCTTTGGCTGTTTCATTAGCTAGAGACTGTAGAAGAGCCTTTTGTGAAGGTAATTCGGCTATGAAAAGAAGAGTTTGAGCCCAGCCAGCATATTTCCCGTATTTTGCTACAAATGCATCGGCCACATGGCTGCAAAGCTTAGGCGTCAAACGTTTGCCAGCCAGCTCAGGAACTAGGTATCTAGTTGCAATCTGCAATCATAAGGATGTTCATATTTAATAATTGTTTTTCATGCAATCAAGTTTAATTAAGAAATGATCGACATTGTGAATAGATGTGGCATCATGGGTAAACCGGAAAGGTTGGGTAATGAGTCAAAACAAGCATGGATCGAAACATGTCACATTTAGTATGGGCCGGGCCTGGGATGATCTACAAACACTTCTTGTCCAATTTATAAAGACTAGTGCATAATTGGGTTATAGAAAAAAATGCTATTACAATTGTTTCTAATCTACGAATAATTAATTAATGGTTTAGGAGGTTGTATTCATTAAATAAAGAATTCACCTATGACTTTTAATCATTTTGACCCACTTGACTTATTTCCATATTAGCTATTTTTAATCTGGCTCGTTTAACCAAATCATAACCCAAATCAACCCATTCATAAGTAAATGAAACAAAATTGTACTGACAACTTGGACAGAAAGTGAAAACATTGTTTATCTGTTTCCACCTTTTTTTCTAATGATCACAGAACTACATAGATGTGGACACCAATCACCCATTTAAACATCATCAGATAATGCTTAAATTTCATATTATTGGTTGACAATATCTTGACTAGAGGTGGCAATTTCAACCCACTCACTTATGAAAGGGTCTATTTGGGTTATCGTTTATCCATAACAGGTCAAACTATAACAAATTAACTGAAAGAGAAACAGGTTTAACACATTGAAAGTCCCAAAAAGTGTCTTTTTAAGGAAAACAGCCTCCGTAATAGTTCTATTTTAAACTGTAAACGGTAATTAAATACATGAACAAGAGATTTACTGAATTGCTTTTTTTTATTTTCTTGATTATTTACACTTGAGCAAATGCTCTATTTAAGTACAAGATACGATACAACTACTGTTTCACCTATACATAGTAATTGATATCACATTAACTGATATTCCAACCACTTGTTTACAAGTGGATGTGCAGCTGTAATCTTCTAGAATATAGTAAATACTGATATAGTAAATACTAATCTTCTAGAATATAGTAAATACTGATATAGTAAATACTAATATTCTTTAACACTCCCCCTCAAGCTGGAGCATATATATTGATCATGCCCAGCTTGTTACAGATATAACTGATTCTAGATCCAGGCAAGGCTTTAGTGAAGACATCGGCATCGGCTAACTGATCACCACTACGAACATGAGGTATTGCAATTGTTCCATCTTCAAGCTTTTCTCGAGTAAAGTGACAATCGACTTCAATGTGTTTCGTTCTTTCATGAAATACTGGGTTGCTGGCAATGTGAATAGCTACTTCATTGTCACACCATAGATTCATAGGTTTAGTTTGAGCAAACCCAATTTCGCCAAGAAGATTCCGAATCCATACTAGTTCACATGTGGTTTGTGCCATGGCTCTATATTCTGATTCTGCACTTGAACGGGAGACCACACTTTGTTTCTTGCTCTTCCATGATACTAGATTACCACCTACTCGAATACAATACCCAGTGGTAGATCGTCTACTTGTAGGATCCCCATTATAGTCTGCATTTGTGAATCCTTCTACCGTGTGGTGGCCATTGTTCTGGTATAGGATTCCACAACCCGGAGCACTCTTAAAATACTTGAGAATATGACGGACGGCTTCCCAATGTGTAGTTCTTGGAGATGACATGAACTGACTTACCACGCTTACGGGAAATGCGATACAGGTCGAGTGATGGTCAAGTAATTCAACTTACCAACGATTCTCCTATATTTCTCTGGTTTTTCAAGAAGATCACCTTCGTGTGCTCCTAACTTCCCGTTTGGTATCATCGGTGCATCACAATTCTTTGCTTCAATCATCTTAGAATCTTTTAGTACATCTAAACAATACTTTCTTTGTGACAGATAGATTCCTTTATTTTTACGTGACACCTCAATTCCCAGGAAGTATTTTAGCGTGCCAAGATCTTTGGTCTGAAATTTGTTTCCAAGGAATGATTTTAATCTTTGTATCCCATCTTTATCACTTCCGGTTATTACTATGTCGTCTACGTATACAACAAGTAAAATGCAACCCGCAGTAGACGATGCAAAGAATACTGAGTGATCATAAGCGCTTCTTCTTAACCCAAACTCTGTTACTACCATATTGAATTTTCCAAACCAAGCCCGGGGGGATTGCTTGAGACCATACAGGGATTTCTTGAGTCTACATACCTTCCCAGACTCCCCCTGAGCAACAAACCCAGGTGGTTGCTCAATGTAGACTTCTTCCTTGAGATCGCCATGTAGAAAGGCATTCTTGATGTCGAGCTGATACAAACCCCAGTTATATGTGGCGGCCAAGGAAACAAAGAGACGTACCGAAGACATCTTTGCCACGGGAGAGAAGGTTTCTGAGTAATACATGCCGTAAACCTGAGCATAACCTTTGGCTACTAGGCGAGCTTTTAACCGAGCTAATGAACCATCTGAATTGACCTTAACCATGAACACCCATTTACACCCGATTGCTTTCTTGTTGCTAGGTAAATTTACGAGATTCCAAGTGTTATTTTGATCAAGTGCTTCCATTTCTTCAATCATGGCTTTACGCCATCCGGTGTGTGCGAGAGCCTCCCCCAAAGTCTAGGGCACGGTGATGGAATTCAGAGTGGCAACAAACGAGCGAGAGGCTGCAGTTAATTTATCATAGGAAACAAAGGAGGCAATTGGGTGTGTACAGGCACGTTTACCTTTTCGCATGGCAATGGGTAGATCAGAATCAGAGTTGGAATCGGGAGGATTATTGGGTTGATATGTCGATGTAAGTATTGGTTCAGGAGCAGTCTGATGGAAGGCGATTTCGCCTCTCGTATACTCGAATGACAGGAGATTGATCCGAAGCTGAAGGAACTGGTGCTTGAGATGGTATAGGTTCAGGTACAAGGTTAGGCACAGGAGGTGGTTGAAGGTACTCTTCAAACGAGTATTGGAGGTACTCATCAGACGGGTCTGGCTCGGGAGTGAGTACTGTCTCAAAAAATGGAACATTCTCATGGAAGGTAACATCCCTCGAGATAATGTATTTTTGTAGGGTAGGAGAATAACATCGGTAACCTTTATGGAGGCGACAATACCCTACAAACACACATTTGAGAGATTTGGGGTCTAATTTTGAGACTTGGGGCCGAATGTCTCTAACGAAACAGGTGCTGCCAAAGATTTTCGGGGCAATGGGAAACACAGGTTTCATTGGAAACAAAACCGAGTATGGGATGTCATGGTTTAGAATAACGGATGGCATACGATTTAAGAAAAGAAGCAGTAGATACCGCATCAGCCCAATATGTCTTTGGCATTTTTGTTTGAAATAAAAGTGCTCGGGCTACTTCAAGAAGATGCCTATTCTTACGTTCGGCAACTCCATTTTGAGCTGGTGTATCCATGCACGATGACTCATGAAGTATGCCATTTTTCAAAAAAATAAGTTTGAAAAGATTCTGATAGATATTCTTTTGCATTGTCGATTCTCAATGTTTTAACCGAGACATTAAACTGTGTCTTAATTTCACTATAGGATGAGCAAAAGTGAGAGAATACTTCAGAACGATTTTTCATTAAGTAAAGCCAAGTTACACGGGAGTAGTCATCAACAAACAAAACAAAGTACTTGAAACCAGATTTGGACATAACAGGACATGGACCCCAAACATCATAATGAACTAACTCAAAGGCAGATGTAGCCCGCTTATTTATTCGAGGACTTAACTGGACACGTTGGTGTTTTCCAAACTGACATGACTCGCATTGTAAAGACGACAAACTAGAGAATTTTGGGCAGAGTTTCTTTAGGCTTTGGAGGGATGGATGACCTAATCGGCAGTGTGTTTCAAACGGAGATGAACTTGGGCAGGCTAGAGAGTAAGGGGTTTGAGCTTCGAGTATATATAGGCCATCAGATTCCTTTCCTCTACCAATAATCTTCTTCGTCGACAGATCCTGTAGAACACAAAAGTTAGGATAAAACAAGGCACTACAGTTTAATCCCCGTGTAAGCTTACTAACAGATAACAAATTAAACGGGAAGTTGGGTAAGTTTAAAACAGGGGATAAATGAACCGAAGGGGTAATGGTAGCACTGTCGGATCCCATTACCTTTTGAGTTGATCCATCAGCGATGGTAACGTGTGATGAAGTTGCGTGATTACAAATCAGATAAGAGTTGAGAATTACCCGTCATGTGTTCAGATGCACCAGAATCGATTACCCATTTAGAGGTTGAGGATACAAGACATTTGGCTGGTGTACCTGTTTCAGCATTCGGTTGAGTGTTGTTGTCTAAAGTAGTGGCAACATGAGCATGAGACCCTTTTGAGTAGCGTGCTCCTGGTTGCTTGCAGTTGTACTTGGTGTGACCAAGTTCATGACAGTAGTAACATTCCATGTTGCTTTGGTCGGTTGTCGGAACATTTTGGGCAGGAGCATGATATCCAGAAGTATTTCTGTAGCTACCACGATGGCCACCTCGTGATCCCCCTCGAAAGCTTCCTCGAAATCCTCCTCTACTAACCAATGCACTATTAGGTGTTGTAGGGATATGGGCTGGAGTGCTCTCATTACGTAGGATTCGAGCAAACGTCTCCTGAAGGGATGGAATCTTCGATTCATTCAGAAGCTGAGATCTGATGTTGTCAAACTCAGGTCGTAAACCTGTTAAGAAACTCATCATAACTATTTGTTCCCTTTGAGTTTGCATGACCTTAACATCTGTATTGATAGGTAGAAGAGAGTTTAACTCTTCATATGTATTCTTGAATTCCATAACATAAGATGTTAATGACCTATCAACTTGCTCCCCCCGATGAAAGGTTTTGCAAACAGTGTATATTCTAGGACATGTTACTTTGTCCAGAATATAGAAATTCCAAATATCCCAAGTAGGAGGATCAGATTCAAGGTGAGAATCTTTTCCAATGCTTCGGATGTATAATCGAATGGTTTTGCTCCATTCAAAGAAGTTTGAGCCATTAAGCTTATTATCAGTGAGTCTTGGTGCGATTGATAGAACATCAAAAGTATTGGTGGTGGTGTGAACATTCTTGACATTATCACCCTCTGTGTCTGTCATGTTGAGTCACACGGATGATAGAAGTTGCTTGATTAATCGAGAAAATAACGGAATCAGGAGACAAGAGTTTCTGAATGCAGACTAACGGAGTTACAGATACCCACAATGTGTTTACAGAAGAAAATAAATTTTACAGAACTGGTACAAAAATTTTGTACTTAGTCTGTAAAATAACCAGAAGCAATAAAACCTGAAATTGATGCTCTAGATGGACTCAGCAGGGCCGGCGACAGCGACAGGAGAATTCCGGCAGTTTTCCGGCGGCCCACGCGCTCTCACGCGCTGAACAAAGGGCGGGCAGCGGCGGCGGTGGGGCGCGTGGGGCTGTTTCCGGGGACGAATTTTGGTGGGTCGGCAATTCGGGGGGCGGCGAGTTTAATGGTGGTGGAGGTGAGATCTGAAAGTGGCTGGAAAAAGGATTTTGTTGACCGGACATGAATAGAGAAAGACTGGACAGGAACTGGATTGGCTTTCAAGGGCTGGAACCGTAGCTGGATTTATAATCTGGAACTGTGCTCTGATACCATGTAAACGGTAATCAAATACATGAACAAGAGATTTACTGAATTGCTTTTTTTTATTTTCTTGATTATTTACACTTGAGCAAATGCTCTATTTAAGTACAAGATACAACTACTGTTTCACCTATACATATTAACTGATATCACATTAACTATATTCCAACCACTTGTTTACAAGTGGATGTGCAGCTGTAATCTTCTAGAATATAGTAAATACTGATATAGTAAATACTGATATTCTTTAACAAATACAATATTGTTACAGTAACAACATGTTTTACTATCACACTTCACACATTAACTATTTAGAAGAATGGACTTAAAAGTGTGCGGGTCAACCCAACCCGCTCCATTTTGACGAGCTACCCAACCTGTCCGTTTTGACATTTGTACCACAAAAACGAGTTATGTGGAATTAAGAAACTGACCTTCCAGACATGTGTATCAACAGGAACAGCATGATGTTGATCGAGAGAGAACAAAGCTATACAGGCTGCAACTTTGGGGCCCACACCTGGTAGACTCGTTAGAGCCTCAATTGCACTTTCAAGATCTAATTTCCTAAGGGAAGTAAGCCACTCTACACCACCACCAGGTTTCGATTGCAGTACTTCTACAGTGCCTCTAATGTACTTAGCCCTGCTCTCCCATTGTAAATGAAGGAAAAAATATGAGATTCTAGATCAAACCAAACTATATGTCAAATTTTAATATGCATTTAGGCTATCCGTAGTAAGGCGTTATGGGGTGGGTTGTGTAATGGGCTCTCCAAATTTTATATAAACGGTAGACAATATGATCATATTTAAAACAATAAAAAATATTGCATGAATAGATATTCGAGGCATCTATTTTGACCCATTTACTTACGAATGGATCATTTTGGGTTATGCATTATCCCTGCAGCCTAGTAGCCTACAGATTCAAATAGAAAATCAAGGAAAAAGAGAAACGGCTATACATGTGAACTTGAAAGTCCCCTGCTTTTAGTACATAGAACTATGAAAATTATTGTAACCATATGTTTTAATATCGAATTTAAGGTATTAACTATTTAAAAGAAGTGGGACTGAAGGGTTGGCCTGAACTCATTATTAAAAAAAATCTTCTATAACTAGTTAGTGTCAAACATGATAAAAGAAACTGTATATTTGATTATTTTCAATCAATTAACGAGGTATTATGCATTTTTAATTTTTAAATACACCACATATCTGCTTTTATACTAATTTACTTTATTTACTATATGTTAGAGATAAAAATATAGCCTACATTGACCCATTTAAAAAATAAATGGGTTGAACGTTGAAGGTGGCACCTCTATGTTTTGGGGAAGGAGGGGTAATATTCAATCCATGCTATAAAATCATAGATATAACATAATCGTCTTTTAGCGATCAAGATTCTAGTAAAACATTATTTTCAAAACATTAAAATTGCTTAAGAAGAGGATTTTGTTGATACATCTCTCAAGAAAGTTGTAGTGTCAAAGTTACGGAACTAGCTTCAAGAAATGGGCACACTGCACACTACTTCTACACGTAAAGGAAACTATATGCTTCCACATCGTCTATCATTCTTAGACAACATATTCAAAAGTCAAACTTATCTTTTTTTTTTTTTTTAAACATGAGGAAACTACATACTCGTACATTCTTCTATCATTCTTAGAGAACATTTTCAAAAGTCAAACTTATCATTTTCTGTTTTAATGAAACATGATAGCATGAATAAATCTATCATACTTAGAAAAACATAACAAATATATTGCTGATAGCTGATTTTTAGAATGGCTAGTCTATGGAATCATTCATGGGTTGCACCACCAAGTAATTTTCACCAGATGAAATAAGTGATCCCTTGATCAATATTTATATCGGAAATATGAAACGAAAGTCAATATCTTTGTTATTTCATTCCGCCAAGCAGTGACATGTAATTTACATGATGCCCTGGAAATACAAAATGGAAAAATGAAAAAACTTTATCTTGCTTTCTATCTTCTTTGTAGGTGAGTAAACTTCAATAAGAACTACAAAATCTTATGAAAGTTCAAATGCAAAAAGAAACCCGTAAGGGTATTATTTAGAGGCTTGTAATATTAAATATAGGTGGGCTAGGTTTAGTGGGTTTACTACAATTAATAGATTAATTGTAGGTAGTGGACTTGGGCTTGAAAAACCTTGTAGGGTTACCTTGTGTTCTATATAAACACAAAGTGGCTTCATTTGTAGGGGTTGGTCATTTGGGGAGCCAAAAGGAGAGAGACCAGAGAGATACAGAGAATTGGAAATTCTCTAGAGGTGTACTAGACGAATCAACGAATTCGTGTGCATTTGTTTAAGGTGTAATCATACGGTAATCGTTATTTTATTATTCGTTTGATTGTGTTATATTCGATTATCATCTTCATCATCTTGAATCACTCGATTAACTGGATTCCGCACACTTAATCAAGGTCAGATATCGTGTTTGTTCAAG
This sequence comes from Deinandra increscens subsp. villosa, assembly GCA_039602395.1. Taxonomy (NCBI): domain Eukaryota; kingdom Viridiplantae; phylum Streptophyta; class Magnoliopsida; order Asterales; family Asteraceae; genus Deinandra; species Deinandra increscens. The sequence goes on from JBCNJP010000003.1 coordinate 68,394,844, forward strand.
GATTCTGGACTTACAATTGGTATCAGAGCCAAGAAACGTGTGTTTCGTGGCTCGCACGATATCGATTCAAGATCATACTAACTGTTTTGTGAGTTTTAGTGGATGTTTACAGGTTTTCGATCCCAAAAACAAGGGTTTTATATCGATTTCAGGGGTTCTCTATCAAAAACGGAGGTTCTCTATCGAAAACAGGGGGTTCTCGATCGAAATCCTCTTTTGGGAAGTTTTTAATTAAGATTTACTGCTGAAAAAAGGGAGATTTTAAGCTTGTTTTGCAAGTTTTCATTCTCTATCGAAAACAGAGGTTCTCTATCAAAAACAAGGGGTTTTCGATCGAAATCCTTTTTTGGAAAGTTTTTAATTGAGATTTACTGCTGAAAAAAGGGAGATTTTAAGCTTGTTTTGCAAGTTTTCGTTCAAATCAAGGGTTTTCTATCGAAATCCAAGGTTTTCGATCGTGATAAGGGGTTTTCTATCGTAATCAAGGGTTTTCGATCGTAATCAAGGGTTTTCGATCGAAATTAGGGTTTTCGATCGAAAACAGAAAACAGGGTTTTCGAGGGTTTTCGATCGAAATCAGGCTTTCTGGTCGAAATCAGCTTCTATGCTATGTGAGTTTTCACTAAAACAGTCATATCAGGAGCTACGTTTGGAGTTACGGGGCATATTACCAGTCAAATCGAAGCTCTCAACGATCTCTACGTTTTAGTTCCTAATTAATCTCGCAACTCCTTGGTTAAGGACTCCGTTTTTGCATGGAAAGTTTTGGGGTCTTTTGGTATTTGGTGTTTTGGTGAATTTCTCTATATTTTGAGCTAATGATCAGGTTTTCAACTATATTTTATAATCAATATGAGTTCAGATACATCTTCATCACAGGAATGTACTAATCCTACATGTCCTCCTCGTTTGATCTCTCCTGACAACTTTCAAGATTGGAAATGCAGTTTGAGAAACCATCTAAAAAGTGTAGAGTTATGGAGCATAGTAACAGGGTTCGCTAAGGGGGGTGGCGAATTCCGTACCGGGTCGATCGAACCCTTTCCGGGTGCGAAAGCGAATCGGGTACGATCGGGTTCGCGAACCCAATTGAAAATCGACCGAATCGGTTGACTGTTCCAGATCCATGGTGGTTCGCGAATTGAATTCGCCGGGTTCGCGAATTGAATATTGTCGGTTCGTTTTTTTTTTAGAAATTTGGTACGCTTACGGGAATATGGAGAGTTGGTTACTTGGTTTGCTCAAATCTTTTCCTTAATTACTAAAGATCATTGATTTTTTAAAATAGTCTGCCCTTAAATTTTGTGTAGATTTTTAGATAAATAGGCAAATAGCACAACAGTTTATGGTACACCGTACCACATGATACAATACATCGAACCCGAAATGGTACATCGTACCGGAGCGAACCGAAATGAGCCTACCCTCTAGCGAACCGAATTTTAGAACCCTATCGAATTGCGAACCCGTACCACGTTCCCGTACCGGAGCGAACCGCGAACCATGTGACTATGTTATGGAGATCCGTGATGGATGGTCCTTTCCAGCCGATACATTTTATAGGACTTAAAAGATGGCAATCTAAAACTAAGAATGAATTTTCTGATGATGACAGGGAAAGAATTAAAAAGGATGAAGAAGCCTATGAGATTATGACCAGGGCCTTTTCTCCAGAAATTGCTCAAGAATTCAGAAAATGCCAATCTGCTAAAGCTCTCTGGAATGCTTTGTGTAATGCTTATAACAGAAATGAGGATGATGAAAAGATCAAGCAACATGCAATTGTGGTTGAGGTTGATGAGACTGAAACGCCGATATGTTCTAATCCAACGTGTGCTCGTTTAATTACTGGTCTTAGACAGATTCGAAAAAAATTGGAAATAAGATTATTTGACGCACAATGTGCCACTAGCTCATTTAAGGGTAGATTTTTTAAGAGCGAAGAGAAGGTGAAAGCCCAGAAAGAAGATATAGAAAAATATCATGATCTTGCCACTGAAAAGTCCATCTTATATGATCGCTCCAAGATAGAAGTATCTGAGTTGAAACAGCAGTTGGACGATTTACAACACAAATATGATGAACTGCTAGTTAAGTATGATACCCATCAACTCAGAAATAAACGTATGTTGGATGTTGGTAAAAATCCTTATCGTGTGCCATTGTGACAGGACAGGTAGGAAAAGATAAATCTAGACAGGGATTAGAAAAATCTAAGATCTAAATAGCATTATCTCTTCACCAGTTCCGAGAGATATAGTGGGATTTTTAATCGATGATAATCAAGTTGATAGATCTGGTTCTGGATATAAAGAAGTTGCTCCTCCAACTGACAGCGTCTTAGTAGGGACGACACCAATGACTCAGGAGGAATTGGATATGGAGGCAACTATGACTTATGGTCAAAAGTCATCAAAAGATTCCTAAAGCTAAAAGTGATAAAAGGGGTACAACTGAAGTAACCATTGAGGATGTATCCAAAGATGATGCTGAGTGCCAAAATTACAACAGTTGTCATAACTCCAATTCTGAAGGTGCAGGTTCAGGTTTAAAGGGAGTTACTGATGGGAAACAAGAAAAGGTGAAAGCTCCTGTTGTTGAGAAGAAGTTGAAACAGTATCCTAAAATTGATACTGTTTATTTCAAGGTTGTTGATGAAGTGAAACGAGAGAAGGTGATTGTGATAACAAGGCCTGAGGGGAAGATATTTATGACTTCTGGATCTATGTTCGATCAAGAACAAGGGTATGGATATGAGCTACCCTCTTTTAGTTCAAAATTCAAGGGTTTAGGTTCATCCAATAATGAATCTACAAGTGGAGCTAAAAATGAAAGGCCCAAGATCATCATTAAGCCACCGCGTGTGCCATCTGCAGGTGTTGTCAAAGATGAAAAGCTCAAGGGAGTGGTTGCGTCTCCTATCTCATCATGTGGGTCATGCAATAGTGGTTGCAGAAATGGTGCTTCCACATCAAAGATTACAGGAGCACAAGATCGGAAAAGGCCATCCTGCACAAGCTTCTAGGAATCGGGCGAGAGTCAGCACTGGATCTGCTCACGTCTCAACGATACAGACACAACGTCGTGCTGCTCCTCATCAGCCCAAGAATTCCAATGGTTACGCGTCTGACTTCTACCTAAAGAAGCAAACTTGCTTTAATTGTGGCAATGCTGGTCATATTGCCCGAAACTGTCTCTACCGCCCCTATGAGCCAAACTATCCGCAGAGTTAAAGGGTTTCATCTCAGGATTCTATTAAGTCTAAGCCAATGTAGGTGCAACCACCTAAGGCAATGAAGATTGTCAGTCCTAAGCTTAAACCCTCTGATCAACATTAGGGTACTGCCAAAGCACAAAGAAAGCTTTTAAATCAAAACAACAACTTTCCAAGTTTCAAAAATTTTCAAAAACAAGTGAAGAAGCCAATTTTAAAACAACAAAAGGTTGAGAAACCTAAAGTTACCCATCCCAAGGTAGCTAAAACTGTTTTGAAAAATGAACCTAAACTGAAGAAAGTTGAAATACCTAAAGTCACAACTTCAAAAGTGACTAAAACAAATGTTAAATCACCCAGAACTTGGAAGCCAAAGACCAAGGCAGCTCCATCCCAAATTCCAGATTTTTCAAAAGGGTTGTGTTTAAAAGAAGTCTCATTTATTGACTCCTCGGGAGTATCCAAAACCACAATGGCATGGGTACTATTGGCTAACTGATCTTTCATTGTGTGCAGAAAAAGTCAAAGAGGACTATCACTAACATTTCCTTTGTTTATTGATAAGTGATTGTTCCAGGCACAGGATGGGAAACATTGCTTCACTTCATGGCATGCACTATTATACATCAGAGTGTATGTTTCCTTGAGAGATAAAATGATTAAATCAGCAAAAGGTAATGTTAACTTGGTTGTTTGAGTTTTGAAACAATGAGGTATGCATTCCACAAAACCCAAGTCTCGAAATTTTTCAGCTAAATACTTTGAAGGTTAGCTTCGCCAGATGTCTTTTATTTTATTTGTTTTGTTTTAGTTGTGTGTCAGTATGTTTATTTAAAAAATTGAAAAAAAAATGAAAAAAAATTAATAAAAATAAAAATATATATATAAAAAAATGATGAAATATAGTGATTAAAAATAAAAAAAACAAGGTAAGAAGAAGAGACACCACAAAAAGTATGGCTTTTTAATTTTTAATGTGTTTTGTGTTTGTTTTTGAGAAGGAGGGAAGTGAAATAAACTTCCGTTCTGAAAATGGCTAACACGCGTCAAGACAGATGTGAAAGACTCGGTCCATGGTGATATGTTGGTAGGCTGAGCTCTTAAATCTGAAAAAGGTATGCGTTACACACTTAAAGATAAGGTATGGAAGTTTATTGGGTAACATCACTTAGGTTAATTGAATCACTCGATTGACTGGATTCCGCACACTCAATCGAGGTCAGATATCATGTTTGTTCAAGGATTCTAGACTTACAAAACCCTCAAAACCAAATCTTGACTCCGATTAATATCATTCGATGGTGTTCAACACAAATGTGAATCAACCTCCACCAACACTTCTAGTCAAGCATAACAACAATCTTCATGAATCATGATAATCACAAAAGTCCTATCTAGTGATTTTAAAAGAAGAAGCTATGTATAGACTTATAATTTTAAAAGTATTACTTTCCAAAGGCAAAGTTAAACGTGCAGCAACACACTCTTCCTTCATATCTAATTTGATTACAAAACACATGACTGTAACAATTGGTAGTAAAGCCATCCCACTTTTGAATATCATAGGCTCTCTTTATCAAAATTCCCCAAAACAACCAATCCAAACAAAAACACCACATTTGGTGAGTGAAAGTAATGTTGAAATTTATTGCAATTTGCGTGCAAAGTCCACCAAGGGCTTTGCTACCTACATATCATCAACAAAACTAGCAAACTTAACCAGTTACAAACATGGTTGCAAAAATCAGCCTAGGCGCTATCTATAGTATGTCGCTTAGCAATTTTTCCGGATTAATCCCTAGGTTGTACCCAACATTGGTTACAAATGCATTCGCACAAATAATCAAAATTCATATCATGTATGCTGCATTCACTAACTAACTAATAGATTTATCAAACAAAACTCTAACCTGTATCCAAAACCAGCCTTTCGAAGCTCTTCCTCTGAAACGTTCGACAACTGATCCAAAGTAGCAAATTCACAAAAACCAGTCTTTTTGATTTTACCAAGTTTATGTTACCCAATAACGACACCAAATCAATCTTTTTGGTGCTTATCTTGATATTGTTATTAGATGAACTTGCAATACAGAATCAAGACACTCAAGTGGGTTTTGGTATGAAAACTCTAGCATCACTCAAATGTGCTGCCGACTCAGTAAAATGTGGATCAGAACGCACTGAACTCTTTCCACAAATCATTCAAATAAATACTCATATTAATCGAAATCACAGTAGAGCTCATTTAGCAGCAGCATGTTTCGAATTGGGGGTGTTGTGAAAAAAATAAGAAACCTCAGTTTGATTCGCGTCTTGAAGCTGTGGCGGGAGATAAGGTGGGACCCAACGATGCCGGTGAATCGGAACGGGGAAGTTTGTTTCCGTCCGAATGTCTGGCCGGTGGGGAATGTGAGTGGTAAAAAGAGCTCTGATTTGTTGAAATTGAGGGGTGCCCAATTGGGGGATTGTTTGAGGCTTGAAAGAAGGGGGGTTTAGGTTGCATTCCAAAAGTATTTTGAGGATAACCAATTAGGTTTTAAGGTTACGGTAAATGATGATAGCAAAATACGATCAATGTGTCGTCATGTATGTAATGATTCCGATGATGGTTGCATAGATTTGGGTGTTGGTTTATAGTCACGCCGTTGTTAACAACACGGGGATAAACACTAACCCTAGTTTATATAATTTATACTTTTATCATTATTTTTACTTTCTTTTTCATCACAACCACAATTAAATAATACATATTTTTATCCTTATCATTACCTTTTCTCTCTCTTTCACTCACATCAAACATCAAATTTTACAAAATCAATAGTTTTTTCATCAAACATAGGGATAAACAGTAACTTTTTTTCTCTCCTCTACTCACAACCACTAACAACCAAACCCCAAATTTTAGGGTTTCCACTCACATAATTATGGGGGCTCTACTGTGAATGCTCTAAGCACGTAAGCGATTGCCTCTCGAACATTGGTGGACGATTTGGTCATTTGTTTTTAACAGCTTAGATGCATTAAAACGGGAGCAAGATGCTAGAGGAGCCGGGAAAAGGAAACCCAATCTTTCCAACTACAAATCGGGACTTATAACAATTTAAAAATCAGAGAAAATTAAGATAGCGTTTGGTATGAAGTAACGAAGGAGGGAATGGAATGATCAATTAAAATGTAATGAAATAAAACATGTTTGGTTGGCAAATGGAATAGAATCACTCATTCTCATTTTCATTCCATTCTCTCTAATTTATTCCATAGACTCCCCTTGATTTTTTTTATTCCTTCAAGAAATGTAATGAATAACTTTCATTCAATCTGTTTTTTCTTAAAAGAATAAAAGTAAAAGAGAAATTTAAAAAATAAAGAAAATAAAAAAATTATAAGACAATTAAAAAATAAGTAAAATCACGAAACAAAAATAATTTTAATAATATAATAACAAAATAGTTAAATAATTAAATAATTAACAAAAAATAATTAAATAATTTTAAAAATATAAACAAATAATAAAAATAAAAAATCTAAATAAAATAATAAGTAATTATAAAATTATAAATTAACTAAAACAAAAAAAAATTAACAGTATAAAAAAGTAAATAAAATATAATAAATTATTAAATTATTAAAATTAAAATACTAAAACATAACAAAAAATAAAATAACTAACCGTTAAAGAAATAAATATATAGAATAACAATAAATAATTCATATATTATAAAAATAATAAAATAAATAAATAATCAGAATTTTTTTTAAAAATTAATAATAAATTTTTAATATACACATCAGAAATGAAAATGTCGGTAAAATTATATTTTATTTCTTCGCTTTTACTACATTCCAAACAAAAGGAGATAATGATTTATTTCATTATCATAGGATAACCAAACAAGACAATGGAATGGAATGAGTCATTTCATTCTATCGTTCATTCCATTCACTCGTCCATTCTATTCCCTCTTTTATTTCATTATCTCATACCAAACAGACCCTGGCTTTTAATTTCCAACAACACTCGATGTAATGATGGCCCCCGTTGCTTAAAAACGACGTTTCTTCCGATCCAAATGCACTAGCATATCGTGAGGAAAATTGTATTGAGGGCATTTGATTTCCACGAAGGGAAGGACCCTACAAGGTGAATGTTTGTCAGGTCCAAAACTACAAAAACGAATACTAGAGGAATCTGGCACCATTGCGCCACCACAGTCCAAATCACATTTGAGAAGGAGCACACTGTAATAATGTGGTCCGAAGATTCCATTTCTTCTTTGTTAGAGCATTTTCCTATGCTACAGTGTGTCTCGTGTATTGTACCTATGTGAGAGCAGCGTACCAGTTGGTCCGTCGTACCAAATGGTACGCCCGTACCAATGGTAAGGAGAATGATACGATGACTAGTGAGTAACACCTATAAATAGGTTGACATGTTTAGAATGCTACAACTCTTGGTCATTCATCTCTGTTAACTTTGTGTAATCTCTGTGTGTGCTCTTGAAAATGCGTGAGCATCGGATCGTCTACTCGATCTAGCTAATTGGACATCAAAACGTAATTAACCGATTGCTTTATTGATCAAAAATGAACAATTACAATCTGTGAAACACTCAGAATATAGACACAGAGAAACACCTTCAGAAACACACACTTAGCAGAAATCTCACACGCTCAGAACTAACTATTACAATGTCCAAACTCCTATATATACCCATCTGGCCGAGCCTAGTCCGAACCTCAGGTTCGGCCCGTCTGAACTCCAGGTTCGGACCTAGTTCGGCCAAGCATACTTTGGCTTGATCTTGAACATTGCTTGATACTTCACACAACGCACATATCAGGTATCAACAAACTCCCCCTCGTCGTGTGCAGTATCTCTTCAACATCATCAAATTTGTATCTTCAATCAAGCTCCCCCTCAAGTGTAGAATCCGTTCGTTCAATGAAATAAATCTTCAAACAAACTCCTCCTTAACTCGATCGTAGCTTGATCTTGAATACTTGATGACATTTTAGTGTATCTCTGGTCTTTCATCAACATTTTCAGAAGACTTGAAGTTGTGATATCTTGCACATAGCAACCTGCTCTAACATTTAAATAATCGTGGCGCAAAACGTCTCTTCGAGACTCCAAGACATGATTTGAAAATTGAAATTGTATCACATGTTGACCAGATCGAAAATAAAGCAGAAACAAAATCTTTTTGGCTTTTTGAAAGTGTATGTCAAAACAAACCAAAAGTCTTTTTGATTTTTCAAGTTTATGTTAAAAACACACCAAAAATCTTTTTGGGCTTATCTTGATATGAAATGAACTTGCAATACAGAATCAAACACTATTTTTGGTATGAAAAAGATCACTATGTGGGATCATATTGGACATAACGCACTGAACTACACTTCAATTTCAATTAATCGAAACACATAAGTCATGCTGATTGCTGGTATAATTTGTCCAATTTAAACTCAGAGAGAAACATACTCATAACATCTGGATATGTTAAGGTATTGATTAGATTTGCTTTGACCAATGTATCCCACACTATCAGACATAATCAGACATTTTCTGTTTTTCTTTCGTTTTATTTTTATGTGACAGTACTTTTGATTTTTCACAATGCATAATCTTTTCATGATACCGTCAACTATGTCCCATGCAAAAAGAAATAAGAACGTTAAATCGTCTACCTTAAGGTCGATCTTTCGATACGCAGATAAGGCCTCAGATTTAATAAAATAAGAAAATAAAACAAGTTGAAATTGTATAACCCAACAACAATCAGGTCGATACTTCCGTACACGCAGAGAAAGTCCGATGAGTTATACGAAACACCAAAGAAAATAAAGCAGAACGTCAAACGAACAACAATCAGGTCGATCTTTCGATGCGCAAAGAAAGTCCGATCGTTTGACAAAATAAAGAAAATCAAACAAGTTTAAATCTTTGCAAAATGAACACATGTATACACAGTGACTTCTCATTTTGAATTTCACACTTATTTTTCTTTTTGTGTCATGAAATATGCATCAAGATGTTATCCACATGGTCAAGCATTAGTATTTAGTGTATATCACATCTGAATACTTTTTGATTTGCCGAGCCTACCAAGCATATCAAACAATGATCTTATGGCCCTTTCATCTACTCTATTCATGAGTCAGATACGTAAGCCAATGTACCATCATTTTCCAATGATCAATTTCTCACAATTTTATATGTTGCATGTATTCACCTTCCTTCATTATATATTTGGCATGCATTCACCTTCTCCCATAACATGCATTTTCACAATTACTCCCCCTTACTTACAATTCTCCCCCTTAAAATGAAAACTCTATTTTTGGATTTTCATTTTACACAAAACCAAAACTCTATGTTTGGGTTTTTTTTTTAGAAAAATTTGTAAGCAAAGAAAAAACGATCAATCAACACAGATAGTTGGCAGATTTAGAATTCAGAAAAATTGCAGGTTAGAAAGAATTATCATGAAAGTTAAGTTAAGCAGAATACTCCTCCATCAACAACTTCGCAATCGTCGATAGGTCTTCTAGAAGTATCTGCACACTGGTCAAACTAATTAGTCCATAAATGACCCGAAGCGGATTGCTTCTGGTCGACCAGTGTCCTTATTTTGCTTAGAAACCACCTTAGGTTTCCATTATTGTGGTATTGGTAAGATAGTTTGAGATGAACTTATCACAGGTGACTATTTTGATAAACCTACACTTTGATCCTTTGAGAACATTGGAACAAAACGTTTTTGTTTATGAAAGAATGTAGGTTCAACGTCATCAAAAACTCTGCCTTGTTCATCAAAGAACTTTGTTGGGGCAGGTTTACCAAACACTGGTTTCTTATGAAACCCTTGGGGTGAATCAGAAAATAGTGGACAATCCTTTTCCATATGCCCTGGTCGGCGGCAAATATAACATATTCTTTTCGTTTTGTCCCATCTTTGATGTACCTGTGAGGAACACACATGAATATCTCGAACATGATCAGAATGAGAATCATATACCTGATGCCTGTGATCATGTACCCATTTGGATGTAGGGCTTCGAGATTGAGAACTTTCAGAAGAAACTCGAGCTTTCACAAAAACTTCAGAAATCTTTCGAGCATCAACACAAAGAAGAGGAAATTCTTTATCAGAGAAAAGTTGATCAGAACCTTTGAGCTTGTAGAATCGCTCAGGTTGAACTTTTTCAGCCTTAAACACATCCTTCTTCACTTGCTTCAGCTTCAATTTCTTCAAATCTTGAGATGATGATTCTTGAGTCTTCTCAGCTTTATCTTTCATCCCGTGAAAACCCATCCCACATGCTTTCCAGAAATCTTCTCCTCAGGTGTAAAATGTCCAATCTTCGCTAAACGAGAAAATTCAGCCTTCACTTCAGTCACATTCTTCTGATCATAAAAGATCTTTTCATCAAATCCAGATTGTGACTTAAGCTTGTCACTTGAAGTAGCCGACTTCTCATTATCAGCAGAAGGTGAACCAGATACAATTTTTGGAGCAAGAGAAACTTTAGATTTCTTTTCCTCCTTTTTCTTATTCTTCCTGTTCTTCTTTTTCATCACAACCTTCTCATCTTCAACAGTAGATGATGAAACCTTTGAATAATCAAATTCGTCAACTTGATCCTTCACTTCTTTGAAAGCTTCTTTGATATGAGCAAGAGGTGATGCAGTCTTATCAAACATTTTCTCAAAATTTGCATCATTAGCTAAGAAGCTTGTGAAAACTTGAGAATTTGAAACATTGTTAAGCAATCGATTAGCATCCAGAACTTGAATTTTTAGATCAGAAATTTTCTGTTGAGCCTCAGCAAATTCTTTTTCTTTAGAAATCAATCGCTTCGCAATCTTGTGAGTTTCAAATTTTTGCAGGCGAAGATTATCTAATCCTTCAAACATTTCTTTCTTCAATTTATCTTCATTTCTCTTTTGAATCTCTAAATTTGTTGTTTGAACTTTATTTACACGAACCAACTCCCGCTTCTCATCCAACAACTTTTCCATATCAACTTGATGTGTTTCAATCTTAGCAGCAGATTCTTTAGCCTTCTTTGTAAGCAAATCAAGTTTGATTTTTGATTTATCAAACAGATTCGTGAAATCAGAAGCAGTATCCTCCGCTTCATCCTTCCATTTCTTGACTTCTTTCACCAACTCATCCCTTTCTTCACAGATCTTAGCTTTTGCAGCTTCAACATCCCTTTTATCTTGTTTAGAAATTTCTAAAACTTCATTCAGCAATTTGATCTCGTTAAACAGACATTCATTCTTCACACCCAATTCCTTCTCATTTTCCTTAGAAATTCCCAACTCTGAACTAATCATTTTTAAGTCAGCAGTAACTCTTTTGACTTCTTCATTAAAAAATTCTTTTTCTTTCATCAAGGCTTCAATTTTAGACTCAAATTTTTCACTCTCAGCAGCGTCATATGAACTCGAATCAGAATAATAGTCATCTTGTTCATGTGTGACAATTAATGCTGATGTATCATATTCAAATGTTGACCCCAATCATAAACACCATCATGTTGAGCTGCCAACGTTGTTGCCTTGTTTGTGTTACTAGTAGATGGTTGAGTAAAACCAGGCTTGGGTGATTAAGTAAAACCATGCTTGCTTGCATGTGCCTGTTGACAATCTTTGGCAAAATGTCCAAGCTGCGAACATTTATAACATTTTAACTTAGACTTGTCAAAACCCAATTTATCACCAGAAAGATTTCTTCCATGTTTCTTGAAGAACCTCTTCGATCTTTGACATAACATAGAATATTGCCAAGATATATCCAATTCAGTTAATTGATCATCATCAAGTGCATCAAGATCATCGCTGGTTAACTTTACATCAGCAACATTCTTGATAATCAAACCAAAAGATGATGAAATCAATGCAGAAATCATTTTAGCACAATCATCTGTTGATTCAACAGAAAACGCATTCTGACTTGATGAATTTGGAATTGTAAAACTACAACCCCGTGATGAATTGTTATCAAATTTTCCGGAACTTCCAGACAACAAGGCAACACTTGGTGCAGAACTCAGATTTGGCTTAGATTTAGCATTCATGCTTGCCGTATTCTCACCATGATACAATTCAGGATTTTGCAAAGTAGCAGTTGACTTCTTTGAGTTTAACATTTCTATTTCTTGAGCATGAAGTTTTCCAGTAAGCTCGTGAAACGTCATTGTAATATAATCCTTATCATGAGTGAGCAACAAAACATAATTCTCCCACTTTTCAGGTAAAGCTTCCATAATCTTTTCCTTCAAATTAGCATCAGATTTCTCAATACCAACTATCTTTAATTCACTAATTAGATGTGAAAACCGTGAAACGAGAGTAGTAATGTTCTCATTTTCATAATTTTGAAAATTATCAAATTCTTTATTCAACACTTTCTTCCGACTCTTCTTGTAATCATCATTACCCTCACATCTTGCTGAGAGAGCATCCCACAATTGTTTTGATTTCTTACAAGTGCTGAATTGATGTAATAGTTCAGTAGGTAAAGCCATAGTAAGATAACCATAAACTTTATTTTCAAGCTCATAACTTTTTCTTTCAGCAGCATCAAAATCTTGAAGTTCCTTATAATCTCCTTCTTCAGTTGGTCGTTCATACAACTTTCGAATCAGAATCCATAAATCAATATCATTTGTGCTGATGTATGCAGAAAACCGTTTCTTCCAATTTTGATAATCTTCTAGTTTCAACAATTTGGGAACTTTCTGACTTGTTCCAATTTCATTATCAAAATTCAACATGGTTTGCATCGCACTTTGCATTGCAGCAAACGCATGGAATTCCGACATCGTTTGAAAGCTTTTAGATTCTGCCGACCGAACTTGCTCCGAACCTATCACTGACCTCCGAACCTCGTCCGAACCTAAATCCAACGTCCGAACTCCGACCGAACCTATGTAGCTTCGATCTCGCGCCGATCGACCTCCGAACCTAGACCGAACTAGACCAAAACTTCGAACTCTCACCAAAGATGGACCGAACGTCGACCGAAATTAAAGTTCGGGGCGGTTACACCAAACCTGAATAGTGAACTCCGAACCTCAATTTCATTTTTCAAAAACACGCGAAAATGGACTGATTTTGATGAAACTCGTTACTGTGGATCAGAAAAACCGATAGAAAATAGTTTAGAAGCAGATTTGACACCAAACACTCAATAGAATTGATGAAAAACACAAATATAAACTCGAGAATCACTAAAAACGCTTCAAAAATCTGAAAATAGCAACCACAGATCAGTAGAGTGAACCAGAAAGCTCTGATACCACTTGAAAATGCGTGAGCATTGGATCGTCTACTCGATCTAGCTAATTGGACATCAAAACGTAATTAACCGATTGCTTTATTGATAAAAAATGAACAATTACAATCTGTGAAACACTCAGAATATAGAAAAAGAGAAACACCTTCAGACACACACACTTAGCAGAAATCTCACACGCTCAGAACTAACTATTTCAATGTCCAAACTCCTATATATACCCATCTGGCCGAGCCTAGTCCGAACCTCAGGTTCGGCCCGTCCGAACTCCAGGTTCGGACCTGGTTCGACCAAGCATACTTTGGCTTGATCTTGAACATTGCTTGATACTTCACACGACGCACATATCAGGTATCAACAGCTCTCTAGCTTTCAATCAATATAATCTCGTTGTATTTACTATTTGTGTCATTGATTCAATCTCAATATCACTAGATTAGCAAACGATCCATCGCTCCATGTCTTTACAAGTGGTATCAGAGCTATCTGGTTCCATTTGCTGATCGAATTATGTGATTTTTTAGATTTCTAGAGAGAGAAAGTAGGGTTTTAGTCATTTTTCATCATTTTTTCTCAAATCCGAGTGTTTCAGATGTCAAAAGTGATTTCAAAACCTTCCTAAAGTGTTTTCGCTACCTAATATTGCAAATTACAGCTCAAATCATCAAAATTTTCAAAATTCAGTCGATTTTAGCTTGGTACGCCGTTGGTAAGCCCGATGAATGCGATGGTACACTCGATGAATAGTTGGTACAGAGGAGTATCTTCATAGAGGGGTTGGTACGCTGAGTGTTGGTACGCAGGGCAATCTTCAAAGTTGGTACGGAGCAGTTATTTTTTGGTACGCCAGTAGTTACACCGTACCAAGTTGGTACACCGCTTGGTTTGGTACGCTGATCTTCCTGGTCTGTTGCTTGGTACGTTGGGGGGTTTGGTACGCTGGTGGTTCGTTGAAGAGGACTGGTACAGAAGTCGAAATTTTGGTACGCCGACAGAATAGTGACGTTCACTAAACCTGACATAACTTGAGAACCGTTAAGAGTTATGGAACCCAATATCAACCAAAACGACCGTCTCGAAAAGGTCTATACTTTTACTGCCTAACGGCCAGTACCCTCCGTTTTGGTACCCAAATCCCGCTTTTATGTCGCTCGTTTTTTAGTTTGAAGTTTTTGTGTTCGGTATCGTAATTTCAAAATGAGTGATTATCACGCACTTTCCACAATTCAAAGCACAATGCAAGCTCTTGTTAACTATGACAATGAAATAGGAACAAGTTCGAAAGTTCCTAAGTTGCTCAAATTGGAAGATTATCATAGTTGGGTAAAACGATTCGAAGCATACGTTGGTACTAATGATGTCGATCTTTGGTTGGCTTATACTGATCAATATGAATATCCAACTGGTACTACTGGAAGGCCAATTTTGCAAAGAAATCTGACTGCTGAACAAAAGAAAGCTTATCAAGCTGAACAAAAAGCTTACGGAACTTTAACCATGGCATTACCCAAAGATCTATTACATCAGTTTTCTGCTTATACTACATCAAAAGAATTATGGGATGCAATACAGAAACGGTGTGAGGGTAATGATCAGTTTAACAAAAGTAAGCAACAGGTTCTGAAGAAAGAGTTCGACAATTTCAAGCATTACCCAAATGAGGATATTTCAAAGCTTATTACTAGATTTTCATATTTGCTGAGTGAAATGACTTTAGTAAGCATCAAAAAGGAAGAAACTAAGTTGAAAGAGAAGTTATTAGAGGCATTACCTAAAAGATGGGAAATTATGTAATGATGATTAATAATGATAAAGAATTTTCAGGGTTATCATTCAATAGTTTGATTGAAAAGATACTAGCAAGAGATATGGAATTGAATATGAATAGATCCATGCCTACACAAGTACAGAATCCAGCTGCATATCATGGTGAAAATGATTCAACCATCAATGCTATAAAGTCAAACATTTTCAGTGAAGCTCCTACTACTGTGTTGTTTGCTGGGAAGTCTGAGAATTATAGTTATTCTCTAGGGTGCAATTTTACAATTCCAAATCAATCACCTCAGATTGCGTTTTCTGCTAAATCAGTTAATGAACATGCTGCATTAATATATGCTTTAATAGCATCATCTGATGGATTCATAATCGGTAGCATTGGTGATGTTGAGTTATTCAAAGATGATTTGAGACGGTTATATGAGGATCATCTGAATGAATTAGATATGGGATGGCAGATGGCTATGTTGACTGAAAGAGCAAGATGATTTTTCGTAAAACAGGTAAAAAGGAAATTAATCCAAATTGCAAGCTGGGTTTGAATAAATCGAAGGCTAAGTGTTTTAAGTGTTCAAAATTTGGACATTTTGCTCGGGAATGCAACAATAAAAAAGAAGCTAATACTTCTACTCCAACAGCTTTGGTTTCTCAAGCTGATAAACAATATGATTGGGGTCGAACTTCTGATTCTCCTCCAATTGCTTTAATAGCCATTACTTCTGAGCAAAATGGACAAGCATCCAATGAAGGTTATACTTGGGCTGCAGATTTTCCTGATGAATCTGCATTTGTTGTCCAAATTGGTCCTAGAGATGAAGAAGTAACTGGTTCTGAGTCTGACACAAGTTCTTGTGAAATAGTTGAGGGAGATATTACTGGAATAAGTACAAATGAGCAAAAGGAAAAGTGTTTATCATGTCCAGATTGTGATGGTGCAAATAGAAAACTTGAAGCTTTATTGAGAAGTAACAGTTTAATAACTAAAGAACTTAAAGTGTGAAAGCTGATTTAGAGTGTTCACAACAACTATATGTTGATTTAGAAAAGGTTAATGCTGAGTTGGTAAAGGAAAAGAATGTGTTGGCTGAAGAGTATGAAAAAGAAAAGGCTGAACATCTTGATGCTGTTTAAGATTTTGAAAATTTATTTGCAAAAAGTTATCCTGTTCAGGAAAAATATGAGAAAGCAAATGCTTTTGCGATTGAAGCAGCTGATAGAGTTCTAAATCTTCAAGAAGAACTTTCAAAGCTTTGAGATGATAATGTTCTGTTCCGAGAGAAGAATGAAATTTAAACAAAAGATGTTGAGTATTTTAAGAAGAAATCGGAGAAGATTACTGCAGAATTATTGGAAATCTGTAATGTCAAAAGACAACAAAAATTTGAATACAGTGATCTATGAGATCAATTTATTGCTACTCAGAAAGATTTGTTCGATGCGCAGGTGAAGATTTCCGAGTTGAAAATTTAGATTCTCGATTTGCAAAAACAGGTGAGAAACTGCAATTTGTCTCCTACTTTGTTAAATTATATCTACAACAAAGAGAAGAGTGAAGATAGTGTGACAGATGGAGATTTGCATATAGTTCCTGCACTGGTTGTGATATTAAATTCTTCATCTGTGACAGTTGATCCAACGGCTGAACTACAAGATTATTCTAAATTTGCAACTACTGCAAAGAAGAAGAAGTACAAATCTGAGAAAAAGCAACGGAAGTTGTGATAAAGTTGCTTTTGGTACTTCATCTGTTCTTTACAGCAGTCCAGTGAGCTAGACCGGGACTCTGTTGGTATCGACTTGTCAGGCTCAATGCAAACAAGACATCCGGTCGAGTGTAGAGCATGGCATACATAATTGAGCCTATAGCAGAAGCAAATAGAATCGAAGCCATTTGGTTGATCTCTTCTCCGTTTGAGGAGATTGAGATTTGTTCAAGACAACACCCTTTGTCATAGGGACGACTCCTTTCTTGGAGTTGCTCATGTTGAACCGTGCTATAATCTTGTCAATATATGTATTTTGACCGAGACCCAGAAGCCGCTTCGATCGATCTCTGTGAATCTTAATTCCCAGAAAACAAGCGGCTTCCCCAAGATCCTTCATAGCGAAACAAGATGAAAGCCATTTCTTAACCTCGTTAAGCATGGGGATGTTGTTTCCTATGATCAGTATATCATCCACATACAAGATAAGGAATGATATAGCGCTCCCACTTGCCTTTCTGTAAACACAAGGCTCATCTTCGTTTTGAGCAAAGCCAAACTCCTTGACTTTCTGATCGAAGCGAAGATTCCACCTTCGAGATGCTTGTTTAAGTCCATAGATGGACTTATTCAGCTTGCAAACCCTATTTGGATATTTAGGATCGACAAAACCATTGGGCTGAACCATGTAGACATCCTCAGTGAGTTGTTCGTTCAGGAATGCGGTTTTGACATCCATTTTCCATATTTCATAGTTATAGTATGCGGCTATGGCAAGCAATATCCTGATTGATTTGATCATGGCCACGTGCGAGAAGGTTTCGTCATAGTCAATCCCATGGGTTTGAGTGAAACCCTTCGCAACAAGCCGTGCCTTATAGGTTTGGACGTTTCCATGCATGTCAGTTTTTCTTTTAAAGATCCACTTGCTCCCTACTGCCCGAGAACTGGGGTTAGCTCAATCAAGTCCCATACTTGATTATCACGCATGGATTGCATCTCGGCGTTCATGGCTTCAAGCCATTTATCAGATTCAGGATCTGATACAACAACTTTGTAATTAGTAGGTTCATCATCAGAATCAGCTACTAACAGGACATCGGAAGCTTCTAGATGACCGATGTATTTATCAGGTTTCCTACGTGTCCTTTCGCTACTGCGAATGCTTGTGTTTGGGTCTGATTATGCGACAACCATTTTTCGGTCAGACACAACGACCGTCTCAGGGTTTTGTGTATCTTGAACTTCTTCGAGATCCACTGGATCACTATTTGTTCCTCTGTTGAGAAACTCCTTCTCAAGGAACTTACCCTTCCTTTTGATAGAAACGTAGTTTCCATCAGGATGGTAAAAGTAATAGCCGGTATTACAATAGTATCCGATGAAAATCACCTTTTCACCTCGAGGATCAAGCTTGTTGTCAGATTCGCTAGTGACATAAGCTTCGCATCCCCACACCCTAAGGTAAGAAAGTATAGGAGAATAATTATGCCATATCTCATATGGGGTCTTATCCACTTTCTTGGTCGGTGCCAGATTTATTAGGCGAGTGGTGGTTAGGAGAGCATAACCCAAAAGGAGTGGGACAAGGTAGTCCTACACATGACCGATCGAACCATGTTCAACATGGTTCGATTCCTCCTTTCACTAACACCATTCAACTGTGGTGTACCGGGAGGAGTGGGTTGTGAAATAATTCCACAAGCCTTGAGATGATCGAGGAACTCGTTGCTAAGATACTCACCACCTCTATCCGATCGAAGTATTTTAATAGTTCGACTTAGTTTATTTTCTACTTTGTTTTGATAATCTTTGAACTTGTTAAAAGTTTCGTGCTTGTGTTTCATCAAATAGACATAAGCATATCTGCTGTAGTCATCTATGAAAGACACGGAATAGCATTCATGATTTTTCATTTCAGTCCAAAAGGGTCCACACACATTAGTGTGTATTAATCCTAACAAACCTTCAGCCCATTCACCAACATGTGTGAAGGGTGACTTGGTCAGTTTTCCAAATAAGCATGATTTGCATTCGCTGAAGGTATCTGCATCAGTGGATTCGAGAATCCCAGCATATTGAAGCTTCTTAATGCTGGCTTTGCTTATGTGACCTAGTCAATGATGCCATAACGAAGAATCGTTATTATCAACTTTGTTTTGTTTAGAAACATGATAGAGCTGATCATGCGTTTGAACAATTATCTCATATATACCATGTCGAGGTTTAGCCTCGAAATAAAAGATATCGTTAAAGTAGGTAAAAATGGAATTTCCATTAAACTTGTACTTAAAACCTTGTTCAAATAGGGAAGAGAGAGATACAATGTTTCTGGACAATACAAGAGCATATAAACATTTAGCTAAAGTAACTACAAGGCCAAAAGGACATGTAAGAGAATATATGTCGGTAGCCAAGACTGAGACTCTTTTCCTATCACCAACGATGAGTTCTATGCCGCCTTGTTCTATCTTCTTCCATTTTTCAGGTTCCTGCAAAACATTAACAATGTGGAAAGCACATCCAGTGTCAAATACCCATGTATTGGAGGAAACAGTGAAAAGTTCAATAACATTTATAGACATACCTGATGAGGAACCCTTTTCCGGAGTTTCTAGTCCTCTTGATCTTAGCCAAGTAGATGGGGCAGTTACGTTTTCGGTGGCCCATCTGATTACATTCAAAGCATTGGTGTTCCTAAGGAGGAGGCGCCAATGGTTTCTTGCCCTTGGTCTCTTTGACCTTGTTCTTGGTCTTGGTAATACCTGTATCAGCAACTCTGAGCACAGCCGGTGTGGTCTTAATCTTGACATTTGGAAATAATGTCAGGACCTCATTTAAAGTCTGAGCCGAGCAATTTACCATATGTAAGCGATAATGCTCGGGTAAAGATCCGAGGACTACATCCAAAGCCAACCCCTCAGGAATGGAGTAGCTGAGGTCGATCAGTCTGTCGCGATACCCCTTCATCATCATGACATGATCATATGCAGAGGAATTAGGTGACATATGGCAGTTCACAAAATGTTGAAGTGCTTTACATCGTTCACCTCTCTGGCTTAACTCAAATAAATCTTTGAGTTTCCTCATGATCTCATACGCTCCCATGTCGGTGAAGTTATACCAAAAATTCGGTGTCATGCCAGATAACATAAGCTCAGTGACTTCCCGAGAGTCATCACTGTGCTTCTGGGTTTCCATCCGCGAGCGGTCGTTTAGCAAGTAAGTCGGCAAGCTCGGGATGGGTCGGTCAAGAACATACAGCTTTCCAAAAAGCCTCAAGATATTCCTCAGGAGGGTTTGCCATGAATGGGTCGAGAGATACCATTGAACTTAGAGGAACAATGTTTTCAATAGCCTTCTGAAATAATGCAAAGTAATTTTAAATTAGTACTTTTAGTGTAAATCATTTTCTTATATAAATTGGTAAGATTTATTTAACAAGAAAATTGAGAATTCGATTAGACGATTTTACTTGAGACCGTCAAATGAGCCTCATGAGCAAACTCGTGTAACCAAACTGACAACGGTTGTCAATCGCGAAGTCTTAGTCGCGACTCTCGTTTATGAGGCCGCATAATACAATAGATTATATTTTGCAATACGTTTAGCCTCATCCATGCCCACTTTGTCTATATACGTTCATAGTGCGGTGTTGAAATACTCCAACACTACAAACATACATAAAGAAAGCGATAGTAATCCCAAATGATCAATGTGGTTGGCACGGTGTTGAAATACTCCAATGACCCCACCCTGGAAGGTTCCCTCGGCACCAAGTGCGGTGTTGAAATACTCCAACACAGATGCTCCGGTCTATACGCTCCAAATTAGACTTCATTTTGGACGACATGAACTATCAATTTTTATTTACCTGATAGGGATATTAAAACCAATTTTAATATTTAGTGATCATTAGACACAAACGATAAACCCTATCATCACTCGGGACATTTATTTTAAATTACCTATTTAAAATATCTAAGTGTCGCGAATGGTCAATTGTGTGTTAAAGGCATAATGTCATGGTCTTGCTAGAGCCATTTAGCAAGACCATTAGGGGCATGACAATTAAAAGTGAACAACCACAAAGAAGGCAACTCTGTGCGTTCGTGGATCTGGTTCAGCTCCCACTAGCCTTCAGACTCCTTTTTGGCGAGTGTCCGATCTTCGGTTTTGGTTTTATAAAATTTACTAACAAAACCTAGCTCTACATTACAATTTTGAAACCTGAAAACAACGGGTCCAATAAAACCAAATATAAGATACAATTGGGTCAACAATTGGGCCAATCAGAGAAAAAAAAACGCCATACATACAATCATGTATTTCAAAATAAAGGGGCCGGCCATAACACACAATTAATTAAATCTTGAATTAAACAAGTAATTCCGTTCGCAATTGGGAAATGAATCGAAATTGCGAACCACCGGTTACGAAAAGCCCGGTTCTGATTTACGCGTGGTGATCGTGGCTCTGATACCACTATTGGATTTTACAGTGGGTATCCGGGTTGCCCGTTTTAACTATTACCGACTAAATATACAGGTTAATTAATAAGAATTAATTACGCAGCAGAAAGATGTTTTACAACGCGAATTTTAGTAAAACCGTAGACAGGATCTGATCGTCGTATACGCGTAAATACAAAAATAAATTAAATAAATTAATATAATTATCTAAACAATTTAGATATACCTTGGTGGAGTCCGAACAACCGTTCGAGACACCGGGGTTCGACGAACTAGCGCTAGGATCAACAGTAACGCCCGACTCGAACTGGCGAGTCAAGTCTTCAATCAACAGTAAGGCACCACGGGCGGGTTCATCTCATGAACCGACAGTGGTGGCGGTAACGAAACCATGCTATGCAACATAGCATTCCAATCGAATGGCTCTGCCGTGCTTGACGACGAAACAGTTATAGAGACGATTTTGTCCGCCGCGCGTGGAGGCGGCGGAGGACGTGGCTTAACGGTGGCGGCATACAATGGCGCCGGCCACTTAGGGTTTTCACCCGATTCGATCGTGGCGGCACGCGAAGGCTCAAACATAGGCCTCGGTGGCGCGGGTAAAGCGAGAACCACCTCGCGTTGGTCCTCGCCGAAGATGTCGGCGGCGGCGACGCCGACGGTGGCTCTCTCCTCGGCGGTGGCGGCAGTGGTTTCTAGTTTCAACGCAGCAGCAATCAAGCATGGATCGCGTTTTACCATCGTAGTGATCAAGAAAGACGACGAAGGTGGTGGTGGTTGGTGCGCCGAAAACGAGAGAGAGGGAGATGGGGGGGGGGGGGCGTCGGCGTCGCAAGGGGAGAGGGAGAGGAAAAGTTTTTTGTGATTTTGGGTTTCACAAACCCCTATCCTCCTCCTTTTAATCTCCTACTAATCCCTTTTGGGCTTTTAGTCAAGTATAAGCCCATGTCGCGATCCAACACTCTAAACCCATCGAAAAAATTAGTCCGTTAACCGGTAACGACTAGATAATGTCCCGCTGACAATTCGCGCAAACTATTTTACGATAGATTCATTTCGTTACATTTATTTAAATGCATAACAAGAATTTATTTATTTTAACCGTTTAATTAATTATTTAATAAGTAAATAATTATTTAGTTCGTTGACTCCGGTGTAACTCTTCCGGGTCAAAACCGGATCGGCTACGTTAAATGTCAGGTCAGGACATCTAATATCCATCAAAACCAACATCTTCTAGTACACAGAAGCATGTGAAATTTGTTGATCCTAAAGGATTCATTCACAATGATTTGAAACCGTCAGTGTCAAGTTTTAAAACTGAAAAACATGATTTGATTGTAAACCAGTAAAACCGATATTAATAACTTCTGATGGGTCGACAAATTAGTTGTATGACAAGTGGAAACCTAAGGGTTCATCCACTACTGGAAAAGATTTTGTTGAAGATGACGGTCGACCAAAAGCTTCGAGCTTTGGTTCTTCCCGATCCAATTAATTTTCTTAATGTGTGTAGGGAGCTACGCAACAACCCATGAGTAACCTATGGGTTGTTGACAGCGGAGCGTCCAGGCGCATGACCGGTGACATTTCTCTTTTGCAAGACGTTCAACCATTTAATGGAGGGAATGTTACATTTGCCGGTGATAAAGGAGGTAAAATTACGGGTATTGGCTGACTAATCAATGGTGCAATTACGTTTGAACGAGTGGAGTATGTTTAAGAACTAGAATTCAACGTGCTGAGTGTGTCTCAAATATGTGAAAAACATTACACAACAGCTTTCACTGGGACAAAATGCTTGATTTTGAAGTCGGGTTATGAGATTCCTGAAGATTGCATCATAGTGCGAGCACCTCGTTTATCAAATCTGTATGTCCTTGACATGAATTCAGCAAAAGCAAACGTGGTTGGTCAGTGTTTTCTGTCCAAAGCTTCCGAGAGAGAATCTATTCTATGGCACCGACGCATGGGTCACATACACTAACATAAGATGAATGAATTGGTGCGTAAGGATCTTGTCGAAGGGGTTTCGAAGCATCAGTTTATTTTTAATGATGTGTGCGTCAGTTGCAAGAAGAGAAAGCAGCAAAGAAAATCTCATCCGTTGAAAAAGTACCACTCAATTGATGTCCCATTGGAATTGCTTCACATGGATTTATTTGGTCCTGTGAATCGAAAAAGCATTTCTGGACATTGGTACTGTTCAGTCGTAACTGATGAATATTCTCGATTTTTGTGGGTAGATTTTCTTGTTACAAAGGATGAAACACTGAGAGTCCTTATCAACTTGATCAACACACTTGAGTCATTTTACAAGTTGAAAGTTAAAAGGATTCGAAGTGATAATGGCACGGAGTTCAAAAACACTGCTTTGAGGTTATTTTGTCTTGAAAAGGTAATTGTACATGAATTCAGCACACCTTACACACCTCAGCAAAACGGTGTTGCGGAACGGAAAAATAAACAATAATTGAGACGGCTAGAACGATGTTGGCTGATTCGCATTTTCCAGTGAACTTCTGGACTGAAGCGGTCAATACAACGTGCTATGTGCTAAATCAAGTACTAACAGTGAAACGACTCAGTAAAACTTGTTATGAGTTGTTGAAAAAGCACAAGCCAAATCTCAAACATCTGGAACCATTTGGGTGTCCCTGCACAGTTTTACGGTCAGCTGGGAAGTTTGATGATAAAGTATTCGATGAATTCTTTGTTGGATATTCGAACCAGAAAAAGCATGTTTACAACAAACAGACCAGTGTAGTGGAAGAGTGCGTAAATATAGATTTTCAATCATATACTTTGCCACCCAAAGGAGTTGGTCCAGACTGGATGTTTGACTACAAGCATATCTTTGATTCACTTGAGTCAAGAAGTGATACATCCGATGATCATCTTACAAATGTTTATATCAATCTAGAAGATGAAGTTCCAGTGATGAATATTCCGTCTGCTCCAGATGTGCCTGATCCTGAAGATTATCTGACTGAAACAACTATTGATACCACAATTTCTGCTGATGAATTGCTTCTGATGACGAACACGAATTTCATAAAGCTGTTTCTAAACATGTGAGATTCCTGTCCCACAAGATGTACCTACTATAAGTGGTGCTGGAGAGGTTGTAGTGGATGTTGTTCCTACTGATTCACCACCTGAAACCAGTACAAGTAACAATGTTATGGTGGAGGACGATCATGTTCCCGATTTGGGAGAAACTATAATTGTTTCTGTTCATCAGACACTCCGGATAAACACCTATCATCCACAAGACAACATCATTGGTGATTTAGATGATGGAGTGCGTACGAGATGACAGTTTGAGAGTGGTGCTCTGCTTGCAATCAGAGAATCTGGCATTCAAGATGAAGTTTTCCATTCGTGCTTCTTGTCCCAGCTCGAGCCAACAGATGTACCTCAAGCTTTAAAAGAAGGCTCGTGGGTGGAAGCGATGCAAGAAGAACTACAACAATTCTAGAAGCTCGGCGTATGGAAATTAGTTGATTTTCCAGAAGGTAGTAAAGAGCCATGCGGTATCCGTTGGGTATTTAAGTGTAAACGCGATGACCGAGGGGTTATTGTTAGAAACAAGGCTCGTTTGGTTGTTCAAGGTTTTTCTCAGGAAGAAGGGATAGATTTTAATGAAGTGTATGCACCGGTTACCCTAATTGAAGCTATTCGTATTTTCTTGGCATATGCTGCACACGTGGGTTTAAAGTTTAATAGATAGATGTCAAGAGTGCGTTCTTGTACGGGAAAATCAAAGAGGAAGTCTATGTCAAACAACCTCCGGGATTCTACGATCTTGATTATCCAGAGAAGGTTTATAAATTGGACAAAGCGCTGTATGGTCTGCATCAAGCTCCTCGAGCATGGTATGAGACCTTCTTCACTTATTTACTTGATAACGGGTTTAAGCGTGGGTCTGTGGACTGCACTCTTTTCTGCAAGAAAACGGGAGGAGACTTGTTATTGGTACAAATCTATGTCGATGACATTATTTTTGGCAGCTCGAATGAACAACTCTCGAAAGATTTCAAGAAGTTAATGCAAACAAAGTTTGAGATGAGTTCCATGGGCGAGATGTCGTTCTTTTTGGGTCTGCAAGTAAATCTGTCTGCGAAGGGTATTTTTATTCACCAGATGACATACGTGCATGACGTGCTTAATCGATTCAAGATAACTGACGTTCGTGTTTTGGGTACTCCAATTCAGCTGTATCATGATCTGTGTCCTGATGAAGATGGTGAAGAAATCGATGCCACTCTTTATCGTGCCATGATAGGATCATCAATGTATTTGACAGCTAGCAGACCTGATATAATGTTTGTTGTTTGTTTATGTGCTAGGTACCAAGCATTTCCAAGGATTTCACATTTGAATGCGGTGAGAAGAATTCTAGCTTATCTGAAGGGTAACACAGATCTCGGGATCTGGTATCCTCATGATGATAAGTTTGACTTATCTGCCTACTCGGATTCTGATTACGGCGGCTGCAAGATTCATTTCAAGTCCACAACGGCTGGCTGTCAGTTTCTAGGTGATAGGCTTGTGTCATGGCAGTGTAAGAAGCAAACATCGGTAGCCACATCCACTGCTGAAGTTGAGTATGTTGCGGCTGCAAGCTGCTGCTCTCAGGTTTTGTGGATACAACAACAAATGTGAGACTATGGTTTGCAATTTCTTACTACTCCCATACACATAGATAATTCTGCTGCCATCTGCATAACTAAAAATCCCGTGCACCACTCAAAGACAAAGCACATTGAAATCAGATATCATTTTATTCGTGATTGCTATGAGAAAAATCTGATTGATTTGCAAAAAATACACACTGATTTCCAACGAGTGGATCTTTTTACTAAGGCTTTTGATAAAACTCGCTTCAAATTCCTTTTGCAAATCAATGGCATAGAACAAAATCCCGCTAAGTAATTGTTGGTTGATCAATTTTTGTTCTTACTTACATTTTTCTTGTTATTTCTCTTTTTCTTTATTTGAAAAATCCAAAATAGTGTTTTTGTATTTTGGGGGAGAAAAATCCGAAAAGCATAAAATTTTTTGAAAAATGCCAAAAATTTAAAAAAAAAATTGAAAAATGCCAAAAATTAAAAAAATTAAAAAAATTAAAAAATCAAAATGAGAAATTGATCCGACCTAGCGAGAAATGATATTACATCAGCATATACGTTATCAACCATGGATAAAGTAGGAATAAAGGCTGTAGATACTTGTTAGGTTTGTTGAATGCATTAAGGCAAATCTGATATATGCTAGTATGAATGATATAAACCTAAATTACCTGCTTGATAATAGTGATGTTACATCATGAAGGGTATTGTGTAATTTTAGCAATAAAATGAAAGCAACAAAAACAGAATAAGAGATGTTAGGTGTATGCTTGCTTTCATTTTGCAAAGATTTAAACTTGTATGATTTTCTTTATTTTGTCAAACGATTAGACTTTATTTGTGTATCGAAAGATCGACCTGATTGTTTTTCGATTAACGGTCTGCTTTAATTTTCTTGGTGTTTCGGATAATCCATCAGACTTTCTTTGCATGCTCACAAGGCCGACCTAATCGTTGTTGGATTATACAATGTCTGCCTTGTTTTCTATTTTTTGTTTTCCTAAAAAATTGGACTTTCTCTGCGTGGTCACAAGGCCGACCTGATTGTTGTTTGTTTAGGGTTCTGCTTTATTTTTGCATGAAACACCATGAACAAAAAATCTTTGTTGAAAGTCAAATTCTATATAAAAATTCAAAAATAAAATAAGTCAGATTGCCAGTATTCCTGATTGTGTGGGCTTTCACATTATCTGTGCTTGATTAATCATACTTAAAACATATCAGAAAGCTATAGAAATTGATCTACCTAAACTGAAACAAACTGAAAAGTTGTATTCTCTGCCTACTTGGCTTGCATACCGATTAAATCTGAAATTTAAATGTGTCTAATGTGTTATGACTGATATGATCTCGCACCTGGATCTTTCTTGCAAAACATTTTAAGTTATTCGTATTTCAATTATGTTTGGTTTATTGCTTATTGGAAAATCCAAAAAGATTTTAGGTGTGTTTTAGCATAATCTTGTAAAAATTCAAAAATATTTTCGGTGTGTTTGAAAATGTTATAAAAATCAAAAGATTTTGTTTCTGATTTTATTTTTGATAAACCAATAATGAAAAGTATCAATATTATGCCCGAAACAACCAAACAGTCTTGGAATCATGAGACTCATCATTAATTGATCAAAGATTTGTGTCAAATTGATAAAATTTGAAATCTTTGTGTTCAATTTAAAAGTTCTTTAAAAATCAGGGTTTGAATTTAAATTTTTTGTTAGAACCTATTTGTTAGCAACACCAACCTTTTGTTTTCTTATCTTGTAATTGATACTTTATTTTGTAATTTTCTTTGGATATGTACTTGGTAAACTTTGTTTATATGTTAGCGTACTTGTTATGCTTCTTAGCGGACTTGTGACTTATGTTCCTAGAGGACTTGATTTACTCTTAGCGTACTTGTTTGATTGCTTATCTTAGCAGACTTGTTTATTCCTAGCGAACTTGTTTACTTAGCAGACTTGTCTTGTTCCTAGCGTACTTGATTTGTTCTTAACGAACTTGTTAGCGTACTTGTTCATGTTAGCGAACTTGATATTGCTTAGCGTACTTGTTAGCGAACTTGATAATGCTTAACGTACTTGTTAGCGGACTTGTTGTTACCTAGCGTACTTGTTAGCGAACTTGTTAAGTGCTAGCGAACTTGATTTAACTCTTAGCGAACTTGTTGTCCTGATCGAATATTTTGCTGAATTCTAGGTAATGATTGTGTTGTGTCAAACATTCTTTTTGTCCCAGGTTCTCTAGTAGTATAAATACCAATTGGAAAACCCTATTGGGTACGCTTCAAGGAGTATTTTCCTACAGAGAGCTTTTGTGTATGTGTTCTTGGTGTTAGTGTGTGTTCTTGAGCTTTAGGAATCATCAATGGGTGAGCATTGATGCAGATTCTTCCATAAATCGACCATCACACATGATTTCCGCACTTGTGTGATGAATAATATGAGAACAACGTGCTCAAATCTAGTCCTGACAATTGGTATCAGAGCCTTGTTCTTCATTTTTGAAGGTTTTCTAAAAAAATGGAGAAAATCTCATATGAGTTGTCGATTTTGGATGGATTTGCTAGTTGTTTGAGTTGATTCTTGGTAGAATCACTCAATAAACTCAATGCCATACTCAGATTTCTGAAAATCTCAAGCTAAA
>JBCNJP010000003.1:68424095-68523743 GCA_039602395.1 Deinandra increscens subsp. villosa
TACCCAATCAAGTTAGTACATTCAGAACATGTCAGTTTCTGGTTCCTAACACGTTTCATACACATAACTAATCATTGCAATTCTACTCAACTCATGTTTAAACCAGCACTTCAATGGTTAATCAATTTATACACCCTAAACATAGGATTAGATTCTCGAATTTTAGCATGCATTAAGATGTATGTTATATAAACATTTCTCGTGAGAGGATCAGAAGCAAACAAACTATTTATCATGGTTAAAATGGTTCAACAGTTTCTCACATACTAAGATATAACTGGTAACACACTGATTTTGTGACAAAAGGACCGAGGTCCAAAGAGGAATCTAATCAAAAGCCCATTTCCATCTAAAAGGTAACACGTAGCAGTTTGTTAAAAAAAATTACTCGATTCTGTTCAGAATTATTCAAGAAATCACATAGACGATTAGGTTCGAATTCAAGTTGGAGTTCAGTATCATACAACATATCACCATGCACACCTTGCTAAATAATCCAAAAATTTTAAGTGAAGATCTAACAATATAAAAGAGTAACTATGAGGTACCGAATATCGAAGAGTGCTCTGCAGGAATACGCATGGCATCAAGCATGAGAATAAAAAAATTAAGATGAAAAGCGCCAACGGTTTAGTTCGTGAACTCTGGTAATCGATGGGATATCAAGATTTTGATAGTCGCAATTACACATTCGAAGAACGACATGTGGGTTCAAACTCTCGCTGGTGAAGATACTAGCAGGGAGGATGCAAATAACGTAATGGATGGTATAAATTTCAGAGAGAAATATAAAACGTGCTTGACAGGATTCGGCAAGGAATTCTCGTAAATAGATATCGAAATGAACGTGTCAACGGTTATACAATCCAATAGAGTAAACGTCTCGTTAGAGAAATCTTCATTGTTTAAGCTCACCGGCATGCCCAGTCTCCTTGATGTCCCTGCGCTTCATGCGTCATGATTCCTTTCATGTCAAAACATCGATTCAAATGGTTTCTAAAAGTAAGATAGAGCACGAAGGTGTTATAAAAAGGGTGTCCGCGAAATGAAAACATCAGAATGTTCAAAAGTGGCTTTAGCTTGGGTTGCCTGTATATATGCATTTTTGCTAGGGTTTAGTGCATGTTTACCGCGGGTCAGAAGATCAAATCGGGTGTTCCATAGAAAATGGTCGGGGCTATCACCTAAGTGAATGCCAGAGGGTTTATAAAAACAGGCAATCGACCCAAAAGTAGTATCCCTCAAACAAAACTCGATCTACTTCTGACACATGCTTCCAAAAGTTGGAGTGGTTCATTCGATCATGCGGTTTGTCATTAATAAGAAGGGAAAAAAAAATCTCTGGTTTCAAATCGTTGATGTTCATCTGAGTCAGTAAACACGTATGAGAGTTTTCTAAAAGCATGGAGTTTGATTATTTCGGGCATGTCTCTTTTGGTAGAAATACATAAGGGATATCTGTAATCTCGGAGAAAGTAGCATCAAGCAGTTTTGTCGAGGACGTAGTCCTGTTAGATGAAGTTTCTCAAGATGAGGCTCCTGCGTATGACTCTAAAGTCAATCCTTGGTCCGGTACCGGTCTCACATTCAACGTGCCACTAATGTTTATATATAGGGTGTACCGCAGCTAACCCACCACACTACCAGCACCTTGAAAGTGTACTAGCAACCTACCATTACTAGCTATTACTCAAACCACACCGGATATTTTCATCAGAAATAAAGGACTTCAACTTCCTCCCATACGCTTGAATGTAAAGGGGGCGAGAGATTAAAACCTCAATACGTTGTGCAAACAAAAGGTGTAGGAGTTTCCATTCACAATATCAGTAAGATACGTAAGGTTTGCTATTCTAGCGAAGATCGTCGAGAGGTTGGCACGCGCAGTGCGGATATCATAAAGCTTCAGATTTCAAGACAGTCAAAGTTTAAACAGGCCACCTGGTTTAAGTTCAAGCTGGAGGTTCATCAATGAAAGTTTTCTGAAAATGACGATGAGGATTCACGTACCAGAAGTTTATCGTTAGCTGCTATGAGAGGAGCGTAAATAAATATACAAAATGTATGGATAACTTGGTGTACTCAATGTGTAAGAAGGGTAAATATAGTTTGATCGCACCGTTAGCTATCGATAACAAGAAGTTCACGCTCGATGGGTGCAAATAGAGTTTCCATATAAAGCTTGGTATTGTTACTGCGATTGAGGCACAAGGTCGTCTTATCATCAATGGTGTTAACTAGTAGAAAAACTAACCAAAAGTGTAACACCTTTCGGTTCAAAGCTTAGATGCTTATCCAGGACATAAAGGATTACAAAGCACGAGCATCAGAAATTGTCGGTTGCTAAATCATGAAAGGTTAAATTATGCAAACAAAAATCAATAGTTCAGGCTCAGGGGATCGGATCAATCGGAATAGTCCTTAGGTTAAAACTGGGAATCATTAGTTTGAAAATAAGGAAGGATTCTCACTAACATTAGCCCCATTAGAGATAAATATGCTTGCGGTGTGGTAGGCAGTTTGTACAACCGTGTCGATGTTGCTGGCAACAAGTATTGGTTCGCACAAGAAAATCAGGGAGTATGAATATTCAGAGGGTAAATTCACAAGAGCTTTCAGCCAATAAATACGCCCCGGTGCTCACGGTATATGATTTATCCAATTCATTCATCTAACGTTGTCTAGGTATCCATCCGGTGAATGTATGTCCAAGTTATCTCACGATCGTAAAGTTCCAGGGATTGATACGGTCGGTAAGATCGTAAAAAAAATATATAATTATGATTCAGGATGAGTTCAAACCAGTCAAGGGTTTCGTCGAGAGTGTTCGTAGTTAAGGAAGACTGGTCATTGAAATACACGAGTGTGACGGTGTCCTACCTACACCAATTTTTCATAATATGCTTCAAGAGGGTTCACGTATGGATTAGAATCCAATAGTAAAGGGGAAAAGTCAGGTGCGATAGCGTTTTCAAAGATAGACGACTTCGATCATTCGTTGAGTTCAACATGTTCAACATTCAATACCACGAGAAAAAAAAAATAATTACAGGAATTTGGTCTCAATACGACCATTGGCTTGCCTAGTAGAATTCTTCAGGAGTTCCATATACTGCAAATTACATTTACGTGTGCACCCGTAACTGTGATTTACTTTATATGATCACCCTAGTTCCTCTTACTTCAGCTACCAAGTATGGTGTGGTCACTAATCCATGGTTATCTTGACCAGAATTTGTTAATGAGACAAGTTTTCGAGAATATAATGCTCACTCAGATTGGAATGAACCACCCGAAGCGAGTCAACCAGAAATTTAGCTCAATAGGATCTGAATAAGGCTTATCACCCATTATGACTTGATCATAATTCGGTACATAAAGAGAGAACTTTAGTTGGCCCACATTAGGTACCGGTTGATGTCACAAGAGTTATACCCAAGTTGCATTATTTCAACGCAACCATGCGATAGAAACAAGAAGGGAAAAGTCTTAGAAGATCAAAACAAATGTCAAAAGTTCAGGATAACGAAGGTAGACACAAATTTCCCCATAAGAAACCACTTGAATCCACACAATGCTGCTACTACTGAAGTTGAATTATCGCACTATTTGCGCGTCATTGTTACGCTTTCTGAACATGAGAGTTCGGCGATGCAGATAGGTCAGGTTCAACAAGAATCTCACACACTAGGAGAAAAAGGTCTAAGAACGGGAAGATGTATCACACCACCTTCCAAAGTAAGCACTCGCCCAATGTCTGGGTACTACGCCTAGTCCTTCAGTCTAGAATAATCCCGAATAGCAAATAACTCGTCAAGAGTATAAACGTGATCCTTCGATCTGATTAGATGTCTCACTATACATAAATGTTAACCAAGAGGTATACAACTTAGAGAGGTTAAGAAAATGACTCAAGACTAATCGGCTCATCGTCGTGAGTATACGGGGATTGGATGATGTAAACGACAAATCGTAAACCAGGTGCATGTAGGAGTGAGTATCACGATGCATGAGAAAAATTTTTATGTGCAACTAATGCTAAACTGTTACAGTCTAAGACGAATCTTAGTTCGCTGTAACCTGGCTCTGATACCAATCTGTCACACCCCCAAAATTCCCACGCGCGGTAACGCACCGCAGGGAGCGTGACAAACCAGGATCGCCGTCCATTAGTTACACCAAACGACCAATAATTAATAAAAACGTTTCATATTTCATTATAATACAAATTCAGAGTTTTAGAAATGCGGAAGCGTAAATACAAATAAAAATCTAAGTAAAAACATCGTCACCCAAGGTGACGTGACTTGTCCAAGGACACTAAATGTGTTTCAAAGACTCATGCATGCGTACTCGTGATACTCGAACATCTGCAACCTGAGAATAACATGCTAAAAAGTGTCAACACAAAGGTTGGTGAGTTCACAGGTTTATCAGTTCACAAACAGTTCAAGTTAATGTAAATCGACTGTCCAACAACAGTCCCAGTTCAATGTAAATCAACTGTTCCTCGACAGTTCAAGTTTAAGTTCAAGGTTGACTGTTCAACAACAGTTCAAGTTCAGTTTAAAATCCAGATAGTATATCAATAGCTAGCTAGGCTATTTTCAAGAAATCAGTGCACGTTTGACTAGATAAACTAGCTATCCAGTTACTGAAGCTCGACAAGTTCAATTGTGCCTCGTTAAGACTAAGAAGTATATAACACCCGTTCGATATCCAATCAAGTCAGCGCGAATGACCCGGGTGGGGCTTGTCAGGCCCAGTAGATCTACCAAATAAGTTCCCGCTGATGTCACATTGACAGTAACTCTAAAAGTGAGGACTTTATCATAAGTGTGCCACTATCATTCAGGTGATATAATTATCTAACAGTTCAAGTGTTTGCATGTTAATCTCCCCCAACAGGATCAAAATAGGTAAAAAGGGGCCGTGAAACTCACCTTTGGGTGCACAGCAATTCCAGATAAATAAGAACAACTAGTAGCATTTAGCTGGTCTTGTGTAAACCTAACGAGCATACATACGTAAGTGTGTGTTCAATCGAAACGACTAAGTCTAGACAAACGATGAAAATAAATAATGTCGAACGACAACGTGGTGGAAATCACTAAACCAAAACGAGTCGAGGATGGCTCAAAGCCAAAATCATGACGATTACGATAGTCGAGAAGGAAGTATATTATTTATCAATAATATACGTCCATGAAGTTGATTAAGAAAATATGTATATATATAAATACACTTTCATAACCGATTAATAGGTACATCAATAACGAGTACTCCAGAATGTACTTATATGTTTATAAACATTTATACAAATATAAATCTATTTGTTTATTACATCGCAAAATACTTATCTTTTACACAGGTGTAAAGGTTACTAAAACGTTCATTTCATATTTCTGAATATGTACATTTATATATTTTCCAGATATATACTCTTTTTATAAATCACCATTCAATAACCAATTATTTTATATAAAAATTCATTTATATAAATCAATGGGGTAACGAACAGGTTAACAACGTCTACGAAAATTCTACGGGTCCAAAATAATGCTAAGAATGATGGGTGGTAGGGTTTAAGTCAAGAAAAGTCCCAGAAATACTAAAATAAAACAAAACAACAAAACCAAAAGGCACGAGATTCGAACCCGTGACCTTTGGGTCTCATCACAGCGCCCAAACCGTCCGACCAGCGCTCTGTTTTTGTTATAAACCCAGAAGTATTTATTTTGTATGCACACTGCACTGGAATTCGGATTTCTTAAAAAAAAGGTTTGAGGCTGGTTAGGTTCGAACACAGGACCTGATGGTTATGATTCAAGGGACGGACCATTGGGGCAAATTCTCGTTGTTTAATACAGTCACTGCGAATTTATTTAAACAGATCCCAATCCGCGTCATCTTGTTCCCCTTAAACTCCGGTGATCGGAGTTTTATTCCGGTCACCGGAAAAACGTGAAAACATGATCATGATGTCCAGAGTGATGCGATTAACATGATAGAATAATTACCTCGGGTCGGAAATGAGAGATTGATGCATTTTTCGTGTCGAAACCGAACCCGAACACGAACCCGCTTCGAACTCGAACTCAATACCGGAACGAACCATGATACCCCGCTGGTGGCTGTTGAGCTCACGATCACAGGGGGGGTTGAGTGGTGGTGTTGCAGCGGTGCAATGGCCGGAAATCTGGGTTTTCCGGTGGTGGTTCTTTGCGCCGATCAATAGGAAACGAGAGGGAGAGAATGGATGTGTGTTATCAAATGATTAGGAATTCATTCTAGTCATCTCAATGTGTTACATAGATCGATTTGTAACCGACGAGTGGACTGAATCGTGGTTTAAATGTCGCCGGTTACCTAAAGTTGGAACAAAGGATCGTCGGTTTACATTTGACAATTAAATTTGACTTTGAACAATTGATAATATTGGTCCCTCGCAAGTTTGGTTAATTAAAAGAATTTTAGGAAATGACAACACTAGTCCCTGGAAGTTTAAAAGGAGTTAACAAACTCTAACGGGTTAACGGAGGATGACTTTAACGATGAATACTCAAGTGTACGTCCAAACACGTCTAACGTATGACGCCTACCAAGATATATATCTTGTTTCGTCACTTGGAATCGTGAGTGTACATTCGTAAATATATATTTGAGTCCACATAACATGATGAACATGAAATCGTAACAACACATGTATAACTCACATAAATCATGAAAACGTTACGCATAATTACGTGACACGTCGTCACATAAAATCATAGAATAATTCGTGTGAATATATATTTCCATATATCATATAAAATCATAAGTTCAATCGCCACATAAAATGACAAAACGTTCACATAAAATTATAACACGTATGATTTACATAAAATCACTTAATATAAAACCTCTAGACTTAAGTGCATGCTCTTATAGTGATGTAGTGATGGTTACACAAACCCTAGTCACTAAGGTCAACACAAGTCAAACACATAAATGTTCACACGACATTTATAACAATTTAAAATAAATGTTCACACAACATTTATATCAGTTAAAGTAAATGTTCTCACGATATTTATGTCAGTTTAGGTTTATATAAATCAGTAAAAAAACTGAAAAGACGGATTGTCACAGTTAGGCTGTATGATCCGATGTGGTTGATTAATCTGTCAAAAGATGATATCGACAAACTCTATCACAACAAGATTTTGTATAAAGCTGAGCATGCTGAACAAGCTTTGCAATTTCAACGCGTGATTAGAGTATGTTTTGCTTTTGGTATCCATGCGGGGAATAACCGAACACAGCATTGGAAGAAGATGTAGACAGAAGCTTCTGAAGACTAGCACAAGACAAGGGGGAGTTTGTTAGAGCATGTTTGTTTGTCTAATGTTAGGTCTTTGTAATTAAGTGTTTTGTAAAAACTGGTCTCAGCGTACCAATGGCGGATCAGATGGTACACACGAATCATCTGATATGTTGGTTAGTTGGTACGCTGGACAGTTTAGTATAAATTGTTTAGTTCGTTTAGAGAGTGCAAGTTTGTGAGAGTTAGTCTGTTAACTGTGTGTTTCTCAAGGTGTAATCTCTCTGTTAAACGAGCTAGTGAATCAATCGAAGAATCATTATTTACTCGTTGTGTACCGAATCCGATAGAAATCATGTCTTAGCAAGATCTTATACGTGATTTACAACTTAAGCTTTTATTACTCGATTTTGGATTTTGACCTATTTGATTAAAAAATCTCAAATTGTGTCCTAATGTACAAATTCTTTTCAAGATTCTTGATAAATTTTATAACTAATCTTATATACATAATTTCAACACAAAACATAACATGAGAAGCCAAAAGATAGCCATATTATTAACATATGCAAACGGGTTTTGAGCTTCCCAAGGTTCGTCCTGAAAACCTCAGGATCCCTTCGCTTGGGAAGCTCAGAGGTCAAAAGTTCTTAGGAATCCTTGTTTCGTCTTGTAAAATACAAGATCCCTCTACCAGAATCCCTACCATTGTTTGTTGTTTGTTGCTTGTTTCTTACAGGAACCACAAAGATATCGTTTAACAAAAAAACCACCAAACATAAAAAAAAATGGGCTCAGACCGTTGCATTATCTTCATCGCCCATTGCCTTCCCTTCTTCCACCAGCTTCTCCAGCTCCTCAAGCTTCTTGCCCTCTCCCAGCTCCAACACGTAAGCCCTGGTCATTGCCGCCGGAGAATCCGGAACCGTCTTCGAGGAGCCACCTTCATTCCCATCCTTCCCTGTTCCAGCCACGTCACCATCGCCTCCTCCCAACGACTCCAGAACCAGCTTCCAACCCGCAACATCCCAGCAAGGCACCTTGAAACCAGTCGCTTCAGCCTCACCCACCATTCAAATCTTGCACTCTAGGACGCTTCGGGCAGTTGAGAGCTGCCCAATTTCAGCATCAGTGGCCATCTTGGCTTCAAAGCTCAGACGCTGTTCATTGAGCTTATGCTCATAGAACAGGGTCTTATCCTTAGAAATGTTGAATTGGGCCTGGATCTTCTCATTAGCCTCGGCCAGCTTTTTCTCCATGTCCATGGCTTGGGTGCTTAGCTTCTCAATGCCTTACACAAACAAGAATCCTGGTTAGCAGCCACAACATGTATGAAACTAACATATGCATTATTTGAGCTTCTTACCAGGTTGACCATGGTCTGAATTCAGAGAATCTTGTTGCTGACCTCGGAGAGAGCAAGATCCTCAAAGGTCTCCAGGTACACGGTAGCCTCAGTGGTCTTTCGCTTCTTGGAAGTCGAGGCCTTCGGCCGGCTGACAGGCGGCTTGGAGGTGGTAGGCTGCTCCAACTGTTCCTTCTTGATTTTGAGAAGGTTATCAAGATCCTTCAGGGAGAATGAAGAGCTGGACTTGGGGGCTGCGAGGAAAAACAGATTGTCAACATCCAGGATGCTCAAATAAACATACAGTTCAGGATTCTATAAAAAACTTACCAGACATCGCGGGAGTATGATCGGCGGAGTAGCTGTGTTTGCTGGCAGTTTCTTCCAGGATCAGGGCTCTCTCAGTGGCAGGAATCTAGTAGAGTGCTTCAAGCTTCTTGGGATCTGGCTGTGCCTTGATGAGGTTCTCAAATTTGGGTGTTGCAAAAGATAACAATAAAGAGTTAAACATATATTCAGAATCCTGTGATGTAAAAGAAATCGATATCCTACCCTTCTCAACCCACTTCAATGGCAACTCCGTACCCCCAGGAATCGATCGGGGAATCAACTGAGAGGTGGAGGTACGAGCCTTCAGAACAAACCGGCTACAACCATGGCTTCGGAGTGGGTAGGCTTCACAAATTTCTGGAATCCCAAGGTCCAGATTCCGGCTTTGGTTCAACTGATCAAGGGAGTACAGGATTCTCCAAACCATAGGCATGGTTTGAGCATAGGAGAGTTGGGTGGTCTTGAAAAACTGGGTAATGAGCTCCGGGAAAGGGAATGTCATCCCAAGCAAGAAGGGGTAGTACATGAAACAGACCAAGGTGGTGGAGGTAAAATCAAATTTGGTGTGAGGATCAAAAGGTCGGAAAATCGTTCCCGGTGGAAAGATACCGGAATTGTTTAAGTCGTGAATGTCGCCGTCGTCAAACGAATAAGCTTCCTCCTCACCAGGTACGATATATCCCTGATCGTGGAAGTCCTCGACTGTCGGAGAGTTCAGCGAAGAGAAGGAGCGAGTATATTTCTTAGCCATGGCCAAAAAATCAGAAGGAAATGGAGAAGAAGAAGGAAGACTGACCTGGAATATCGGAGAAGCTCGAAAGGATTTATGGAGGAAGATGGTGAAAATCTGAATTTGGAATCTCCTATTTAAAGAGAAAGTAATGATAACCATCACATCACTTGGACACCGTAAAATACGTCCCATCTCAACCATAATTATCGTGATAACGCCGTAGAAATGGCATCTTTTTGAATTTTGATAGCTGTTGAACTTATCCACAACTGTCGAAATTCAAGGGGCAATTGTTGAGGGTGTATTTTCTGGATGCTCCAGGAAGCTCAGATAGTTCAGGAATCCTATTACAGTTTGGGAATCCCACTCGTCCAAATATCCTGATTTATTTTAATTAACTAACCTTATAATTGCCACGTTTTTATTTAACCCAGGTACCGTTGAAGTCATCAACTACCTCCAAGATTCAAGCTCCAGCTAAAGAAAATCGTGGGCCAAGTGGACGAAGAGGGCTCTAACGGTCAAGTTAGTTGGACGATAGGATCCCAGGAATCCCGGATAGTTTATTATTCTTGTAATCCTTATATAATCGAGGATTCGATCGAGTTAGGGACACACAACACCGATACACTTTAGCTCTAATAGCATACCATCATTGGAACACTTAGCATCGATCGATCAAACCTCCAAAACACTTGTACTTTTCAGTTTCGTATCAATAAGATTGTGAGGAAGCAGGCTCTTCAGGCCGGCTCCCGAGGTTTTTTGCTAGGATTCCTAGAGGCAACTCGAAGGATCCTGGATTTTTCCCTCGTTGCATCCTTGTGTTCAACTCTACATTTCGAGCATATTAACAAGCACACTACCTCACATTCTAAGTTTGGAATATGAAATCACTTTTTTGATTTTTGACCAAAACACCAGTCATCAAGCAGCTTTTCAAATTCGATCACACATTTAAAAGTAATCTTTCCACCTTACTTGAGTGTTAAGTGACTTATTTCATGGAATAGTCATAAACTCATGTTTGTACCTTCATTTATGACTATAGAATGAAGTTTTGGCGGTGTGAGTGTGTCAAGGTCAGAGTTTCCTCAGCAGATGACCTCTCACTTTATTTGATGGATTAGCGGATGCAAGAGATTACAAGGTCAATGCTTTCGCATAGCAGATGGGTCTAAGTTTTATTATGAAAGATGGAAGAGAACTCAATGTTTTTGCTCACGCAATACAGATGAGTCTCTTTGAGCGCCATCAAATATCGATCTGTGTTAACAAACATAGTGATATGCTCGGGATTTTGATGTAAGTCAACTTAATACTGAGAAAGGCAAATTTAAAGAATATTGCACTGTTTAAACTTCTGTGGTCCACATTTGTCAGGAATTTAGTGTGTAATCACAGAAATAGTCTACTTCTAAGTATGATGAGCCTACCGACACATCAAATGATATTGTCACTGATCGATTGGATCATATCCTATGGTAAGATCTACAAGACTAGAATCATATCATGTTCCTCACAATTTGTTCGACCACAGACCAAAGATTTTGATTTTTCAATGTTTTTGACATTTCTGAAAATATTATGTACATGTGCTAAAAACACTTATTGGGTATATAATAGACACTATTTTTGGTGTTTTGTCATATTTTTAATGTTTTTGGTTATCTTCCACATTGCAGGTACGTCAGACAGACTCAAAAACAGAAATGAACATGAAAAATCTTTTTGGTCTTTTTCTAAAAATTTTGAGGCAAGACAACCATAAACAAAGGTTTTGTGGGTCAAATCAAGGTCAAACAAAGTAGGAAATTGACACAAGGAGTCAAAAAGGTATTATTTTAATTTTCAAGAAATAATATGCACAAAACTCAAAAGTAAAAATCCTTTTGGTGATTTTCACGAAGGGGCGATATGAACATGCAAGAAGGGAACACAGATAACACTTCTAAGTAACTAAACCTAAGAATTCAAGACACTAACATACTAGGAAATGGAATAGTCTCAGTCATAGTTAATTATTCCTACAGCACTAAACAGAAAGTTAAACCTAGCCAAATTAAATGACTTAGTGATAAGGTCCGCTAACTGATCCTCTGTACTAACTTGAACTAAGGTAACAAGCTTCGTTCTCGGCACATCCCTAATGAAATGATGTCTAATTTCTATAAGCTTAGTCTTAAGATGCTAAGTAGGATTTTTCGCAATAGAAATAGCAGCAGTATTATCTATATGAATAGGGGTACCCATGAAGTTCAAACCGTAATCCAGCAATTGATTCTGAATCCAAAGAACTTGAGAGTAGCAAGATGCAGTAGTGATGTATTCTGCTTCAGCTGTTGAAACAGATACAGTGGTTTGCTTCTTTCATTTCCATAAAACCAAGCGGTTACCCAAGCTGAGCACATCCCATCGTAGACTTGCGATTGAGTTCACAACCGGCATAATCACTGTCAGAGAAGGCTCGAAGATCAAAGGGCGAGTCTTTTGGATACCAGTCCTCTGTAGGGATTTGACTTTAGGTATCTGAAAATTCTCTTCACAACAATCAAATGTGATTCTTTCAGTTTGCTCTGGAATCTTAAATACAGACATACCCCAAACATGATATCAGGATGACTTGCTGTCAGATACATGAGAGAACCGATCATAGACCTATAGAGATGCTCATCTACACAACACCTTCTGGGTCCTGATTAAGCTTGTGACGAGTGACTATGGGCGTTGAAAATCCCTTAGAATCATGGAAATCAAAATTCTTCAAGATTTCTTTCACATAATTCCCCTGGCTGATTAAGATACCTTCCGGCGTCTGTTTCACTTCAATTAATTGAAATTACGTGAGTTCACCCGTTGCGCTCATCTCAAACTTCTTCTCATCAATTCCTCAAAAGCATGGCGTAAGCCGACATTCGTTGAACCGAAAATGATGTTGTTGACATATACTTGCACTAACAACATGTCGTCACTAACATGGCGAATAAAGAGTGTCTGGTCAATTACACCCCTTTTGTACCCATTATACAGTAGATAAGTTGACAGCGTCTCATACCACTTCCTCGGAGCTTGATGGAGACCGTAAAGGGCCTTGTCACACTTCTTCGAAAAAGACTTGTTAACAAACCCCAAAGTTTGTTGTATATACACG
Source organism: Deinandra increscens subsp. villosa (assembly GCA_039602395.1). Classification (NCBI taxonomy): domain Eukaryota; kingdom Viridiplantae; phylum Streptophyta; class Magnoliopsida; order Asterales; family Asteraceae; genus Deinandra; species Deinandra increscens. The sequence goes on from JBCNJP010000003.1 coordinate 68,436,958, forward strand.
TCTTCGTCCAGCTCGCCGTATAGGAACGCGGTCTTCACATCCAGTTGGTATACCGTGATATTCATTGACGCAGCATACGCTAGAAAGATCCGTATTGCCTCTAGACGAGTGAGGGGTGCATAAACATCATCATAATCTATGTCGTCTATTTGCATGTAACCCTTCACTACCAATCAGGCTTTATTTCTGATAATAATACCTCGGTCGTCTCTTTTGTTTCTGAAAATCCACTTGACAGGTATAGGCTCTACACCTTCTGGAGGATCGACCAAGTGCCAGACATTGAGCATTTTAAACAGGAGTAACTCCGTTTGCAAAGCTTGAATCCAATTATCATCCAATAAAGCAGCAGCAGCAGTGGGAGGTTCCTTTTGTGAGATGAAGCACAAGAACAAACATGTATTCATTTCCTTCAATTGACTCCGGGTGAGTCGTTTGTCAACTGGACCAATGATCTGACTCATAGGGTGAATCTTGTGAATCCGAGTCTCTTTAACAGCAGGTGCTGGAATGAATTAGTCCAAATTCCCAATTTGAAGATCATTACCAGGAGTCTCTCCCGTATCAATATGTAAGCAACAATAAACGAAATACTTAAACCTTTATTTGATTATGCACACGATCAACTCTTGTGATCGTCTGGTACACAACCTTGATGCAAACCGAACAGTCCTCCTATGTCTCTCTCAACTGGCTAGCCCCTAATATGGGTATTAAGATTTATTTATATAGATAAACAAATCTTAAACCTAATTTTCGGATTAGGCTAAACAGGCCCACTAAACACCCCTTAAACTCTTTCTAATTGGGCCCTAACATGTCCAAAATGGCCCAATGACCCAATACATTGAAAACTCAACTATTTTACACCTATTCTTATGCATAGGCCTTCAAAATAGTCCGCCAAGTGATGATTTAATACACAAGCCACAAATTATTCCCTTACAATCTTCCCCTTGGCTTGTGTTATTAAATGTCTTCTACTTTCAATCTTCAGACTTGCAGTCTTCTCCTTGGCTTGAGCATGGGTTGATGAAAATTCTTTTCTTTAACAATCTTCAATGGGCAGCATATGGGATGTTAGATGGCTCTCTCTCTTTATCAGCATCAGCTTGAACTTCAGATGATAAACACGTAATGAGAGGAGGATTCTCATGCACTTGTTTCTTCTTTAATGATCTTGGGTCCTCACTGAATCATTGGTAACTGACTTGACTTGCTGGTGACTTCAGAGGACAAATTTTGAAAACCTCTGTCTTGGCATTCTTGAACTTCTTGTTGTGACTGCTCTACATCTTTTCTTCAATTAGCTTCCCCTAAACTTGAGAACGGTGTCTTTGGAAGCTTTACTTGAACAACCAACAAACTTCCCCTAAGCATAGGGTAAGTCCTTTTCCGGCTGGTTCTTCAACTTGATCAGCAGTAGAGTTTTTGCTTTGGTCAACTGAGTCCTTGACCTTCTTCTCCATGAGTTGTCTTTCTCACTTAACCTGTCAAACACAACATGAAACAGACACTAACCAGACGATGACTGGTTATCGGGTTAGCATTATTTAACCAAAAGCACTTCCCCTTGACCCGAGGACTCTTCACATTATCTCCCCCTGAGATTCTGAGGAGGAACATACTTTCTTGCATAAAACCCATAAAACTTATTAAAACCTTTAAATTAACCTGGCCATGGTTGAAAAATAAACAATAAAAACTTAAGATGACTCAAAAGAAAAAATAAAAACAAACATACCAAATTACTAAACGAGAAGGTTTTATCTGAGATCAAACCGTATGAATCTGACTGAGGAACCCTTTTCAGCTTCTGTTACTCGAACACGTCCAGGTGATTGCCAATATACTGATCCACTTTAAACTCAAACCCTTTCCTTAATCAGGCTGTTTGTCACTTTATTATCTTTTATTGTGTATTAATTATGAACAGCAAGAGGGTTTCAACAAATCCTAGGTACATGTTATTACACACTATCGAGCACATAAATTCCCTACCACATATTTTCACAACCTAATCCAGAAGTTTGAAACTGAGCTCCAGACTGGATTGAGAAGAGAAAGAATAGATCACATAGAATTTTTGGGTATAATATACAAAGTTAACTGAATTTGGAAACATTTTTAGTAATGCTCTCATCAGTGACAAAGGCTGAGGGTTTTGGACACTTGAGGGTCTCTTTTCTTGTGCTCTTTGGCATCGTTTGGGTGTATACATGCAATTTTTTTATTTTTTTATATATATATATATATTTTTTTATTTTAGGTGATCTAGAAGCACGTATGTATGGACAACTCCAGGTCATTGCTCACGCAAAGCAGAGGAGAGCCTTACATACATTCGAAGCATCCCCAGGTCATTGCTCACGCAAAGCAGAGGGGACACCGACTTTTTGAGCTCAATTTCACACTCTTGGAGACAAGCGTGTGTATCGGGAACTTGAACATGCAGTCAAATAAAAATGCAATTAACCTAAGTGCTGTTACCCAACAAACTGCCATACGTTATCTTTAAGTGTGTAACGCATACCTTTTCAGATTTAAGAGCTGAGCCTACCAGCATATCACCATGGATCATGCCTTTCACATCTGCCTTACGCGTGTCAGCCATCTCCAAGACGGAAGTTTATTTCACTTCCCACCTTCTCAAACGCACAAACTAAAGATTAAAAATTAAAAAGCACAAATTTTTGAGGGGTCAACTATTTCATCTTTTCTATTCTTCCCCTTGCTTTTTGATTTTTAATAACAACACACACCCTTTTTTTTTGATTTTTTTTTTAAAACACTCACTGACACAATACTAAATATGTACCAAAACTGGCCAAGCTAACTTTCAAAGTTTATCTTTTGAAAATTTTCAGAAATGGGTTTTGTTTAATGCACTACCAGACTTCACATCAAATTAGCCAAGAAACAGACAATGTTACCTTTTCTGCTGATCTTTTCAGATTTACCTCTCAAATAGAGACATACACTCCATTGAAACCTTCATGTCATGTAGTAGAGAGATGCCTCCTATCCTGTGCCTGGAATAATCACTGTCACAAACAAACAAGGTTAATGAAAGTCCTCCTTGACTGTTCCTGCACACTGTGAGAGATTAGTTAGCCATTAAAACCCAGGCCATTGTGGTTCTGGGTAAACCCGATGAATCAATGAAAGTTACTTCTTTTAAACACATGCCCTTTGAAAAATCAGGAATTTGAGTTGCAGCTGCCTTTGATTTTGGTTTCCAAATACCAGGTGATTTGAAAGTTGTTTTAGTCACCTTTGAAGTAGTGACTTTAGGTATTTCAACCTTCTTCATTTCAGGTTTCCTTTTCAAAATAGTTTTAGTTACCTTTGGAGGAGTAACTTTAGGTTTGTCAACTTTGTGTTGTTTAGAAATCGGTTTCTTCACCTTTTTATGAAAATTTTCAAAATTTGGAAAAACATATTTTTGATTTGAAAATTTTCTTTGCTCTTTGGCAGCGCCCCAATGTTGATCAGAGGGTTTTATCTTAGGAGAAACAGTCTTCATAGCCTTAGGCGGTTGCACCTTCATTGGCTTAGACTTTATTGAATCCTGAGACGAAACACTCCGACTTTGCGGATAATATGGCTCATAGGGGCGATAGAGACAATTTCGGGCAATGTGACCAGGATTGCCACAATTAAAGCAAGTTTGCTTCTTCAGGTAGAAGTCAGAAGTGTGACCGTTTGAGCTGCATGGCTTTGATGGAGAGGCATTGAGATTCGGTTGCATGTTCAGAAAGACTCCAGATCTCCAGTTGTTCGATCTTTCTGACCTTGATCCATTTCCATTGAATCTTTTCTGGTTCGTTGAAAACTGAGCAGAACCAGACATTTGAACTTTTGGGCCCACTGGTTTCTTTGAGACTGTTGTGCTGCCACTGCATGAGCCCACTGATGAGTTTGGAGACTTGATAGTAGTTTTGGGCCTTTCAATCTTGATAGGAACAGAAGTTGGAGGCTTGATGGTGATCTTGGGCCTCATGCTCTTAATGTTAGATGATAAACCACCATCATGACCTAAGCCTTTGAACTTGGAGGAGAAGGATGGTAGTTCATAGCCAACATCTGGTTCTTGGTCAAACATAGACCCGGATGTCATGAATATCCTACCATTGGGCCTTGTAGTCATCACCACACGTTCCCGCTTTACCTCATCCACCACTTTCGAATAAGGAGTCTCGATCTTTGGATAAGGAGTCAACTTTTCTTCATCAGCTCTCTTCACTTCACTAGAGCTTGAACCTGCACACTCAGTAGTGTTATTTGTCTGAGTTGCTTCAGTGGCTGTCTTTTCATCTTTATGCACAGGTTGAGGCCCATATACCATGGTTGCTTCATTCTGGGACTCTTTCAACAATTCATCTGCAGTTTAGGGCACTTTTATGTATTTATGTTGCAATGGGGGAGGAAATTTTCCATCCCCGAGGCCAGATGTTTGTTTTACCTGCTCGAGTCGCTCTTCAGATTTGAATAAAGCATGATGAGAATCCATCATTTTCTTTTGTATCGCTTGATGTTTCTCAAGGGCAGATTGGGAAGTGTCAAGTTTTGCTCTTAGTTCCTCAACCTCCTTGGTTAGCTCTTCTACCTTAGCGTTAGCAAGCCTAAGATATGTGCTTTTATTACTCACCTGAGATTGAAGATTCTTAACATCAACCTGAATGGCCTCAAGTTTCTCTCTAAAAATTTTGGTCTTACTTTTGGACTCCCTAAGGTCTCTAGCAGTGATTGCATGATTTTCACATTCATTTGTAAACTTGCTCTCCCATTCTTTAATTAAAGCACAACAGATGGGATTTGAGCATTCCTTGCAGTTACAGATCCAAGCTCCATCAGCATGATTGATCTTCCACTTTTTCTCCTCCTTTTCACGGAATATCCGGAAAAGATATTTCTCCTGACTGAGTTCTTCACCTAAAGACTCTATCCTCTTTTTGTAGGTTTCGACTTGTTTTAGATGATTCTTTAGTTTGCACTCTGCATTGAGACGGTCTCTTTCTTCAGTTCGAAACAGTTTCTTATATTGTTCGATTGATTCGGAGCATGCCGAGTTCGAACATATCTGATTTTGATCACTCACAAGAGGAGAAGCAACTTGAGTACTCGTCATTGTCGTCTTTGGATGAACTTCTGGATAAAATACGAACTGAAAGACTTGAATGGATTGAAAAGAGATGGATCGAAAAGTCTCAACTGGATCGGAAAGTCAGCTTTTTGATCGGGCAGAGTTTCGGCTCGATCAAAAAGTGTAAGCAGATCGAAAAGTCACGAAGGGACTTTCTGATCGAAATGCGAGCTGATCGAAAAGTCACGAAGGGACTTTCCGATCGAAGGGCGAGGCAGATCGAAAAGTCACGAAGGGACTTTCCGATCGAAGGGCGAGCTGATCGAAAAGTCACGAAGGGACTTTCCGATCGAAACGGAGCTGATCGAAAAGTCACGAAGGGACTTTCCGATCGAAACGGACCTGATCGAAAAGTCACGAGGGGACTTTCCGATCGAAAAGTGGGGAACCGGGAAGTACTCTCCGATCGAAAGTCACGAGGGGACTTTCCGATCGAAAAGTGTCCAAAAGGGTCGAAAAGCCAAAAATTTCGATCGAAATAAGGGTCCAAGCCACAGATTTTCGATCGAATAGCTTATAGAACACGGGCTTCTTGCTTCTGCAACACTTGTAACCTGCACAACAATCCCAAGAAACTCACAAATAAAACCGTTAGTAACACCTTGAAACACTTGGAGCAAAAATATGAAAATTAAAAAGAACGAGTTACACCACAAGGTGCAGAAAAATTTAACGATCAAAACCCCGTTAAAATTAATTTACACCAACTTAAATTGAGTGGCCGTTTATAACTTTGAAAACCAGTCAATGTGGACCACTTCTTTCAATTAATCCCAATGGCAAAGGTGTAATTATTTCAAACTTCAATTTACGTAAACTTTAACTTTGCAATTCGAATGGCAGATTTGTAATTTATTCGATCTTCAATTTACGAAATTTGTGTACATAAATTATGATGGCACTCTGTTAAATATCACAATCTTCAAACAAGTGTGATTCAAACTTGAGTTGTCGAGAAGTAGACCGAAAATTTGAGCCGAGAAATTGATATCGGTCGAAAAACTTGAAGAGCAATTTAAAACTTGACGGAAAGTTTAAGATCGAGTCGGTAACCAAATTTCAGCCCAAGACTCACTTTCCAAAAAGATATCAACCAAATCTTTTGACTTTTTGAATGGAGATCCGAATTAATTTGTGATGAGATTAAATCAAATCGAGAACCGTGAAGTGTGTGAGCTGTGAGCAATTTTTTTTTATTACAAAATCGAAGAACCCAAGACCATAAGTTTTAAGAACCCTAAATCGTTACAAACATCCGCCAAGTTAATTCTACCAAAAAAGACTCGAAAACTTCATCGAACAACAAGAAAAAAACAAGAAAAACTTGAATCGGATATCGTGAGAGCCTCGAAACTTGCGTTTCTTGGCTCTGATACCAATTGTAAGCAACAATAAACGAAATACTTAAACCTTTATTTGATTATGCACACGATCAACTCTTGTGATCATCTGGTACACAACCTTGATGCAAACCGAACAGTCCTCCTATGTCTCTCTCAACTGGCTAGCCCCTAATATGGGTATTAAGATTTATTTATATAGATAAACAAATCTTAAACCTAATTTTTGGATTAGGCTAAACAGGCCCACTAAACACCCCTTAAACTCTTTCTAATTGGGCCCTAACATGTCCAAAATGGCCCAATGACCCAATACATTGAAAACTCAACTATTTTACACCTATTCTTATGCATAGGCCTTCAAAATAGTCCGCCAAGTGATGATTTAATACACAAGCCACAAATTATTCCCTTACACAATATCTATAACATTGTCTGAATCTGATTCATGCATTACAGTATCAATTTCAACAGTGTTGTCAACTTCAATAGTTGCCTGAGCAGGTTCTGATTCTATAATTATTGGGTCCTAGATCTGAATGGTCTGCTGATCAAGATTAGAAGATGATCTTGAAGCTCCAGTGACATCAAATGATGGTGGTGTTGACTCATTTCCCCACAAAAACTTCAGAGGATCGACCGAATAAATAGTATCCAGGGTCGAAGAAGTAATTGGAGCAAATACATCAACAGGAGGATAAACTTCTTCGATTACTTGTTTAGCTTGATTAGCAGATGAGGTACCTGCAACATCAGATTGAAACACATTAAAAGTAGAAGAAAAAGACTCGAGGTCATACATGCTGTCAGGAGCAGGATCTCTAGTATTCTGAGTATGCTCATTAAAAGTAACGTTGCACGACTCAAGAATGACTTGAGTACTTTTGTTGTACACTCGATAGGCCGCTGAGGCCATCAAGTACCCAACAAAATAACCTTAATCTCCCGTGGGGCAAACGTTTTAAGTTCGGTTTCTCTTTAGAAAACGGTTCGAATGGCATCTTGTTCGACTGTTTGACCAAGAGCGTTCTGTTCGGAACGTAGCAAGATGTGTTCACAGCTTTTTCCCAAAAGGATAATTTTAGATTAGAGTCAGCAAGGATAGTCCTGGTAGACTCGATGAAAGTTTTATTCTTCTCGTCAACTACACCATTTTGTTGCGACGTGTACGGTGAACTGAACTATCGAGTAATGCCTTCTTGTTACAAAATGAGTCAAATGACTTATTCTTGAATTCAGACCCATTGACTGATCTGATAATTCTAACCCATTCTCTGCATCTGTTCTCGATCCGAGTGACAAAGTCCTTCAGTATCTCAGCTGTCTCAGACTTCTCCTTCAAGAATAACACCCACGAGTATCTGGAGTAGTCGTTGTTGGTACCGGATTTCAGGATAGGCCGAGCAGCTCGCAAGCACTTCACTTTAAGGATCCTGAAACTTATTTCTAACTAACAATTATATCCTCTTTGTTTATTTTTGCAGATTATCTCCGATATAATTCACGTGTCCTAAAGACCCGGTCAACTAATAAGAAACGTGGACTAGATGGACCTTAACGGCTAGTGGGAAGATGTGGAGTTAGTTGCTAGTTTTTAGGAATATTAGTTGCGATGTAATCTTTATATATTGAGCTCTAGGCTTACACACTACACACGATACTTGCTATCAGAATTCTCTGTAACACATAGAACTCGAGCTCACTTTATTTGTACTGGAACACTTTCTGTTTATATAAAAGCTTTAGGCAGCAGGTATTTTAAGCCGGCTCCCGAGGTTTTTTGCTAGGCTCCTTGAGGATACTCAAGAATTCCTGGATTTTTCCCTCGTAACATCCTCGTGTCGATCTCCAAATTTACATTTTCATCTCTATTTCCATCAAACACTCTACCTCACTTACAAAGTTTGATCAACTAATTGCTTAGGCAGTTTTTGACCAAAACAATTTGGCGCCCACCGTGGGGCAAACGGTGTTTGAGTTCAATTAAGAGCCTTGATCTTCTGCCCATAACCGATTCTTGAAAATGTCTAGCCAACCGAAGAGTACTTCGACTTCTATTTCATCCACTAAACCACTTGTTAGCACAAGTCTTCCCCCAATGCCGAAGAAAACGGTTAACGCCGATGCTAAGAAAATGGAATATCCCACTTTTACTGGGTCACAAGGTTTGTCTACTGACCCTGCTATTTCTAATAACGATTTGTATGTTTTGATCAGGCAAATGAAGACTCACGTGGATGAGCAAGCCAAAACCAACGAGAAAATGATGAAGGAGATTACAGAATTGAAGAAATCAAAGAGACCAGTGGAGGAAATTAGTCCCTTAATGCCCAAAGCATTCGTCTTTGACTCTCTTGAAATATCGGAGCAGCCAAAACAGAATCCAAGGTCCTCTGCTACCTCAAAGTCTGGTCTTGTGACGGCTGCTGCTTCAGGTTTTTCAGGCTCTCAACATCTAAACACTTCCGGTGTGATAGATGTGGAATATTCCGGATTCTACTCCAAAGAGCCACCAAAATCCTACTTCAGAGACTTCGAAACCCAGCAGCCACCCAGATTCTCAAATCAGCAGCCGCTGAGACTCTCATCACAGTAGGGCTATTCAAAAAGCTCATGGCTCAGAGCTCGCTCGAAACTCGCTCGGAAATAGCTCGGAAATAGCTCGCTCGAAGGTGGCTCGATTTGTAACCGAGCCGAGCCGAGCCAGCTCGGTTTAGAAATGAGTCAAGCACGAGCCAAGGGTAGCTCGGCTCGTAGCTCGCTCGATTTTGACTCGTTAGCTCGCTCGATGGCTCAATGTTATTTACCTTAATTTTAATTTTATATATAATATTTAAATACATATAAGCCCATTTTTTACATAAGCCCAAACAAAAATAACCTATACCCTAAATCCCTAGGTATATATATATATCACTTTACACTTACAATTCACAGACTCAAATCCAAATTCATCGGTATTTCTCGATTCTCATCGCCACACGCCACTTCTTAGTTCATTGAGACATAGACTCCTCGTCTCCTCTTCTTCTACAAGCGGCTCCGCCTACCACCGCTCCACCTACCACTGCTCCGCCTACCATAGAAACAACCTACCACCGCTCCGCCTTGCGCCTACTAGCGGCTTCGCTTACCACCGGCGTCGACTACCACCATCAAGGTATATTTCCTTCAGTTCAGTCTCACTTCTTCATCCATGGATAGTTCAATTGTTGTTTGAAGGTTAACTTATATTTTGGTAGTATAAACATCAAACGAATTTATCGTTTTGATAAATGACTTTCGGTGACATACGATTTTGTATCATTCACTTTGTTCATTTAATTCATTAAATGTCTTCTTGAGTTCTTCTAATTTTTAATTTATAGAATGTATTCCATTAAGTGAACTGGTCAGAATTTCATTGAATTGTATCCATTCTTCTAATTAAGTAATTTGATAAGAATTTCTTGTATCGTATCCATAAAGTGAACTGATAAAAAATTTATTGTATTGTATACATTAAGTGAATTGATAAGAATTTATTGTATTGTAGAATGTCTTCTTTGAAAGAATCAATTGGTGGAATTGAGGCCAATGATCATGTTCTATTAAGTGATGGAGAGCTAGAGGATGAATTGAAAGATACAGATGCTACACCTGATGAACATCAAGTTGGTAAAAGACGAAAGAAACCATCTATAGTTTGGGATCATTTTGTTGGGGTCAAAGTACGACTAGGGAGAAGATTTCAAAACAAGAGTGCATTCATTGTAAGACAAAGTATGTATATAGTCCTGGAGGCCCTACATCTGCTCTTAAGAGGCATCTGAAAGTATGCACACGCATGCCAAGGTTAAAAGGTAAACAAAGAGGTATTGATTTTCATTCACGTGGTGTTGATAATGTATCTGATTTTACCACAAATGGGGTTAGTTTTACTGCAATTTTTATTGTTACTGCATTTTTAAAATTTTGCAAATAAAGATGAAGAAGAAAATTTGGAAATAAAGATCCCGATGAATGATGTTACTGCAGGTTAGTTTTACTGCAATTTTTATTGTTACTGCATTTTTTTACTGTAGTTTTTTACTGCAGTTAAGGTTATGTTACTATAGTTTTTTTACTGCAGTTTTTATACTGCAGATTAAGGTTGGCTTTTACTGCAGTTTTTTTATAGCAGATTAATGTTATGTTACTGCAGTTTTCTACTACAGTTTTTTACAACAGTTTTTTTACTGCAGTTTTTTTTCCAGCAGGTTAATATAAAGTGCCTCAATACAAAATACCGTCTTCAATATAAAATACCATCTTTGTCAATAAAATATATACACTTGTATTACAAACCTTTCTTTCTTCAATCTGACTTGGAAATAAAGATCTCACAAATAAAGGTTTTTAGCTTCTTGTTTAGTTAAGTTTTATTGAATTTTTGAACTCCTGATTGATAACTGTTGGCTTAACTATTATTTGTTTAACAGGTTTTTAGCCCCAAAATTATATGGAATGGAAGTATGGATTTGCCCGATGAGATGATGAGGATATGAATCATAGTTCAATGGATATTGATATTTTGCATTTGTTGGAATTTATCAACATTTATCTTGTAATTGTTACCTTGTCCGACTTCATGTGTCTAAGATTTCATTTTACTTTAATGTTTTGTCTAAGATTTCATTTTTAAACGAGCCAAAACTGAGCGAGCCGAGCTGGCTCGGTTTGAAAATGAGTCGAGCCCGAGCTCAAAATTTCAGCTCGGTTTAAAATTCGAGCCGAGCCGAGCCAGCTCGGTTTAGAATTTGAGCCGAGCCCGAGCCAGCCTTGGCTCGGCTCGGCTCGGCTCATGAATAGCCCTTCATCACAGCTACCCCCCAGATCTCAGTCTCAACAGTTCGCAACGCATAACTCTCAAGATCCTTGGGGTCAACAGCCAGAAGCACGCATTACTCAAGCAGGCCAAGGATCTTCGACTCAAACGTTTCCAGATTTTTCAAGCCGCTACCGAGCCGCTCGGGATCCCCAAGGATCCTTATTTTCTAATCCCTCTATCTTTGCAGGTGTATTTCTAAATCCATCTCAGGAGATGCACGAAGGAGACTTCATCCCTATGCAAGTGGAGACCACAACTGAGCCGACTATCCATAGAAACACTGGATATGGACCCCGGATCCATCCTCAAAACCTCCATACTAGTAACAACTTTGACAGTTCATATGCTAACCCTAACCATGAAGCTATGCAGCATGCAGGTATCGACCCGACTATAACCAGGGAACTCCAAAAACTGAAAGACATGATCTCAAGTGTCCCTGGTGTTATTCGTCCAATTCCTGAAGTGCCTGCAGGCAGCCACAGAGTTTCCAGATTTGCATGGCGCATTTGTGACGTGGAAATCCCAAAAAGATTCCAGACTCCCAACATGAAACTCTACGATGGAACCACAGATCCTGAGGAGCACGTGGCACAGTACATGGAGCGGATGGAAATCAACCCTATTCCAGTCAACATCAAGGAAGCTTGCCTTTGCAAAGGATTCGGCTCAACCCTAACAGGACCAGCCTTAAAATGGCTGCTTAGTATTCCCCCTAATACTATCACTTCATTTCCAGATTTAGTTAACATGTTTAATAATCAGTTTTCTTGCAGTAGAAGCTTTGAGAAGCTCACAGGTAACTTATACAGAATAGTCCAGAAGCCTGACGATACCCTGAGGGATTATGTGGCCAGATTTGGTCGAGAAGCTCTAGATATCCCCAACTTAGATATGGCAGCTTCCGTAGAGGCTTTAAAGATGGGACTTAGAAGAGACTCTCGCTTTTATGATGACCTTGTTATGACCCCATGCAGGAAACTAGACGAAGTCAGAATAAGAGCATTGAGATTCATCAGACTAGAAGATGACAAGAAAATTCAAAAAAGAAATGAAGTGCCAAGATCTGAATCCTCAAGCAAAAGAACGGGATCTCCTGGAAAACAACATCGGTCTAAACCATATTATCGAAATGATAACCAAAGAATCAATGCTATTGAAGATGAAGAAGATGAAGAAGATTTCCCAAAGGTATCTGATTATTATTTTTCGGTTGACGTAAGTGGCTTGTTATGTGCCTTGCAAGATCTAGGTGATAAAGCCAGGTGGCCAAGGAAGTCTGAGAAGCAAGGATCCTGGAAAGATAAGTCTAAATGGTGTGCCTACCATGAAGACTTTGGGCACTTAACGGATGACTACATAGCTCTTCGCAAAGAAATCGGTTACCTGCTCAACAAGGGGCACCTCAAAGAGCTATTTGGCAGAAAGAAAAGCAAGACTCAAGATGCTTCTGAGCTGCCCAAAAGAGCACCATCACCACCAGCAGATGCCAAAGTGATAAACTTCATATCGGGAGGATCTGACATATGTGGAGCCTCTTTCTCATTAGTAAAGAGACTTGCTAGAGAGGACAAGATGGATCAAGGCAGTCGGCCAAAGAAGAACGCGATATTGACTGAAGACAAAGTCATCTCTTTCGATGAAACTGATAAGCTGGACATCAGGATCCTCATCACAACAGCCTGGTAATAACATTATGTATTGCTAACCATTATGTTCGCAAGATCCTGATAGACAATGGCAGTTCGGTTAACATCATCCAATTAGACGTGCTTAAAAAGATGAGCATTCCAGAAGAAGAAATCATTCCAAGATCCTTGGTGTTATTAGGATTCAGCGGAGAAACCAAGCATATGGTTGGAGATATCAGACTTCCTGTTTACATTGAAGGAGTCAATTCTATGCAGAAATTTTGCGTAATTGACTCCCTTCCTTGTTGCAATGTGATCTTGGAAAGGCCATGGATCCATGATATGAAAGCGGTTCCATCTACCTATCATCAATGTGTGAAGCTTCCCACACCCTAGGGAGTTGTAAGAATACTGAGTGACCAACAAGAGGCCAAAGACTGCTACACTTCGGCTATGAAGAACTCCATTAAACCCAAGCCGGTATAGCAATTAAAGATACCAGCACGAAGAATTCAGATGACAAAGGAAACGGAAATCAAAGAAGTTTAACTAAATCCTGAAATCAAAGTGCTGATAGGAACCAATATCCCTGAAGATATTGAGGAGCAGCTCGTGAGCCTCTTGAAATCCAGAATCACAACGTTTGCATGGAAACCTGGAGACATGACAGGTATATCTAAAGATATTATTACTCATAAACTTGGTATAGATGAATCTTTCAGGCCCATACATCAAAAAAGAAAGAAGTTCGCTCTTGAGAGAAACATCATAATCCAAGAAGAAGTTGACAGGCTGCTCAAGTCAAAAATGATTAGAGAAGTTAAATATCCTCTATGGCTAGCTAATGTGGTGGTATTACATAAGAAAAATGGTAAGTGGAGAGTATGTGTGGATTGCACATACCTAAACAAGGCCTGCCCAAAAGATCCATTTCCTCTACCACACATCGATTCTATGGTGGACGCAACTGCTGGACATGAGATGCTAACTTTCATGGACGCATCTTCGGGCTTTCAACAAATTCAAATGGAACCATCAGATCAGGAAGATACGGCCTTCATGACGCCCACATGTATTTATTGTTATATTGCAATGCCTTTTGGTTTACGAAATGCAGGTGCCACATACCAAAGGCTAGTCAACATGATGTTTAAAGACAAACTGGGGGACACCATGGAGATGTACATAGATGATATGGTAGTAAAGTCGAAGAAAGCAAAGGACCATCCTAGAGATCTTGAAGCTGCTTTCGATATCTTGGATCAGTTCAACATGAAATTGAATCCTTCCAAGTGCCATTTTGGAGTAAGAGCCGGCAAGTTCTTGGGCTTCATGGTTACTGAAAGAGGGATAGAGGCCAGCCCCGAACAGATCCAAGCAATCATAAACTTGAAGTCTCCAAGAAATGTTAAGGAAGTTCAAAGATTAACCGGAAGAGTAGTAGTACTTAACAGATTCATATCAAGATCATCCGAGAAGAGCAAAGAGTTCTATGACATATTGAAGAAGAACAAAAAGTTCGAATGGGATGAGAAGCTTGAAGCAGCTTTGAGCTCCCTGAAAGAATATTTATCATCTGCTCCACTTCTAATGCAACGAGTTAAAGGCGAACCACTATCTCTCTACCTAGCAGTTTCAGGCAGCTCGGTAAGTGTCGTGCTTGTGAAAGATCATGAAGGACAACAGCATCTGGTATACTACGTAAGCAAAACATTATTAGATGCTGAAACCAGGTATTCTTATTTAGAAAAATTGATTTTAGCTCTCGTCATGGCTTCTCAAAAGTTAAGGCATAACTTCGAAACTCATGTTATTTATGTAAAAACTAACTATCCTATTAAGTGTGTCTTAAGAAAACCAGAAATGTCGGGAAGAATGGCGAAATGGGCAGTTAAATTAAGTGCCTATGACATCATATATGAGCCAAGAACAACGATCAAGTCACAAGCCCTTGCAGACTTTGTGGCTGATTTTAGCAGCGACATACTGCCGGAAGTTGAACTAGAGGTCAAGCAGATCGAAGAAGCTTCAGGCAGCTGGATATTGTACACAGATGGAGCATCTAACTTTAGAGGAACAGGATTGGGTGTGCTACTGAAATTGCCACAGGGGGACATTATTCCTCTATCTAGTCATTGTGAATTTAAGGCTACTAATAATGAAGCCGAATATGAGACTTTAATTGCAGGATTACAACTCACTAAAGATATGGGTATCCAACACATTCAAGTTTTTATAGATTCCTTGTTATTAACTAACCAGTTCAATGGATCCTATGCAGCGAAAGGAGAAAGGCTAACCAAATATCTAGACCTTGTAAAACAATTAGCATTATCTTTTGAAAATTGCAGCATATCATAGGTACCTAGAGAGGAGAACGCAGAAGCTGATGCTTTGGCAAACTTAGCATCGTCTCTGAGGATCCCAGAAGGTGTCAAGATTCCCATAACTCACATCCTGACCCCAGCAATTGAAGAACAGGAGGTTAATGACATCACAGCAGATAAAGATCAAGAAATGGTGGATTCACAGGATCCTCAAGGATCCTGGACATATCCTATCAAGAAGATCATCCTAGAAGGAGAAATTCCCAAAAACGAGAACCCCAGAATTTTCCAAACAAAGGTAATCCCGTATTCAATAATAAATAGCATCTTACACAACAAATCTCTTGCAGGTCCGTACTTGAGATGCTTGGAGCAACCCGAAGCACTAGCAGTACTTCAGGATATTCATGAAGGAGATTGTGGCAATCACACTGGGGGCAGGTCATTATTTTCCAAAGTATTAAGGACAGGATACTACTGGCCTACTATGAAGAAGGATGCGATGGCTTTTGTTCAGAAGTGTGATGCATGTTAGTGGCACGGCAATATCCTCCATCAGCCCGCTGAGCCGCTCCATTCAATATCATCTCCATGGTCGTTCATGAAATGGGGGATGGACATAGTTGGTAAGCTGCCTGTAGCACCTGGAGGAAAGGTCTTCATGTTGGCTATGACGGACTATTTCTCTAAGTGGATTGAAGCTGAAGCATTTGTTCAAGTTAGAGAAAAGGAGGTGATCTCCTTCATTAAAAGGAATATCCTAAAAAGATTTGGAATCCCATCAGAAATAGTATGCGACAATGGGTCTCAGTTTATCGGCAGGAGAACAACTGGTTTTTGTGAAGCATGGGGCATCAAGATGGTAACTTCAACTCTTGTACATCCACAAGCTAATGGTCAAGCAGAATCAAGTAATAAGATCATCATCAATAATCTTAAGAAGAAGCTAGGAGCCAAAAAGGGGAAATGGGCTGAAGAGCTACCTTTCGTATTATGGGCTGACAGAACAACTTCCAAGAATGCTACTGGTCGAACACCATTCTCCTTGGTGTTTGGTTCAGAAGCTGTGATTCCCACTGAAATGGTAATGCCGACTGCTAGAACAAGCTGCCGGGATTTTGAAGCCAATAAGCAGGAGCTATTTGAAGATCATGAAACAATCAGTGAAATCAGAGACCTCGCAAAATTTAGAATGGCAGCATACCAACAAAGGATGGCCAAGTCTTATAATAGGAATCTCAGAATCAGAAGGTTTCAAGTAGGAGACTTGGTACTAAGAAAAGCTTTTCAGAATACTACCAATCCCGCTGATGGGAAACTTGCACCTAAGTGGGAGGGTCCTTACTTGATTGATTCAGAAGCTGGAAAGGGGGCATATAGATTGGCTACTATGGAAGGTGAGCTGCTCCCAAGAGCCTGGAACGCAATTCATCTAAAATCATATTTTATGTAAGTGCCCTCTGGATCCTCTACGCATCTCCAAGAATCCTTGTTTAAGCTTCGAAAACCTCAGGTATGACTTTGGTTCTTATTTCGATTTCATATTATTATTTTTGTGGAATGATTACTGACTTAGGCATCGGAGGGGTGTTAGCCAAGCTAACACCCACCCCTCACCAAGCCTTGAGTGTTTTGCAGAAGTTCCAAGCATCCTGTCATAAGCTAGAGGCTGATCACCTCTTCTAAGTCTAAAGCATTCTGAATGCAATCAAAGGTTTAGGAGGTTTTCACCTTCTCATTCACTAATGGGAATCGCCTGGAGCGCAAGACCCTCACCAGGAGCGCACGGTGGTCGCCTATGGTTCAAGGTGGTGCGACCAGTACATCCACGGGTGGCTGATAATTTCATCACTGTTGGCCATAGAGTGCATCTCAAAAATTGGTGGCAGACGTGTCATCCCAAAAAGATCCTAAGGTTTTTGGCATTTTCATGTCAACTAAGGTTTAGGCACTTTTGTGTCTCTCAAGTTTATGGGCTTGACCCCAGTTGGCTTAGTCCCAAGTATTTTTTTAGCTTGACCTCAGTTTAATAGAGGTTTTTAATGTTTCCACATTAACTAAGGTTTAGGCACTTTCGTGTCTCTCAAGTTTTAAGGGCTTGACCCCAGTTGGCTTAGACCCAAGACTTATCTGGCATTTTATACCTCAAAGGACTAAGATGGACTTGACCCCTGTTTAATTCGTTCCTAATTACACGAGATTTATTCTCAGCTTTATCAGGATTTCACCAAGTCTATCTTAAGGATTCTTAAAGGATCCTCAAGGATCTTGACTATCTCAACGGTTGGAATATTCTAAAACAAGTGACATTGGTAATGCATATATTATATGTTTTTATTACTAAATGAGTATTAGCTAGCATCATAGTTTGATAATTTTGGCAAATTAATTAAACTTTTAAGTTTTTAAACTAAGTTATGCTATTGAGCATCCTACAGGATCCTCATTTAAATACTTTTCAGAATTTACTACAGGACCAAAATACGCATAACACACCATGATGATCAAAATACTGCTAGATTATATATATGCAGGTAATTAAAGAAGTTGACCCAGGCTTCGTCTTAGAACCCAAGATCCCTCCACCTAAGGCCAACCATATTGTCTAAGGAGCTTGGACTTCGCCTTGAAACACAATGTCCCTCCATCCAAGCTCCCAAAAGTTAAAGTATCATTGTTTCACCACGACCATTGTCTTAAAAACATCAACCACCAAACAGAACAACCAAAAAATGTGGGCTCCGACCTAGTCAAGATTTCCTTCATCGCCCACTTCCTTCTCACCAGCTGCCACCTCCTTGTCCTTGCCCTTGTCCTTATCGCCACCAGCTTCCCTATCCGCCACCATGACCGGCTCAGTCTCCTTAGCCACCTTCTCAGCAACTGCATCCCTCTCAGCCATCAGCCTTTTAAGGCTCTCCTCCCAATCTTTGACTGGCTAGCTCTCTAGGGTGAAACATTTAGCATGCACACTTTTGGCCATCTCGATCATGCACTCAAGCACGCTGATGGCAGCTGAGGACTTGGCATTTTGATCGGCCAGGATCAGGGCTTCGGCAGCAGCTGCCTCTTGTTCCTTGAGTGCTTCTCAGTAGCGATTCTTGCTGAGTCTTCTCATGGTAGCGATTCTTGCTGGCAGTTATCTTACCCATATGCTCGATGCGGAGCAAGGCTTCATCAAGTTTAAGCTCAGAGGACTCAAGCTTCTGCTTCGCTGCTTCCAGTTTGCCTTCGAGTTCGATGACTTCATGGCTCAGCTTGTCAATACCCCACATCAAATCAATGTGGATCAGAACCAATCGGGGGATTATTTTATCTTTTCTAACATACTTCTCTGTTATTTTTATGCACTTACAGTGTTCACCACAGCTTGCAGTGAAAGCAGCTTGTTAGCCGCTGCAACATGAGGAAGGCCATCGAAACTGTCCACATTGATGGTGGTGTCCGAGGCCTTGCGCTTCTTGGCAGAAGAAGTCTTGGATCGAGTATTGGGAGGCCGGAATTTGGGAGCTGAAACGTCTTGAGGGGCTTTGCTACTGGTTTCCTCAGTCTTTTCCTTCTTGGAAATGAGGAGCTTGAGGTCCTGGAAAGAGAAGTTGGAGGCTGAACCTGGAGCTTCATCAGAGATAATAAGATATCAGTTTCCAGAGACAACAAGATATAGCCAGAAACAAAATAGAAACAAGTTCCTATAAGTACCTGCAGACATGGTCCTGGATGGGCTTAGGGATTGCTGAGAAGTGGTCCGAGCTCTTGCCACGCCTTCAGGAAGGTAGCTTCGTTCAGAGGCTGGGATGCTGTAAAGATCTTTGAGCTTCTTGGTGGAATCCTAGGAAGGTTTGATCAATGCTTCAAACTTGGGAGCTGCAGATACATGAAATACAAAAATTAGTGAAACAAGTAAAAGAAATTAGAGAGTTGAAATAGTTCAGAAAACTCTTCCTACCCCTGACAACCCATTGGGTAGGAAGGTTCTTGCAACCGGATAGACTTTCCCTTTTAACAAAGAAGAACTGGCGTCTCCAATCATGATCATTGTGAGAAGCCCTGGGAATCATCTGGGCTTCTCCAGTTCTGGTTTTCAAAACAAACCGATTGTTGCCATGGGTGCCAAGCCGATACACCTTGCAGATTTCAGCGACCCCGATGGTCAAATCACGGGTTTGGTTCAAGTGGTGAAGAGATAAAAGAATTCGCCAAATAATTGGCATGACTTGAGAATAAGCTAAGCGAGTGACTGAAAAGAATTCACTAAAGGAGGAAAGGGGAATGTCATGCCGATGAGGAAAGGGTAGTAAAGGAAACAAACCCAGTCGGAAGAGATATGATCGGCTTTCAGACGAGCATCGTAAGGATGGAATTCAGTTCCATCAGGGAAGCACGAGGATCGCTGCAACATCTCGATACAACGATCTTCGAAGTTGCTGAAAATACGTGAGCATCGGATCGTCTACTCGATCTAGCTATCCGGACATCGAAACGTAATTAACCGATTGTTTTATTGATCAAAACGAACAATTACAACCAGTGTAAACACAAAGAATTGACACAGAGATTACACACTCAGAAACACACACTTAAGATTTGCTCACATGCTCAGAACCCCTAAACACAAAGCTCAAACAACTATATATACCCGATCGGCCGAACTCCCTCCGAATCCCAGGTTCGGCCGGTTCCGAACTTCAGGTTCGGACCAGGTTCGGCCAACCCTATATTGGCTTGAACTTGGTCTTCGTTCGATACTTCACACGACGCACATTTCAGGTATCAACAAACTCCCCCTCGTCGTGTGCAGTATCACTTCTCTAATTTCTTCAACATCATCAAAACTGTATCTTCAATCAAGCTCCCCCTCAAGTAAAGAATCCGTTCGTCCAATGAAATGAATCCTCGAACAAACTCCTCCTCAACTTAATCATAGCTTGATCTTGAATACTTGACGACATTCAGTGTATCTCTGGTCTTTATCAACAAACTTCAGAAGACTTGAAGTTGATGATATCTTGCACTACAGCATCCTGCATCAGAACTTAAATAATCTTGGCGCAAAACGTCTCTTCGAGACTCCAAGATATGATTTTGAAAAATTGATTTTATATCACGTGTTGATCAGATCGAAAATAAAGCAGAAACAAAATCTTTTTGGCTTTTTGAAACTTTATATTAAAACACACCTAAAATCTTTTTGATACTTTTCTTGATATGAAATGAAATCGCAATACAGAATCAAACGCTATTTTTGGTATGAGAAAGATCACTATATGGGATCATATTGATCATAACGCACTGAACTACACTTCAATTTCAATTAATTGAGGCACACAAGTCATGTCGATTGCTGGTATAATTTGTCCATCTTAAACTCAGACAGAATCATACTCATAACATCTGGATATGTTAAGGTATTGATTAGATTTGCTTCTACCAGTGTACCCCACACTATCAGACATATTCAGACATTTTCTGTTTTGCTTTCTTTTTCTTTTGTGTGATTGCATTTGTGAACTTTCACATTGCATAATATTTTTCATGATACAGTCAACTGTGTTCCATGCAAAAAGAAATAAAAACGTTAAATCGTCTACCTTAAGGTCGATCTTTCGATACGCAGATAAGGCCTCGGATTTAACAAAATAAAGAAAATAAAACAAGTTGAAGTTGTATAACTCAACAACAATCAGGTCGGTACTCCCGTACACGCAGAGAAAGTCCAATGAGTTATACGAAACACCAAAGAAAATAAAGCAGAACGTCAAACGAACAACAATCAGGTCGGTCTTTCGACACGCAGAGAAAATCCGATCGTTTGACAAAATAAAGAAAATCAAACAAGTTTAAATCTTTGCAAAATGAACACATGTGTACACAGTGACTTCTCATTACTATTGTCACACTTATTTTTCTTTTTGTGTCATGAAATACGCATCCAGATGTTGTCCACTTGGTCAAGCATTAGCATTTAATGTATATCACATCTGAATACTTTCTGATTTGTCGAGCCTACCAAGCACATCAAACAATGATCTTATGGCCCTTTCATTTACTTTATCCATGAGTCAGATACGTATGCCAATGTACCATCATTTCCCAATGATCAATTTCTCACAATTTTATATTTTGCATGTATTCACCTTCCTTCATTATATATTTTGCATGTATTCACCTTCTCCCCATACCATGCATTTTCTCAATTACTCCCCCTTACTTACAATACTCCCCCTTAAAATGAAAACTCTATTTTTGGATTTTTCATTTTACACAAAAACAAAACTCTATTTTTGGCTTTTTGAGAAAAACTTGTAAACAAAGAAAAGTGTTCAATCAACACGGATATGTTTCAGAGTTTAGAACTCAGAAAATTTGCATATGAGAAAAATTTGTCATTAAATTTAAATTAAGCAGAATACGCCTCCATCAACAATTTTTCAATCGTCGATAGGTCTTCTAGAAGTACCTGCACACTGGACAACTTGATTAGTTCACAAATGACCCGCAGCGAATCGCTTTTGGTCGACCAGTGTCCTGATTTTGCTTTGAAACCACCTTAGGTTTCCATTCCTGTTGTTTTGGTAATTCAGTTTTCGATGAAACAGTCACAGGTGACTGTGATGATGAACCTACATTTTGATCCTTTGAAAACTTTGGAACAAAACGTTTTTGTTTTTGAAAGAATGTAGGCTCAACTTCATCAAAAACTCTGCCTTGTTCATCAAAGAACTTTTTGTTGGCAGATTTACCAACAACTGATTTCTTATGAAATCTTTGTGATGAATCAACAGGTGAGGGACAATCTTTTGCCATATGCCCTGGGCGACGGCAAATATAACAAATTCTTGTCGTTTTATCCCATCTTTGATGTACCTGCGAAGAACACACATGAATATCTCTAACATGATCAGAATGAGAATCATATACCTGATGACGATGATCATGTACCCATTTAGAAGTTGGGCTACGAGATTGAGAACTAGCAGAAGACATTTCAGCTTTCACAAAAACCTCTGAAATTTTCTGAGCATCCACACAATGAAGAGGAAATTCTTTGTCTGAGAAAAGCTGATCAGAACCTTTGAGTTTGTAAAACCGCTCGGGTTGAACTTTTTCAGCTTTGAAAACTTCCTTCTTCACCTGCTTTATCTTAAGCTTCTTGAGATTTGGTGATTCAGATGCTGGAACTTCTGCCACTTGAGTCTTTGAAACTTGAAAACCTAGACCAGTACTTTTACCTAAAATCATTTCCTCAGTATTTGAACTCTGATGTCCATTCTTTGCCAACCTTGTGAATTCAGCTTTGACATCAGTGATTTTCTTTTGTTCATAGAAAATTGTCTCATCAAATTCTGTTTGAGACTGAATCTTGTCACTTGATGTAGCCGATTTCTCATTATCATCAGAAGACGATCCAGAAACAAACTTTGGTGCTGGAGGAATCTCAGATTTCAAAACCTTTTTCTTGTTTTTCTTGTTCTTCTTTTTCTTTACAACCTTGACTTCTTCAGAAGTAGAAGATGAAATATTTGAATAGTCAAAATTGTCAACCTGTTCCTTCACTTCTTTAACAGCTTCCTTGATATGAGCAGGGGGTGATGCAGTTTTATCAAACATCCTCTCAAAATTTGCATCATTTGCTAAGAAGCTTGTGAAAACCTGAGAATTTGAAACATTGTTGAGCAATCTTTTAGCATCAAGAACCTGAATTTTGAGATCAGAAATTTGCTGTTGAGCTTCTGCAAATTCCTTTTCTTTAGCAATCAATCGCTTGGCAAATTTGTGAGTTTCAAACTTTTGCAAGCGAAGATTATCAAGTCCTTCATGTAGCTCCTTCTTCAATTTATTCTCATTTCGCTTCTGAATCTCTAGATTTGCAGCTTGCACCTTATTAACCCTAACCAACTCCCTCTTGTCATCCAACAACTTTTCCATATCAACTTGATATGTTTTAATCTGAACATCTGATTCTTCAACTCTCTTAGTAAGCAAATCAAGCTTGACCTTGGATTTATCAAACAAATTCTGAAAATCATTTGCAGCATCTTCTGCTTCTTCCTTCCATTTCTTCACTTCTTTGACTAACTCACCCTTTTCTTCACAAATTTCAGCTTTCGAAGTTTCAGCATTCTTCTTATCTTGCTTCAATACTTCTAAAACTTCATTCAACATTTTGATTTCGGTAGTCAAATCCTCATTCTTCAAAACCAAACCCTTTTCACATTCTTTAGAAATCTTCAATTCAGATTTAATCACCTCAAATTCTTCAGTCAATTGTTGAACTTTATTTATAAACAAAGCATTTTCCTTCATCAGACTCTCCAAGTTTTCAGCAGATGCATACGAACTTGGTATTGAACTAGTATCTGAACTAGTATCTGAACTTGTATCTGAACAATAATCTTCTTGTTGAACATGAGTAACTATTAAAGCTGATGAATCATACCCAAATTTTTGACCCCAATCATATACACCATCATTTTGAGCAATCAAAGCAGTGATCTTGCTTGTGTTACTAGTAGATGGTTGAGTAAAACCAGGCTTTGGTGATATAGGAACAACAGACTTACTAGCATGTGCCTGATGACAATCTTTAGCAAAATGTCCAAGTTGTGAACATTTATAACACTTTAATTTGGACTTGTCAAAACCCAATTTATCACCAGAAATATTCCTTCCATGCTTCTTAAAGAATCTTTTAGATCTTTGACACAACATAGCATATTGCCAAGATACATCCAATTCGGTTAGTTGATCATCATCAAGAGCATCAAGATCCTCACTGGTTAACTTTGCATCAGCAACATTTTTTAGAATCAATCCAAAGGATGATGAAATCAAAGCAGAAATCATTTTGGCACAATCATCGGTTGATTCTGCTGAAAAAGCATTTTGACTTGAAAAATTTGGAATTGTAAAATGGCAACCTCTTGAAGAATTATTATCAGAACTTCCTGAAGCTCCAGCTATAAAAGCAACACTTGGTGCTGAATTTAAATTTGGTTTAGCTTTAGCATTCATGCTTGCTGAATTCTCACCATGATACAATTCCGGATTCTGTAAAGTAACACTTGACTTTTTGTTGTTTAACATTTCCATTTCTCGAGCATGAAGTTTTCCAGTAAGCTCGTGAAATGTTAAAGCAGGATAATCCTTGTCATGAGTGAGTAGCAAAACATAATTTTCCCACTTTTCAGGTAAAGCTTCCATGATCTTTTCCTTTAAATCAGCATCAGATTTTTCTATTCCAACAATCTTCAATTCACTAATCAAATGTGAAAATCTTGAAACTAGAGCAGTGATGTTTTCATTGTCATAATTCTGAAAATTATCGAATTCTTTGTTCAAAACTTTCTTTCGACTCTTCTTATAATCAGCATTTCCTTCACATCTTGCGGATAAGGCATCCCACAATTGCTTAGATTTCTTGCAAGTACTAAATTGATGAAGCAATTCAGTAGGTAAAGCCATAGTAAGATAACCATAAACCTTCTTTTCAAGCTCATAACTTTTTCTTTCATCACCATCAAAGTCTTGAATTTCTGTAAGATCCCCATCTTCCATTGGTCGTTCATACAACTTTCGAATTGGAATCCATAAATCAATGTCATTCGTGCTAATATAAGCAGAAAATCGTTTCTTCCAATTTTGGTAATCTTCAAGCTTTAACAATTTGGGAACTTTCTGACTTGTTCCAATTTCATTGTCAAAATTGAGCATAGTTTGCATCGCACTCTGCATTGCAGCAACCGCTTGAAAATCCGACATTGTTATAAAATTGAAAAAATTCTGTCCTCCGAACTTGCTCCGAACCTAGTCTGCCGTCCGAACCTACTCCGAACTTAGTCCGAATCAACTACTAGCTCCGAACTCTCACCTAAGTAGCTCCGAACCTTCACCGAACGTACTCCGAACCTATGAAGACTCTGATCTACCTCCGAACCTCAAATCTCACTGAACCCAGACCGATACACCACCGAACTCTCGCCGAACACTCTCCGAGTCACCTCCGAGCCTCAAGTTCGGAGCGGTTACTCCGAGCTTGCCCAGTAACCTCCGAACCTCGAAGACATTTTTCGAAAACTCGTGAAAACGGACTGATTTTGATGAAACTCGATATAGTGGATCAGAAAAGTCGATAGGAAATGGTTTAGGAACAATTTTGACACAAAACACACGTCAAAAATGATAGAAAACACGTAATAAAACTCGAGAAAACTTCAAAAACGCTCAATAATCCGAGAATAGCAACCACAGATCAGTAGAGTGAACCAGAAAGCTCTGATACCACTTGAAAATACGTGAGCATCGGATCGTCTACTCGATCTAGCTATCCGGACATCGAAACGTAATTAACTGATTGTTTTATTGTAACATCCCAAAATTTGAAATATGTGATTAATGTGGTTAATACACATGATATATGTGTTAGATAGCTAAACGTGTTAAAACGTTTGAAAAATGCATGTTTACCCATTACCGGGTAATAAACTGATAAATAACTATATTGCATGAAGGATATATGTGTTAATTGATAACATGAGGAAGGGAAATGAAATTATATGTGTTTTATATCAAAGATAATTGATATATATGATGTTAGCATGAAAAACGTAGCTAAACGTTTATATGATAGAAATAAATGATAACCGGGAGAAAATGCCTTTACGTAATTATGCGATATTAAATACATGTGTAAAAGTATGTTGAATAACATGGATGCATGTGAAATATTCATTTGATGGATATATAGGTAGAAATACGTGTTTGGATAATTATACGTATGAAAAATGCATGCTTAAATAATTAACAAGAAAGTAGAAGGGTAGAAAGTGTAAATTATGGAAATACACAAATATATATATGTATATATATTATTATACATAACCCGAACCCTCGAGAATGTTAGAATAATGTTTATTAAAGTTATGGAACATAAAATGATAGCTACATCGAAAGATACGAAGGTAATAAGCCTAAAATGAAAGTTAAGGGACTAAAAGCGTCAATAAATGAAAGATATAAAACGTATGTATACGTATATCATCGAGCGTGTCCCGAGCCTTAAAAAGTATGAGAAATATGTCCCATAATATTTTAGGGCATAAAATATTAAGAGAATAAAAGTTTAGGGGTTAAAAGTGCAATTAACTAAAAGATCAGGGGCTAAAAGTGTAAAAGTCAAAATCTGGCCGAACCAGTGGTGGCTCGCGTATCGCGCAGCCCCACACCTATCCGTACGCGATACGCGAAGGTCAGCAGTAGCAGCAGAAACATTGCAGGTCCGTTTTTGGCCACGACATCCAACTTGGAGCTCACGATTCGGCCGTATACGCGTCAATTTGGCTAGATTACTCACCTAGGCACGTGTAGGAAGGTTAGGCGCACCAGATTGAGTATAAATACGGGTTCAATTCATCCATTCCAACTCGCAATTCACCAATTCTTCATCTAAAAACCCTAGAACGAACCCAGACCTTCTTCTGCGAAATTCGAGCAATCGGTGAGGAATCAGAAGGCCATCTCCTGCAGTTCCACGTATTTAGGTATGCTCTACAATAGCCCCATGTTAATTTCAGTTAATATCATGTCTAGATTAAAGATCTAAAACTATGCAAAAATTAGGGTTCTTGAGCATAAATTGTCAAATTCGGGTGATCGGGTGGGAGTTAGGCTCTGAATTTTTGTAGGTACTCTTAAAATGATGTTATATAAGAAAGCCCTAAGTTTATTTTACAATTGGTAAAGGTTTGGTATGGGTTTTGTAAACGGGTCAAAATTAGGGTTTTCATGTCGTTGTTCTGCCCAAATCGAGTAAACGGTTTTGAATTAAGATTTGCCATTTTAAGGGATATTATAAAATGTTATAATAGATAATACCCTAAGACGGTTTTGAATAAAAATGAGTTTTGCTATAGAAACGAGAAAAATGGGAAATTAGGGTTTCGGAATAAGGTTATTTAATATAAAATAATCCGGAGGGTATGGGGACTTGAATTTTGGTATGGTAACATGTTTATATATATAATAAACATATATGGGTTTAATATGGAGAAATAATAAAGTATTAAAGATACCGAGTTAATCGGATATTTAGAAGTTCGTGCGGACCGGAAGGGTAAACGCCTGTACTCTGGGGTTTCTGGCAAAAGCGGGGGTGTCGCCATCCCATCTGGGCAATGGCATCCCAACACTGGGCGATCCCGGAGTGAGCGTTTACTTATAGGAATGCGCGTCTTCATATTATCATTAAAAGAAAGGGATAACTGCCTAAAGGGCATTTTGGTCATTTTGACCTTTAAAAAGGGATAAACTTAATAATTGAACATTATTAAGATAATAAGATGTTAAAATAAACATAGGAAGTGTTTATTGTATAAAACCTTGCGTTAACGCCATACGATACGCAAATTAGGTTAAATCGGGAATCGTTGCGGAAGTTCCGTTCGTGTAACGAGTTAAAGACATAAGGTGAGTTCTATGAGCCCACTCTTAAATGTTTTAAATGTTTTAAATGTTTTCGGGCTGATATACATACAAATGTTATAAAATGCATCTAAATGATTTATAACTGAAATGTTGCCTATCCGAATTATTGGAGTATTAAACTGTTGAATTACCTTTGAGTAAATATATATCAGATTGCTAAGGTGCTAAATTGTTATTGAATTGATATATATACGTGGACTGTTATGGAAATGCATATACGTGAAATATCTTGAATTGATAAACTGTTGAAAGGCTTTTGGGATATATATATATATATATATATATATATATATATATATATATGAGATAAATATATATATGGTATATTATGAAATCATTTGTACGTGTTATAACGTAAATATAATGACTGTGATATGATATGTGTTATATTTGCTTCGAAATTAAATAGTCAAGTGATAAAGGGATTATTAGTAAACGTTATAGTGAATATGTATGATTATATGAGAACATGTGATACATTCGCTTTATTATTATGTGGTGGATACGCCGCTGGTACTTCCTATATATAAACATAATAATATTAGTTACCCGGTATATCAGAAGTGTGGAGGATACGCCCTGTATACATACACCAACGGTAAATTGGGGGGTGTCCACGTGTTGCAGTATATGAAGACCTTATCACTGTTTACTAATAATCTTAAGTCACTTGGGTATTTAACTAGGGGCGGGTAGTCGTACAGGGAGAGTTATGAGGTAGTGTTGCTCAAGGGGATTGGAGACCACTACAAATAGAAAAGGGAAAAAGCTACTGTCCGTTACAGGGAATGCTCTAAAGGGGTAAACTCGGCAGCTAGCAAATAGGGGAAGGCGGTGCAACTGTCCGTTACAGGGAATGCTCTAGAAGGGTAAACTCGGCAGTTAGCAAATAGGGGAAAGCGGGGCGACTGGCCGTTATAGGGAATACCCTAAAGGGGTAAACTCGGCAGTCGGCAAGGATGGTTTCTCTGCTTATGTAGTAGCAGGGTTTACACTGGTAATAGTTGTTGGGGTTATAGAAAAGGGATATTGGGATAAATGGTTTTATAGGGGGTGTTTCCTGTTAAGGAATATTACGTGTTGTATAATTGTGATATATATTATACTTGATAAATGTTTGTGAAAAAGGGATCTTGCAGGTCCAAGGGTTTTAAACCTCATGCCGAGGTAAAGCTTTTAAAATATAGAACTCACCAGCGTAAGCTGACCTTTTCCAAAAATGTATGTATGTCAGGTCAGGGTGAGGCTTCGACTAGTTGTGAGAAGGCCCTGGTGATAAGGGATTAGACGGGCAAGCTATCGGACGGAAGGAGAGTTCCTGGCAAGCTGGCATAGATATAGAAATAAAACGTAGTGACGTTAGTATTTCCTTATGTAAATTATCTCTTACTTTGTAGTACTTGGCAATTAAATAAAAGTTTAAAATTTCCGCTGCTTAGTTATCTCTGTTAATACCTTGTGTTCATGAGTAAATCCGATTAGTGACCCCTTCTGGAGCCAAGTCTGGAAGTGGGCGTCACAAGTTGGTATCAGAGCCTTGGTTTAAGAGATTTAGGTACTAATGCAGTATCTAGACTTAAACTAGGACTCTGGAAAGACAAAGTAGGATGAGATAAGGAAAATATAGATGCCAGCCAGGATAGCTTGTGCCCGTAGAAACGAGAATGCATTAGGGACATAGTAAGTAGCATCTAGAGTATGTGAAGTGTGGAAAAGACCGGATTGCAATTAGCTACTGCAATTTGGTATTAGCCACATAAACAAACCCTAGGTCCTAACTATTGTATGTCCAAGTGCAGAGAAATTATGAGACGGTATAATTAGGGAGCGAGATGACTTGAAGAACCGGTTTTAAACTTAGAGTTACCGGTAAAAGGATAAAGAGAAGAGTGGACACTTAGAAGGATTGTGATGGAAGTAACTGGGTTTTTGAACACATCATAACTATATAATTGCTTTGGTACCGGTACTTATCTGGTTATCATGTATTCAAAAGTTTGAGGACTTTACGTCACATAAATTCTAAGTTGTCATTCACCTGGAATATAGGATGATGATGATAAGAGGCGGACGTGGTAGAGGTAGAGGTGCCGGCAGAGCAACCGGTGCTGGAAGACGTACGCGTGCGAATCCCGAGCGAGAGAATAACGCGAGAGCTAACGTCTTTACTAACGAGCAAAGGGAAGCTATGGCGGCAGAGTTGAATCAAATGTTCCAGGCGGCTTTGCCTAATCTAATCGCTCAACTTCATGGAGCTGCTGGTGGAGGTGCGAATGGAGCTGGAGCCGGAGGAGCCGCTGGTGACACTGCTGGAGATGTGGGAAATGCCGATCGCGGATGTTCTTTCAAATCGTTTATTGGATGTAGGCCTCCGTCATTTGAAGGGCAGAGAGATGCAGGTTCGACTGTTCGTTGGATTCGAGAAATGGAAGCTGTAATAGGTATTAGTGAGTGTCGTCCAGACCAAGCAGTGAAGTACGCAGCCCATTCCTTCAAAGGAGAAGCATTATTTTGGTGGGACTCTATTCTACAATCCCGAGGCGAGCAAGCTGTTGCTGTTATGAGATGGAATGATCTGAAAGCGCTAGTGATGAACAAGTTTTGTCCGAAACACGAGTTGGAAAGGATCGAGATTAACTTTCTGAAGTTCGAAGCAGGTACTATGACCCATCAAGAGTTCACGAGCAAGTTTGACGAGATGGCAAGGTTAGTGCCAAGATTGGTGACACCCGAGGAAGAGAAGGTGAAGAGATACGTTCAGGCCCTTCCTGTTGCTGTAAGGAAGATAGTTAGACCTCATGTTCCAAAGACGTACCAGGAAGCAATTGACCTCAGTGCTATGGTTTACGAAGAAGAATATGGCAACGAAGGAAGACCGGGAGAACCTAAGAGGAAAGTTTCAGAGACTAGTGAAAGTTCAAAGAAGAGTGACCGAGATTTTCACAAAAAGCAGAAGAAAGATTCAAAAGACATCAAGCCGAAGTGCCGTAAGTGTGACAAATATCATCATGGAGAATGTTGGGTAAAACCAACTAGTTGCTATAGGTGTGGAAAGGAAGGACACTACTCTAACAGTTGTCCAGAAGCTAAGAAATGCTACGAATGCGGAAGCCCGGGGCATGTTAAGGCAAATTGCCCTAGGATAGTGAGAAACCCGATACCATTGAGGGCAGTTCCAGCTTCAGGAACCAAGGGTAAAGTTTATACCCTAACTGCCATCGAAGGACCTAATATGACCTCAGGTACAATTCTCGATAAATAATGTGCCTGATTTTGTGTTATATGCTTTATCGAATGGTTTCATGAATTGCTTGAGTAAACCGTTAGTTAGGATTAAGAATCCTTTAGATCGTAACTGCCTTAGAAAAATGAACGCTAAACGTTAGAAATCGTCCGAAGATTAAAGATTGCAGCAGTAATGTTTACACTGAGGAAAGGGGAGCATTAATCGAGATTATACACAGAATGTCCAACTAGCTCATTGAAAGTAAGTGATAAATGGTCATAAATTATACTGACTTTGTTGTGGTTAGAATAGTAATGTCATCCTACACTAGGCTAGGACTAGTACACCTCTGGTTGTATCAAAGGTGTGGTAGATACGCCGCTGGTACATCTTATATATATACACCTGAGATACAACGAGAAGTGGACTAGAGTTAGTCTTGTGTAAGTAGATAGTACGGGCCACTGTGGAAAACAAATCGGTAGAATTTATGGATATAAATCACTTATTAGTAAGCAAGTGAGGGATTGTTGGAATTCAAGAATGAAGACCAATGCATGCAAGTGTAGATAAACGTTCAACGTACGCAAAGGGTAAAATGGAGCAGTAAAAGTCTCACAGAGACGCGTTCTTCCAAGGGGTTAGCTAATATATCGTCTGAAAGATCGTTGCAGTGTTGAAGCAAACGGGCCAGAAATGATATCTTTCGATAGAATCGTATTAGATGTCAGGTTATCGTACATAGAAATGCGTGTTGCGGTTCTAAATCGCAACTAGAGGAAAGGGTTAGGAACAGAATAGTTCCTTTAGCTAGAATGTTATGAATGCCTAGGTAAGATTCTTAAATCAACCTAGAAAAGAAAGGGGTAAGTTATGGATATCTCGCTGATGAGATATTCGTAAACGGAGCAGGTTTCGGGACGAAACCTTATTTAAGGGGGGTAGAGTTGTAACATCCCAAAATTTGAAAATATGTGATTAATGTGGTTAATACACATGATATATGTGTTAGATAGCTAAACGTGTTAAAACGTTTGAAAAATGCATGTTTACCCATTACCGGGTAATAAACTGATAAATAACTATATTGCATGAAGGATATATGTGTTAATTGATAACATGAGGAAGGGAAATGAAATTATATGTGTTTTATATCAAAGATAATTGATATATATGATGTTAGCATGAAAAACGTAGCTAAACGTTTATATGATAGAAATAAATGATAACCGGGAGAAAATGCCTTTACGTAATTATGCGATATTAAATACATGTGTAAAAGTATGTTGAATAACATGGATGCATGTGAAATATTCATTTGATGGATATATAGGTAGAAATACGTGTTTGGATAATTATACGTATGAAAAATGCATGCTTAAATAATTAACAAGAAAGTAGAAGGGTAGAAAGTGTAAATTATGGAAATACACAAATATATATATGTATATATATTATTATACATAACCCGAACCCTCGAGAATGTTAGAATAATGTTTATTAAAGTTATGGAACATAAAATGATAGCTACATCGAAAGATACGAAGGTAATAAGCCTAAAATGAAAGTTAAGGGACTAAAAGCGTCAATAAATGAAAGATATAAAACGTATGTATACGTATATCATCGAGCGTGTCCCGAGCCTTAAAAAGTATGAGAAATATGTCCCATAATATTTTAGGGCATAAAATATTAAGAGAATAAAAGTTTAGGGGTTAAAAGTGCAATTAACTAAAAGATCAGGGGCTAAAAGTGTAAAAGTCAAAATCTGGCCGAACCAGTGGTGGCTCGCGTATCGCGCAGCCCCACACCTATCCGTACGCGATACGCGAAGGTCAGCAGTAGCAGCAGAAACATTGCAGGTCCGTTTTTGGCCACGACATCCAACTTGGAGCTCACGATTCGGCCGTATACGCGTCAATTTGGCTAGATTACTCACCTAGGCACGTGTAGGAAGGTTAGGCGCACCAGATTGAGTATAAATACGGGTTCAATTCATCCATTCCAACTCGCAATTCACCAATTCTTCATCTAAAAACCCTAGAACGAACCCAGACCTTCTTCTGCGAAATTCGAGCAATCGGTGAGGAATCAGAAGGCCATCTCCTGCAGTTCCACGTATTTAGGTATGCTCTACAATAGCCCCATGTTAATTTCAGTTAATATCATGTCTAGATTAAAGATCTAAAACTATGCAAAAATTAGGGTTCTTGAGCATAAATTGTCAAATTCGGGTGATCGGGTGGGAGTTAGGCTCTGAATTTTTGTAGGTACTCTTAAAATGATGTTATATAAGAAAGCCCTAAGTTTATTTTACAATTGGTAAAGGTTTGGTATGGGTTTTGTAAACGGGTCAAAATTAGGGTTTTCATGTCGTTGTTCTGCCCAAATCGAGTAAACGGTTTTGAATTAAGATTTGCCATTTTAAGGGATATTATAAAATGTTATAATAGATAATACCCTAAGACGGTTTTGAATAAAAATGAGTTTTGCTATAGAAACGAGAAAAATGGGAAATTAGGGTTTCGGAATAAGGTTATTTAATATAAAATAATCCGGAGGGTATGGGGACTTGAATTTTGGTATGGTAACATGTTTATATATATAATAAACATATATGGGTTTAATATGGAGAAATAATAAAGTATTAAAGATACCGAGTTAATCGGATATTTAGAAGTTCGTGCGGACCGGAAGGGTAAACGCCTGTACTCTGGGGTTTCTGGCAAAAGCGGGGGTGTCGCCATCCCATCTGGGCAATGGCATCCCAACACTGGGCGATCCCGGAGTGAGCGTTTACTTATAGGAATGCGCGTCTTCATATTATCATTAAAAGAAAGGGATAACTGCCTAAAGGGCATTTTGGTCATTTTGACCTTTAAAAAGGGATAAACTTAATAATTGAACATTATTAAGATAATAAGATGTTAAAATAAACATAGGAAGTGTTTATTGTATAAAACCTTGCGTTAACGCCATACGATACGCAAATTAGGTTAAATCGGGAATCGTTGCGGAAGTTCCGTTCGTGTAACGAGTTAAAGACATAAGGTGAGTTCTATGAGCCCACTCTTAAATGTTTTAAATGTTTTAAATGTTTTCGGGCTGATATACATACAAATGTTATAAAATGCATCTAAATGATTTATAACTGAAATGTTGCCTATCCGAATTATTGGAGTATTAAACTGTTGAATTACCTTTGAGTAAATATATATCAGATTGCTAAGGTGCTAATTGAATGTTATTTTATTGAATTGATATATATACGTGGACTGTTATGGAAATGCATATACGTGAAATATCTTGAATTGATAAACTGTTGAAAGGCTTTTGGGATATATATATATATATATATATATATATATATATATATGAGATAAATATATATATGGTATATTATGAAATCATTTGTACGTGTTATAACGTAAATATAATGACTGTGATATGATATGTGTTATATTTGCTTCGAAATTAAATAGTCAAGTGATAAAGGGATTATTAGTAAACGTTATAGTGAATATGTATGATTATATGAGAACATGTGATACATTCGCTTTAT
This sequence comes from Deinandra increscens subsp. villosa, assembly GCA_039602395.1. Lineage (NCBI taxonomy): Eukaryota > Viridiplantae > Streptophyta > Magnoliopsida > Asterales > Asteraceae > Deinandra > Deinandra increscens. The sequence continues at coordinate 68,471,519 of JBCNJP010000003.1, forward strand.
TATTATGTGGTGGATACGCCGCTGGTACTTCCTATATATAAACATAATAATATTAGTTACCCGGTATATCAGAAGTGTGGAGGATACGCCCTGTATACATACACCAACGGTAAATTGGGGGGTGTCCACGTGTTGCAGTATATGAAGACCTTATCACTGTTTACTAATAATCTTAAGTCACTTGGGTATTTAACTAGGGGCGGGTAGTCGTACAGGGAGAGTTATGAGGTAGTGTTGCTCAAGGGGATTGGAGACCACTACAAATAGAAAAGGGAAAAAGCTACTGTCCGTTACAGGGAATGCTCTAAAGGGGTAAACTCGGCAGCTAGCAAATAGGGGAAGGCGGTGCAACTGTCCGTTACAGGGAATGCTCTAGAAGGGTAAACTCGGCAGTTAGCAAATAGGGGAAAGCGGGGCGACTGGCCGTTATAGGGAATACCCTAAAGGGGTAAACTCGGCAGTCGGCAAGGATGGTTTCTCTGCTTATGTAGTAGCAGGGTTTACACTGGTAATAGTTGTTGGGATTATAGAAAAGGGATATTGGGATAAATGGTTTTATAGGGGGTGTTTCCTGTTAAGGAATATTACGTGTTGTATAATTGTGATATATATTATACTTGATAAATGTTTGTGAAAAAGGGATCTTGCAGGTCCAAGGGTTTTAAACCTCATGCCGAGGTAAAGCTTTTAAAATATAGAACTCACCAGCGTAAGCTGACCTTTTCCAAAAATGTATGTATGTCAGGTCAGGGTGAGGCTTCGACTAGTTGTGAGAAGGCCCTAGTGATAAGGGATTAGACGGGCAAGCTATCGGACGGAAGGAGAGTTCCTGGCAAGCTGGCATAGATATAGAAATAAAACGTAGTGACGTTAGTATTTCCTTATGTAAATTATCTCTTACTTTGTAGTACTTGGCAATTAAATAAAAGTTTAAAATTTCCGCTGCTTAGTTATCTCTGTTAATACCTTGTGTTCATGAGTAAATCCGATTAGTGACCCCTTCTGGAGCCAAGTCTGGAAGTGGGCGTCACATTTATTGATCAAAACGAACAATTACAACCAGTGTAAACACAAAGAATTGACACAGAGATTACACACTCAGAAACACACACTTAAGATTTGCTCACACGCTCAGAACCCCTAAACACAAAGCTCAAACAACTATATATACCCGATCGGCCGAACTCCCTCCGAATCCCAGGTTCGGCCGGTCCGAACTTCAGGTTCGGACCAGGTTCGGCCAACCCTATATTGGCTTGAACTTGGTCTTCGTTCGATACTTCACACGACGCACATTTCAGGTATCAACAGTTGCAAGCCTCCTCCTCCGTTGCCGAAAGAAGGCCCTGATCAGTGAAACCCTGCGCCACATTGTCGGAGACAGTGGCGCTGGAGGGAAGGTTTTTCTTGCTCATCGTTAAAGGAACACTCAAAAAGTAGGGGGAGAAACTGACCTGTGGAAGATCGAAGGAGCTCTAGGGTTTCCGAAAAGAGTTGTGTGAAAATATGAAGAAGAGAGGGGGTTTTAAGGCTTAATATGCTGACGAGAACTCTGCCTAGGAATTTGGGCCGAACTAACTTCTCTCGGATTGTGATTACTTAGCGATAAGATCAAAATTCAAATTCTTGATAGCTGGCTTGCATGCGCCATCCGTCAAAAATTTTGGGGCAATTGTTGGTACCCGAATTTCAGGATAGGCCGAGCAGCTCGCAAACACTTTACTGTAAGGATCCTGAAACTTATTTCTAATTAACAATTATACCCTCTTTGTTTATTTTTGCAGATTATCTCCGATATAATTCACGTGTCCTAAAGACCCGGTCAACTAACAAGAAACGTGGACCAGATGGACCTTAACAGCTAGTGAGAAGACGTGGAGTTAGTTGCTAGTTTTTAGGACTATTAGTTGCGATGTAATCTTTATATATTGAGCTCTAGGCTTACACACTACACACGATACTTGCTATCAGAATTCTCTGTAACACATAGAACTCAAGCTCACTTTATTTGTACTGGAACACTTACTGTATATATAAAAGTTTCAGGCAACAGGCACTTTAAGCCGGCTCCCGAGGTTTTTTGCTAGGCTCCTTGAGGATACTCAAGGATTCCTGGATTTTTCCCTCGTTACATCCTCGTGTCGATCTCCAAATTTACATTTTCATCTCTATTTCCATCAAACACTCTACCTCACTTACAAAGTTTGATCAACTAATTACTTAGGCAGTTTTTGACCAAAACAGTCGTCGGTAATAACCAAGGAGTATGATTTCCCCCCTAACTCTTGATGTTCACTGGACCAAAAAGGTTGAGATGGAGTTGTTGAAGTATCATTGTTGTTCTACCCGGTGGCTTAGGCTTGTGAGACGTCTTGTGTTGTTTCCCCTTCAAACATGCAACACAGTTATCGATATGCATGAATTCCTTCTTCGGCAGACCGACAACGTGTTCCCCCCTAACAAGGCGATTCATGTTATGAAAGTTGACATTCCTCATTCACCTATACCATAAATTAGAGTCATCTTCCAATGATCATTTAAGAGATGGACCTTGGCCAGATTGACCTAGGGCCTTCTTTTTGGGCGCTTTCTTTGTTGGAGGAGCAGTTGGAGCAGAAATAGTAGCAGGAGGAGTCGGTTGAGGAGCTAATACAGATCGTTAAACCACGACAGGCCTAGGTATGAAGGCGGGTCTTGGCTAGGAGTCCATGACCTCATAGGAACCGGGCTAGGAGCAGCCATCCTCACTTGCTGTTGAATATTTGGCCTGAAAGTACTGACATGCCCTCCCAAACCATGTAGAACATATGGTGCTTGGTTGACTATCGGTCCGTCACTGCGCGTAGCTGAAGTTGAGGCATTAAACCCTGGAGCCGATGAAGTGACTCCACTTGTCGAAATACTGGTCCTTGGACCTGGTTGGGCAACTCCAGTTGTTGAAGCAGTTACAGCAGAAACCGAGACATTCGAGGTGTTCATTTGTGTCGACATTTTTTTGATAGATTTTAGTAAAAATCAAGTTTAGGACAAATCTGAAAAGAGTTTGACAAAAAAAATTGACACCAATTGCCCCACAGTGGGCGCCAAATTGTTTTGGCTAAAAATTACTTAAGCAAAATTAGTAAGAATTGAACCAAATAAGATTGTGAGGTTTGGTGCCTAGGTTTAATATATGAAAACAGTTTGCAGAAATCCTGGGACAATAATTAAATTCCAGGGACAAAAGATAAAATCCTGGGTAATAATGTAAGTTAAATCAGGAAATTGGTCGATAATTTAGATAACACAAATGATACCTTAAATGGGAGTAAGAACACCGAGAATTTTACTAGGAAAAAGCCCTTAGCCCTTAGATGTCTCTAAGGCGCCGCCGGCATAAAAACCCCGGGTAGCGATAACACACGCTACCAATTTATTGATCACGTAAATGTCTGAGTACAATGAGTTTGCAGAGAAATGAGTACGAGAATACAGTCGGTAAAGCTCGAGTGAGCTGAAAAATAAGTCTAAAGGTCCTATTTATACTCCTAGGTCTTCAACAACTTGTCCGATATTCCAGGGATCTTCTCCTCAACGTCTTTTTCAGTTAGTTGACCGAGTTTCCAGCTAACAACCTTTGACCACGTGCGAAATAAGTCTTCAGCTTCTGTAAAACCATGGAGCGACGGATCGATTGCTAATCAAGTGATAACAAGATGAAACGAGATCAAAAGTAAATACAAATGAGATTTGTATTGATGAAACCTTGAGAGCATACACACAGAAACACACACACAGAAATGTAGAATATGACTTGAAGATCTCTATCAGTTCTTAAGCTCTCAACACAAACTACTTATTTATAGGCAGCAGCTAACAAGCCAGCGTACCACATTGGTACGCTGTACCAACTGATCCGGCGGATCATGTGGTACGCCCAGTAGCCTAACAAGACTCACACAGTTGCTCTCATTACATAGATACAATACACGAGACACATCGTGGCATAGGAATATGCTCTAACAAACTCCCCCTTAACGTGTAGTGTATCTAGTCTAACTAAATCTCTAGTCTTCAATCTTCAACATTGCTGCATCAGATCTTCAACTTGAAATCTTGTCAGAAATAGAGCTTGCATGGCTGGATCTCTACTTGAAACATCTTTGATCATCAAGATCCACTTGAGAATGATCTAACAAACTCCCTCTTTACACCATGCTCGAGTCTTGACACACAGAACCTGCGACTTTAGAAGACAAAAAGTGCAGTTTTTCTTTGAATTATCAAAAATAATTTAATCTTGGTGCAAAACTTCTCTTTGAGAATCCAAGATATTGATTTTGAAATTTTGATTTTGTATCAAGTGTTGATCAATCGAAAACAGCTAAGAAATAAAATCTTTTTGGCTTTTAGAAACTTTAGATCAAAACATACCTAAAATCTTTTTGATTTCTCAAAGTTATACTAAAACACACCAAAAATCTTTTTGAATTTTACTAAAATGAAAATATAAAAGTAATACAAAATTACACTCTATTTTTGGTCTTTTGCGAGAAAGATCACGACACGAGATCATATCAGACATAACGCATCTAGCACATTTCAATTTCGGTCTTAATCAGCATGCAAGCCAAGATAATCGCAAATACAACATTTATGTTTATTTCAGCATGCACCAATCATTGTTTATCGTTTTCAGATATGCTTAAGGTAAAATTTTCATGCACTGATAACTCGGCTTCCACTCTATAAGAAATACTAGCAAATCATCATGTTTATCATATGGAAATAAATTTTCTTAGAGATATAATCATCCTTGATGAGTCATGCAAAAATAAAGCAGAACCCTAAACAAACAACAATCAGGTCGGCTTGTGAGCACGCAGAGAAAGTCCGATTGTTTAGGAAAATAAGAAATATATTAATAAAGCAGAAATTATATAATCCAACAACAATCAGGTCGGTACTCCCGTACACGCAGAGAAAGTCCGATGAATTATACGAAACACCAAAGAAAATAAAGCAGAACGTCAAACGAACACCAATCAGGTCGATCTTTCGATACGCAGAGAAAGGCCGATCGTTTGACAAAATAAAGAAAATCAAACAAGTTGAAATTTTTGCAAAATAAAAACATGCATTCATCAAGATATCTCTTTATTCTATTTTTGGAATCATCACACAGCATTCATCAAGAAGCAAATAACCAAAGATCATCAGGCAAGCTTTATGTTTATATCTTACTTGCAGATATCAGATTAGTCATGCACATTCACAGATTATGCAAGTACCTACAGCCTTTAGACTTAATCTATCCATGGCAGATATCATATATGCTGACGTACTATCATTTCTCGCTTTTGTCGGATCAAATTTCTCAATTTTCCATTTTTTTTTTATTTTTCCAATTTCTCCCCCTAAAATTCAAACAAACACTATTTTTTGAATTTTCAATTTTCTCCCCCTAAAAATATGAACAAGAAAGAAAATTGATCGACCAACACTGACACTTTGCAGTTTTAGTTTTGGAAAAATCGGTTGAAAAAAAAACATTTGAAAATGATATGTCATTGAAACACTAAATTAGGCAAGTTCTTCACTATCAGCAACACACGCATGACGGGTCTTATTGAAGAAACCTGCAGACACCAAATAAAACATTAGTGATTTTGGGATCGGCCCGAGTCAACAGCCTCGGGTCGCCCGGTGTCTTCAACATGGTCTTTGTTTGCCAAGGAAACAACTCGTGGTTTCCATATCAGAGGCGATTGAAAACTTTTCAATGACCCCACAAAATTATCAACTTGTGTCTTTGCCCAAGACGGCTTACTAGTTGATTTGTACATCGATGGTTGTGGTTCATCAAAAATATGACCATTTAAATCCACATATTTAGCAGTTTTGTTCACATAAGCGTCAGTGCTCGCATTCGTAGGACATTGAGCAGCAAGATGTCCTGGTTTACGACATGCATAACACTTCCTGTGAAAAACATTAAGGGAACTGCTACCCAGATTTGATTCAAAATTTTGTTTTTTATCAACAAAATTCTTTAGATTTCTCTTGTCCTGTTTGAACACATCATGATAACCAAAAATATTTTCTGAACCAAAAGAATCAAAGAAATCATCAGAAGTATCATACCTTGGAGATGGACTTCGTGAAGAATAACCAGAACTATAAGAAGATCCTCCAGAATAGTAATCAACATCCTTTGATTTGAACACCGTTTGTTTCTTCTGCTGTTTGAATTTGTTCTTTTGATTTGAACCAGCAACATTCTTTGCTTGTTGTGTTCGAGGAATTGATTCTTCTTTAGCATCATAACCAAGACCTTTATGCTTGTATCCCTGGACTTTTGAAGAATTTAATGAAAACTCTGGAGCTTTTCTTCCTTTAGCTTCGCTAGTAAATTTAGCTTTAATAGCCTTCAATTTGTTATTCTTAATCAAAGCTTTTTCCTCTTCATGGGCTAAAGAAACAGCAGAATCAACTTTCTCACAAATCTTTTCCTCTCCCAAAACTTTGGAAGTTGAAACAAACTTTGGAGCTTCACCCAATTTCTTCTCCACTTTCTTAGATTTGTTTTTCTTCTTAGCTGTTGGAGTTGCAAATTTAAAATAATCTTGCAATTCAGCTCTTGGATCAAGTGACACAGATGGAGGATTTAAGATAACCACCGGAGCTGGAACAGAATGCAAGTCCTCTAATTTCACACTATCGTCACTCTTCTCCTGATTGTAAATGTAATTCAGTAAAGTAGGAGACATAGCTGAATTCTTTACTTGTTTTTGAAGAACAAGAATCTCAATTTTCAACTCAGAGATCTTGACTTGAGCATCCATCAATTCTTTTTGAATATCAATAAATTGATCTGACAACTCATTGTATTCTGACTTTAGTTGTCTTTTTGTATCACAAATTTCCATTAACTCAGCATGAACTTTTTCCCACTTCTTTGTGTAATAAGCAACATCTTTTGTTAAAATTCCATTCTTCTCACGAGCCTGAACATTTTCATCTCTAAGCTTTGAAAGTTCCTCTGTAAGTTCTATAACTCTATCTTGTAATTCAGAAATCACTGCTTTATGAACATTTTCAGCAGCAGTAACGTCATCAAAAGCCTTTTGAAGTTCAACATTAGATTTCAGAAGAGATTCCACTCTAGCTGTTGATTTCTCGAATAGATTATCAAAATCTCCAATAACATCCTTTGCTTCAGTTTCCCATTTTTCAGCACTTTGAACCAGTTCTGTATGGACTCTTTCTAAATCAGCACATGTTTGTTGTGAACATTCTAATTCAGCTTTAACAGCTTTGAGTTCTTCAGAGATCAAACTATTCTCTGCTAACAAAGATTCATATTTTTCTTGAAACTCTTTTGTCACTTCTGCAGTACCATCTTCCACAACTGTTTCATATGAACTTGTGTTTGAATCTGAATCATGTAATTCATGACAAACAACTTCGGCAAGCAGTGCAGATTCATCAGGATACAATTTAACATATTGTTTTAGATCAGCGTTATACACCATGGCAGGTGATGTCTTGTAGATAGACTCTGTAGAACCATCTGCATTGAGAGTTGCAGTTAATGCTATCTGATTCTGTCTCTCATCAATTATTGCTATATCTCTTTCCCAATCATATCCTTCAGCCGTGTATGAAGTCAAAGCTTGTGATTTAGAATTGTTTGTTGAAGACGAGGATGCAGATACTTTTGAATTGTTACATTCACGAGCAAAATGTCCAACTTGTGAACATTTGAAACACTTAACTTTGGATTTATCCAATCCAAGTTTTCCTCCTGGAATAAAAGATTGTTTACCATGCTTCTTCATGTATCTCCTACCTCTTTCAACAATCATAGCAAATTGCCAATGTAAATCTAACTCGTTCAAATGATCATCATTCAACTCACCTAAGTCATTTGCAACCAAATCAACTTCTCCAAGTTTCCCAAAAATTGAACTACTTGACGATGATATAAATGCAGATAACAATGAAGCTAGATCCTCAGATGCCTTATCAGGAATTGTAGACTTTGATGATTGGTTTGGACTTGTAAAAGTACAACCTGGAGAATCACCATAACTCTCAGTTTTTCCAGCAAGAAATGCAGTACTAGGACCTTCACTGTAAATGTTTGCCTGTTTAGCATTTATGGTAGAATCATTTTCACCACGATATGCAGCTGGATTTTGTACTTGTGCAGGCATGGATTTGTTGACACTCAACTCCATATCTCTTGCTTGTATCTGCTCAATCAAATTGATGAATGACAACCCTGAAAATTCTTTATCATGAGTAATCATCATTACATAATTCTCCCATTTTTCAGGTAATGCCTCTAGTATCTTCTCTTTCAGATCAGCTTCTTCCTTTTTGATGCCAACCAAAGCCATTTCACTTAATAAATGTGAAAACCTAGTGATAAGCTTTGAAATATTCTCATTTGGATAATGCTTGAAATTGTCGAACTCTTTTCTTAGAACCTTTTGTTTGCTTTTCTTGAACTGATCACTACCCTCACATCGTTTTTGAATTGCATCCCACAATTCTTTTGCAGAAGTATACGCAGAAAATTGATGTAATAAGTCGAAAGGTAATGCCATCGTTAAAGCACCATAAGCTTTTTGTTCTGCTTGATATGCCTTCTTTTGCTCACCAGTAAGACTTTGTTGCAAAACTGGCCTTCCATTTTGTCCTGTTGGATACTCATATAGATTATTGTAAGATATCCAAAAATCAACATCATTTGCACCAACATATGCATTGAATCGCTTCACCCAACTATGATAATCTTCCAATCTGAGCAACTTCGGAACTTTCTGACTTGTTCCTATTTCATTATCATATTTAATGATAGCTTGCATCGTGTTTTGAATCGCGGAAAACGCTTGAAAATCCGACATATTTTCCGAAATATGAAACCTCAAAAAACTTCGAACTAAAAAACGGAGGCTTTCCAAGTGGATTTAGGGGCTCAAAAATGGACGTACTGGCCGTAGGCCGGTACACGTCCTAGATCTCGTCGATACGAACGTTTTGGCTGGTATTGGGTTCCGTAACTCCTTACGGTTTTCAAGTTATTGCAGTTTTAGTGATGACCACTTTTCTGCCAGCGGATCAAACCAAAATCAGCGGATCAGATTTGTATTTGCGGACCAAAGGCGGACCAGATCAATCTCAGCGGACCAGATTATACCTGCGGATCAGATTTATAACCAGCGGACCAAATTGTACTAGCGGATCAGATTTATAACCAGCGGACCAAATTGTACTAGCGGACCAGATTGATCCGGCGGATCAAAAACTGATACGGCGGACCAGAAACACACACACAGAAATGAGATATAGGCACAAAACGCGTTAATAACAATGTCCTAGCATGCAGGGTCATTTCCACATGCTGGGTCATTCGTAAAATAAGGGTGACCCTAGATTAGACTCATCCTGGGTCATAATAATGTATAACAAAAATAAATAAAGTAAATATGGATTTCCCTGGATTACAGCGACATCCTGGGACATTACCTTACTCCTGATACATTCAGGGTCATTTGAACTTTACCTGTTAAATTCTGGGTCATACGATTCCTGGGTCAATCCTGCCTTAAGCCTATACCTGTACCCTGGATTACTAGCCGAAAATTCAGGGTATAACACTCCTAGCATGTAGAGCTGTAAGTAGCCCTGGATTCCACATGTTTTTTAATTGTGTCTGTTATCTGACATCCCTGTGATGTTTTCTTTGTCGCTGCCCTCAAATTCGACCTTAACGACATGGATGTTTCCCTCAGCTCTAAGCTTGGCACCGAGGATGACTTGGTGGTCCTAGGATCCGTGAAGACTGAGCCTAGCCTTCTCACCAGAATTACGCTAACCAGGGCTTCCGGCACCAAAAGAAATACCCGAGCATCCAGTGCCGCTGCCACTGCTGCCCCCAGCCCCCTTTTTGAGCTCTCGGCCCCGGATGCCGAGTCCGTCGTCCATCAGGTGATTATTGACTATTTCTACAAGGTAGAGTAAACTTATTAGTCTTGGTATGAAAACTGACCTTGGATTCTTCTTTTCCTCAGGCCACCTCCCATCTCATAGACCTCATGGCCGCCGCTGAAAAGCGAGCGGTTGATGCGGAAGCCAAGGTGAAAGTCACCCAGGCATCCAAGGAAACAACCAAGGCCCGGCTCCTGCATACCAAGGTTGTGAAGCTCATAGCCAAAAATGGAAAGAAGGTTGTGGAGGCAAGGGCTGAACACAAGGCTTCCCTAGTGAGGATCGTGGAAACAACCAGGGCATCTGCTCTGACTTCCGTCCTGCAGGCTAAGCTCAAGATGGTGAAGGAGGCCAGGAAATGGGGCTTCGTGAATCCTAACTAGAACCACAAAATGTGGCTCAAGAGACTTCGCGACATGGGCGGCAGTGTTCCTGAGGGATGTGACTTAGATGCAGCCCAGGATGCAAGGGAGTCAGCCTTGGCTTCAGGTGGAGCTATCATGGAGATGGAGGTTGATCAGGCCAAGGCTCAGGAAGCGGAGGGGAAAGGTGAAGCAGGCAGGGATGAAGCTACCAAGGAGGGAGATGTTAGGGCTACTGATGCAGCAGCCATGGGTACCGTTCAATAGCCCATGGTCCTTTATTTTCCATCTTGTCTTTTAATGAAACTATTTTAATCTTTTGTTAGTAATGGTTGCCGGAGGGTGTTTCCCGGTTATACAATGCTCCACCCACGGGCTACATGCTCGTGGTTTTTGACGTGCCCCATCCTTGGGTAGGCGGAAGTTCTTGCACCGACCCCAGGGTGGTTATAAATATAACTGCTATGTTTTGATTATTTGCTTGTGTCTTAAATGTTTTATACCTGCATAGATAGACATAAGAAATGTGTACATGTTGCAGAAGATAAGTTATCACCTTCTTCATCCTGGGGTATGCCAGGATGTCAGAGCATGATTTCATTTTTTCTTCAATGTTTGTTCTTTGTTTCATTTCCTGAATGTTTAGGAGTATCGTAAGCCATCTAATATAACTTAGTTGATAGAGAATGTTTATGGTGACTAGGATTTGGCATGCCTCATGCCATCCTAAGCCACACACTCGAAATGAATCCCAACGATACAGGGATTAAACCCAAAAATCTTGGGACTAAACCCGAGAATACTGGGGATAAACCCGAAAATACTGGGGTCAAACCCATAAATCCTGGGGTCAAGCTCGGTGCCAATCCTGTGATCTGGGGTAAGGCCCAGTGCCGTACTGGCGAATTCTAGGGTTTATCCTCATGTCATATCGACGAACTAGCGAATTACTTCAGGTGTCTTAAGTTGATATGAAAATATCAAAAACCTTAAGGGACTTGCATATGTTCATAAATTATGAGGTTGTCGCCTATGCTGTTAAAACAGGTCGATCCCATAATCCTGGGTTATGCCAAGCCATCGTGCGTAACTGGCGAGACGTCAAAGCCTAACTCGTGAGGAAGACGTATTATCTTCAAACCTTAGTGGGGATTTTGTAATTACCCAAAACGGGGGAGAGATGGCAATCTCTATCTTAGGAGAAAAACATCCTTTGCTTGTGTATCCTGGGTCTGGTAACTGTCTTTGCTCACATGTCTTTACCATAGATGTTAGCAAGTATTAAAATAACAAGAATGAAAATTTAAAAAGTAAAAAATAGTAAAGTGAGTTAGACAAATACCTCGAAAGGTTTGATGGTTGAGAAACATACATGGGATGCCACATCCTGGGAAATGAACTTACATGAAGTAAGCTTTTAGGTGAATTGCATTCCAGGGTCTTGGTAGCAGTTCTCATTCCATGTTAGCAAGCCAATATGCCCCCTTACCGGCCTCAGAGTCAATCAGGTAGGGACCTTCCCATTTAGGGACCAGCTTTCCATCCCCAGGATTCGTAGTGTTCTGAAATGCTTTTCTTAGGACTAGATATCCTACCTTGAATCTTCGAATCCTCACATGTTTGTTGTATATCTTCGAAGTTCTCTATTGATATGCAGCCATCCTCCAAGCTTCTTGTTCTCATAGCTCATCCACAGTATCAAGGTCATCAGCCAGGGATTCATTGTTAGCATCTTGGGTCTGACTGCTGACCCTGAATGTAGGCACCACCATCTCTGTTGGAATAACTTCTTCAGTACCAAAGACCAAAGAGAAAGGAATTTGGCTAGTGGCATTCTTGAATGTTGTTCTGTCTGCCATAATGCCAAGGGTAGCTCCTCTGCCCATCTTCCTTTCTTCTCCTTTAATCTTTTCTTCAAATTGTTGATAATAATCTTGTTACTAGACTCTGCTTGGCCATTATCCTGGGGATGCACAGGTGTAGAGGTTATCATCTTTATCCCCCAACTTTCACAGAATCCAGTAGTCCTATTGCCAATGAATTGTGACCCATTGTCACACATTATCTCAGTAGGTATACCAAATCTTGTCAGGATATTTCTTTTAATAAATGATATGACATATTTCTCTCTGACTTGAACATATGCTTCGGCCTCTATCCATTTTGAGAAGGAGTCGGTCATTGCTAGCATAAAAACTTTTCCTCCTGGGGCCCTAGGTAACTTTCCCACGATGTCTATTACCGATTTCATAAAGGGCCAGGATGCAGGGATAGGATACAAAGGTTCTGCTGGCTGGTGAGGAATGTTGGCGTGTCTTTGGCATGCATCACATTTGAGGGCGAAATCCTGGGAATCCTTTCTCAAGGTTGGCCAAAAGTACCCTGTTCTCAGGATTTTGGACATGAGAGAAATGCCCCCAGTATGGTTTCCACAATCACCTTCATGGATAACCTTGATTACTTCCTGGGCCTCTTCCTTTTCCAAGCATCTTAGGCATGTACCTGCAATAGACTTTTTATACAATTTTCCTTTAATTAGGACGTACTTGGCCACCTTAGTTCTGAATGCCCTGGAATCTTTCTCCTCTTTAGGAATGGAGCCAGTTTGTAGATAGTGGACAATAGGCTTGGTCCAGGATGCAGCATCTTCTAGAGAATCATACTGTTGTTCATCCTGGGTACTGGATACTAAGATCTTGCCCCCAGGATTAGTGTCTCACAGCCTCTCATCCTGGTTAATAGCGGGACTTAGTATATGGATTATGGGGATATGCGTGTCCTCCAATGCCTTAAATGCTGAGCCAAAATTTGCCAATGGGTCTGCCTAAGCATTCTCTTCACTAGGTAGTTGTTGTATATTGAAAGTTTGAAAATCCTGGGATATGGTCTCCACTATTTCCAGGTACTTGGCTAACTTCTCTCCTTTCACTGCATAAGATCCATTAAAATGGTTAGTCAAAAGCAAGGAGTCGACGTATACCTGGATGTGTTGGATCCCAAGATGTAGAGCTAATTACATCCCAGCAATCAGGGCTTCATATTCTGCTTCATTATTGGTTGCTTGGAATCCACATTTTATAGCCTGGGGTTTCATGTCCCCTTGTGGCGATTTCAGTATGACTCCTAAGCCTGCCCCCCTAAAGTTGGATGCTCCATCTGTGAATAGCGTCCAGCATCCTGAGATTTCCTCTTCTTGTAGGTGCTAGAATTATTGGTCAGCTTCCTTTTGTATATCATCACTAAAATCAGCCACAAAGTCCACTAGAGCTTGTAATTTTATGGTCGTTCTTGCTTCATAAACTAAGTCATAGGCACTTAGTTTGACTGACCACTTTGCCATCCTACCTGACATCTCTGGTTTTCTCAAAACAGACTTGATAGGATAGTTAGTCTTTACATGCATTGTATGTGTTTCAAAGTAATGTCTATGTTTAGTAGAAGCCATACTTAAAGCTAAAATGAGTTTTTCTAAATGAGAATACATGCATTCAGCATTGTCACACCCTGTAATTTTTGTATCGGGCGCGAGCGTGATGGATCATAGTCAAGGCTACTTAGAACGACCTCTGGATGATTAAACAACTAGAGCCGTTTGGAAAGTTTAGTTAAGTCAAAATATGGAGTTTCATTTAATTAGCAGCGGAAATAGTAGTGAAAGTACGTTGTCTTAATTTTTACAAAAACAATTACAGTTCAAAAAGATTTAAGGACATGAAACCATTAGGTGTTATGTAGTGAAATCTCCAAAAGAGCGGCTAAGTTTGACCATGACTCCAAAACAAAAAAAATGCAGGTCCTAACATGATAAGGCAGTCCAGTATGCAGCAGAAATCAATCACCTGAGAATTCATATACTAAAACGAGTCAACATAAAGTTGGTGAGTTCACAGGCTTAGATAGCATGCATGTAAAAGTTTAATAACAAAGTTTGATTGAATCATTCCATCATTTGACAATTCGTTTAGATATTGTTTTATAAATTACCATGAACCTTGAATATCAAAACTAAATGATTACCCACTCATCACTACTACAAAAATGGCCTTTCTTGACGCTTTTTGCGCGTCAAGAAAGGGCCCAGATGACGCGCAAAAAAGCGTCAAGGAAGGTAGGGTCAAGAATCCTCTTGACGCGCAAAATGCGCATCATCTGCTTCTTGACGCGCGAACAATGACGCGCATTTTATGACGCGCAAAGCGTGTCATAAAAAGCGTGTCAAGGAAGCCCCAGTCATAAATATACTTATGACACGCATATATGCGCGTCATGAATTTAAAAAAATTAAAAAAAATATATTTTTTTAGATTCACTAATTTCCACATTAATGACAATTAACCTCCTAATCAAAATACAATACACTTGTAGCAAAATAATACATTTCATATATAGAGCAAACATTACAAATGTAACATTAGTTTATATTGCACTAACTACATGTAACCTTAGCTTTTCCATCTCAATACTTGCATTATCAAGCCCATCTACAAAAAGGAAAAAGGATGGTCAAAAGCAGGAAAGGAAGTTTGGGAGTTCCTTTACTACATAATCATACATCTAGTCCTTCATCCTCTGTCAACAATTTGGTGCTCCCTTGCTCCCGTTTTAGTGCAGGTACACCTTGGATGTATGAGTATTGCAGCCTTGGATGTATGAGTACAATTTGGAGTTCCTTTAAAACAAGAGAACATGCAAATCAAATGTAGAATGCTCCCAACATAATAACTAAAAGTGAAAAAATAATGATGAAATGTTTGCAGTTTGGAAATGATAACAGTGTGGACAGGAAAGTAATTGCAGAGGCATCTGAAGGTAATATAGGATACGACAAAAGCTGCTATGAACCTTTATTCGATGTAACCTCAACTGGCTGTTGAAAACAGTCAGGGATTAGATTGTGAGTAGTGTTTGTTTAGTACCCTTTTTAGAAAAGAACATTATGAATTATATAATCTATAATATAATGTGTTCTGAAAGAATAAAAGGCTATTACTCTTATAATATAGAGTAGATTTAAAAAAGAAAAAGGTAAAGATATATAATTGCTTTAGTTTCTGCTAAACCTATATATTTAAAGTTGTGTGTGTACATGAGCTTTACTTTTATTTGTTTTTGTTCAATTATTCCTTCAAAGCTTCATACTTATATGTCTCATTCCCACAGGTGAAACCTTCTCCCTCTTATAAAAATGTAAATATTTAAAGTTATGATTAGGCCAACACTTTTAACACAAAGACCATGAAATTAATTTTTTCAAAATGACAAACACACACGGTGTACGAACAAAGTCATACCTCGACGAATTGCTCCAGAGGGTGGTCGCCATGGAGAAATTAGGGTAGTCGGATTCTTGCTGATCAGTAGACGATCCTCCTTGATCGACAAAATGCAGAACCCCTCCGCTTCCCTTTGTCGATATATCGTCTTCTGCAGATCCATCTGAGTAGAAAATCAATGTAAAAATAAAAAAAAATTAAAAATGAAAAAACACAGATTTTTTTTAATTGAGATTAGGATGTTAATTAAGTTAAATCTTGACCATAATAAGATGTTTGATGACAAAATTATCAACAGTTTCAAAACTACCACATATGTGAACAATAATCAAGACAATAGGTTGGAAAGACAGAGTTACCTGTTGCTAAACTTCAAGTACCAACCAATACTAAAGATAGAAAAGCGAACGTGAACCTGCATGAATATGACGTTTCTGATCAGTTATAAGAACTATATACCATGTACAAAAGAATTAACAGGTAGTAAAAAAAGGCGTAAGGAGTAAGGACTGTCCATCTTGCTTTCTCATATATACAATACTAATCTTTTTAACATAGATCAGCATCAATAGTTCACACACATACTTAAAACATAAAGTCACATGCAAAAAAAAAAAAAAAAAAAAACTAGTGTTATTTTGAACAGCTACAACAGTATGATCATCACTTAAACAAGAAGACGCACACTAAATGTGCATATACAAAATCACTTAAACTTTATAGCTAAGTACCTTCATTGAGTGAATAAAGCACTATATTAATACAACAAATACAGAGGCTTTCAGCATAGAATGCAAAGCTTTAGCTGCATACCAACTCAAAACAGCTGAAATAGCACTACATTTACATAAACAAAGACATAACCTCTAATACGTTTCCTTGTATATAAAATTAAGGCTCTTAATGAAGTACTTCTACAAATGTTTGAATAGCTATGTGAACATAATATTATTATTGAGGGATTTAATATCTCAAAAGTCAATTCACCTTATAGGAATATTCAATTTAAATGACTCTTATGAAATCACATACAATGTGAAAAATATAAGGAGACGTGATTATACGGGTTGTAAAACTAAATCTTACCTTTTCAGAAGCAGGGAGATTGGGTCCTCAACTGCTTCAAAACCTAAAAAGTAATTAACAAACACAAAGCATCAGATTCACATTTCACTAAGTGTAAATGTTTAATTCGTTTTGCCTCAGTGGTTGTTGTGTTTGGTAAGCATAAGGCTTGTTGTTTAATAAAATAGCTGTAAATAATCACAAATTAAAAATAGCACCATTAAAACACCTCCGTGGATGACATCCTCCTCTTCACACAAAACGGAAAACACAAATATATACTAACACTTGAATAAAAAGTATCTAAACAGAAGTCAGGGAATTAGCTACTGAAAATAGATAAGAAAAATAAAACATAAACTAATAAGTTTAAGTATTGAGTGGCCTAGCTGATGTCTTTATTTGTGTAGCAAACTCGCCGAAAAAGAAATTATATTATAGTTTAATGGCCTGAATAGTTCAAAACAAAGTGTTTGTTACTGAGTTATAAACATGGGAAGCTTTTCATTTATATTCATGAATAGAAGTTAAGATGTAGGTCAAGTACTACAAAAGAATAGATGTTCAATAACAATAAGACTCCTAACACACAAAAAAAACATTTTTACAAAATGAATATAAAAGCCACATGGATCTATATACCGAGCAGAGTCAACATAATATTTTAAACTCACATACACCACAATACAATCAAGACCCCCACATATATTCTTACCAACACGTTGACAGATCAAGAAGTAAACAAGTTTGATTAAGTGCAGCAAACAAGATTTCAGATACACAAAACAAAGAGATAGGAAAAGTTTACCAGAATGCACCCAAGTAAGGGTATTCCAAACCTAATTGATGCTTCGTTGGATGTGGAGAATAGGAAATTGGTTATAGATAAAACAAAGTTCCATAATTCAGCAAACTAATAAAAGGACTTAAAATTGGTTAGGGTTTGTAACATAAAGATATGCAAAGGATTCGATAACTGTATAGCATCAGATAATATGAAATGAGAAATATTGTTAGGATTTGGTAACCTTACTCTTCAGGGCAGGCTGGATCAGCATTTAAAAATGAGCCAACAAAAACATCAATTGGAGGCAGAATTGCATCTAACCCGCAGGCCATAACTGTTTTGGCAGTTTCTCTTTTGCCGGAGATTGCAATACCTCCGATCTCACGGTCAATCGCCCAAAGCAAAAGAGCGGTTTTAAAAGCATCCTGTTTAAGGACAACGTAATTTCTCAACAAATATAAAAAAAATCAGAAAATCACAATCTCAAATGCTTCAGAGAGACGAACAAATATACCTGTCCAACTATAGTGGCGAGCGGGAAGTACCGCTTGCAGTAAAAAGTGGCGGTGGCGGCGCCATTGTTGGATTCTAGGGTTGCTGATGCGCGAATGCGGAAACGATGGCTGTCGTGTTTGATCTTGAGCGGAGAGGAGTGGTTAGTTGAAATAGAGCATATAATAGGGTTAGGGCTCAAAATCGCGACATTGCCAGGTGAATAAGATGGAGCAGAGAGATGGAGCGTTGGGAGATTAGGCAGAGGTTAAAGATTTGGGAACGGTGCTAGGTTAGGATATGGAGCTTTTGGAGAAAGGAAGGTGAATCAAAAGTGTTAGCGGGAATGAAATTTTTAGGGCAAAAATTTTAGGGGGGAAATGAAAAATAAATGAAAAATATAAAAATATAAAAATATAAAACGACAATTTATTTATGACGCGCTTTTTAAATATGTACTCCGTGTTTTTTTTTTGTTATTTATGACATAAATTTCTTGACGCGCAAAAATGCGCGTCATCTAGCCTTAAGATTTTACTATTCTTGACAGTTTTTTAATGACATCCGTTTTTGCGCGTCATTAAACAACGTGTGTCAACGTTCGCGCGTCAAGAAAGGCCCTGTTTCTAGTAGTGCATGGTACTATGTCCAACAATACCGCATGGCTAATTATAACCATATTTACTCTCTTGACTATTAAAACGGAGTCAGGATTGGAGCTACCAATCAGAGCAAGGGCGTTAACCCAATAGATCTATTCACGAGTCATCGTTTCTGTTTGTAAATTAATCGGACTCAACTAATAGTGGGGCTTCATCATAGCATGAAAAAGCATGGTACAATAGGATTTGGACTAGAAAAGATCATGTAATCAATAAGGTGACAAGTAATCTATTTGTCAAGGAATGATTAAATTTGTGTGAGTTCTCCCCCAAGTATTAAAACAGTTAAAAGAAAGGGGCCGTGAAAACTCACCTGAATGATACGATTTCAGAGAGTAAGTCAGAAACAAGTAAGCAGTCCTATACAACGTTATAAGACATCTTAGGATATATAAATTGGGTTGACATCTAATTCACTCCAATTTGGTCGGTCAAGTCTTGGCGTTATGGTAACCTGGAAATATGGTACGACATCGTTGACCTTAAGAAAATATTTATTGAAAATAAATATTTATTGCGTGATGATTAAAATATTAATTATATCCTTGATAAATATTAGTTTAGAAATAGTTTATTGTTCCAAATAAATATCATATAAGTTTAAAAGACTTTTATAGGAAGAAACGACAGTTTCAATGGTAAAAGTCAAAATACACGTTTTGCTGGTTTTAGCCGTAGTTCACGGTTTTTTCAAAAATGACTAAGGCAATTGACCACATAAATAAATATACATTTATTATCATCATAATGATCATAAAAAATCATAAAATCAAGTCCAAGAGTTCACTTTCCTAGTTTTGTCGGTTTTGTCGGTATGTGTCCGATTTAGCCGGTTTTGATCAAGTGACTCGTTCTAAGGCCTTCTAACTTACCAAAACACTTTGTAAACGTGTCTTAAGTTATTTTAGGCCTATAAAAGTGTTCCAAATTAGTTGTGACCTTAATTTGTATATCTTTACAAAAATGGGTTTTCCTGGTTAAAGTGTCCATTTTTGGTCCCGTTTTCCTAAATTTATCTATTTTCAAACGGGCTCTTGTACTAGGGTTTTATGGTTAAAAACATACTTTATATTCCTTTTAGAGGAGGTCAAAGTTTCTGTTCAAAAATGGTCATAATTTATCCATAGGATCCTAGACTTTTTAGTGGGTTATTTTTATAGATTAAGTCATCCAAACATATCAATAAGTCGTATGGTGTTATCCATAACCTCCTAACATGTCAAAAATCCAATTCTAGGGTTCCAAAGAGTCATAAATTTCGGATCTAGTGTTCTATACACAAAACCATGGCATTTTGCACACATACTAGCATCATAACACTAGTTTAACTCTAGATCTATATAATGTAGTATATGGGGGGTTCAAAATACATGTAATCACTAGTAGAAACATAATATTTACTAGATCTAACAAGAATATGAACAAAGTTGTAGGTTACTAACATCATAGAAGAAAATATAGGTTTAAAGTCACCATTTTAACCAAGACTTGATGTAGGAGTGTTAGATGCATACAATGAGATCATCTATCATGAAAAGCTGGAGAAAAAGTAAGAAAATGGGTTCTACTAACTTGTAGAAAACTTAGAGGGGTGGAGAGGCTTGCTCTTGCTTCCTTGTTGCTCCTAGAAGTATTGATCTTCAAGTGTTATGGTGATTTGATGTAGAAAAGCTAGAGAGAGAGTAGAGAGAGAGGGATGACGGGTTTGAGGGAGAGGGAGAGAAAGTGTGTGTGTTTTATGGTGGGAGGTAAAATGGAAGTAATCTAGGGTTTCCCTTTTGTGTTCTTTATATAGTGTACATGTAAAAGAAAAGAGAAAAGGGTTTGGTTTAAAAGGAAAGGTGGTGGTGGTGGTTTGTTGTCAAAATTGTGAGACGGAGAGGGAGCGAGGGGGGGGGGGGTTCATGAGGTGAGGGAGAGGAGGTCCAAGGTTATACATACTAAATAGGGTGGTGATGTGAAGTCTTTGGTTGTGTAGGATGATGATAATAAGGTACAAGATGAATAGTTATTTCTTTATGATTGGGTGATTAGTAGGTGATTAGGAGAAAGGTAGTGGATGGTAAATCGATGGAGAGGTGGTTCGGGTGTCGGTTTGAGCTGTGAACGAGGGACGGGTTCGGGAGGCTCAAAGGTGACAGCGAGTTGGATCATGCATGGCGTGGATGTGAATGGTGGATGTCGGGTTCAAGGTGACATTTTGGGTTCGAGAAAAAGAAATGGAACAAGTCTTGCTTAAACATGATTGGTTTTGAATGTTGATAAACATTTACGTAAATTATCTTATATAAAAACTCATGGTTTTTCGTTTAAAAATTACTAAATGTTAAAATGATTTATTATTGGACGTAGTGACGTAGTCGATAATAAATGAATAAATGTTATCGTTCGTTGATTATTTTACATCAAATAATGTTACTAGCTTCGCACGTAAAATAAAATACTACAAAGGTGACGAGATAATATAAAAATTCTTTTTATATTAGATTACATATATTGTTGTGAAATGTTTCTTATTATTAAAATTTCACCGATCATATATATAATATCCTTGTTTTTAAGGTCGATCGTCGAAATGACAATGTAAGGTTACGCCAAGACTAATGGAGAGTTGCATAACACGTTATCTATGTTAACTAACACAGGTTTATGCACATAGTTTCTGTAAATTAAGTGATAATTTATATAATTTGACTTGGGAAACTTACAGGTTATCACAAGCATCGAGTAGACTTTTACTTACATAGTACACTGGATGTTGTTGGCCTTCTGCCTCCTTGGTTAGCACAAAGGTATAGAGACAATGGTTCTCCTGGTTCGGGCTTCATTAGAAGTGGTGCCGAGTATAGATATGTTTTCAGATCCTGGAAAGCTTTTTCATAATGAGTTGTCCATTGAAACCTTTTGTTCTTTCTCAGGATGTCGTAGAATTCATGGCATCTCTCCAAGGATTTTGAGATAAATCTGTTCAAAGCTGCTACTCTTCCTGTTAGCCTTTGTACATCCTTGGTTGCTTCTGGTGAATTCAAGTTCATTATTGCTCGAATTTGTTCAGGATTGGCTTTAATTCCCCTTTTTGTCACCATGTATCCCAGGAATTTGGCGGCACCCACTCCAAAATGGCATTTCTCAGGATTCAGCTGCATATTATACTTGTCAAGAATGTCAAAGGATTCCTTCACATCCCGGACATGACTGTTCATTTTCACGGATTTGACTACCATATCATCGATGTACACCTCCATGGTGTCCCTCCAGCTTATCTTTGAACATCATGTTCACTAACTTCTGATAAGTTGCACCTGCATTTTTCAATCCAAAGGGAATAACAATATAGCAATAAATACCAGTAGGGGTGATGAATGCAGTGTCTTCCTGGTCATCAGGTTCCATTTGGATTTGTTGAAATCCTGAGGTTGCGTCCATGAAAGTCAGTATTTCATGGCCTGCTGTAGCATCTACCGTTGAGTCTATATGTGGTAAGGGAAAAGGATCTTTGGGGCACGCTCGGTTAAGGTCTGTTTTATCCACATAAACCCTCCATTTACCATTTTTCTTTTGCACCACTACCACATTTGCGAGCCACCTTGGGAATATCACTTCCTTTATCATCTTGTTCTTGAGTAGACGATCCACTTCTTTCTGGATTATCACATTCTTTTCTGGGGCATACTTCCTTTTCTTTTGGTGCATTGGCCTGAAAGAAGAATCAATTCCAATTTTATGGGTAGTAATAGTTTTGGAAATACCTATCCTATCTTCGTGGCTCCAGGCGAATGTTGACATCCTGGATCTGAGGAACTATACTAGCTCTTTTTTAATAGGTCCAGGGATGTTGGTGCCAACTGACACTTGTTTCCCAGGATGCGAGGGATCAAGCATCACTTCCTTGACGTCATGTTCCCTTGCTTCGAGGATGTCCCTGGACTTTTCTGTAATTGCTATCCTTGGAGAGTTTTTGCCGCGATCTTCATCGACGATGTGTATCAATCCTTCATTTCTTGTTGATCACTGTTGATAGTGACTACCCCTAGGGTGTTGGTAGTTTTATGCACTAGTGGTAGGTTGATGGGACGGCTTTCATGTCATGAATCCAGGGTCTGCCCAGGATGATGTTGTACCCGGATGGTGCATCCATGACACAAAAGCGTTGCATTGAGTGTACACCTTCTACATATACTAGGAGCTTGACCACTCCCAGAGTGTTCTTGGTCTCTCCGTTGAATCCTACAAGCACCGTGGATTTAGCTATGATCTCCTCATGGGGTATTCCCATCTTGGTCAAGGCTTCCAGCTGGATAATATTGACTGAGTTGCCTCCATCTATTAGGATTTTCTTCATAAAATGGTTGGTAATGTAGAGTGTGATCACCAGTCCATCATGGTGAGGGTCCAGGACATTACACCTGTCATCCTCGCCAAATGTTACATCCTTTACATCCGATCAGACTGAGGCTTTGAATGGCTTCCTTAGTACGTTTGACTTGGCTTCCCTTGCATGTCTCTTAGGTACAGAATAAGAAGTACCACAAATATCAGAACCACCAGAAATAAAGTGTATTACCTTAGCATCTGGTGATGGGGATGCGGCTCGCTCAGGATGTCCATGAGGTATGTCTGCATCCTGGGTTTGATCACTGCCCCTGGATTTCGCAGCCTGATTAGCGCCCTTGGATCTGTCTTTCTTTCTCCCCGAGAGTTCTTTCAGGTAACCTTTGCTTAGCAAGTAACTGATTTTCTTTCGCATTTCTATGAAATCTTCGGTCAAGTGACCAAAGTCTTCATGGTAAGCTCACCATTTGGATTTGTCCCTCCAAGATGCAAATTTCTCGGACTTCTTGGGCCACCTTGCCTTGTCACCCAGGTCTTTCAAGGCATTAATGACACATGTAACATCAGTACTAAAACAAAACTCGTTAAAAGTAGGATATTCTTCCTCTTCTTCATCTACATCCTATTCAACCATGTTGACCCTAGGATTATCAAGTCTGGCATACGGTTTGGATCTGTGATACGTAGGATGTGTCACATCTGATTTCATTTTAGAGTGCCCGTATCCTAGGGACACTTCAACTTTTTCTTGTATTTTCTTGTCTTCTTCAAGCCTGATGAAACGTAGGGCTCTATGCCTCACCTCATCTAGTTTGTGACAGGGGTTCATTACAAGGTCTTCATAGAATAGTGAATCTTTTTCCAGGTCCATTTTGAAGGCTTGGACCGCCGTAGCCATATCTATGTTGGGGATATCCAGGGCTTCTCTGCCAAAGCTACTCACATAATTCCTGAGAGATTCATTCGCATCCTGGGTTACCCTATATAGATCACTCTTCAGTTTCTCAAAACTGCGACTACAAGAAAAACTAGTTATTGAATAAGTTAATTAAATGTGAAAAAGAGGTGATGGAGAAAGGTGGGACACTGAGGAAGCCTTAGGTTTTTGCACCATCATCGGCTTAGACTTCACAGACTCCTGAGATGAAACCCTTTGAGTTTTCGGATAATAGGGTTCATAGGGGCGATACAGACAGTTTCTAGCAATATGACCAGCAATGCCACAATTAAAGCAAGTCTGCTTCTTTAGATAGAAGTCAGACGTGTACACATTCGTCTTTGGTGGCTGATATGGAGCTGGTTTGCCTTGTGTCTGCTTCGTTGCCTTATCTGCAGCTCCAGATTTGACTTTCTGTTGGTTCCTGGAAGCCTGAGTAGAACCTGTCCTCATCGTCTTTGTGCTCTCTGGATTTTCTGATGTTGATGCATCATTCTTGCAATTACAGCGGCAATTGCATGATCCAACTGAAGAGATGGGAGACACAGCTACTCCCTTGAGCTTTTCATTCTTCATTCCAGCTGTTGGTTTCATACTTGGATGCTTGATGGTGATCTTTGGCTTCTCAACTTTAGCTTCACCGATCACTCCATCAGTTATTCCCTTGAACTTGGAGGAGAAGGATGGTAAGTCATACCCAACATCTGGTTCTTGATCAAACATGGATCCAGATGTCATAAAGATCTTCCCCTCAGGCCGTGTCGTCAAGATCACTTTTTCCCTTTTGACTTCGTCGATTACTTTGAAGCATGGGGTTTTAATTTTAGGGTATGGTTTCAACTCTATCCCAGCTTCATCAGACTTGGAATTATGACACCTGTTGTATTCTCGGCACTCAGCATCATTGTCTGATATATCCTTTACCCTCCCTTCACCATAAGTCATATTTGCTTCATTATCAATTTCTTCTTGTGTTAATGGTGTAGTTCCAACCAAGACACTATCAATAGGAGGAGCAGCGTCTCTATAATCAAGCTCGGTTCGTTCAACTTGTTCCTCACTAAGAAGTATTCCTATAATGTCTCTGGGAACTGGTGGAGGAATAATGCTGTTTGCAGCCAAGGCCTTATCAGTCTTTTCTGATCCAAATCCAGGTGTGTGTTTCCCAACTTGACCAGTCACAACAGCATGTGACAATTCCTTTCCAGCATCAAGCATTCTTTTACTTCTCATTTGGTTCATATCAAGCTTCACTTGCAACTCATTGTTTTTATGCTTAAGGTCATCTATCTGCTTACTAAGCTCAGCTATTTCTAACTTAGCGTTGTCATACAGATAAGCGTTCTCAGTTGCTAGTTTCCGATATTTCACTATGTCTAATTTCTGAGTTTTTAACTTCTCTTCATTCTTTTGCCATCTACCCTTGAATGAACTCCTTTCGCATTTTACCTCAAACAGTTCTGACTGAAAATTTTTACAGATTTGCCTAAGTTCAGGAATTAATCGAGCACAAGTAGGATTGGGGCATATCTCAGTATTGTCAACTTCAGCTGCGAAATCATCATTGTTCTCAACCGAATCCATTACGAAAGCTTAGGGAACAAAAATTTAAAGTCCAAACGTCCAAAGTCTGAGATTATGATGAAAAACACTTGATTACGATCGTAAACGCCTAATTACGATCGTAAACACCTGATTCCGATGACAACAGCCGTAAACACCGATTACAATATTCGATTACGATTCCGATAATCGTAAACACTCGATTCCGATTGAATTAATCGTAAACACCCGATTACGATTTCCGATTACGATTCCGATAATCGTAACCACTGATTCCGATCAGAGTCGATCGTAAACACCAATTACGATCCTATAGATCGTAAACTACGATTCCGATCCCGCGATTCCGGTAAGACACAGTCGTAAACACCGATTACGACTTGGAAATGTCGTAAACTCCAATAGTACGAATCGTAATCGCCCAAAAAAACTGATCTTGAAGTCGTAAACGCACAAAATGATGAAGATCTTCAACTGGAACTATCGTAAACACCCCAAAACTCGTAGAACAGCAGCAGCAACAGTCGTAATCACCAAAAACCTTTGAATCATTAACAAAAACACAAACACAAACCCAGAAAACACTTGAATCAATATCGTGAGAGCCTCGAATCTAAGATTCTTGGCTCTGATACCAATTGTAGGTCCTGAAATCTCCCAAACACACGATATTTCTATCACAAACGAGTGCGGAATCCTCGTAGGTGATTGATTCAAGAATAGAGATGAAGAGAACACAAGAAAACGATGATTTAAACAATAAAAACTTGATCTTGCACACAAGAAAACTTGTCGGGTACAAATACAAGGAATCGTAAACTGCTCACTCTCTCTAGCTCGAGATTACGATCGTAAACACCTATGACCTCCCTCCTTGGATCGTAAACCAGCAGCCTGAAATGAGGAGGTCTTGAGGGGTTTATATAGGCACCCCAATGGGTTTACTATTGGGCCCCTTGTGGATCATAAACCCAATAGTAAACCCAAACTCAATCATAAACTAGCCTAAATACAATAGCAAACTAGCCTATGATTCTAATGAAACCCTCTAAGCCCAGCCCAACTTATTTAATATTACAAGCCTCATAATCTAGCCTCTACAAAAGGCACGGAAATATTCTACACCAACCAGCCGAGCATCTGCACCCTATAGTATCCCCATGGCCATTCATGAAGTGGGGCATGGATATTGTGGGTAAGCTGCCTAAGGCTCCTGGAGAAAAAGTATTTATGCTTGCAATGACAGACTATTTCTCCAAGTGAATTGAAGCAGAAGCCTATGTGCAAGTGAGAGAGAAAGAGGTGATATCCTTCATTAAGAGAAACATCATTACCAGATTTGGGATTCCGGCAGAGATCATATGTGACAACGGCTCCCAGTTTATCCGCAAAAGAACAACAAATTTTTGTGCTAGATGGGGCATAAAAATGATTACTTCAACACCTGTCCACCCTCAAGCTAATGGGCAAGCAGAATCCAGCAACAAGATCATCATCAACAACCTCAAGAAGAAGTTGGGCTCCAAGAAAGGCAAGTGGGCTGAGGAGCTACCTTTATTCTTTGGGCAGATAGGACAACACCCAAAAACGCAACCGGTCAAACTCCATTCTCATTAGTGTTTGGAGCCGAGGTTGTGATCCCTAAAGAAATGGTGCTACCTACAGTCAGGATCAGCTGTCAGGATCCTGAAATCAACAGCCAGACTCTGCTTCAGGATCTCAAAACAGTTGAGGAGCTCAGGGACATGGCCAGAATCCGGATGGCATCCTATCAACAAAGGGTGGCAAAGTTTTATAACAAGAATACCAGGTTAAGAAGAATTCAAGTAGGGGACTTGGTGTTGAGAAAGGCATTTCAAAACACTACCAATCCAGCGGATGGGAAATTGGCACCTAAGTGGGAAGGACCATATTTGATAGATTCTGAGGAAGGAAAAGGGGGATATCGTTTGGTAAACATGGAATGAGAACCCCTACCAAGAGCCCGGAATGCCATACACCTCAAAGCTTATTTTATATAGGAATCCCTTTGGAATCCTATTGGAATCCCAAGCATCCTCACTGCCAAAATACTACAAGGTACGTATATTAGCCCAATTTAAATACCATTCTTATTAATTTTATCACACGATAGTGACTTAAACATCGGAGTGGTGTTAGCTAAGCTAACACCCACCCCTCACCAAGTGTTGAATGTTTTGCAGATTTTGAGAATCCGAAGTACGTTGGGTATATCCCCAGTTATAGGTTGGCCACCTCTCCTACGTTTAAGGTATCATTCATACCTTCTAAGGTTTCAGAGGCTGACTATTCTCCTAAGTTTGGGTAATCAGCAGTAGCGCACGACCCTCGCCAGGAGCGCATGTTGTCCACCAGTATGCTCAAGATGGCTGGACCAGTCCATCCCATGGGTGGCTGACAATCTTGTCATCGTAGGCTGATGGGCGGATTCTCAAGGTTTATAACGCTGACTTGTTATCTAAGGTTTTGACATATTCATGTCACTTACAAAAGGGCTTGACCCCAGTTTTGGCTTAGTCCCAAGTAAATAAGGGCTTGTCCCCAGATTTGGCTTAGTCCCAAGAATCCCGGGTTTATCCCCAGCTTATTTCTAAATTTGCTATCTTATTTTCAAAAGAACTTCCTTTGGCCCCTGGCCAGGAATCCTATTAAACTCTTTTCAGAATCCCAAGGAAGGATGTCAGAATAAACTGGCTAAGTCATCTCTCAAGATTCCTGTAAGGATCCAGAATGAGATAAAAGAAGAAATGGCAGCTTGGATTGAGAAATCGACTAAGGTAAAACTTGAAGGTCAGGTGACTTAAGTTTTTATTACTTATGTTTGGATTTTGACCTATTCGGTTGTTAAATCTCAAATTATTTCCTAATGTCCAAGTCCTTTTTAAGATTCTTGACGAATTTTATAACTAATCTCATATACCAAATTTCAACACAAAACATAACATAAGAAGCCAAAAGATAATTATATTATCAACATACACAAACGGGTTTTTAGCTCCCCAAGGTTCCTCCTGTAAACCTCAGGATCCCTCCGCTTGGGAAGCTCAAAGGTCAAAAGTTCTTAGGAATCCTGGTTTCGTCTTGCAAAATGCAAGATCCCTCCACCAGGATCCCTACCATTGTTCGTTGTTGTTTGTTACTTGTCTATTGCAGGAACCACAAATTGTTTTACCAAAAACCACCAAACACAAAAACATAAAAAATGGGCTCAGACCGTTGCATTATCTTCATCGCCTATTGTCTTCCCTTCTTCAACCAGCTTCTCCACCTCCTCAAGCTTTTTGCCATCTCCCAGCTCCAGCACGTAAGCCCTTTTCATTTCCACCAGAGAATCCGGAATCGTCTTCGAGGAGCCACCTTCATTCCCATCCTTCCCTGTGCCAGCCACGTCACTATCGCCTCCGCCCAACGACTCCAGAACCAGCTTCCAGCCCGCAACATCCCAGCCAGGAACCTTGAAACCAGCCGCTTCAGCCTCACCTGCCATTTGGATCTTGCATTCTAAACGCTCCGGGCAGCCAAAAGTTTGCCAATTTCAGCATCGGTGGCCATCTTGGCTTCAAATCTCAGACGCTGTAGTGAGTTTATGCTCATAAAACAGGGTCTTACCCTTAGCAATGTCGGATTGGGCCTGGATCTTCTCGTTAGCCTCGGCCAGCTTCTTCTCCATATCCATGGCTTGGGTGCTCAGCTTCTTGATACCCTACACAAACAGGAATCCTGGTCAGCAGTTACAACATGTATGAAACTAACATATGCATTATTTGAGCTTCTTACCAGGTTGACCATGGTCTACATCAAAAGAATCTTGTTGCTGACCTCAGAGGGAGCAAGATCCTCAAAAGTTTCCAGGTACACGGGAGCTTCAGGGGCCATTCGCTTCTTGGAAGCCGAGGCCTTCGGCCGGCTGACAGGCGACTTGGAGGTGGCAAGCTGTTCTAACTGCTCCTTCTTGACCTTAAGGAGGTTCTCAAGATCCTTCAAAGAAAATGAAGCGCTGAACTTGGGTGCTGCAAAAAACAATAAAAAGTTAGATATATGTTAAGAATCTAGTGACGAAAAAGAAATCAATATCCTACCCTTATTAACCCACTTCAACGGCAACTCTGTACCCCTAGGAATCGAGTCTCGCTTCACAAACAAGAAGCGTTTCTTCCAGTCATGGTCATTGTGGGAAGCTCAGGGAATCAACTAAGAGGTGGAGGTGGGAGCCTTCAAAACAAACCGGCTGCAACCATGGGTTCGAAGTTGGTAGGCTTCACAAATTTCAGGAATCCTAATGTCCAGATTCTGGTTTGGTTCAACTGATCAAGGGAGTACAGGATTCTCCAAACCATAGGCATGGTTTGGGCATAAGAAAGTCGGGTAGTCTTGAAAAATTGAGTGACAAGCTCCGGAAAAGGGAATGTCATACCAAGCAAGAAGGGGTAGTACATGAAACAGACCCAGGTGGTGGAGGCAAAATCAGATTTGGTGTAAGGATCAAAAGGTCGGAAAATCGTTCCCGGCGGAAAGATACCGGAATTCTTCAAATCGTGAATGTCGTCGTTGTCAAACGTACAAGCTTCCTCCTCACCAGGGACGATATATCCCTGATTGTGGAAGTCCTCGATCATCGGAGAGTTCAGCGAAGAAGAGGAGCGAGTATTTTCTTGGCCATGGCCAAAAAATCAGAAGAAAATGGAGAAGAAGAAGGAGGACTAACCTGGAATATCGGAGAAGCTCAAAAGGGTTTGTGGAAGAAGATGGTGAAAATCTGGATTTGGAATCTCCTATTTAAAGAGAAAGTAACGATAACCATCACATCACTTGGACGTCGTAAAATCCGTCCCATCTCAACCATAATTACCGTGATAACGCCGTAGAAATGGCATGTTTTTTTAATTTTGACAGCTATTAAACTTATCCACAACTGTTGAAATTCAAGGGGCAATTTTTTAGGGTGTATTTTCAGGATGCTCCAGGAAGCTCAGATAGTTCAGGAATCCTATTACAGTTTGGGAATCCCACTCGTACAGGTATCCTGATTTGTTTTATTCGACTAACCCTTGTAAATACCAAGTGTTTATTTGACCCAGGTACCGTTGAAGTCAACTACCTCCGAGATTCAAGCTCCAGCTAAAGGAAATCGTGGACCAAGTAGACGAAGAGGGCTCTAACAGTCATGTTAGTTGGACGATAGGATCCCGGGAATCTCGGATAGTTTGTTATTTTTGTAATCCTTATATAATCGAGGATTCGATCGACCTAGGGACACACAACACCGATACACTTTAGCTCTGATAGCATACCATCGTTGTAACACTTAGCGTCGATCGATCAAACCTCCAAAACGATTGTAATTATTTATTTTGTATCAATAAAATTGCAAGGCAGGCCGGCTCCCGAGGTTTTTTGCCAGGATTCCTAGAGGAAACTCAAAGGATTCTGGATTTTCCCTCGTTACATCATCGTGTCAACATTCATACTTGATATTTCGTCATTTTGATCATTAAGCACACTACCTCACTTTCTAAGTTTGGAAAACAAAATTATCTTATTAATTTTTGACCAAAACACTATACGTATGAAACACAACTGCATAAGGAGTAATAAAACAATAAATAATTTTTTGAGCAACTAAAAGATGTACGAGATTTGATGTGCTTGTTAAAATTAATTTTGATGGAGAAAAAACAATTATAATGAATTAAAAGTTAAATAAAGTTATGAGTTATGGTGCTGATCTCTATTTTACGACATGCAACGTATACTTGGTTCAAACGCTTTAGCCGCAAAACCTTTATCACATTTTGAATATGTGAAAGTATCTATTAGTTGTTTCTCATAGAATTTCATTATATACGCATAATAAGTTTAATAGTAAAGCAACATACCTAAAGCGCGAAAGTTGTTATGTTTGGAACTCTTTCTAAGGCTTCGAAAAACGTCATAAGCGGTGCATTAGTACATAGTAGATAATTCAACATGGATAAATCAAAATCATCATCCATATTTAATCCTGTAATAACTAAATGAAGAATTATAAGAACATTAAGTTTAATCATACATATCACTTGAATATTGAGGCGACATATTAGTTTAAGTTTAAAAAAATGGGTTGTAAAAAATTTGAACAAAAATACTTTAAACTTTATGTTTTAAAAAAAATAAAAATAAGCAAACCCATGTCAGAAAATTAGTACATTTAACAAACAAATGTGTACCAACAAAATCACTTTCAAGCCTTTACAACAAAAAGATGGGTGTTGCTTAACTTTTGTGTGTTGTATTGACTCTCCATTTCATTTATATTTTAATCTTTTTATATGATGATATGTCAAAAACCAAAACAATAAATCGATAGAAATACTTTTATATTTTCATTTTATAACTTTTATTCTACAACTAGTTTGTTTGAACATACATTTTGAGAGTTTTCATGTCTTTTATAATAATATGTGATGTATATTACTTATTATCATCTTGTTTTAAGTGCTTGTAGAGATTAGCAACTTAAAAATACTTCTAAATGCTTAGAGATTATTAACAAATTAAAAAAATGTTATAAAGTATGTATGGATTAAAGAATAGGAAATATTCATTTAACTCATAAACATAGATAGGTTGTAAATCTCAAAGAAAAAAAATGATTGTTCAACTAAAAACAAACAAAGACATGTTACCTCACGAGCTTTTCTTCATTATATTAGGGTTTAGAGAGAGAGAGGGAGAGAGAAAGAGATGGACTGATAATGTTGTGAAGAGGAAATTAACCATAATAGGAGTATATATAGAGGTTTGCAAACCCTAGTGATGATCCATATATTTTGGGCCCAAACACACTTGTAGTAGTTTTCATCTAAAGCCCATTTTACAGACGCATCCCACTTCTAATTTCTAGTTACATATTATACAAAATATAATCTTGATGAAGATTTTCTTTTTTATAGGGCTAAGTAACGTGACGGTGACCTAATATTTTTTTTTATCTACACACAACACAATTAACACGTGAGTTGGTGGTGTAATGGACATAGTCATGTAACATAATCTTTAGGTCCTATGTTTGATACTTGAGCCTTTGGATTCTAATTATAACGTCTTCACGTAATTTATTTATTTTTTACTTTTGTTTTTTCTTTACGTTGTGCTTCATATTTTTTGTGTTTATGTTTTTCTTATGCTGTGTTTTAGCAATCCATTTGTTTTGTGTATACACATAATTCCCGCCGCAATGCGCCCGTAAAATCTAGTTTACTAGAAATCTTGCCCCCAAAAAAAAGGACACGACGATGGAAGGGGATCTCCAAAAACTCTGTAAAAACTCATGGAAATCGAATTTAGCAACTAAGCTAAAATATTTGTGGGGGAAATATGAAGTTGAAGACTAAAATCAAGAGCTTC
This sequence comes from Deinandra increscens subsp. villosa, assembly GCA_039602395.1. Classification (NCBI taxonomy): domain Eukaryota; kingdom Viridiplantae; phylum Streptophyta; class Magnoliopsida; order Asterales; family Asteraceae; genus Deinandra; species Deinandra increscens. The sequence continues at coordinate 68,504,377 of JBCNJP010000003.1, forward strand.
TTTAATCTCTTTTGCTTCTACTATAGCAAGGGGATAATTGGGTAAGAAGTTTATCTATCTAATTGAGAATGAAAATGTTGAAAGTTTGATGAATTAGTAAATTGTGATGATCCATGAACTTTTATGGATAACAGATCACTGATCATTGATCAAGCATACATGTCGATATCCAATTGTAATTACTTGAATTATGGCTCTAATTTTTTTTAACGGCAAACGGAACGTCAACCAGGCTTTCGGGGGGGGGGGGGAACAACTGGCAAATTAGTGTTACCCATGACATGTTGTGAACAAAGACCGTGCGAGTAATCCGGGACCCTTTGTCTAACACATCCACCGAAAAAACCACTCTCACTTAAGGCTAGATGTGAAACCGGTTAGCCTCAGGACTGGAATCCAGGACACCCAGGTCATCACTCATCGGCTAGTACCATTGAGACGAAGGCCCGTTAATAATTATGGCTATAAGTGTTGGGTCTTACTTAAACTTCAACGTTTATGGTAAAAGGGGGGGTGTGATGGGTGATTAGGGAAGTTGACCCAAAGCTTCTTCAGGTCTATAAGGAAGCAAATGATGATGAAGTGTTTCTTATGAAAACAAAAGCTATGTAAATTATAAAATTAAATGTGTTGGTTATAATTTAAGTATAATTAAAATGATTATAGAATGATGTGAATGAATGCGTACCATATTTTCTGAAAATACCTTGTAAAACATTGCGTTAAGATAAGCAGGATAATTGAAATATAACGATACATGTGTAATCAGATGTCAAGATTTATTCTAAAAAAAGAAGGTTGAGGTGATTTAAGATCGAGTTTAAGGTAGGCACCTCAACACCAATTTATAAATGTGTAAGACCATAAAGATGTTTACCAATTGGTAACACCCATATCAAAGTTTAACGTTTCATGACGTCTATTGACGTCCAAATTTTTGGTCCCAGAAAATTTCCATTTCATTCTAGCAAAATACATACTACTTTATTTCTTTGCTTCAAAACATTCCTTAGAAGAACGATTTGGTTCATACGAGATGAACTTCTATTTTTAAAAATATGGGCATGACCCGTTCGTAAGTATTAAAATCCTTACGAACATCACCTGTTGTAAACAAACCCAAAAAGACAACCAATTCAATTTAACAAAGTAAAACAATTGACTCGTAGTCAAAAGACTACGGTCCGTGGAGTTTAACTCCTAAACATTCATAGGCCCTCCCGACTAGAGAAGTGGTTATACAATGCATTGCCTCAAGGTAATGCTTGCAAGTCGTCATCTTGACAGTGTTCGATTCTTCGGCAAGCTCGATGGTGATCCGGGCTTCAACTTTATCTAACCTGCAATTTACACCAACTATATTAGTGTTTATTGCCACAATGTGCGTAAAACCACTTAATCAAGAAAGAAAAACATAAATTACACAAATTGGGTTCCAGGCGTATCGCCTAGAATGAACCTTTCTCCAAGCGATACGCTTGGAGGATCAGGCGTATCGCCTAGTTTGAGCTTTGCTCCAAGCGATACGCTTGGAGCCAAATTTCCAGGGTTGATGCCCTGTTCGGCTATAATTTTTACTTAGCCACATTTTGACTATTGACTCCAATTTTCCCAATTTGTCCATCATTCCACTTGGGTCTTTTCATTCCTTACCAAAGACCCTAAAACACATTAAAACATTCTATTACATAATTTTTAACCACCCCATTTCGGGTTTAGTTGACAACTAAACCCAATTATCATAAATGGCCAAATTCCAACCTGTTTGACCCGTTAAGCCTCACTATCAAGTAGTGAGCTCTATTTAAACAATACTATGGCTATTTCTTTTTGTTGATACCTAATATGTGCGTCGTATGAAGTATCAAGCAATGTAAAAGATCAAGACAAATTAGGTCTGGCCGATCTTGGTCCGAACCTGGAGTTCGGACTGGCCGAACCTGAGGTTCGGCCGAAGCTCGGCCAGCTGGGTATAAATAGTTGTTTGGTCTTTGTATTTTGGAGTTCTGAGCGTGAGAGATTTCTGCTAAGTGTGTGTTTCTGAGAGTGTTTCTATGTGTCTGTATTCTGAGTGTTACTGATTGTAATTGTTCGTTTTGATCAATAAATCAATCGGTTAATTACGTTTCGATGTCCGATTAGCTAGATTGAGTAGACGATCCGATGCTCACGCATTTTCAAGTGGTATCAGAGCTTTCTGGTTCACTCTACTGATCTAAGGTTGCTATCTTCAGATTTTTGAAGCATTTTTCGTGTTTCTCGAGTTTGTTTTCGTATTTTTCATCAATTCTATCGAGTGTTTGGTGTCAAATCTGCTCCTAAACCATTTTCTATTGGTTTTTCTGACTCACAGTATCGAGTTTTGTCAAAATCAGTACGTTTTTATGCGTTTTAGAAAAATGAAATTGAGGTTCGGAGGTACCTGGTCAGGTTCGGAGTAACTGCTCCGAACTTCAAGTTCGGTCGACATTCGGTGAGAGTTCGGAGTTGTCTCGGTCGAGGTTCGGAGTGATTTGAGGTTCGGAGCTAGATCGGGGTCATTTAGGAGTTCGGACTGTTGATTTTGTCTCGGAGCAAGTTCGGATAGAGTTCGGACTTTGATTCTAGGTTCGGACAGAGTTCGAAGTTCAGTGTTAGGATCGGAGCAGGTTCGGCCGGCAGAATTTAAAAGTTGTTCAACGATGTCGGAATTTCATGCATTTGCTGCAATGCAAACCATGTTGAATTTTGATAATGAAATTGGAACAAGTCAGAAAGTTCCCAAATTGTTGAAGCTTGAAGATTATCAAAATTGGAAGAAACGGTTTTCTGCATACATAAGCACAAATGATATTGATCTATGGATTCCGATTCGAAAGTTGTATGAACGACCAACTGAAGAAGGAGACTATAAGGAACTTCAAGATTTTGATGCTACTGAAAGGAAAAGTTATGAGCTTGAAAAGAAAGTTTATGGTTATCTTACAATGGCTTTACCTACCGAATTGTTACATCAATTCAGCACGTGTAAGAAATCAAAGCAATTGTGGGATGCTCTTTCAGCAAGATGTGAGGGTAATGATGATTACAAGAAGAGTCGGAAGAAAGTGTTGAACAAAGAATTTGATAATTTTCAAAACTATGACAATGAGAACATTACTGCTCTCGTTTCACGGTTTTCACATCTGATTAGTGAATTAAAGATAGTTGGTATTGAGAAATCTGATGCTGATTTTAAGGAAAAGATTATGGAAGCTTTACCTGAAAAGTGGGAGAATTATGTTTTGCTGCTCACTCATGACAAGGATTATTCTACAATTACATTTCACGAGCTTAGTGGAAAACTTCATGCTCGAGAAATGGAAATGTTAAATTCAAAGAAGTCAACTGCTACTTTGCAAAATCCTGAATTGTATCATGGTGAGAATACGGCAAGAATGAATGCTAAAGCTAAACCAAGTCTAAGTTCTGCCCCAAGTACTGCTTTCTTGACTGGAATTTCTGATAATTCTGATAACAAGTCTTCACGGGGTTGTAGCTTTACAATTCCAAATTTGTCAAATCAGAATGCTTTTTCTGCTGAATCAACAGATGATTGTGCTAAAATGATTTCTGCTTTGATTTCATCATCTTTTGGTTCGATTATTAAGAATGTTGCTGATGCAAAGTTAACCAGCGATGATCTTGATGCACTTGATGATGATCAGCTAACTGAATTGGATATATCTTGGCAATATGCTATGTTATGCCAAAGATCAAAGAGATTCTTCAAGAAACATGGAAGAAATCTATCTGGTGATATATTGGGTTTTGACAATTCTAAGTTAAAATGTTATAAATGTTCGCAGCTTGGACATTTTGCCAAAGATTGTCAACAGGCTCATGCAAGCAAGCCTGGTATTACTCAATCACCCAAGCCTGGTTTTACTCAATCATCTACTAGTAACACAAGCAAGACAACTGCTTTGACAGCTCAACATGATGGTGTTTATGATTGGGGTCAACATTTTGGATGTGATACATCAGCATTAATTGTCACACATGACCAAGATGATTATTATTCTGATTCAAGTTCATATGACGCTGCTGAGATTGAGAAATTTGAATCTAAGATTGAAGCTTTGATGAAAGAAAAAGAATTTTTTATTGAAGAAGTAAAGAGAGTTACTACTGATTTCAAAATGATTACTTCAGAATTGGGAATTTCTAAGGAAAATGAGACGAATTTGGGTCTGAAGAATGAATGTTTGCAAAAAGAGATCGACTTGTTGAATGAAGTTTTAGAAATTTCTAAACAAGATAAAAGAGATGTTGAAGTTGCAAAGGCTAAGGTCTGTGAAGAAAGGGATGAGTTGATGAAAGAAGTCAAGAAATGGAAGGATGAAGCAGAGGATACGACTTCTGATTTCATGAATTTGTTTGATAAATCAAAATTCAAGCTTGATCTGCTTACAAAGAATGTTGAAGAATCAACTGCTAAGATTGAAGCGTATCAAGTTGACATGGGAAAGTTGTTGGATGAGAAGCGAGAGTTAGTTCGTGTCAATAAAGTTCAAGCCGCAAACTTGGAGATTCAAAAGCGCAATGAAGATAAATTGAAGAAGGAATTATTTGAAGGTCTTGATAATCTTCGCTTGCAAAAATTTGAAACTCACAAGGTTGCAAAGCGATTGATTGCTAAAGAAAAAGAATTTGCTAAGGCTCAACAGAAAATTTTTGATCTAAAAGTTTAAGTTCTGGATGCTAATCGATTGCTTAACAATGTTTCAAATTCTCAAGTTTTCACAAGCTTCTTAGCTAATGATGCTAATTTTGAGAAAATGTTTGATAAGACTGCATCACCCCCTGCTCATATCAAAGAAGCTTTCAAAGATGTAAAGGAACAAGTTGATGATTTTGATTATTCAAAGGTTTCAGCATCTACTGTTGTGGATGAGAAAGTTGTGACAAAGAAGAAGAACAGGAAGAATAAGAAAAAGAAGGAAAAGAAATCTGAAGTTTCTCCTGCTCCAAAATTTGTATCTGGTTCATCTTCTGCTGATAATGAGAAGTCGGTTACTTCTAGTGCCAAGATTCAGTCTCAACCTGAGTTTGATGAAAAGATCTTTTATGATCAAAAGAATGTAACTGAAGTGAAAGCTGAATTTTCTTGATTAGCGAAGAATGGACATTGTTCATCTGAGGAGAAGATTTCTGGAAAGCATGAAGGATTGGGTTTTCACGGGATGAAAGACAAAGCTGAGAAGGTTCCAGCATCATCATCTCAAGATTTGAAGAAATTAAAGATGAAACAAGTGAAGAAGGAAGTTTTTCAAGCTGATAAAGTTCAACCCGAGCGGTTTTACAAACTCAAGGGTTCGGATCAATTATTTTCTGACAAAGAATTTCCACTTCATTGTGTTGATGCTCGGAAGATTGCTGAGGTCTTTGTGAAAGCTACCATTTCTTCTGAAATTTCTCAATCTCGAAGCCCTACATCCAAATGGGTACATGATCACAGGCATCAGGTATATGATTCTCATTCTGATCATGTTCGAGATATTCATGTGTGTTCTTCGCAGGTACATCAAAGATTGGACAAAACAAAAAGAATCTGTTATGTTTGCCGCCGATCGGGGCATATGGCAAAGGATTGTCCATCACCTGTTGATTCACCCCAAGGGTTTCATAAGAAACCAGTTTTTGGTAAACCTGCCAACACAAAGTTCTTTGATGAACAAGGTAGAGTTTTTCATGACGTTGAACCTACATTCTTTCATAAACAAAAACGTTTTGTTCCAATGTTTTCAAAGGTTCAAAGTGTAGGTTCATCATCACAGTCACCTGTGATTATTTCATCAAAAACTGAATTACCAAAACAACAACAATGGAAACCTAAGGTGGTTTCTAAACAAAACAAGGACACTGCTTGACCATAAGCGATTCGCTTTGGGTCATTTTTGGACTAATTAGTTTGACCAGTGTGCAGGTACTTCTAGAAGACCTATCGATGATTGCAAAGTTGTTAATGGAGGAGTATTCTGCTTAATTTAAATTTCATGATAAATCTTTCTAACCTGCAAATTTTCTGAATTCTAAATCTGCAATCTATCCGTGTTGATTGATCAATTTTCTTTGCTTACAAGTTTTTCTCAAAAAGCCAAAAATAGAGTTTTCATTTTAAGGGGGAGAATTGTAAGTAAGGGGGAGTAATTGAGAAAATGCATGTTATAGGGAGAAGGTGAATACATGTCAAATATATAATGAAGGAAGGTGAATACATGCAAAATATAAAATTGTGAGAAATTGATGTTATGGGGAGAAGGTGAATACATGCCAAATATATAATGAAGGAAGATGAATACATGCAAAATATAAAATTGTGAGAAATTGATCATTGGGAAATGATGGTACAGTGGCTTACGTTTCTGACTCATGGATAGAGTCAGAAAGAATTCAGATGTGATATACACTAAATACTAATGCTAGACCATGTGGATAACATCTTGATGCATATTTCATGACACAAAAAGAAAAATAAGTGTGAAATTCAAAATGAGAAGTCACTGTGTATACATGTGTTTATTTTGCAAAGATTTAAACTTGTTTGATTTTCTTTATTTTGTCAAACGGTCGGACTTTCTCTGCGTATCGAAAGATCGACCTAATCGTTGTTCGTTTGACGTTCTGCTTTATTTTCTTTGGTGTTTCGTATAACTCATCGGACTTTCTCTGCGTGTACGGGAGTACCGACCTGATTGTTGTTGGGTTATACAATTTCAACTTGTTTTATTTTCTTATTTTGTTAAATCCGAGGCCTTATCTGCGTATCGAAAGATCGACCTTAAGGTAGACGATTTAACGTTCTTATTTCTTTTTGCATGGAACACAGTTGACAATATCATGAAAATATTATGTATTGTGAAAAATCACAAGTGCTATCACACAACGGAACAAGTGCTATCACACAACGGAAACAGAAAGAAAAACTGAAAATGCCTGATTATGTCTGATAGTGTGGGATACACTGGTCAAAGCAAATCTAATCAATATCTTAACATATCCAGATGTTATGAGTATGATTCTGCCTAGTTTAAGTTGGACAAATTATACCAGCAATCAGCATGACTTATGTGCTTCAATTAATTGAAATTGAAGTGCAGTTCAGTGCGTTATGTTCAATATGATCCCATATAGTGATCTTTCTCATACCAAAAATAGTGTTTGATTTGGTATTGTGTTTTCATTTCATTTCAGAAAAGAACAAAAAGATTTTCGGTGAGTTTTAGCATAAACTTTGAAAAATCAAAAAGATTTTGTTTCTGCTTTATTTTCGATCTGATCAACGCGTGATACAAATCATTTTTTAAAATCATATCTTGGAGTCTCAAAGAGACGTTTTGCATCAAGATTATTTAAATGTTTGAGCAGGTTGCTATGTGCAAGATATCACAACTTCAAGTCTTCTGAAGATGTTGATGAAAGACCAGAGATACACTAAAATGTCATCAAGTATTCAAGATCAAGCTACGATCGAGTTGAGGAGGAGTTTGTTTGAAGATTCATTTCATTGAACGAACGGATTCTATACTTGAGGGGGAGCTTGATTGAAGATACAAAGTTGATAATGTAAAAGAGATACTACACACGACGAGGGGGAGTTTGTTGATACCTGATATGTGCGTCGTGTGAAGTATCAAGCAATGTAAAAGATCAAGACAAATTAGGTCTGGCCGATCTTGGTCCGAACCTGAGGTTCGGCCGTAGCTCAGCCAGCTGGGTATAAATAGTTGTTTGGTCTTTGTATTTTGGAGTTCTGAGCGTGAGAGATTTCTGCTAAGTGTGTGTTTTTGAGAGTGTTTCTCGGTGTCTGTATTCTGAGTGTTACTGATTGTAATTGTTCGTTTTGATCAATAAATCAATCGGTTAATTACGTTTCGGTGTCCGATTAGCTAGATTGAGTAGACGATCCGATGCTCACACATTTTCACTTTTCATTACCTATACACGTTATTTGTTTTGAATCACCATGTCATCCTACATTGTAGCAATTTCACAATTGTGGCTCTGTAGAGCCATTTAACCTATTTGACCCATTAACATGGGTTCCAATAAGGATATAACCCTTAAGCAACACTTTTGCATTCGGATATGCTTCCTATGGACCATTTATCCATTTCAACCCATTTGACCCTTTTAGGGCCCAAAACACTAATGGACCTAAACTTTATGGCTTATGGTTAGAATTCAATTTCCAACCCGCTCTCCCATTCTAGAGGTTTAGTATTCACATTTACATTCCAAATGAGTTTCCCTGAATTCTTTGATTCGTTTGTTATTCGATTACCTTTATATCATAGGCTTCTTGACCCATCCAGATCATTCATCACACGATTATCATTTTAACACATTATCATGATCCCTACGGACCATTTATCTTACTATTTTTGGTTTAACACCGTATGGTTTTCTAATAACCATTTATCCATTCTTGGCTTCATGGTTCCAAGAACCATTCATCACCCGGTTAACATTGTAACCCATTATCATGATCCCTATGGACCATTTATTTTAATATTTTCGGTTTAACATCGTCATGGTTTTCTAATAACCATTTATCTATTCTTGACTTCATGGTTCCAAGAACCATTCATCGCCCGGTTAACATTGTAACCCATTATCATGATCCCTACGGACCATTTATTTTACTATTTTCGGTTTAACACCGTCATGGTTTTCTAATAACCATGTATCCATTCTTGGCTTCATGGTTCCAAGAACCATTCATCGCCCGGTTAACATTGTAACCCATTATCATGATCCCTATGGACCATTTATTTTACTATTTTCGGTTTAACACCGTCATGGTCTTCTAATAACCATTTATCCATTATTGGCTTCATGGTTCCAAGAACCATTCATCTCCCGGTTAACATTGTAACCCGTTATCATTAACATAACAAATCAACACATAATTATGGCTTCTATACACCATTTAGCATTCATGTATGTTTACCTACAAGGTTCAACGTTACACATCTATGAGGTCATAATGTAACCTTGCTTTTAATCATTATCAATTTCTTAGAGCTTGACTCTAATTGTTTGTCTACTTTGTTATATTCAACTTCTTGACTTGTCACATTAACCATGTCCATCATTTTTCTAAACAATATGCATTTCACATCTTTATAGCATCTATGAGTCAATAATAAGATATGTAACATAGCATAGATGTTACCTCGTGAGCTTGAGCAACTTTTACCCGGTTTACCGCATGCTTCTTCATCTTGGTTCACATTATCGATTTGCCAAAACATAATTGATATCAGAGCGGTTTCGCTCCTGTTTACCCTACCCAAGGTTTTGGATTAGTATGCTCCGGCCCTGCAGACTTATGTGCTGATCTCTGCCGACAGAAAACCAACCTAGTTAGGTTCTAACAGACCGGTCCGACACACTGAACCCTAGATCGAAAAGAGTAGAAAGATTGTTGTTGAGTGGTAAGTCGACGAGGAGGTCGCAGTAATCTCAAATTTGGTACGAAAATTGAAATTTTCGATAGAGTGTTGCAGAAAGTCTAAATCCAGCTATGAATCAAGATCATGGTAATTTGTCCCGTTCCTCTTCTTCTTCAAGTTTTCGTCGTTCGTCCGCATCTAAGATTGACGCGTTATATGAAATTTCATATCTCTCTGATGAATCTAAGATCCCTGTGTCTACCCTCCCCTTAGTAAACCCCTATAATGTCTTCTCAAAACCACAAAAATCGTTGTCAAGACGAGTCAAAAATATTATCATCCCACCCACAAACATAGGTCCCAAAGAGTTTGTTCAGGCCTCCAAGTTTGATTCTCATCAACTACCTGCTACAAAAGCCGAACACCTCATACCTCTCTCCCTCCCACATGACCTTCCAAGAGTCTGTCTAGCCCAAGGATATACACATATCTATTTTGGAGCCGTAAGGCTTGCCCTTACTTTCCATGGTAGAAAAGGTTTACCAGTTTTCTCCCGTATCGCCTTGGTTGATACCAGATTTGTAGAGTACCAACACGCCTGTATTGGTACTATTCAAACCACACTAAACGCTGGAACAATCTTTATTACCTTCTACCCAAACTTTAATATGCCACTCAACGATCCGTCCCTGTTGACGGCTTTAAAAGCCCAGATCCAGATTGGTGGTACCCCCCAAGTAAATACCTTCCAGGCAACCTTCCACTACCAGATGGCATATAGAGTACAAAACCACTCCCTTGATATCATGGTCCCAGGTCAAGACAACTCCGGTGATGCACTGTTCATCGATGTTGACTCAAACGCTACACCCACCTGTACGTATGTTCCGAGACAGTTATCCAGAGATGAGCTCACAAAGCTTCTCCCAGAAAAATGGATTACGAACTACGAACAGATCCACCAGGCACCAGTCCAAACCACAATAGCCCCTGACTTCGTTCGACACCAGGACGGACAGGTTGAAATCAGGTTTGAGAAACAAGATCAAAGAAATGTTTTCTCAACCATTAACATGATACAGCCGATGCCAAAAAATTCCAGTAAACCAAGCCCCACTAAACGTCCCCCGTCCCAGCCAAAAGAATGCTTCACCCTCACCCCCGCTTCACCATCCACAAATTTCCAAGCTGAATTCCCTCCCTTAACCACTTTTGAAGATCCCCAGCAACGAACAAAACATAGCTGGAAGATACAAACCCCGAACGTCATAGGACCAAATGGTGCAACTGGTTCTATCACAACTGCTGAAGCAACACTGAACTGGCAAAGCGAAAATGCTATTGCGTAGAACAATGCTTATAAAGCTATCTTAGCCCAACAAAGAAACATCTCAATAAACCAAGAAGCCTTAGTAAGCAAAGTTTATGCTCTGTCTGAAATCATATACAAAGTCAGGTCCAAGATCAATGAACTTCATCATGAACTTCTTCACATAGTTCATAATACCCCAGCCTTAGAGATCCCAAAAGAAATGTTACAAAAAGAGGCAGAAATGAAGTTCCTCAAAGCTCAACTTAGTGACCTTGAGAGACAGCATAAACAACAAAGGGTTTCAGTCCAGACGGATGACCCGTGGAGATTACCATCCACACCTTTCTCGAGACCGTCTTTTGATCCACAACCTTTGCCAAAATCACAGTTCTTCCAGAACTCACCATCCTTAAACCTCTGGTCGAAACTCGTATGTGGGAGGGATCTCCTCATAAGTATGAGATGCAGAAACTTCCTCAGAACCGGAGGTGGTTTCGTCATCTGAGCACGGAGTGATGACTGGTGCGACGAACGGGAGTGTTGTGTGCTCCTTTCTTTGGAGAGCATGTAAAAAGGAAGAAATAGGATTTTCCTTTTTTAATGGTAGCTTACCTGGGCTTGTTCTTTCGACCAGAGGCTTAAGGATGGTGAGTTCTGGAAGAACTGTGATGTCGGCAAAGGTTGTGGATCAAAAGACGGTCTCGAGAAAGGTGTGGATGGTAATCTCCACGGGTCATCCGTCTGGACTGAAACCCTTTGTTGTTTATGCTGTCTCTCAAGGTCACTAAGTTGGGCTTTGAGGAATTTCATTCTTGCCTCTTTTTGTAACATTTCTTTTGTGATCTCTGAGGCTGGGGTATTATGAATTATGTGAAGAAGTTCATGATGAAGTTCATTGATCTTGGACCTGACTTTGTATATGATTTCAGACAGAGCATCAACTTTGCTTACTAAGGCTTTTTGGTTTATTGAGATGTTTCTTTGTTGGGCTAAGATAGCTTTAAGAGCATTGTTTTACGCAATAGCATTTTCGCTTTGCCAGTTCAGTGTTGCTTCAGCAGTTATGATAGAACCAGTTGCACCATTTGGTCCTATGACGTTCGGGGTTTGTATCTTCCAGCTATGTTTTGTTCGTTGCTGGGGATCTTCAAAAGTGGTTAAGGGAGGGAATCCGGCTTGGAAATCTGTGGATGGTGAAGCGGGGGTGAGGGTGAAGCATTCTTTTGGTTGGGACGGGGGACGTTTAGTGGGGCTTGGTTTACTGGAATTTTTTGGCATCGGCTGTATCATGTTAATGGTTGAGAAAACATTTCTTTGATCTTGTTTCTCAAACCTAATTTAAACCTGTTCGTCCTGGTGTTGAGCGAAGTCAGGGGCTGTTGTGGTTTGGACTGGTGCCTGGTCGATCTGTTCGTAGTTCGTAATCCATTTTTCTGGGAGAAGCTTTGTGAGCTCATCTCTGGATAACTGTCTCGGAACATACGTACAGGTGGGTGTAGCGTTTGAGTCAATATCGATGAACAGTGCATCACCGGAGTTGTCTTGACCTGGGACCATGATATCAAGGGAGTGGTTTTGTACTCTATATGCCATCTCGTAGTGGAAGGTTGCCTGGAAGGTATTTACTTGGGGGGTTCCACCAATCTGGATCTGGGCTTTCAAAGCCGTCAACAGGGACGGATAGTTGAGTGGCATATTAAAGTTTGGGTAGAAGGTAACAAAGATTGTTCCAGCGTTTAGTGTGGTTTGAATAGTACCAATACAGGCGTGTTAGTACTCTACAAATCTGGTATCAACCAAGGCAATAAGGGAGAAAGCTGGTAAACCTTTTCTACCATGGAAAGTAAGGGCAAGCCTTACAGCTCCAAAATGGATATGTGTATATCCTTGGGTTAGACAGAGTCTTGGAAGGTCATGTGGGAGGGAGAGAGGGATGAGGTGTTCGGCTTTTGTAGTAGGTAGTTGATGAGAATCAAACTTGGAGGCCTGAACAAACTCTTTGGGACCTATGTTTGTGGGTGGGATGATAATATTTTTGACTCGTCTTGACAACGATTTTTGTGGTTTTGAGAAGACACTATAGGGGTTTACTAAGGGGAGGGTAGACACAAGGATCTTAGATTCATCAGAGAGATATGAAATTTCATATAACGCGTCAATCTTAGATGCGGACGAACGACGGAAACTAGAAGAAGAAGAGGAACGTGACAAATTATGGAATCAGAAGAGTCCGATTCCTCTTCACTGGAGCATGAATCTTGAATCTCTATACATATGTAAATGCTCCGGCCCTCTTGTTAATGGTCTTCTATAGATCACCCCCTACCTTGTTTGAAATAAACATTACTTCTATCTTTCTCTCTAGTATTTGTTAAGAGTCTTCATGTGTTCTTCATGAGTTCTTCATGAGTTCTTCATGTTAAGAGGAGCATTTACATAAGAGTTCTTGAAAGTTTACAGTAACCTTGTGGTCGTCAAACCTATCTATCGCCTTCCGCTGTTAGATCTGTCTAGATCTACCCTCGGTTCTCTCTGGTCTTCTATAGATCACCCCCCTCCCGCTGTTAAATCTGTCTAGAGACCCCCGGTTCTCTCTGGTCTTCAATAGATCACCCCCTACCATAAACCCCTACCATAATTGTTATATATATATATATATATATATATATATATATATATATATATCACATGTTTTAGCACTTGATTCAAGTAAGTACTTCACATTCAAACATTCGTAAGAATTTCACATTCAATCACTTGAATCATTTGATTGCATCAAGCATACAATTCACATCTTATAACATTAATTTACTAAATATTAGGGTGGCACTTTCTGTCCGGCAATTGTTCAAGCCACGTTTTGACCCTTTTAACAGCTGAATTAACTCAACATGTTCAAATATAAAACGTAGTAGACTCATAGAGCTTTCCGAGCATATAAAATACACATTTTTCAGAGTTACGGTTGATTTTATACAACATTTTCAAAAACAGATCAGCAACTATTTATTTCCAATCAGCATTGCTAATTTTCTATATATCCATAGAAATCTCATGATTCGACCCATTAAACCTCCGAATCAGATTTTTATATTCACAAGTAAGTTTTAGGATACTTTAAGACCTTTCCAAGCATCTATAGTGCACCCTCATCAGATGCTTACACGAATTTATACAGGATGCTAAAGTTAGACTTATTGATCTTTAACTCTCATTCAATTTAGAAAATCTAGTTTAAGACATTTCCATATAGTTGGCACATAAATCATTAAACAACAACAACAATGCATCATGTTGAGCATCGTCTATATTCCAATTATCAAGTAAGGTTCATCTAGGCATTTCATCGAACACCTAGCGTGCATAAAACATTCCTAGCATAGTTTGCCCACTTTGGTTTAGGTTCATCTTCCATATCTTGCATATCATGAACCTTATCACAAAAATTCTCATGTTTACACACAAAATCTTACCAAATTGCAAGATAACTCATATCTATTTCAACCATATAACATCAAGGTTCTAAAACCCAAATTTCACATGCTCAAATTCGCAACATATGGCTTTCATGCCAATCTTGATGTTTTTCTCATGATTCTTAGCAAATCAAGTGCTTAAATCATATCACATACATCATTCATAACAGTTGACATAAACTTTCAGCTTTAAATCACCAATTTCAAGATATAAATCTTGAATTCAAGCAAGCATTCATGGTGGAAGACTTACACAATAATTCCAAATTGATTAATTCATGTTTAAGGCTTTCAATCCTTGTTTTCTCTCACAAAATCGCAGCTATTCCTCCACTAATTTGGGGTTTCGATTTCTAGGGCTAAGAAGGGAAGATGGAGACATCTAGAGATCGCCAAAATGCGTCCCAGACCTCTCCACGCTTTCTCTCTATCTCTTTTTTTTTATAAACTTTGGTTTATTGGCAGCTCTAACCCCTCTAGTTTGTATTTAGGTTACCTAAAACCCAAACACCATTTTTGCATATTAATTCGTCAAACTTTCACATAAGAATTAGTTGGTACAAAATTTTAATGTACCCATAATTCGATCTTGTGCTTAACGCGAGTTTAACGGGATTTTATCTGTATATAAATCGGGATGTTACACCAACGAAACTGGTAAGTATTGAGTAATGGGTACCCGACTAGTATGGTATGCAATTTCATAACTGAAACAAGACTAAGATTATCAACACCCGTACTATTGCCATCCTTACGTGAGGTCAATGGCAGCAAAAAACGGATTAGAAAATGTCGGGTAAAAAAACTACATTAATAGGTATGGTAAAACGGGTTAGGTTAAAATGATATTTACGATTATTATATAAATTAAAACTTAGTTTAGCTCTAATTTATATTTGATAAACATTACCAAATACTTAACCATATTATTGAAGCATCATACATAAGATTGAAAGCATTATTTTCATGAACATGAGATTTAAACAATACTCGAGTTGTTTTTTTTAACGGCAAATTTTTATCAACTATAGGTTTTGAACCCTCACCATTTGGAAAGACAAAGGCTTATCCAATACCAAGATACCATTAGGCCAAAGACCTTCCAGTAGAGGTGTGAATGAATATGCACTCCAAAGTACATAAATTTTAATTTTAATCCCACATTGCTTTAAGGATAAAACCAAGTGATTTTCTCTTCTCTATATATTTGTATTTGAAAGTTAGATCTTAATCCCACATTGCTTCCAAGATAAAAACCAATTGGTTTCTCCTCTCTATAAGTTAATTGATGCTTCACTCATTTCTCCACCCTTGGATGCTTTGAAAAAAAAAAACCTTGGGTGTCTCAATCAAATATTCCAGTTAATTAGTAGTCAAATTTTCAATTGAGTATGCATCTAGGACTCGCTAGGGCCTTGCTAAATTCGCCCCTATGTCGGCATATAAAACTATGTAAGTATCGAGCTTGAAGTTTTATATAAGAATCGAGCCTGGACTTTATAAACCTGTAAATTCTCTAACATTAAACAATCCAATTGGAGCTTGGTTTGACCCTCCTTTATAAACATGCTAACGACTATAATTTAATTCTTTTAGTTATCTCATAATTTTTATTTAGCAAATTACAATTTACGTCCTTTAAGAATTACTTGAATTTCACTTTTCGTCCTTAAACTACGAAAATAACAAAAACGTCATTTATATAAGAGATTTGTAACACATTACGTCTTTTCCTCTAACGGCGGTTAAATTTTTCTGTTAAATCAGGTCACGAGACTTGCACATGAGGGCAATTTAGTCATTTTACCAATTAGTACTAATTTTGAAAATTTAAATACTTAAGAGCCTATACTTTAAATTTAAAAGAATTATTTAAAATTAAGGAATTTTCACTCTCCTCACCATCACCAGACCACCCACAACCCCATTAGTCCGACACCCCCTTACGTTCCCGGCCGACATCAAGCACAACTACGCCGGTAAGCTCCAAAAAAATGATATCCAGCTCTCACCCCGTCCAGATCTCCATCTCTATTAGGCTCTGAACCAACGGATAACATCATCACCTCCCATTAAAACCACAAGTGAAGTTCAAAAATTAAAATGTCAACTGAGATAACCAAGAGAAAATTTTCATGTTGATTCAAACCATATTCCACAGGGTAATCGGCATTCCTTGATGAAAAACCAAGAGAGATAACACAATTTAAAGGATCCCTACTCCAACCTAACCATTGCCATTGATGATCTGAAACTATGAATCGTAAATAATAGATTTTTATCCATCAAGATAAAGATGGAGTGCCATTGATGATCTGAAACTATGAAACTATGAATCGTAACAATTGCCATTGATGATCTGAAACTATGAATACCCTTTTCATTAGCAACCCCCTTTCAATCCATTCGCCCTAGAATCGATCATCATCTCTCCCAACACACATCTATGTTGCACCCGACGCCTCCGTCAGATCTTGCCACCACACATCTTCTTCGGATAGCAAGCTGCTATGATTTCAAAGAGAGAGAGAGAGAGAGAGAGAGAGAGAGGAGATTATAGATGAGTGAAATAGACAAGATAAGAAGAGAGAGATGTTTAGAGCACATTATCTTTGGTGATGTAGTCATCGGAATCATCCACCATCTACAGTGGCGCTAGAATTCCATCTCCGCCAAAACCACTGATCTTTCTTTCCGGTACACAAAACCGATCTTTCTTTCTTTGGATAACGATGGAGCAGAAGGGGGAGAGAGTAACGAATTGGTGATGGATGGTTTGGTGGTGGTGGCTGGTAATTGGTGATGGCCGCAAGTGAGGGTGGTGGCTTGATAATTATTGTGACGGTGGACTAAAGAGTGAGGTAGAGAGATGCACATGGAATGTGATCTCAGGGTTTTGACTTTGATTATTCAATAGATGTAATGCTTATTTATTTTTACTATTTAGGTTTGAAACATTGATTTAATTAAAGGATTGGTCCATGAAAGTAAAAGTTCCAAATTTATCCTCATGTGTAATGGATTTAACGGATATAATAATGTCCGTTAGCGGAAAGGACGTACACTAAAACAAACCTCAAACAAATCTCCTATATAAAGAACGTTTTTTGTTATTTTCTTAGTTTAAAGACGAAAAGTGAAATTTAAATAATTTGTAAAGGATGTAAATTGTAATTTTTTTTGAAAAGTAAAAAGATAAAGTCAAAATCTCATCGTGAGTAAAAGTTCATAAAACTCAAAAACCTAAACGCAAAAGCACAAAACTTGAGTGGTTAACTATAAATGGTGCACATTTTCCTTTTTAGCCCCTTAAGTTGTGTAGATATACATTTATGGGTAGAAAAGGAAGATAAATTTTCTGTGCGCTCCCAATCTCTCTCGTTTTCTTGTGTGTTTTGTTTTGGGGAAGAAAGAGATACATACATACATAGGAAACCCTTCTCTCTGCTTTGCTTGTCCTCTCCCCACCATTATCGGACCCCACAATTCCTCTAAACCCCTTC
The DNA here is from genome assembly GCA_039602395.1 of Deinandra increscens subsp. villosa. Lineage (NCBI taxonomy): Eukaryota > Viridiplantae > Streptophyta > Magnoliopsida > Asterales > Asteraceae > Deinandra > Deinandra increscens. The sequence goes on from JBCNJP010000003.1 coordinate 68,522,087, forward strand.
TTCTCCCCCTTCTTTTGCTCTCTCACTCGCAGCAATAATGCCAGCCTCTTCCTCAGGTGCGTACTATCTCTCTCTCTCTCTATATCTATCTATATTCTATATATATATATATATACACACACACACACGCACGATGCAATTGGTGCTTGTAAGGTTTTGATTCTGTTTCCAATTTGAAATTGAGCCTTGGAAATACTTTCTATTTTGGTTCTAGGGTTCAATTTCGTTGTGGATTTTGATTTTGGTACAGAAACAAGGAACAGGTGGAGGAAACGCAAGCGAGGAGAGCAGTCTCGGAAACCTAGGCATCAACCGCAGCTCCACCACGACGAGGAAGACGAGGATTATGAAGAAGAAGAGGACGCCGACCTCGATCAGCAGAATACGCAACCTGAATTTGATGATGATCCGGTTAATTTGCCGGATCCCACTACCGTCGCCGCTGGAGCAGAGACTGAGGTCCTGTCCGATGGGGCCGTACGAATCTCAACATTTCCTTCTGTTGTTAAGCAGACGGTAAATAGGCAACATTACTCGGTGATTCAGGTTGCTGCAAGGGAGAGAGCTTGCCAAGCTGGAGATACTAGTGGTGGTGGTGGGATGAATTATCTGTCTTTGGAGAATGTTTCACACGGTCAGCTTCAGGCGTTGTCTGCTGTGCCCAGGGATGCTTCAGTTTTGACTGGAGGAGACTCCGAAGGCTCTTATGTTATTACACCGCCTCCGATTATGGAGGGCCGTGGTGTTATGAAGAGATACGGGTCGAATCGGGTCCATGTTGTACCAATGCATGCAGGTATAAGTCTATAACACCAAAACCTTATAATTGCTCTGCAAAAACAATATTTAGGCCTGGCCCCATTTGTTTGTTGCGGTAATTCTGCTTCTCTTTGCTTTGTTAATCTGTCTTTGATAATTAGGGTTTAGTAATTGTATGCACTTGTTTCCTGGATTTGATTTTTTGTAGTGGGTTTTGTTGTTCTCTTGGAGCAGATTTATACCTCTTTTGTATGTTGCAGTAATTCTGCTTCTCTTTGTTTTTTTAATATATCTTAGATAATCATGTCTCGTAATTGTATGCACTAGATAACGATATAAATTGGCTTGGATTTGTTTTTCTCTTGTGGGTTTTGGTGTTCTTTTCAAGAAGATTTAGGCGTATGTTTCAATAATTCTGCTTCCTTCTGTTTTTCTGTCTTGGATTATTAGGTTTTAGTAGTTGTATGTACTCTTAACCATATAAAGTGGCTTTGATTTGATTATATATTGTGGGTTTTGGTGTTCTTTTGAAGCAAATTTAGACCCATTTGTATGTTGGTGTAATATCCCCCTCTTTGCTTTTTTTTTTAATCAATTTGGATAATTAGGCACTTCTGCTTCTCTTTGCCTTCTTAATCTATCTTGGATGCACTCGTTAACAATATGAAGTGGCTTAAATTTGATTTTCTGTTGTGGTTTTTTGGTGTCTTTTGGAACAGATTTTGACCTGTTTGTAATGTTGCTGTAGTTCTGATTCTCTTTGCCCCTTTAATCTAGTTTAGATACTTATGTTTAGTAATTGTATGTGATCGTAACCATGTAAAATGGCTTGGATTTGATTTTTCTTTTTGGTTTTTGGTGTTCTTTTCAAGAAGATTTAGACCTGTTTGTATGTTGC
>JBCNJP010000003.1:68524243-68564888 GCA_039602395.1 Deinandra increscens subsp. villosa
TAGGAGTATATATAGAGGTTTGCAAACCCTAGTGATGATCCATATATTTTGGGCCCAAACACACTTGTAGTAGTTTTCATCTAAAGCCCATTTTACAGACGCATCCCACTTCTAATTTCTAGTTACATATTATACAAAATATAATCTTGATGAAGATTTTCTTTTTTATAGGGCTAAGTAACGTGACGGTGACCTAATATTTTTTTTTATCTACACACAACACAATTAACACGTGAGTTGGTGGTGTAATGGACATAGTCATGTAACATAATCTTTAGGTCCTATGTTTGATACTTGAGCCTTTGGATTCTAATTATAACGTCTTCACGTAATTTATTTATTTTTTACTTTTGTTTTTTCTTTACGTTGTGCTTCATATTTTTTGTGTTTATGTTTTTCTTATGCTGTGTTTTAGCAATCCATTTGTTTTGTGTATACACATAATTCCCGCCGCAATGCGCCCGTAAAATCTAGTTTACTAGAAATCTTGCCCCCAAAAAAAAGGACACGACGATGGAAGGGGATCTCCAAAAACTCTGTAAAAACTCATGGAAATCGAATTTAGCAACTAAGCTAAAATATTTGTGGGGGAAATATGAAGTTGAAGACTAAAATCAAGAGCTTCTTTAATCTCTTTTGCTTCTACTATAGCAAGGGGATAATTGGGTAAGAAGTTTATCTATCTAATTGAGAATGAAAATGTTGAAAGTTTGATGAATTAGTAAATTGTGATGATCCATGAACTTTTATGGATAACAGATCACTGATCATTGATCAAGCATACATGTCGATATCCAATTGTAATTACTTGAATTATGGCTCTAATTTTTTTTAACGGCAAACGGAACGTCAACCAGGCTTTCGGGGGGGGGGGGGAACAACTGGCAAATTAGTGTTACCCATGACATGTTGTGAACAAAGACCGTGCGAGTAATCCGGGACCCTTTGTCTAACACATCCACCGAAAAAACCACTCTCACTTAAGGCTAGATGTGAAACCGGTTAGCCTCAGGACTGGAATCCAGGACACCCAGGTCATCACTCATCGGCTAGTACCATTGAGACGAAGGCCCGTTAATAATTATGGCTATAAGTGTTGGGTCTTACTTAAACTTCAACGTTTATGGTAAAAGGGGGGGTGTGATGGGTGATTAGGGAAGTTGACCCAAAGCTTCTTCAGGTCTATAAGGAAGCAAATGATGATGAAGTGTTTCTTATGAAAACAAAAGCTATGTAAATTATAAAATTAAATGTGTTGGTTATAATTTAAGTATAATTAAAATGATTATAGAATGATGTGAATGAATGCGTACCATATTTTCTGAAAATACCTTGTAAAACATTGCGTTAAGATAAGCAGGATAATTGAAATATAACGATACATGTGTAATCAGATGTCAAGATTTATTCTAAAAAAAGAAGGTTGAGGTGATTTAAGATCGAGTTTAAGGTAGGCACCTCAACACCAATTTATAAATGTGTAAGACCATAAAGATGTTTACCAATTGGTAACACCCATATCAAAGTTTAACGTTTCATGACGTCTATTGACGTCCAAATTTTTGGTCCCAGAAAATTTCCATTTCATTCTAGCAAAATACATACTACTTTATTTCTTTGCTTCAAAACATTCCTTAGAAGAACGATTTGGTTCATACGAGATGAACTTCTATTTTTAAAAATATGGGCATGACCCGTTCGTAAGTATTAAAATCCTTACGAACATCACCTGTTGTAAACAAACCCAAAAAGACAACCAATTCAATTTAACAAAGTAAAACAATTGACTCGTAGTCAAAAGACTACGGTCCGTGGAGTTTAACTCCTAAACATTCATAGGCCCTCCCGACTAGAGAAGTGGTTATACAATGCATTGCCTCAAGGTAATGCTTGCAAGTCGTCATCTTGACAGTGTTCGATTCTTCGGCAAGCTCGATGGTGATCCGGGCTTCAACTTTATCTAACCTGCAATTTACACCAACTATATTAGTGTTTATTGCCACAATGTGCGTAAAACCACTTAATCAAGAAAGAAAAACATAAATTACACAAATTGGGTTCCAGGCGTATCGCCTAGAATGAACCTTTCTCCAAGCGATACGCTTGGAGGATCAGGCGTATCGCCTAGTTTGAGCTTTGCTCCAAGCGATACGCTTGGAGCCAAATTTCCAGGGTTGATGCCCTGTTCGGCTATAATTTTTACTTAGCCACATTTTGACTATTGACTCCAATTTTCCCAATTTGTCCATCATTCCACTTGGGTCTTTTCATTCCTTACCAAAGACCCTAAAACACATTAAAACATTCTATTACATAATTTTTAACCACCCCATTTCGGGTTTAGTTGACAACTAAACCCAATTATCATAAATGGCCAAATTCCAACCTGTTTGACCCGTTAAGCCTCACTATCAAGTAGTGAGCTCTATTTAAACAATACTATGGCTATTTCTTTTTGTTGATACCTAATATGTGCGTCGTATGAAGTATCAAGCAATGTAAAAGATCAAGACAAATTAGGTCTGGCCGATCTTGGTCCGAACCTGGAGTTCGGACTGGCCGAACCTGAGGTTCGGCCGAAGCTCGGCCAGCTGGGTATAAATAGTTGTTTGGTCTTTGTATTTTGGAGTTCTGAGCGTGAGAGATTTCTGCTAAGTGTGTGTTTCTGAGAGTGTTTCTATGTGTCTGTATTCTGAGTGTTACTGATTGTAATTGTTCGTTTTGATCAATAAATCAATCGGTTAATTACGTTTCGATGTCCGATTAGCTAGATTGAGTAGACGATCCGATGCTCACGCATTTTCAAGTGGTATCAGAGCTTTCTGGTTCACTCTACTGATCTAAGGTTGCTATCTTCAGATTTTTGAAGCATTTTTCGTGTTTCTCGAGTTTGTTTTCGTATTTTTCATCAATTCTATCGAGTGTTTGGTGTCAAATCTGCTCCTAAACCATTTTCTATTGGTTTTTCTGACTCACAGTATCGAGTTTTGTCAAAATCAGTACGTTTTTATGCGTTTTAGAAAAATGAAATTGAGGTTCGGAGGTACCTGGTCAGGTTCGGAGTAACTGCTCCGAACTTCAAGTTCGGTCGACATTCGGTGAGAGTTCGGAGTTGTCTCGGTCGAGGTTCGGAGTGATTTGAGGTTCGGAGCTAGATCGGGGTCATTTAGGAGTTCGGACTGTTGATTTTGTCTCGGAGCAAGTTCGGATAGAGTTCGGACTTTGATTCTAGGTTCGGACAGAGTTCGAAGTTCAGTGTTAGGATCGGAGCAGGTTCGGCCGGCAGAATTTAAAAGTTGTTCAACGATGTCGGAATTTCATGCATTTGCTGCAATGCAAACCATGTTGAATTTTGATAATGAAATTGGAACAAGTCAGAAAGTTCCCAAATTGTTGAAGCTTGAAGATTATCAAAATTGGAAGAAACGGTTTTCTGCATACATAAGCACAAATGATATTGATCTATGGATTCCGATTCGAAAGTTGTATGAACGACCAACTGAAGAAGGAGACTATAAGGAACTTCAAGATTTTGATGCTACTGAAAGGAAAAGTTATGAGCTTGAAAAGAAAGTTTATGGTTATCTTACAATGGCTTTACCTACCGAATTGTTACATCAATTCAGCACGTGTAAGAAATCAAAGCAATTGTGGGATGCTCTTTCAGCAAGATGTGAGGGTAATGATGATTACAAGAAGAGTCGGAAGAAAGTGTTGAACAAAGAATTTGATAATTTTCAAAACTATGACAATGAGAACATTACTGCTCTCGTTTCACGGTTTTCACATCTGATTAGTGAATTAAAGATAGTTGGTATTGAGAAATCTGATGCTGATTTTAAGGAAAAGATTATGGAAGCTTTACCTGAAAAGTGGGAGAATTATGTTTTGCTGCTCACTCATGACAAGGATTATTCTACAATTACATTTCACGAGCTTAGTGGAAAACTTCATGCTCGAGAAATGGAAATGTTAAATTCAAAGAAGTCAACTGCTACTTTGCAAAATCCTGAATTGTATCATGGTGAGAATACGGCAAGAATGAATGCTAAAGCTAAACCAAGTCTAAGTTCTGCCCCAAGTACTGCTTTCTTGACTGGAATTTCTGATAATTCTGATAACAAGTCTTCACGGGGTTGTAGCTTTACAATTCCAAATTTGTCAAATCAGAATGCTTTTTCTGCTGAATCAACAGATGATTGTGCTAAAATGATTTCTGCTTTGATTTCATCATCTTTTGGTTCGATTATTAAGAATGTTGCTGATGCAAAGTTAACCAGCGATGATCTTGATGCACTTGATGATGATCAGCTAACTGAATTGGATATATCTTGGCAATATGCTATGTTATGCCAAAGTTCAAAGAGATTCTTCAAGAAACATGGAAGAAATCTATCTGGTGATATATTGGGTTTTGACAATTCTAAGTTAAAATGTTATAAATGTTCGCAGCTTGGACATTTTGCCAAAGATTGTCAACAGGCTCATGCAAGCAAGCCTGGTATTACTCAATCACCCAAGCCTGGTTTTACTCAATCATCTACTAGTAACACAAGCAAGACAACTGCTTTGACAGCTCAACATGATGGTGTTTATGATTGGGGTCAACATTTTGGATGTGATACATCAGCATTAATTGTCACACATGACCAAGATGATTATTATTCTGATTCAAGTTCATATGACGCTGCTGAGATTGAGAAATTTGAATCTAAGATTGAAGCTTTGATGAAAGAAAAAGAATTTTTTATTGAAGAAGTAAAGAGAGTTACTACTGATTTCAAAATGATTACTTCAGAATTGGGAATTTCTAAGGAAAATGAGACGAATTTGGGTCTGAAGAATGAATGTTTGCAAAAAGAGATCGACTTGTTGAATGAAGTTTTAGAAATTTCTAAACAAGATAAAAGAGATGTTGAAGTTGCAAAGGCTAAGGTCTGTGAAGAAAGGGATGAGTTGATGAAAGAAGTCAAGAAATGGAAGGATGAAGCAGAGGATACGACTTCTGATTTCATGAATTTGTTTGATAAATCAAAATTCAAGCTTGATCTGCTTACAAAGAATGTTGAAGAATCAACTGCTAAGATTGAAGCGTATCAAGTTGACATGGAAAAGTTGTTGGATGAGAAGCGAGAGTTAGTTCGTGTCAATAAAGTTCAAGCCGCAAACTTGGAGATTCAAAAGCGCAATGAAGATAAATTGAAGAAGGAATTATTTGAAGGTCTTGATAATCTTCGCTTGCAAAAATTTGAAACTCACAAGGTTGCAAAGCGATTGATTGCTAAAGAAAAAGAATTTGCTAAGGCTCAACAGAAAATTTTTGATCTAAAAGTTTAAGTTCTGGATGCTAATCGATTGCTTAACAATGTTTCAAATTCTCAAGTTTTCACAAGCTTCTTAGCTAATGATGCTAATTTTGAGAAAATGTTTGATAAGACTGCATCACCCCCTGCTCATATCAAAGAAGCTTTCAAAGATGTAAAGGAACAAGTTGATGATTTTGATTATTCAAAGGTTTCAGCATCTACTGTTGTGGATGAGAAAGTTGTGACAAAGAAGAAGAACAGGAAGAATAAGAAAAAGAAGGAAAAGAAATCTGAAGTTTCTCCTGCTCCAAAATTTGTATCTGGTTCATCTTCTGCTGATAATGAGAAGTCGGTTACTTCTAGTGCCAAGATTCAGTCTCAACCTGAGTTTGATGAAAAGATCTTTTATGATCAAAAGAATGTAACTGAAGTGAAAGCTGAATTTTCTTGATTAGCGAAGAATGGACATTGTTCATCTGAGGAGAAGATTTCTGGAAAGCATGAAGGATTGGGTTTTCACGGGATGAAAGACAAAGCTGAGAAGGTTCCAGCATCATCATCTCAAGATTTGAAGAAATTAAAGATGAAACAAGTGAAGAAGGAAGTTTTTCAAGCTGATAAAGTTCAACCCGAGCGGTTTTACAAACTCAAGGGTTCGGATCAATTATTTTCTGACAAAGAATTTCCACTTCATTGTGTTGATGCTCGGAAGATTGCTGAGGTCTTTGTGAAAGCTACCATTTCTTCTGAAATTTCTCAATCTCGAAGCCCTACATCCAAATGGGTACATGATCACAGGCATCAGGTATATGATTCTCATTCTGATCATGTTCGAGATATTCATGTGTGTTCTTCGCAGGTACATCAAAGATTGGACAAAACAAAAAGAATCTGTTATGTTTGCCGCCGATCGGGGCATATGGCAAAGGATTGTCCATCACCTGTTGATTCACCCCAAGGGTTTCATAAGAAACCAGTTTTTGGTAAACCTGCCAACACAAAGTTCTTTGATGAACAAGGTAGAGTTTTTCATGACGTTGAACCTACATTCTTTCATAAACAAAAACGTTTTGTTCCAATGTTTTCAAAGGTTCAAAGTGTAGGTTCATCATCACAGTCACCTGTGATTATTTCATCAAAAACTGAATTACCAAAACAACAACAATGGAAACCTAAGGTGGTTTCTAAACAAAACAAGGACACTGCTTGACCATAAGCGATTCGCTTTGGGTCATTTTTGGACTAATTAGTTTGACCAGTGTGCAGGTACTTCTAGAAGACCTATCGATGATTGCAAAGTTGTTAATGGAGGAGTATTCTGCTTAATTTAAATTTCATGATAAATCTTTCTAACCTGCAAATTTTCTGAATTCTAAATCTGCAATCTATCCGTGTTGATTGATCAATTTTCTTTGCTTACAAGTTTTTCTCAAAAAGCCAAAAATAGAGTTTTCATTTTAAGGGGGAGAATTGTAAGTAAGGGGGAGTAATTGAGAAAATGCATGTTATAGGGAGAAGGTGAATACATGTCAAATATATAATGAAGGAAGGTGAATACATGCAAAATATAAAATTGTGAGAAATTGATGTTATGGGGAGAAGGTGAATACATGCCAAATATATAATGAAGGAAGATGAATACATGCAAAATATAAAATTGTGAGAAATTGATCATTGGGAAATGATGGTACAGTGGCTTACGTTTCTGACTCATGGATAGAGTCAGAAAGAATTCAGATGTGATATACACTAAATACTAATGCTAGACCATGTGGATAACATCTTGATGCATATTTCATGACACAAAAAGAAAAATAAGTGTGAAATTCAAAATGAGAAGTCACTGTGTATACATGTGTTTATTTTGCAAAGATTTAAACTTGTTTGATTTTCTTTATTTTGTCAAACGGTCGGACTTTCTCTGCGTATCGAAAGATCGACCTAATCGTTGTTCGTTTGACGTTCTGCTTTATTTTCTTTGGTGTTTCGTATAACTCATCGGACTTTCTCTGCGTGTACGGGAGTACCGACCTGATTGTTGTTGGGTTATACAATTTCAACTTGTTTTATTTTCTTATTTTGTTAAATCCGAGGCCTTATCTGCGTATCGAAAGATCGACCTTAAGGTAGACGATTTAACGTTCTTATTTCTTTTTGCATGGAACACAGTTGACAATATCATGAAAATATTATGTATTGTGAAAAATCACAAGTGCTATCACACAACGGAACAAGTGCTATCACACAACGGAAACAGAAAGAAAAACTGAAAATGCCTGATTATGTCTGATAGTGTGGGATACACTGGTCAAAGCAAATCTAATCAATATCTTAACATATCCAGATGTTATGAGTATGATTCTGCCTAGTTTAAGTTGGACAAATTATACCAGCAATCAGCATGACTTATGTGCTTCAATTAATTGAAATTGAAGTGCAGTTCAGTGCGTTATGTTCAATATGATCCCATATAGTGATCTTTCTCATACCAAAAATAGTGTTTGATTTGGTATTGTGTTTTCATTTCATTTCAGAAAAGAACAAAAAGATTTTCGGTGAGTTTTAGCATAAACTTTGAAAAATCAAAAAGATTTTGTTTCTGCTTTATTTTCGATCTGATCAACGCGTGATACAAATCATTTTTTAAAATCATATCTTGGAGTCTCAAAGAGACGTTTTGCATCAAGATTATTTAAATGTTTGAGCAGGTTGCTATGTGCAAGATATCACAACTTCAAGTCTTCTGAAGATGTTGATGAAAGACCAGAGATACACTAAAATGTCATCAAGTATTCAAGATCAAGCTACGATCGAGTTGAGGAGGAGTTTGTTTGAAGATTCATTTCATTGAACGAACGGATTCTATACTTGAGGGGGAGCTTGATTGAAGATACAAAGTTGATAATGTAAAAGAGATACTACACACGACGAGGGGGAGTTTGTTGATACCTGATATGTGCGTCGTGTGAAGTATCAAGCAATGTAAAAGATCAAGACAAATTAGGTCTGGCCGATCTTGGTCCGAACCTGAGGTTCGGCCGTAGCTCAGCCAGCTGGGTATAAATAGTTGTTTGGTCTTTGTATTTTGGAGTTCTGAGCGTGAGAGATTTCTGCTAAGTGTGTGTTTCTGAGAGTGTTTCTCGGTGTCTGTATTCTGAGTGTTACTGATTGTAATTGTTCGTTTTGATCAATAAATCAATCGGTTAATTACGTTTCGGTGTCCGATTAGCTAGATTGAGTAGACGATCCGATGCTCACACATTTTCACTTTTCATTACCTATACACGTTATTTGTTTTGAATCACCATGTCATCCTACATTGTAGCAATTTCACAATTGTGGCTCTGTAGAGCCATTTAACCTATTTGACCCATTAACATGGGTTCCAATAAGGATATAACCCTTAAGCAACACTTTTGCATTCGGATATGCTTCCTATGGACCATTTATCCATTTCAACCCATTTGACCCTTTTAGGGCCCAAAACACTAATGGACCTAAACTTTATGGCTTATGGTTAGAATTCAATTTCCAACCCGCTCTCCCATTCTAGAGGTTTAGTATTCACATTTACATTCCAAATGAGTTTCCCTGAATTCTTTGATTCGTTTGTTATTCGATTACCTTTATATCATAGGCTTCTTGACCCATCCAGATCATTCATCACACGATTATCATTTTAACACATTATCATGATCCCTACGGACCATTTATCTTACTATTTTTGGTTTAACACCGTATGGTTTTCTAATAACCATTTATCCATTCTTGGCTTCATGGTTCCAAGAACCATTCATCACCCGGTTAACATTGTAACCCATTATCATGATCCCTATGGACCATTTATTTTAATATTTTCGGTTTAACATCGTCATGGTTTTCTAATAACCATTTATCTATTCTTGACTTCATGGTTCCAAGAACCATTCATCGCCCGGTTAACATTGTAACCCATTATCATGATCCCTACGGACCATTTATTTTACTATTTTCGGTTTAACACCGTCATGGTTTTCTAATAACCATGTATCCATTCTTGGCTTCATGGTTCCAAGAACCATTCATCGCCCGGTTAACATTGTAACCCATTATCATGATCCCTATGGACCATTTATTTTACTATTTTCGGTTTAACACCGTCATGGTCTTCTAATAACCATTTATCCATTATTGGCTTCATGGTTCCAAGAACCATTCATCTCCCGGTTAACATTGTAACCCGTTATCATTAACATAACAAATCAACACATAATTATGGCTTCTATACACCATTTAGCATTCATGTATGTTTACCTACAAGGTTCAACGTTACACATCTATGAGGTCATAATGTAACCTTGCTTTTAATCATTATCAATTTCTTAGAGCTTGACTCTAATTGTTTGTCTACTTTGTTATATTCAACTTCTTGACTTGTCACATTAACCATGTCCATCATTTTTCTAAACAATATGCATTTCACATCTTTATAGCATCTATGAGTCAATAATAAGATATGTAACATAGCATAGATGTTACCTCGTGAGCTTGAGCAACTTTTACCCGGTTTACCGCATGCTTCTTCATCTTGGTTCACATTATCGATTTGCCAAAACATAATTGATATCAGAGCGGTTTCGCTCCTGTTTACCCTACCCAAGGTTTTGGATTAGTATGCTCCGGCCCTGCAGACTTATGTGCTGATCTCTGCCGACAGAAAACCAACCTAGTTAGGTTCTAACAGACCGGTCCGACACACTGAACCCTAGATCGAAAAGAGTAGAAAGATTGTTGTTGAGTGGTAAGTCGACGAGGAGGTCGCAGTAATCTCAAATTTGGTACGAAAATTGAAATTTTCGATAGAGTGTTGCAGAAAGTCTAAATCCAGCTATGAATCAAGATCATGGTAATTTGTCCCGTTCCTCTTCTTCTTCAAGTTTTCGTCGTTCGTCCGCATCTAAGATTGACGCGTTATATGAAATTTCATATCTCTCTGATGAATCTAAGATCCCTGTGTCTACCCTCCCCTTAGTAAACCCCTATAATGTCTTCTCAAAACCACAAAAATCGTTGTCAAGACGAGTCAAAAATATTATCATCCCACCCACAAACATAGGTCCCAAAGAGTTTGTTCAGGCCTCCAAGTTTGATTCTCATCAACTACCTGCTACAAAAGCCGAACACCTCATCCCTCTCTCCCTCCCACATGACCTTCCAAGAGTCTGTCTAGCCCAAGGATATACACATATCTATTTTGGAGCCGTAAGGCTTGCCCTTACTTTCCATGGTAGAAAAGGTTTACCAGTTTTCTCCCGTATCGCCTTGGTTGATACCAGATTTGTAGAGTACCAACACGCCTGTATTGGTACTATTCAAACCACACTAAACGCTGGAACAATCTTTATTACCTTCTACCCAAACTTTAATATGCCACTCAACGATCCGTCCCTGTTGACGGCTTTAAAAGCCCAGATCCAGATTGGTGGTACCCCCCAAGTAAATACCTTCCAGGCAACCTTCCACTACCAGATGGCATATAGAGTACAAAACCACTCCCTTGATATCATGGTCCCAGGTCAAGACAACTCCGGTGATGCACTGTTCATCGATGTTGACTCAAACGCTACACCCACCTGTACGTATGTTCCGAGACAGTTATCCAGAGATGAGCTCACAAAGCTTCTCCCAGAAAAATGGATTACGAACTACGAACAGATCCACCAGGCACCAGTCCAAACCACAATAGCCCCTGACTTCGTTCGACACCAGGACGGACAGGTTGAAATCAGGTTTGAGAAACAAGATCAAAGAAATGTTTTCTCAACCATTAACATGATACAGCCGATGCCAAAAAATTCCAGTAAACCAAGCCCCACTAAACGTCCCCCGTCCCAGCCAAAAGAATGCTTCACCCTCACCCCCGCTTCACCATCCACAAATTTCCAAGCTGAATTCCCTCCCTTAACCACTTTTGAAGATCCCCAGCAACGAACAAAACATAGCTGGAAGATACAAACCCCGAACGTCATAGGACCAAATGGTGCAACTGGTTCTATCACAACTGCTGAAGCAACACTGAACTGGCAAAGCGAAAATGCTATTGCGTAGAACAATGCTTATAAAGCTATCTTAGCCCAACAAAGAAACATCTCAATAAACCAAGAAGCCTTAGTAAGCAAAGTTTATGCTCTGTCTGAAATCATATACAAAGTCAGGTCCAAGATCAATGAACTTCATCATGAACTTCTTCACATAGTTCATAATACCCCAGCCTTAGAGATCCCAAAAGAAATGTTACAAAAAGAGGCAGAAATGAAGTTCCTCAAAGCTCAACTTAGTGACCTTGAGAGACAGCATAAACAACAAAGGGTTTCAGTCCAGACGGATGACCCGTGGAGATTACCATCCACACCTTTCTCGAGACCGTCTTTTGATCCACAACCTTTGCCAAAATCACAGTTCTTCCAGAACTCACCATCCTTAAACCTCTGGTCGAAACTCGTATGTGGGAGGGATCTCCTCATAAGTATGAGATGCAGAAACTTCCTCAGAACCGGAGGTGGTTTCGTCATCTGAGCACGGAGTGATGACTGGTGCGACGAACGGGAGTGTTGTGTGCTCCTTTCTTTGGAGAGCATGTAAAAAGGAAGAAATAGGATTTTCCTTTTTTAATGGTAGCTTACCTGGGCTTGTTCTTTCGACCAGAGGCTTAAGGATGGTGAGTTCTGGAAGAACTGTGATGTCGGCAAAGGTTGTGGATCAAAAGACGGTCTCGAGAAAGGTGTGGATGGTAATCTCCACGGGTCATCCGTCTGGACTGAAACCCTTTGTTGTTTATGCTGTCTCTCAAGGTCACTAAGTTGGGCTTTGAGGAATTTCATTCTTGCCTCTTTTTGTAACATTTCTTTTGTGATCTCTGAGGCTGGGGTATTATGAATTATGTGAAGAAGTTCATGATGAAGTTCATTGATCTTGGACCTGACTTTGTATATGATTTCAGACAGAGCATCAACTTTGCTTACTAAGGCTTTTTGGTTTATTGAGATGTTTCTTTGTTGGGCTAAGATAGCTTTAAGAGCATTGTTTTACGCAATAGCATTTTCGCTTTGCCAGTTCAGTGTTGCTTCAGCAGTTATGATAGAACCAGTTGCACCATTTGGTCCTATGACGTTCGGGGTTTGTATCTTCCAGCTATGTTTTGTTCGTTGCTGGGGATCTTCAAAAGTGGTTAAGGGAGGGAATCCGGCTTGGAAATCTGTGGATGGTGAAGCGGGGGTGAGGGTGAAGCATTCTTTTGGTTGGGACGGGGGACGTTTAGTGGGGCTTGGTTTACTGGAATTTTTTGGCATCGGCTGTATCATGTTAATGGTTGAGAAAACATTTCTTTGATCTTGTTTCTCAAACCTAATTTAAACCTGTTCGTCCTGGTGTTGAGCGAAGTCAGGGGCTGTTGTGGTTTGGACTGGTGCCTGGTCGATCTGTTCGTAGTTCGTAATCCATTTTTCTGGGAGAAGCTTTGTGAGCTCATCTCTGGATAACTGTCTCGGAACATACGTACAGGTGGGTGTAGCGTTTGAGTCAATATCGATGAACAGTGCATCACCGGAGTTGTCTTGACCTGGGACCATGATATCAAGGGAGTGGTTTTGTACTCTATATGCCATCTCGTAGTGGAAGGTTGCCTGGAAGGTATTTACTTGGGGGGTTCCACCAATCTGGATCTGGGCTTTCAAAGCCGTCAACAGGGACGGATAGTTGAGTGGCATATTAAAGTTTGGGTAGAAGGTAACAAAGATTGTTCCAGCGTTTAGTGTGGTTTGAATAGTACCAATACAGGCGTGTTAGTACTCTACAAATCTGGTATCAACCAAGGCAATAAGGGAGAAAGCTGGTAAACCTTTTCTACCATGGAAAGTAAGGGCAAGCCTTACAGCTCCAAAATGGATATGTGTATATCCTTGGGTTAGACAGAGTCTTGGAAGGTCATGTGGGAGGGAGAGAGGGATGAGGTGTTCGGCTTTTGTAGTAGGTAGTTGATGAGAATCAAACTTGGAGGCCTGAACAAACTCTTTGGGACCTATGTTTGTGGGTGGGATGATAATATTTTTGACTCGTCTTGACAACGATTTTTGTGGTTTTGAGAAGACACTATAGGGGTTTACTAAGGGGAGGGTAGACACAAGGATCTTAGATTCATCAGAGAGATATGAAATTTCATATAACGCGTCAATCTTAGATGCGGACGAACGACGGAAACTAGAAGAAGAAGAGGAACGTGACAAATTATGGAATCAGAAGAGTCCGATTCCTCTTCACTGGAGCATGAATCTTGAATCTCTATACATATGTAAATGCTCCGGCCCTCTTGTTAATGGTCTTCTATAGATCACCCCCTACCTTGTTTGAAATAAACATTACTTCTATCTTTCTCTCTAGTATTTGTTAAGAGTCTTCATGTGTTCTTCATGAGTTCTTCATGAGTTCTTCATGTTAAGAGGAGCATTTACATAAGAGTTCTTGAAAGTTTACAGTAACCTTGTGGTCGTCAAACCTATCTATCGCCTTCCGCTGTTAGATCTGTCTAGATCTACCCTCGGTTCTCTCTGGTCTTCTATAGATCACCCCCCTCCCGCTGTTAAATCTGTCTAGAGACCCCCGGTTCTCTCTGGTCTTCAATAGATCACCCCCTACCATAAACCCCTACCATAATTGTATATATATATATATATATATAAATATATATATATATATATATATATATATATCACATGTTTTAGCACTTGATTCAAGTAAGTACTTCACATTCAAACATTCGTAAGAATTTCACATTCAATCACTTGAATCATTTGATTGCATCAAGCATACAATTCACATCTTATAACATTAATTTACTAAATATTAGGGTGGCACTTTCTGTCCGGCAATTGTTCAAGCCACGTTTTGACCCTTTTAACAGCTGAATTAACTCAACATGTTCAAATATAAAACGTAGTAGACTCATAGAGCTTTCCGAGCATATAAAATACACATTTTTCAGAGTTACGGTTGATTTTATACAACATTTTCAAAAACAGATCAGCAACTATTTATTTCCAATCAGCATTGCTAATTTTCTATATATCCATAGAAATCTCATGATTCGACCCATTAAACCTCCGAATCAGATTTTTATATTCACAAGTAAGTTTTAGGATACTTTAAGACCTTTCCAAGCATCTATAGTGCACCCTCATCAGATGCTTACACGAATTTATACAGGATGCTAAAGTTAGACTTATTGATCTTTAACTCTCATTCAATTTAGAAAATCTAGTTTAAGACATTTCCATATAGTTGGCACATAAATCATTAAACAACAACAACAATGCATCATGTTGAGCATCGTCTATATTCCAATTATCAAGTAAGGTTCATCTAGGCATTTCATCGAACACCTAGCGTGCATAAAACATTCCTAGCATAGTTTGCCCACTTTGGTTTAGGTTCATCTTCCATATCTTGCATATCATGAACCTTATCACAAAAATTCTCATGTTTACACACAAAATCTTACCAAATTGCAAGATAACTCATATCTATTTCAACCATATAACATCAAGGTTCTAAAACCCAAATTTCACATGCTCAAATTCGCAACATATGGCTTTCATGCCAATCTTGATGTTTTTCTCATGATTCTTAGCAAATCAAGTGCTTAAATCATATCACATACATCATTCATAACAGTTGACATAAACTTTCAGCTTTAAATCACCAATTTCAAGATATAAATCTTGAATTCAAGCAAGCATTCATGGTGGAAGACTTACACAATAATTCCAAATTGATTAATTCATGTTTAAGGCTTTCAATCCTTGTTTTCTCTCACAAAATCGCAGCTATTCCTCCACTAATTTGGGGTTTCGATTTCTAGGGCTAAGAAGGGAAGATGGAGACATCTAGAGATCGCCAAAATGCGTCCCAGACCTCTCCACGCTTTCTCTCTATCTCTTTTTTTTTATAAACTTTGGTTTATTGGCAGCTCTAACCCCTGCTAGTTTGTATTTAGGTTACCTAAAACCCAAACACCATTTTTGCATATTAATTCGTCAAACTTTCACATAAGAATTAGTTGGTACAAAATTTTAATGTACCCATAATTCGATCTTGTGCTTAACGCGAGTTTAACGGGATTTTATCTGTATATAAATCGGGATGTTACACCAACGAAACTGGTAAGTATTGAGTAATGGGTACCCGACTAGTATGGTATGCAATTTCATAACTGAAACAAGACTAAGATTATCAACACCCGTACTATTGCCATCCTTACGTGAGGTCAATGGCAGCAAAAAACGGATTAGAAAATGTCGGGTAAAAAAACTACATTAATAGGTATGGTAAAACGGGTTAGGTTAAAATGATATTTACGATTATTATATAAATTAAAACTTAGTTTAGCTCTAATTTATATTTGATAAACATTACCAAATACTTAACCATATTATTGAAGCATCATACATAAGATTGAAAGCATTATTTTCATGAACATGAGATTTAAACAATACTCGAGTTGTTTTTTTTAACGGCAAATTTTTATCAACTATAGGTTTTGAACCCTCACCATTTGGAAAGACAAAGGCTTATCCAATACCAAGATACCATTAGGCCAAAGACCTTCCAGTAGAGGTGTGAATGAATATGCACTCCAAAGTACATAAATTTTAATTTTAATCCCACATTGCTTTAAGGATAAAACCAAGTGATTTTCTCTTCTCTATATATTTGTATTTGAAAGTTAGATCTTAATCCCACATTGCTTCCAAGATAAAAACCAATTGGTTTCTCCTCTCTATAAGTTAATTGATGCTTCACTCATTTCTCCACCCTTGGATGCTTTGAAAAAAAAAAACCTTGGGTGTCTCAATCAAATATTCCAGTTAATTAGTAGTCAAATTTTCAATTGAGTATGCATCTAGGACTCGCTAGGGCCTTGCTAAATTCGCCCCTATGTCGGCATATAAAACTATGTAAGTATCGAGCTTGAAGTTTTATATAAGAATCGAGCCTGGACTTTATAAACCTGTAAATTCTCTAACATTAAACAATCCAATTGGAGCTTGGTTTGACCCTCCTTTATAAACATGCTAATGACTATAATTTAATTCTTTTAGTTATCTCATAATTTTTATTTAGCAAATTACAATTTACGTCCTTTAAGAATTACTTGAATTTCACTTTTCGTCCTTAAACTACGAAAATAACAAAAACGTCATTTATATAAGAGATTTGTAACACATTACGTCTTTTCCTCTAACGGCGGTTAAATTTTTCTGTTAAATCAGGTCACGAGACTTGCACATGAGGGCAATTTAGTCATTTTACCAATTAGTACTAATTTTGAAAATTTAAATACTTAAGAGCCTATACTTTAAATTTAAAAGAATTATTTAAAATTAAGGAATTTTCACTCTCCTCACCATCACCAGACCACCCACAACCCCATTAGTCCGACACCCCCTTACGTTCCCGGCCGACATCAAGCACAACTACGCCGGTAAGCTCCAAAAAAATGATATCCAGCTCTCACCCCGTCCAGATCTCCATCTCTATTAGGCTCTGAACCAACGGATAACATCATCACCTCCCATTAAAACCACAAGTGAAGTTCAAAAATTAAAATGTCAACTGAGATAACCAAGAGAAAATTTTCATGTTGATTCAAACCATATTCCACAGGGTAATCGGCATTCCTTGATGAAAAACCAAGAGAGATAACACAATTTAAAGGATCCCTACTCCAACCTAACCATTGCCATTGATGATCTGAAACTATGAATCGTAAATAATAGATTTTTATCCATCAAGATAAAGATGGAGTGCCATTGATGATCTGAAACTATGAAACTATGAATCGTAACAATTGCCATTGATGATCTGAAACTATGAATACCCTTTTCATTAGCAACCCCCTTTCAATCCATTCGCCCTAGAATCGATCATCATCTCTCCCAACACACATCTATGTTGCACCCGACGCCTCCGTCAGATCTTGCCACCACACATCTTCTTCGGATAGCAAGCTGCTATGATTTCAAAGAGAGAGAGAGAGAGAGAGAGAGAGAGAGAGAGATTATAGATGAGTGAAATAGACAAGATAAGAAGAGAGAGATGTTTAGAGCACATTATCTTTGGTGATGTAGTCATCGGAATCATCCACCATCTACAGTGGCGCTAGAATTCCATCTCCGCCAAAACCACTGATCTTTCTTTCCGGTACACAAAACCGATCTTTCTTTCTTTGGATAACGATGGAGCAGAAGGGGGAGAGAGTAACGAATTGGTGATGGATGGTTTGGTGGTGGTGGCTGGTAATTGGTGATGGCCGCAAGTGAGGGTGGTGGCTTGATAATTATTGTGACGGTGGACTAAAGAGTGAGGTAGAGAGATGCACATGGAATGTGATCTCAGGGTTTTGACTTTGATTATTCAATAGATGTAATGCTTATTTATTTTTACTATTTAGGTTTGAAACATTGATTTAATTAAAGGATTGGTCCATGAAAGTAAAAGTTCCAAATTTATCCTCATGTGTAATGGATTTAACGGATATAATAATGTCCGTTAGCGGAAAGGACGTACACTAAAACAAACCTCAAACAAATCTCCTATATAAAGAACGTTTTTTGTTATTTTCTTAGTTTAAAGACGAAAAGTGAAATTTAAATAATTTGTAAAGGATGTAAATTGTAATTTTTTTTGAAAAGTAAAAAGATAAAGTCAAAATCTCATCGTGAGTAAAAGTTCATAAAACTCAAAAACCTAAACGCAAAAGCACAAAACTTGAGTGGTTAACTATAAATGGTGCACATTTTCCTTTTTAGCCCCTTAAGTTGTGTAGATATACATTTATGGGTAGAAAAGGAAGATAAATTTTCTGTGCGCTCCCAATCTCTCTCGTTTTCTTGTGTGTTTTGTTTTGGGGAAGAAAGAGATACATACATACATAGGAAACCCTTCTCTCTGCTTTGCTTGTCCTCTCCCCACCATTATCGGACCCCACAATTCCTCTAAACCCCTTCTTCTCCCCCTTCTTTTGCTCTCTCACTCGCAGCAATAATGCCAGCCTCTTCCTCAGGTGCGTACTATCTCTCTCTCTCTCTATATCTATCTATATTCTATATATATACACACACACACACACGATGCAATTGGTGCTTGTAAGGTTTTGATTCTGTTTCCAATTTGAAATTGAGCCTTGGAAATACTTTCTATTTTGGTTCTAGGGTTCAATTTCGTTGTGGATTTTGATTTTGTACAGAAACAAGGAACAGGTGGAGGAAACGCAAGCGAGGAGAGCAGTCTCGGAAACCTAGGCATCAACCGCAGCTCCACCACGACGAGGAAGACGAGGATTATGAAGAAGAAGAGGACGCCGACCTCGATCAGCAGAATACGCAACCTGAATTTGATGATGATCCGGTTAATTTGCCGGATCCCACTACCGTCGCCGCTGGAGCAGAGACTGAGGTCCTGTCCGATGGGGCCGTACGAATCTCAACATTTCCTTCTGTTGTTAAGCAGACGGTAAATAGGCAACATTACTCGGTGATTCAGGTTGCTGCAAGGGAGAGAGCTTGCCAAGCTGGAGATACTAGTGGTGGTGGTGGGATGAATTATCTGTCTTTGGAGAATGTTTCACACGGTCAGCTTCAGGCGTTGTCTGCTGTGCCCAGGGATGCTTCAGTTTTGACTGGAGGAGACTCCGAAGGCTCTTATGTTATTACACCGCCTCCGATTATGGAGGGCCGTGGTGTTATGAAGAGATACGGGTCGAATCGGGTCCATGTTGTACCAATGCATGCAGGTATAAGTCTATAACACCAAAACCTTATAATTGCTCTGCAAAAACAATATTTAGGCCTGGCCCCATTTGTTTGTTGCGGTAATTCTGCTTCTCTTTGCTTTGTTAATCTGTCTTTGATAATTAGGGTTTAGTAATTGTATGCACTTGTTTCCTGGATTTGATTTTTTGTAGTGGGTTTTGTTGTTCTCTTGGAGCAGATTTATACCTCTTTTGTATGTTGCAGTAATTCTGCTTCTCTTTGTTTTTTTAATATATCTTAGATAATCATGTCTCGTAATTGTATGCACTAGATAACGATATAAATTGGCTTGGATTTGTTTTTCTCTTGTGGGTTTTGGTGTTCTTTTCAAGAAGATTTAGGCATATGTTTCAATAATTCTGCTTCCTTCTGTTTTTCTGTCTTGGATTATTAGGTTTTAGTAGTTGTATGTACTCTTAACCATATAAAGTGGCTTTGATTTGATTATATATTGTGGGTTTTGGTGTTCTTTTGAAGCAAATTTAGACCCATTTGTATGTTGGTGTAATATCCCCCTCTTTGCTTTTTTTTTTAATCAATTTGGATAATTAGGCACTTCTGCTTCTCTTTGCCTTCTTAATCTATCTTGGATGCACTCGTTAACAATATGAAGTGGCTTAAATTTGATTTTCTGTTGTGGTTTTTTGGCGTCTTTTGGAACAGATTTTGACCTGTTTGTAATGTTGCTGTAGTTCTGATTCTCTTTGCCCCTTTAATCTAGTTTAGATACTTATGTTTAGTAATTGTATGTGATCGTAACCATGTAAAATGGCTTGGATTTGATTTTTCTTTTTGGTTTTTGGTGTTCTTTTCAAGAAGATTTAGACCTGTTTGTATGTTGCAGTAATTCTGCTTCTCTTTACTTCTCTAATCTATCTCGGATGATTCGGTTTTAGTAATTCTATGAACTCGCTAACTATATAAAGTGGCTGGGGTTTGGTTCTGTTGTGGGTTTTGTGTTCAATCTTAGATAATTATGTTTTCCTAAATGTATGCACTAGTTAACCATGTCAAGTGGCTTCGATTTGATTTTCTGTTGTGGGTTTTTGTGTTCTTTTCAAGCAGATTGGTTTTCACCAACAACAGTAAACAGGTTAGAGAGACAAGCTGTGCCACATTTTTTTTCTGGGAAATCAGTGGAACACACTCCCGAAAAATACATGGATTGTCGTAACCGAATAGTTGCTAAATACATGGAAAATCCAGCAAGAAGGTTGTCAGCTACCGACTGCCATGGTCTTTTAGTTGGTGTTGATGCTGATGATGTAACTCGAGTTGTACGGTTTCTTGAAAACTGGGGTGTTATTAATTACTGTGCTGCTCCACTTAACCATCATGAGCCTAGAAATGAGGACTCACGTCTCACAGAGGATACAAAAGGAGAATTACATGTGCCAGCAGCTGCTCTTCGATCTATAGACAGTCTAATCCAATTTGATAAACCCAGGTGTAGGTTAAAAGCATCAGATATATATCCAGAACTGGCTCTTGATAGTGAACAAAACTCCGATCTGGATAGCAGAATTCGTGAGGTATTATCTGAAAATAGGTGCCATCATTGTTCTCGATCTCTTGGTATTGTCTACTATCAGTCTCTCAAAGAGGTGATTTACCAATCGTTTTGTTCTTCCTCTTTCTTGTTTAGTATTTATCTGTTAATGCTTCTATCTTTGGCTGGCAGATTGAGACATTATTATGCTTGAGCTGCTTCAATGAAGGGGCATTTGTAGCTGGTCATTCAAGCCTGGATTTTATAAAGGTTGATTCCACCAAGGATTATGGAGATCTTGAGGCTGACAGCTGGACCAATCAGGAGACCTTACTGTTACTAGAAGCCATGGAACTCTTCAATGAGAATTGGAGTGAGATTGCTGATCATGTTGGCACCAAATCAAAAGCGCAATGCATCCATCATTTTGTACGCCTTTCAATAGATGAGACTCCTTTGGAAAGTATTGAGATTCCAGATGCTTCAAACTTGCCAAATGGTAATGGATGTGGAAAACCACTATCATATGCAAATGGGAAAGGTATGTTTACAATTTTAGTTCCTTATTTCTATGTGGCAGGATGGTTATCTAATCCAAGTTATATCTGCAACATTCTCTTGCTAATATAGCATCCATTGTTGAAGACCTTGAATTTGAAGACAGATTGCCATTTCAAAAATCTGGAAATCCTGTAATGTCTCAGGTGAGTTGCATTTTGTCTGGGCTTATCATGCTTTATGTTTTGTCAGGCTTATCATGCATCTTGACATGTTTAGAATCATGTGATACATGGCCGCATCCTTGTAGTCCATTTCGCACGACACCTTATAATTTTAGCTTTACAAAAGATGCAGAATTCTAACAATGCAGTACATGTTGATTCGTGTCTATCAACTTAGAATTAAAATATACCAAACATCAGTATATCACCTGAATAGTTATAAACAGTATAAGAGGCTAAGGCCACTGGATTTTGATTCAAAGATGTATTGAAGCATGAATAATTCCGTTTTTATGTGGAGTAGCATTATTTCAAACTTATTAAGCTAAATATGTCCACTTCCAGAACGATATCTCAATGTTAATAATATTTGGTCTATGATGCCCCTGTGAAAAAAAACTAGGTTTAGTCCTGTCCTTGGACAGTGTATTTTTTCGTTGTGTGTAATTTTTTTTGTCCACATTATGGGCTTGTATTTCTTTCTTATGTTATTACCTTTCTTTTTGGTTTTTAGGTTGCCTTTTTGGCATCTGCTGTGGGACCAAGAGTGGCTGCAGCGTGTGCACATGCATCTTTGGCAGCATTATCAGAGGATGATCATGAAGGTGCATCTGAAAATGCAGGACTTGTAGATGGATCTGGGTCTGAAAATAGGTAACTTTTTTATTGCATAAGGCTTTTGGAGGTCAACTTTGTTAACTATAGGCTAATGCATTCATAACAGATACTTATGAAGCGAATTTATACTTTTTATTCTTTTAGTTGAGTTATGAAGTTGCGTGTATTTGTTTATTATTACTTTTGAGTAGGGTGGTTGCTCAGGTTGATTGGGTGGTTATTTGGATTACCATATTATGGAATTTGAATTTGGATTTAGGTTATTTGATCCCGAATATTAAATTTGAACCATTTGGGTTGTTTGGACTTTGGATAGTTGGATTTGATTTGGGTTACTCCTATTTGGTTTTTATCAGAAATTTATAACTTCCAAATTAGAAAAAAGGTTAATAACGCATGCTTGCGAAACTATTCCAAAACTGAGCCATTAAACTAATCCTGATTCGGTTTCAACCTGAAACTGAACGGAACCGAATTACCCATTCCAAATAAGTGGAACCGCAGATAGGCCGTGCATGTTATTCAGTTGATCTGAATCTTTCAGATACTTTACAATAAACAAATAATATATTTAAATAGCCACTTAGATATCAGCTTTCAACTGATTGAATGATGAATAATATGCTGATGGGATGACTAACTAATACATTAAACTAAACGGAACAAAAAAAATGTTATTTCAAGTATACAAGTCACACATGATCTTTGTAGTTATAAATGACACTTCCCTAGAGTTCTTTGCAAGAAATGGTTATCTTCATATTTAATTTGATAGACATTGGTACTCTACTCTACTTACGATGTTATAGATGGTTCAGTTTTTTTCGTTAAAATGCTTATAGACATCTTTTGGGTGCAATTGATTAAGCTCACTAGAGTATCTTCCATTATAAATCATGTGCAAGTGGTATTCATGTTGTAAAGTGCTAATTAGACACCTGTCATCTCTTTAGCTGAGTGACTTCATTTCAAGTTTTCAACACGTTCTCAGTTTTTTAAGTACTATGTTGTCTAAATCCATCTGAAGAGAAGCTATTGGTTTGCAACAGAAAAGTGCAGCAGGATTATACATCAAAGACCTACTTAAGACACAGCAAATATAAGCTAAAACAAACGAAAACTAAGCTAATTATTAAACGTGAAACATTGCTTTTATTTTCGTACAAGTAAATATGCATCTAAGTCACCCTTTTATATAAGGACAATCCAGATATTAAGTTACAGATTATGTTATAGAAGGTAGAATCTGTGATTTGTTTGACATTCTCAGTTTACTATGCATATGATACAGCTTTTAGTTTCAAGCAAATCTTTATTAACTTACAGCTGTTGCTAACTTTTTGGTAGCTGCAAGTGATATCGGTTTTTGTTAATTTGCAGTGTTTATTAAGTGCTTCTTATTTATTCTTGTTGCTCATTGTTTTAACATAGAAATGCAAGTCTATTATCTTCTAGTAGTATTATTTACTATCCCATTATAAAATGGATATCCGAGCTCCATTAGTTCTGTCTTTTTTATTTTAATCTTGAGTCTAATTTGATAGTTCTGTTTTGAAGGATGAACTCAGAAAACGTGAATGGTAGAGATGCCAGAAACCCAATTCAACAAAAAGGTGGATCTTGACTTTATTGGTCTACTCTTTTTTCTAAATCTTGTTATGTGACACTATTGTAATATAATTCTCAGTTGAGAACTCTGGAGCCAATAATGCTACTTCTCTATCTTCTGAAAAGATGAGAAATGCAGTAAGAGCAGGTCTTGCTGCGGCTGCAACTAAAGCAAAGCTGTTTGCAGATCATGAAGAACGAGAAATTCAAAGGCTATCTGCTAATATAATCAATCATCAGGTATATATATGTCTTTGTATTGGAACACAATATTTTGGACTCTTCTCTTTATCTGCTGACCACCGGAGGTAACAATTTCAACCCATTTACTTAGGAATGGGCTGATTCGGGTTATGCATTATCTTTGGCTGGTCAAACGGGTAAAATTAAAAATAGCTTAAAAGGGAACATGTGAAAAGGGTTGAAAGTCTCCCAAAGTGTATTTATAATTTTCTTTTTGTAAGAAAATCCGAAGTTTTGGATGAAGATGGTTTCATGTCAACTCAACCTGACCTCTCTTGACCCATTAAGGCCTGAAATCATTTTAAATCGTTACATAACACTGACATTTTGCAACGTCAACTACTATGCATGCCAACATTAAGGTTTTCTTTTCTACATGGTCCACCTTTTGAAGCACGTTAACTCTTTGTTCTGCCTTCTCATTATATATTATATGTATATCTACATGTTTATATAAAACATAAGAATCAGATATATGGTTTCTGACTACTTATTGATTCTAGTTATTGTCAATAGCCCCTTGTGTTTTCCTAATTATTAAGGGGTATTCGAGACATTAGACCATCAAACATTTTCATAGAAGTGTATTTTCATAGGGCAGAGGAAGTACAATATAGGTGTCATTTCTATCTAGGGGGGTTGGACATTGGTTTACTCGAGTTAAGATGGATTTCGGCTTATTAGTGTTCAAAGGTTCAACCCAAGACCAAAATCAAATTTCGGGCCACCCAATCTGAATTATCCCAAACTAGAGTTTGAATAATAGCAGGGCTTTATTTCACCCAGATATGGGTCATCAATGTTCTGAACTAGTAATGATTATCCTATATTCCTATACCAAATACCAATCCTCTTCTCAACACTTTTTGTTGTTAATTCTTACCATCTTTCCTCTTTGTATAACAAATGGTGGTTATTACCATTTTTGGTTTTCTTGGGCTTAGACTTTATAAAAAAGCAGTTACCAGGGGCGGCTCAACCAATTTAGAGGCCCTAAGCGAACTAAAAATTGGGGGCCCTTTTTAAAAAATCGTGTTATAGACCCTCCACTTTTCTTACCCATTTGGAGACACCTGATTCATACTTTCTGTTTCAAACTGATACTCAAATCTAATGTTTAGGTTCAAAGGAACAAAATATGCTAAGAGTCTAATAGATTGATAAATTAAGCAAAGTAAACTAAATTACAAAGGCTCACAACAATGAGCAATTAACTAAATAACTAATCAAGCAAAGTAAAGAGTAATGAGTCAATGGCTCACAAACTAAAGGATTAGTAACCTAAAGAATTAGCAATTACTATTGACTATCATATTGCCAGATCTGTAAATCAAAAAGACAAAGAGCAATGAGTAATTATAGCTCTGTTGAACCTAAAACCGATTGAAACCCCTGTTCAAGAAAAGAAAAAAAAAACGATTGAAGCAAAACTCCGAAAGTGCAAAAACCGATTTACTCATTGAGATTCACTGATTCAGCAAAATAAGTAACAAGTATGAAAGAAATTTTGCAAAAGCAATTGAAGATTTGAAGCATAAATACAGAAAAGTAGAAACTACGAAACTAACTGAGAAGACAGACGACGGGCTACCGGCTCCCTCCCGACACGTTTAAGCGATGATTGCTCTTCGACCTCTCACTTCATCATCATCATGATTTGTGATTTTGCCTGAGTGCTTGTTCAGTGACTTGTGTTTCCAAAAAAATGACCTAGAAGACGCCAAACTCCTTGTCTTTGGAGAAGTGCGCTTCATTTTTTAGGTTAATCACATCTCACAGCTCAGAGGAGGCCCGCCAGCTGCGATCCCAAACTACCAAACATAAAACCTAATCATCTCACAGCTCAGATTGGGCTGGACTATCCCCCTATCCAATCAATGACTGAATTAAAAAAAAAGAAGCAAACAAAAATATCTAAACTACAAGGCTCGAACCTGAGTCTACAGATTCTAAGAAACACGCGTCATCAACTTTAACCATTGGGATGGAAATTTTTATTATATACATTTTATACAAATTATATATATGGATTCACCAGCAAAAAGCTTATATATATAACAAATAAATTTAAAAATTCCGGGACCGCCTCCCTGCCTAGGCCCCTGGCAGTTACCAACCCTGGAGTTTCCTTGACCTTTATGCTCGTGAATCTGTAGCGTTATCCATTCACATGCTTAAATCCTAATTACATACTTTCAGAATTAACAGATTATGTTGTTATTCAAACATCAGTTTTTTCTTTTTCCCAATATGAAGCATCAATAGTTGTTGCAATGATAACATTGTCTTTCTTGTCAATATATTAGCTGTAACATTTGTTACCATTTTCATTTACTAGCTTTAGTCGCATGTATTTGTGTTTTATCAAGTAAACCTGTTTTCTGCAGCTGAAGAGGTTAGAGTTAAAGCTAAAACAATTTGCTGAAGTGGAGAGCTTATTAATAAAAGAGTGTGAACAACTAGAGAGAGGAAGACAAAGGGTATCAGCCGAACGGGCCCTCATCGTTTCCTCCCAATTTGGGCCTGCTGGTGTAACCAGACCCACAGGCCTGCCAGGTGTTGGCCCTTCAATGGTCAACAATAACCCGGGACCAAGCCGGCAGCAGGTCTCTGGCTCAGGTTCAGGCTCACCCGCTCAGCCGTTCATATCCGGGTTCCCTAGCAGCCAAACAATGCACCCACAGATGTCTCAGCAGCAGCAGCAGCCCATGTTTGGGCTCGGTCCAAGGCTGCCCCTTTCAGCCATTAACCCTTCATCTTCATCTGGGTCGCATCCCATGTTGAGGACCGTGTCAGGAAGTAGATCTGGTTTTGAATAATTTGAAAGATTTTTAATTAATATTATTTTGAAATTAGCCAGGAAAGTGAATGTGGAGCGTTGGCATTGGGGTTGTGGAGTTTATGCTGGTTAGGTTGCTCTCCTTATGTTGACTTAAATTGCTGTTTTTGACATTAGAAGATGGTAAGATTGTGGGTATTCTGGTGTTGTATAGTGATATTGTAGCAATTTAGCATGTGCGTTGCATTATATTATAATATAATATTGACGTAACTGCATTGGTAAATAAATTTGGTATGAAATGGGTTAAATTTATAGGATTAAAAACCTTTTAGAAAATAGCGGTCATATATATGTTCTGTTTCAGGGGTAAAGTGATTCTTTCAAGGGTAGTCATTGCAAAGGGTAAACCCGAACATTTTAAGGGGATAAATGAACTTTGGCTTCGTAGATTAGCTTGAGACTCACCACATGTGTTTATTTTCGTGTGGAGGTGGGGGTGGGTGCTGGTGTGTCACGAACATCACGTAACTGTGTGTTCTAATACATTACGCTTAGCCTATAATATTATGGTATAACTTGTATATTATACGAACTAATCATAGAAAAATAAAATAATTATTCACTTATACCATTTTTATTATCAGAGTTACGTATTACATTATATTAAATAATTATATAATTTTTTGTTTGAGATGTTTTTATTATTAAAATAAATCTTATGTATAGATAGGTGAAAATCAAATCTCTAAAATTTTTGTTTTAAAGATAAATAATATTAATTATTAACGATTATACTCATAATTTTTTTTTGTAGGTGTAGCGGCGTCTCAATGGTAAATCAAATAAAGCTAGGACTTTAAGCATTTTAATTGGGTCCAGTTATATATATATATATATATATATATATATATATATATATATATATATATGTTCTGTTTCAGGGGTAAAGTGATTCTTTCAAGGGTAGTCATTGCAAAGGGTAAACCCGAACATTTTAAGGGGATAAATGAACTTTGGCTTCGTAGATTAGCTTGAGACTCACCACATGTGTTTATTTTCGTGTGGAGGCGGGGGTGGGTGCTGGTGTGTCACGAACATCACGTAACTGTGTGTTCTAATACATTACGCTTAGCCTATAATATTATGGTATAACTTGTATATTATACGAACTAATCATAGAAAAATAAAATAATTATTCACTTATACCATTTTTATTATCAGAGTTACGTATTACATTATATTAAATAATTATATAATTTTTTGTTTGAGATGTTTTTTATTATTAAAATAAATCTTATGTATAGATGGGTGAAAATCAAATCTCTAAAATTTTTGTTTTAAAGATAAATAATATTAATTATTAATGATTATACTCATAAAATTTTTTTATAGGTGTAGCGGCGTCTCAATGGTAAATCAAATGAAGCTAGGACTTTAAGCATTTTAATTGGGTCCAATTATATATATATATATATATATATATATATATATATATATATATATATATATATATCTGTTCTGTTTCAGGGGTAAAGTGATTCTTTCAAGGGTAGTCATTGCAAAGGGTAAACCCGAACATTTTAAGGGGATAAATGAACTTTGGCTTCGTAGATTAGCTTGAGACTCACCACATGTGTTTATTTTCGTGTGGAGGCGGGGGTGGGTGCTGGTGTGTCACGAACATCACGTAACTGTGTGTTCTAATACATTACGCTTAGCCTATAATATTATGGTATAACTTGTATATTATACGAACTAATCATAGAAAAATAAAATAATTATTCACTTATACCATTTTTATTATCAGAGTTACGTATTACATTATATTAAATAATTATATATGTTTTTGTTTGAGATGTTTTTATTATTAAAATAAATCTTATGTATAGATGGGTGAAAATCAAATCTCTAAAATTTTTGTTTTAAAGATAAATAATATTAATTATTAATGATTATACTCATAAATTTTTTTTGTAGGTGTAGCGGCGTCTCAATGGTAAATCAAATGAAGCTAGGACTTTAAGCATTTTAATTGGGTCCAATTATATATATATATATACAGGGGCGTAGCTTCATAGGGGCCGGGAGGGGCGACCGCCCCTGCGGTTTTTTCGTCAAGAAGTACCTATTTATGTGATTTTTTTTATTAAAATGCTTATGTGTATTAATAATAGCCCCCTCGATTTCTATAACAAAAGGTCCGTTAGATCAACTGGTTAAGGTGCTGTTTTACTATAGAAGGTCGCAAGTTCAAGACTTGCATTTGGTTTATTTTTTCTTTTTATTCCTTGCTTTGCAGGTGTATTTTTTAATTACTAGTTCATTCAAATAACTAAAACTACTATTAGCTTAACCGGTTAGATATCTTTGTTAATAACTTTAAGGTCTCATGTTCGAGACTTGGTTGAGGTTTTTTTTTTCTTTTTTTTTTAATTTTCTTGGTGAAGGTTGAGTTTTACTTTTCTTTTCTTGGTGAAGGTTGACTTTCATAGGTTTATTTCTTGATCACTCGTCGTTACTTCATCGTAAAACTGATACTATTGTGCAGGTTCGAGGCCGACATAGGCCATTTTTCTTTTTCAAATATTAAATTTATTATTATTATTGAACCCGACACGAACTGAATTCGCGTACCCGAACATATAGGATATACATAGCGATAGGAAAAAAAATTCTCCGTGACTTATCGCCCCCGCGAAAAAAAGTTTCAAGCTTCGCCACTGTATATATATATATATATATATATATAGGGTGCGGTTCCCGTGCGGACGGACATTTTGCCTACGAACCGTGCGAACATACATAAAAACCCGTTTTTTGGTCTTACAATGTAGATTTAGTGGTACTATATTATTAGAAATGGTGCAAGATAGATGTATACATGTATCAATACAGTTTATTGATCCATTCCTTGATGTTTTTTAAATTTTTATATATACCAGCATAAAAACTTATACCAGCATAAAAAAATTTGTGCATGAGCCAAATCCACTTCTGATCATACACCAGCACTATTTCCGATCATATATATGAACCAGAACACATTCCTAATCATATACCAGCATTAAACTACATCGTATGACCGAGAAAATGTATTTTTAGACGTGTTCGCACCGATCTTAGGCAAAACACATGTTTGCATTTGATCCTCCATCTATATATATATATATATATATATATATATATATATATATATATATAAGGAAATCCCCCATGAATTTGAGTGGTCCCTCACTGAATATTAGTGGCCCAAAATGGTTCTTAAAAGTTTTTAAAACCAATTGGTTCTCATTTGAACCTAACCATATAGAGGAAGAGTAAAATGAAAACTCTCCCGAGTTGAGAAAACTTTGAAAACTCTTCAAAAACGGGGTCAAAAAGTTTATTTTTTCCCTTCAATTTTTTATGGTGATTCTTTACATTATAGGCTATCCATAGATGGAAAAAAAATAAAAAAAACGCCTCGGGATATTTTTTAAAAAAATCTCAAAAAACGGTCTTGTTACGAATGTAACACTCTGTACATATGTTTGTTACATATGTAACAACAAAACTTGTTACATTTTTAAAAAAAAAATCCCTGAGGCATTTTTTTGATTTTTTTTCCATCTATGGATAGCCTATAACGTAAAGAATCACCATAAAAAATTGAAGGAAAAAAAAACTTTTTAACCCCGTTTTTGAAGAGTTTTCAAAGTTTTCTCAACTCGGAGTGGTTTTCACCATAACCATCCCCTATATATATATATATACTAGCCGTGTGCCCGCGCGTTGCGGCGGCGACAGTGTATAGCGTGTTATTCGTCTTCTGTTCGCTTGTTATGGCGGCACGACAGTTAATAGCGTGTTACTCGTCTTTTTTTTTCACATGTTACGACGACGTGACAATTTACAACGCGGTATTTATGGCGCGGTGACAATTTATAGCACATTATTTGTCTTTTGTTCGCGTGTTTGGTGGCGACTACAATACAACGTGATATTCGTTTCTATCAGCGTGATGTCGCGCAACGACAATTTATAATGCGGTACTCATTTTCTATGTGTGCAACGCGACGATGGTGACACTTTACAGTGTAGTACTTATTTTGTGTGTGCGCGATGCGGCAACTATGATACTTTACAACATGGTATCTGTTTTCTGTCCGCGCGATGTGGCGCTAGTGACTATTTGCAATGCCATACTCATTTGTTGTATGTGCTTTGTTTGTGGCGATGCCGGTTCAAGAAATCCATTAAATAGTCACTTGAATAAAGGTGGCAATTCAATAAATCATAAGTTACTTTAAGGTGCAATACATCAAATAGTTTAATGGAGCACATATGTAATTTTTTCAAAACCAGTGAATGTACTTGATATGTAAGTTCTTAAATCAAATAAATATATTTTAAATTTTAAATTTTAAATCAAATGAATATATTTCATATATAACTTCTTAATTTAAACAGAAATATATAAATTTGTAGAAATTCAAACAAAAAATAGTCAACTATAATAATTGAATGTATTTGATATGTAAATTAGGATTAGGTTATTGTCTTAACATTATTGAATATATTTGGTTGTATATTCCATATATAACTTCTTGAAATTTAAACAGAAATATGTAATAAACCTGATGCCAAATACCAAAAACCCAATAAGGTTGCATTTGAATTTCTACATTTTGACCAAACAAAAGACGACCAAAAATATTAGTTAACATGATAATGTGCTAAACGTACATTAACTAAAATATATTGTCAATTTACATCAACCAAAATATCATAGGCTAAAAGAGGGAATTAGAGCTGCATAATTATAGAGGGGTCGTTTAAGTCAGACGAGGCTGAAAGCATCGATGTTAAAAAAAGGTGATAAAGAAGGGTGGCATGAAACCTGCAAAAAAAAATGTAATCTCTCGAGTATCCAAATCAACCGTTCCAATTTTGAAGTGTAGGTGACGTAAAGGTATGGAACCAAAATCAATTAGATGGACATGAATTGTACATAAACAATTAGAACCCAAAGACATGCTCCAATCAAGGCTTCAAATCAATTGTCTAAAAAAAAGTTTTTATTTCTCGTGTTCAAAAAAGAATTCTGCAACAGTATTATGTTCATGTGAACAAAAATAAGATTATAATCATTCTTGTACCAAGTGGTATTGTTGTAATCATATGAACTTGATTGCAACCATGAAGTAATGAAGAAGCAGATACTACCTGTATTCTCAAATTATCATCCTCAATCATTATAAGTGATCCTAAGTTCCCATAAG
This sequence comes from Deinandra increscens subsp. villosa, assembly GCA_039602395.1. Lineage (NCBI taxonomy): Eukaryota > Viridiplantae > Streptophyta > Magnoliopsida > Asterales > Asteraceae > Deinandra > Deinandra increscens. The sequence continues at coordinate 68,556,117 of JBCNJP010000003.1, forward strand.
GAGCTTATGAAGCATCTCCATATTTGGCTTGCTGTTCCAAGAGAGAACATATACACTAAGCGCTGTAACCAATACCATTCATGTAATAATAATCAATAAAACGCGTGCAGCAAAAAAAAAGATGTAGCCCCATATATATGTTACACACACACCAACAATAATGGTGCGTGGAGAAGGACTTCATGAGCATGATGCATGCAAAAAAAAAATAATAATAAGCTAGTACCATGTAGGATAATAATGGAAATAACTTCAGCAAAATATCTATTGCAGTTTTCATGTAAGAATAACTACAAAAAAAAATATATATAACCCAGTTTTCATGTAAAATTTTAGATAAGAACAGATGGCCACTCACCAGATGTTATCACAATGTCGGTAGTTGAATTCATTACCCGTTCCATCCAATATCAACTGTACCAGATGGAAGTTTCTCGCACATGTTTGCAGCAGTAGATAATGCCACACGCTGTGAGATAAACCGGAAGTCAATATCATTTAGCATCGTATAAGAGGAATGTGGTCAAACAGACTCCTGCAAAACTAACTCATTTCAGAAATCTACAAGATCACACAACAGACCTGTTGCGATACATTAATCAATTCCTGGTGTAATTAACGTTAATTCAACCCCGAAAAGTTACCTTCACACCTTAGTGATTTGATGCATCTGTTGAATCTGTGTACCCACCAATACACCGCCAAAACCACCCTCCCCAAAGAAGCAATCATTGCAGAAAGTATTTTGATTATTTTAAACAAATATGCCTTGATATTGAAAATTTTGAATCCAAATTGCTCTCTCATCTTCCTGCAGGTAGTAAAAAACATTCTTACATCCAATCCAATCGAGCAATATTATAATAGCTATTACAGCAACAATTTTATTAAATCCTACTGAACAACATACTTGGTGATAAATATAAATTAATTGTTTCTAGTCATCTAGTATGATCTTTGTTTACCTCATAACTGAATCAGCTTGAATTCCAACAATCCAAACTTAAAAGAAAGGTTTGACCCATCAGTTTTAAAAGTCAAATTGTTCCTTGATAAAATTGAAGTTAATTGTTTGATCCAGGTTTGACTTCATACCAGTTGGATTTAGGATGCACCTGATGTAAGATGTATAGGTCTTCAAACACACATATGATCTCTTTTAATACTCGAGCTTAACTCTTTTTTCATCATATTGAATAATGGCAAGGCATCTCTTATTAACCTGTGATGACAATGTGTTTGATTAGAATTTGAATTTTGAACTGTATATGGTTTCGCAGGATTCCATCCTTAGTATTTTTAATAAAAAAACTCAGCATAGATGGGATGTTTCAGTTACTTTTCAATAGTTATTAATAGTACTAAGCATACATTAAGGATTGCATCTATGGTATTTTTAATAAAGAAAAAGATGTGGTTACCTACAAAAATCCATCTTACCTCAAAAGAGCTACACACAAGACACAACACTAATGAAAGAACTAAAATAAAACCGAACCCAAATCTACAAAACTCACCAAGAAGTTCACACCCAACCCACTCATAAATAATAAATTACAAAAGTGGGTTTTATGTGGGTTAGTAACATAGTAAAACTATAAACCATCATCATTACGACCTCTTTCAGATCACCAAATCACTTTTCATAAAAAAATGATAATTGATGCTTGGTGTAAAAATAATTAGTGAGGCCACAACTAAATCCAAAAACATAATTTATGGAATGAAGAGATCCTATTTCAGTACATGTTACAGTTACTTACCTGTGGTCTCCCACGAAGTCTATGGACACCAGATCCTCATCAGTATAACCCAAGATCCCCTTCATTTTTCCTTCACGACATCACTTTCTCCAACAAAATCATCAATACCGTATAAAATGAACATTAGCTACCATAAGCTATAATATATGTATTAGATGATACATAAGCATATATATGCTATAATGCGAAGGCTTAAACAAGTACTTTTTTGGAACTATCTTCAGGGCTCGAGTAAACAAACACATAATTATCTTCAGCTTCATTCCAGCCTTCAACGCGTGCTTCAATTAAAATCACAGAAATGGAAGGTCAAAAAATATAATGGAAGCCACTGTATCTAAAATCTTCTTTTTTCTTTTAAAAGATATAGTACGGATTCACTTAAATTCACGACCTTAAACCTTACCACACAAAAGATAAGTAATTCACAACAAACTTGACCAGCCATATGACCCATATCTATATTACTAAATAAAAATGTTCACATGACAAGAGACAAAGTGAAAGAGAACATATCACATAGAACACAAATATATCTCAATAATAAACCTAATATTAGAAGTAGTTATTAGCTTATAAACTACTTCCTATAGGATGTTGAGGTAAGAGAAGAAAGGAATATGTGTAGATTATTTTGATAGAAAAATAAATAAATAGATCTGCCCAATGCAACAGATTTGTATAAGAAATTTAGTGAAAACCATTTTCTTGGGTATACAAAAACAAGATAAGCATGATTCGAACAAAAATACTAATGAAGTTACATTTATGGCCCAATGTATGAGTCAACAAACAACTACTTCAGTACTGCAAACAATATACCACCGATAATTTCCATATCATGTAAAGAATGCCTACAAATTAAAGTAAATAACAGCCGGGAGTGCGGGAGATGAAAGTGAAACATGCAAGATCAGATTGATTAAAGTGCCAAATTATTATTCAAAGCTCCATCAGAAATTACTTTGACACTACATAAATCCGTAATAAGCATCACATGTTCACTTCAGCTTTTGGAGTTTCTGGGCCTCTGAGATAATTGAACTTCAAATCAGTTTGCACTTGCACAAAGAAGTACATTTATGTTGAGACCTATGCCATTAATTCCATTGTAAAGAGGTTAGCAATAGATTACTCCATGCCCTGTAAGCAGGTTAGGCCCCCTTAAAAACTCTCTAATTCAAGCTTATCTGTTAAACTCATATTAAAATTGTTTGTTTGATCCATTTGCGAAATTATTAAATCTACCCCAGCAATTCATCATGTCATAGTATCTAAAGAAAATCATTAAACATTCGATTACCTATGTATCTAAACAATAGAGACATAATCATAGTACTGTATTCTTTTTTCAAAGTGACCAAAATGCACATCAAAATCTGTTAAACCTATATTAAAAGAGTTTGTGTCACCCATTACCCAGCCTATCAAATTTACCAGAGCAATTAATAATGTCATAGAATGTATGATATGTGAACCATTTGAGAATAATAATAGCACTAAAATTTAAAAACTTACATGTGAGAATGCGATTACGAACAGAACAATCCGAAGCTGCAACCAAAGAACTAAATGTATAAGGAAATCATAAATCTTAGACCAAAAAGCCTTAAAGCCATATCTGAATTAGTAAATAAAAAGGTTCAAATGACAAAGAGATAACGTAAAGGAGAGCATAGCACATAGAAAACAAATATAGGCAGCAGATTTGTAATCACACCAAAACAAAATAAGAATGGTTATAAACGGAGCACTCAAGTTTAACCTCAAAAATACCAATGAAATTACATGTATAGTCCAGTCTATGGATCAACTCCATGAGACTTAAATACTACAAACAAATTATTGTCAATTTAAACTGCAGTTTAAATTTCCAAATGGTCTGAAACATAATTGACGTCTTTGCTTTTCTATTGAAATTGTCAAATAATTGTGATTAGAACATTTTTACAAAGAAACTCTGATTAGAACATTTTACAATGATGGAGGAGCAGAATTACCTTCAATTGGTTTCATTGTTTCAAGTGACGCTTCTGAATCGGTGATTCGAAATGGAGAGATGTTCTGAATTTATAACGGAGCATAATCCGTTTGTGTCGTCCGATTGAACGAACAACGAACACACTGAATGCGGGATGAACAGAAGGCGCATATGGAAGAACAAAATAAACAAAGTCGATTTGTGAAAGAGCTGTAAATTAGGGTTTCTTTGAGAAGCTGCGATTAGGGGGAGAGCTGTGACTAACCGATGCAGATAGAGAAGGTATATGCATAATTTGACAGAAAATTGTTGATAACAGGTCATTAGACTCATGATAGGGAAGAAAATAACCTCGTTCGTGAGAAGATTAGAAGATGAGAAGATGATAAACACTGATGAGAAGATGAAGGATTGCTTCTGAATTTATAGCCGATCTGAATCCGTAATGATCCTCGATCTTGGCAGCAGTGGCCAATTGAAGAGAGGAGAGATGGTGAAGAAGCGTGGTTCACGAAGGCGGCGCTCTGGTGGTTGTAATTGTCCGATGGAAGCGTGCAAGGAGAGTAATTGCAGATAAAGGCATTTAGGTTAATTCCCAATTTATCCTCACTTCTTAAACATGATTTTTGATGAGTGCAAGGGTGCTTTAATTTTGATGCTTTGAACCCTTGTACATGTTGCATAACCGTTTGTAAGCGTCTTAAAATTAAGGAATTTTATGACAAAAATACCCCCTAGGACCAATATGTATTATATAGTAGTATAGATATATATATATATATATATATATATATATATATATACACATATATATAGGGTTAGGTTCAAATGAGAACTTTTTTCTTTAAGAACCTTTGAGAACCATTCTGAGCCACTAATTTTCAGAGGGGAAACATTCAAATTCATGAGGGGGATTTCCTTATATATAACTTGTGGCTCAGAATGGTTCTCAAAAGTTCTCAAACCCAATTGGTTCTCAAATGATCATCTCCATATATATATATATATATATATATATATATATATATATAGGAGAATGATAAAATGAAAACATCTCCGAGTTGGAAAAACCGTGAAAACTAAGCTAAAAAATTCGTTTTTTGTTCCGAATTTTTTTATGGTGACTATCTAACTTAAAAAAAACACCCTTTATGAAAAAAAAATAAAAAAAACGCCTAGTAAATTTTTTTTTAAAAAATATTTAAGAACCGATTTTTTTGCAAAAAGAAGTTAACCGACCAAAACAGACGTTCAAAATTTGTTATTTTTTTTTGATATATTTTTTTTATAGATTCTACATTCATTTTTAATGGTTTTGGTGAAAAAAAAATAAAAAAGCGCCTAGAGATTTTTTTTTTAAATTATATACAGATTTTGTTACATATGTAACAAGGCATTTTACATATATAACAGGCAAATGTTACATATGTAACATGACGTAACGTCAGATTTCGGAAATTTTATTTAAAAAAAAACTACTAGGCGTTTTTTTGATTTTTTTTCACCATAGGGCTTGTATTAACGCATATAATCACTACAAAAAAATTGAAGAAAAAAAAATCGTTTTGTGGTAGTTTCCACGGTTTTTCCAACTCAAAGTGGTTTTCATTATATCCATCCCCTATATATATATATATATATATATATATATATATATATATATATATATATATATATTATATATAACATGTAAATAAACTTGTGGCTCAAATTAGTTCTTTTGAGTTCTCAAATCAAATTGGTTCTCAAATGATCCTCTCCTTATATAAAATTTGTGGTTGAGATTTAGTTCTTAAAAGTTCTCAAAACAAAAAGTTCTCATTTGAACCTAACCCTATATATATATATATATATATATATATATATATATATATATATAGGGTTAGGTTCAAATGAGAACTTTTGTTTTGAGAACTTTTAAGAACTAAATCTCAACCACAAATTTTAGGGGGACCACTACAATTCATGGGAGGGGGGATACATGTAAAAAAACTTGTGGCTCAAATTAGTTCTTTTTAGTTCTCAAATCAAATTGGTTCTCAAATGATCATCTTCCTATATATATATACCTATATGGTAGGGTTCTATGGAAAACCCTTCATTTTTAAAAAACCTGGAAAACCACTTTCAAACCATTGATTTAAAATTAATGGTTGAAATTAAATAAGGGCAAGATGGTAAATTTAGGAGGTTTAATGAAGGACATAATACACAAATGACATTTTTATTAATAAATGTTTTAATCAATTTCTCTCTCCAATCTCCTTTTTCCTAAAATATTATTTCTCTCTCTCTCTCTCTCTCTCTCTATTTTAATTTCAAATTTAAGACCAAATTTTAGAAAAGAAAAAAAAACCAAATTTATAAAAGGAAAAAAAAATCGTTGATCACCAGTTCATCTCTAGAGTAATGATTGTTACACAGTTGTAACAATATCTAATCAACGTATATAAATTTTGTTACAATCGTGTATTATACATTCGTGTTACATTCGTTTAACAGTAATTTCATGTATATTTTTCAAGAAACAATTGAAGGTTACGTATGTGTAACAATAATTTTACATGTGTAATCAAATTAAACATTATAATGTTTATTTGATAAATATGTTACAGTCATGTAACTATACTCAAGTTATGAAACACAAAAATATGAAACAGAAAAAAAAGATTACTGTATTGTAAGTATCAGCATATTATCAGTTATGGAACAATAAAATATGTTACAGTATTGTAACATTGTAACTATTATCATATATAACTGTACTAAAGTTATGAAACTAGAAAAAAAAAGTTACAATATTGTAACAGTATTAAAATTATCAGCATATTATCAGTTATGGAATAATAAAAATATGTTACAGTATCGTAACATCGTAAATATTATCATATTATCAGTTATGAAACAGAAATTTATGTTACAGTATTGTAACTATACTCAAGATACAATGTTATTTGTTACTGCCTGCGAAAACCCTTTATATTGCGAAGACACGAAAACCAATATTAAAACCTACATAACTTCTTCATACGTTAATGTTTTTCATAAAATTGGCGCCAAATGTCTTAGAATTACGTTATCGACAATTCTGGAAACAAATGTTAAAAAAAACATTAACGATAATAATGATAATCAAACATAGTGCACATGTGCAACATATAATTAAAAAAAGTTAAAAACACTAAAACATTTATATTGCGAAAACACTAAAAAAACAAATATTAAAAAAAACATTAACGAATTATCATGTGTAAAAACACTCCTTATGTTAAAAACATATTAAAAACACTAAAACATTTATGGTATTAATGATAATGAAACATAGTGCACATGTGCAACATATAATTAAAAAAAAGTTATAAAGTGTTATTTTTTTCATTAGATATAAAGATAACATAACTATAAGACTTATGGTGCAATTTCCTTTTAAAACTAGTAATGTATACCACATATATGAGGGTTTTTTTTTGGTGTGGTACACATGTGTATCATTAAAAAAAACACAAAAAAATGACAGAAATATAACACATATGGTGCGTCTTAGAGAAAACAAATATTAACTCATACTAAAGTATGAGTTTTCTTTTGTGGTACACATGTGTATCACAGAAAAAAATAAAAAAATAAAAAAACGTTAACTTTTTATTTTTTGTTTTTATAGAATTAAAGATAACATAATTATAAGACTTTTGGTGAAAAAATTTTAAAAAATATATTAACGTATGAAAAAGTTATGTTGGTTTTAAGATGGTTTTCGCGTTTTCGCAAAATATATGCGTTTTCGCATGATCCTTTCCCTATATATATATATATATATATATATATATATATATATATATATATATATATAGGTACAGTATCGCGTGCAGACATCCATGTAGACCCCGTATTTTTATAATAACTTTTGGCAATAAAACTCACTAAAATTAAACCCCTACGTTTTTTTCAAACGGCCATAACTTTTTCATACGACATTATTTTTCAAAAAAAAATTCACCATAAATCTAGTCGCGTTTTTATCTTTATTTCGAGACTAGGTTTGCTCGATTTGGAGGAAAAAAAATTGACGTTTTTAGTGTTTTTCCAGTACACCAGCACAACAGTATAAAAATGCAAACATACCAGCACTAGCACAAAACTAGCACAGAAAACACAAACACCCTAGCACAGAAACATACGCGCACCAGCACACCCTCACACCGCACACCAGCACAGAACAAAAAAATGGTGATTTTTTTAGTTTTTTATAAGTTTTTAAAGTTGTGCTTGTATAAATCTCTTGTGCTACTTCTGTGTTGTTGTAAATATTAAGCAGTACCAGCACTAAAACGATGTCTAACAAACTTGGAAAACCTAACACAAGCACAATCAGCATAAAAAAAATACCAGCACAGTGTATAAAAATAATTGAGTAAATTACGGATTTCGTCCCTGAGGTTTGTCGAAATTTCGAATTTCGCCCTTAAGTTTCATTTATTACGGATTTCGTCCTCAAGTTTTGCAAAAACGTATCGGATTTCGTCCTTTTGTTGGATGGCCTTAAAAGTTCCGTTAAATGGATATAAACTCACCCTTATACCCCTTTCATTAAAAACATATGTTATAAAAGGTGGGTCCCACCACTGGTTCATCTTCATCACTAAAGTTGAAGTTCAATGCCATCAGTTACGCCCTTCCGATCGTCGCCGAATTATCCAACCGCCACCGCCCTATGAAATCCGACCACCACCAATCTAGTGGCGGTGGTAACTGATGGTGGTACAAAACGATGGTGGCGGGAAGGTGGCGGTGGTAACTGATGGTGGTATGATGTGTTGCAAACACATCCCATTTCCGGTGTCTTTTAGTTAGATATTTGAGTCAGTTTGAGTCGGTTTTCCATTAGTTTCCAGTTGTTTTCAGTTAAGTTTGAGTCTGTAGGTCCTTTTCTATATTTTTATGTAAGTTTTGCAGTTTTGTAAGGAAGTCCCGAGGCCAAGAAAGAAGTTAAAAAGAAAGAAGGAAAAGAGCTGAACAAGCAGTCCCAGG
>JBCNJP010000003.1:68565388-68640546 GCA_039602395.1 Deinandra increscens subsp. villosa
TGGTCCCCACCTAAAATTAGTGATTGAGATTTAGTTCTCAAAAGTTCTCAAAATAAAAAGTTCTCATTTGAACCTAACCCTATATATATATATATATATATATATAGGTCATGGTTCAAGAGAAAACCAACCAAAATCCAGAAAATCAAGAAAACCACTATCAGCCAATCACAATTTTAGTAGTTATTTTGTGTATATATATATATATTCAAGGGTGAAGCTTGAAAGAAAATTACGCGGGCGGTGGGGCTAAAAAATTCTACCGAGGGGCAATACTCAATACATATAATTTTTTTTCAAGGGAGCGATACTCAATATATATAATTAATTTTTATATAAAATCGCGAAAATATGTACTCTGGACGAAAAAACCACAGGGGCGGTCCCCTCCCCCCCCCCCCCCCCAACGTCACCAAAACGCTGCACCTCTGAATATATACAAGTTTTATTTCGTTTAGAATGTGTACAATGCGACAACCATAAGAGCTATAACGTTACAACAAGAGTCCCAAATTTTTAGTTCGTTTTGAACCTCCAAAACTGTTGAGTCGTCCTATGTGTCATGTTCAAGACTAGACCAGCTATGGAGACAAAATATAAATGGACTAAACGAGTCTTATTAATCAACGAAAACAATAAATGATGTAAATATATGAAACGGTTTAAAACGGTTGAAATGTTACTTAGGTTGTAGCCGAGTGGTAAGAGACAATGTCTTATTTGGTGGAGACCTAAGTTCAAAATTTTGAAGTGGAGAATAATGGTGTTAAAATTAGCTGTTAAAAAAGATATTTCATTGGGTGAGGAGGGAGGTCCTTTGTAGGCCTTACTCGATGGGTGGGTTGGGTTTGGTTAAGTTGGATGAATATAATTTGAGCCTCCTTAGTAAATGGTTCTGGAGACTTAAAAATGAAGAGGGGGTTTGTGGGTTAAGGTCATTAGATCAATCCATGTGGTTGCGGGGAGGACGAATTGGTTTCCTTGCAAGAGTTCATTAACGGGGGTTTGGAAGAATGTCATGGGGGGCATACTTGGAATTGAAGAAAAGAAGGGTGAACATGGATGAATTAATGTGTACGGTGGATGGGCAGTGGAGATGGGTTGATGAGGATAGTAATGGGTTTTCGGCCAAAGGGGTTAGGAGGTTGTTTGCGAACGAGCATGTGTGGAACAAGCTTGTTTCATTAAAAGTTAATCTCTTGGTCTGGAGGGCTCGTATGGACCGCATCGCCACGTTGGATGCTCTCAGCCGTCGTGGGGTCCACGTTGATTCTTTGTTGTGCAGGTTGTGCAGAGACGGTAACGAGTCGGTCTCTCATTTGTTTTCCGGGTGTGGTTTTACCATCGGTGTTTGGCAATGGGTCACGAGATGGCTTAAAGTTCCGGAGTTCTTTGCTTTCTCGTTAGACGATGTGTTAAACTTGCATAATCAAGAGGGTCTCTCCAAAGCTAGGAAGAAGCTCATTCATAGCGTGGTGCTTGTGTCATGTTCGAGCATTTGGATTGAAAGAAACGACGTGTTCTTCAAAGGGAAAGATCCGGCGGTTTCGAACGTTATTAATAACATAAAAAGTTGGTGTAACCTTTGGTGTTGCAATAGAAGTAGGAAGGGGATAGATTGGCATAATATGTGTTTCTTTTGACGGGCCGTCCTAGCGTCTTGCTAGTGTCGTGTTTGGTGGTTAGATGTTAAATAAAATTGCCGTTCCAAAAAAAAAAATATTTCGAAATATACACAGTTATTAACATCCGGGGCATTAAAAGTGATTAACAAATTGGGATGAACGGTAAAAGTATTATTAAACGGGTAAAAGTGTTATTTAATTGGGTTTTTCCTTTTGTTTTTCGGCTGCTACAATGGTATAATAAATTTATTTTGAATATATTTTTTTAATTAGATAAAGTAATAATATATTTTAATGAGTTTCTTTTTCTTTATTTTTCCATTCGACCCATGACCATTAAGCATATAAGTTAATGGTGTAATAGATCTGATCATGTGTATATAATTCTTTAATTTTTCTATTGTTCAGAGAATTTAGCAAGGGAGTTTGTAGTATTATAAGTACAATCGTGTAACATAGCTTTTAGGTCGTAAGATCTATAGTTTAAATGTTTGGGTTGTTATGCGATTTTTATATCTATTTTCATTACATGATGCTATAGCAATATAATGGTTTTATACGCTTGCATTATCTTTGAAACAACACGTGGGTCACCAAATATAGTTATTACTTATAAAAAGGAAATAGGGTTGCTACTTTACACTATTTTAGTCATATTTTATTGTTATTTTTCCTTCCAAATAAATAAGAACATATTTATTTATATTTTATCTAATACTTAATATTTGATGTTTAAATTTCATAATAGAAAAGTGATAGTAAATTATTGTAAAAAACTTAATATGTAGATTTATATATATATATATTTTTAATTCACTTCATTTTTCATTTTTACTATTACATTTTAACGAATATTTTGACTTAGTTATTTATTATATATATTTATATATTACATTTGAAATTACTAAGACATAGTAATCTTTTATGTCTTCACATTTTATCACACTAGTTTTAAACTTTTTAATTTTATGCCCTAAACTTTAGTAAAGTTTGTTTATTTGTTTGTTTTTTTATTTTAACTTTTGTCATGAAACTTTTATAAATTTATTTTTTATATCCCTTAATTTTTAATTTTGTATTTTTGGTTTCATACTTTGGCCATCAAAGTTTTATGCATTTACGTTTTTTACTCCTATTTTTTTACTTTATTTTTAGTAACTTTTGTGGTTTCTTACATTTGCCATCAAAGTTTTATACATTTACGTTTTACCCTTAAAGTTTTTTACTTTATTTTTATTAAATTTGTGTTTCCTACTTTAGTCACAAAACTTTTAAACTTTTACGGTTTATACCCCTTAAGTTTCCTACTTTGTTTTTTGTGTTTCCTATTTTGGCCACCAATGTTTTATATATTTACGATTTTTACCCCTAAAATTTTCTACTTTATTTTTATTGTTTCTTACTACACATTTACATTAACTTTCGTTTTTTATTAGACCACTTTCATTTTTAGTATACTTTTAGAGATTTCGAATTTGGCGATGACTTTTTTTTATACTTTTATACTTCGATAACACAACTTTTAAATTTTAACATTTTGTTCCCCTAATATTTTCTACTTTCATTTTTTTAATATACCTTTTTTTATAGTTTTATACTTTGACGAAACAACTTTTATACTTTGACGTTTTATTCTTCTAAAATTTCCTACTTTCGTTTTTTAGTATACTTTTTATAGTTTTATACTTTCACCACGAAACATTTAGACTTTTATGTTTTATACTCCTTAACTTTTCTACTTTCGTTTTTAGCATACTTTTAGAGTTTTTGACTTTGGTCAATATTTTTTTATGGTTTTATACTTTCATCACATTAAAACGTTTTTTTACTTAAACTGACGGGTAAATTCGTGGCTCGCCGCGAAGCACGGCGGATCACAAGATCAAATAAAACTGAACGACACTGTCATTGCAGGCCCACCGCAACGCATAGACGGGTCTGCAACTTGTTTAAATATATGATTAAGTGGCACGTTTAAATCAAATAGTTAACTTTTGTATAGAAACATAAGAAAGCATCATTTAACTTTATAATTTAAGGATAGAAATAAAGATAGAGAATGAATTCAGAATGCTTAAAAGGAAAAAACGAAGTTAAAAAACAATAAAATATAAAAATTGTTTTAGGTCTACTGTTAGAGTTATGTATTGATAAAAAAAGCTAATAGCTCATGTTAATCCAAGTATATTAAATATTTAAAGTCATTTTAGTTTAATATTGTTATAATCGACGTATTAAATTCGATTGTAAGTCTAGGACCAGTCTTCAATTTGAATCACGGGTCACCGATTGATACAGAAAACACCACAAACGATTCTCCATGAGGTTCCCGTCAATGCCGCTAGATGCAGACTCACCACTAGCTTTGTTTCCATTTCCGAAGGTAACCGCAAAACCTGTCACAATTTGACTAGCAATCGGAAATTTTAAGATTGTTCAGTAGGAACAAAATTGATCAACATTCACTACCATTTCTTGGAATAGAAAGTTCAAATACATAGAAAAATAAGAAACGGTTTTGGGAACTGCTTTCCCACGTTCTACTACAAAGAAAATGCAAAAAAGAACAACTAATTAAATAGGGTAGCTTAAATTACATGGGAAGTTGTTGACATATTCAGCCACTTGACGGGTCATTAAAGAAGACATGGATCGGGCCAGATAAGCCATAACTGATTCACCAATGTCATTAAAGTTGTTGACATATGCGTTGTTCAAGGATTAAACGATAATTGATGAATAAAATATGAGAGTCCATGTCTCATGATTCACTAATGTCTTTTACAGAAAGGAACATATGACAATGAATGCACAAGTGATAAATCTGTTTGCTTTACAATCAGATATACTTTGGCTGACGACTTAAAGTGTCAATATTGGTTGGTGTAGCCATGCATAGCTAGAGTGCCTTTGACTGTGCTCGTTAAACTGTCGCATTCAGTTCAAGTGGGAGACTGTTGGAAATAAGGTGTCCTCACCCGATAAATTAACGTACCCGACCCGATATTGACCCGTAAAAGTTACACATGGGTCAACATATTTAAAATCTAATTATCCATTAATTAGTATTAAACGAACGATTTAATTAATTAAATAAATATTTGTTTATTTATTTAATTAAACGACAAAACGATTTCGCCATAAAACGCTCGAAGTTTAATTAAACGGGCAAATCAATCGTTACCGGATTAACCGATTGATTAGTTGTGGTGGACTGGATAGGATCGCGACCGGGCCCAGTCCGTGTAGGTCCCCGGTCCGCGATTTTAATAATAAAATAGGGAGGGGAGTAGATTGCTACACAAGTCTCAAAATCACAACCCTAATTCTCTCTCTCTCTCCTCCCTCGTCGTCGTGAACCCTAGTCGGCTCCCAAACCGCCGCCGGTTGGACCTCCGACGCCTGTCACCGCCACCGTTGATCCCCGCCTCTTTTCGATGGATCCCCTTTTAGCCAGCGTATGTTCGTGTTTGGAGAAAGAAGCCAAACAAGCCCGAGCCGCCGCCGCCGCCAGCCGAGCTGCAGCCGAAGCCGCGGCAAGCGCCGCCGCTGACACCGTCCGTCGTCCACCGTCGGTTGATCACCGGCCGGTGGTTCTTGCGTTACCGGCGCAACCGAGACCACCGGGTCCTATCCTCTCTGTTATACCCTGAATTTTCGGCTGGTAATCCAGGGTACAGGTATAGGCTTAGGGCAGGATTGACCCAGGAATTGTATGACCCAGAATTTAATAGGTAACGCTGAATAACCCTGAATATATTAGAACTGAGGTAATGTCCCAGGATGTCATCATAATCCAGGGAAGTTTATATTTATTTTATTTTTGTCATACATTATTATGACCCAGGATGAGTATAATCCAGGGTCACTGTTATTGTACAAATGACCTAGCATGTGGAAATGACCCTACATGCTAGGACATTGTTACTAATGCATTTTTTGCCTATATCTGATCAAGGACATGTTGACGAAGTCTACCAACGGTCGAATGGGATGAGCTGGAGACTTATTTCGCACGTGGTCAAAGGAAGTTAGCTAAAAACTCGGTCAACCAACTGAAAAAGACGTTGAAGAGAAGATCCCTGGAATATCGGACAAGTTGTTGAAGAGCTAGGAGTATAAATAGGACATTTAGACTTATTATTCAGCTCACTCGAGCTTTACTCATTGTATTCTCGTATTCAATTCTCTGTTTACTCACTGTACTCAAACATTTACGTGATCCATAAATTGGTAGCGTGTGTTATCGCTACCCGGGGTTTTTATGTCGGCGGCGCCTTAGAGACATCTAAGGGCTAAGGGCTTTTCCCTAGTAAAATTCTCGGTGTTCTTAATTGCATTCAAGGCTTCATTTGTGTTACTAAGTTTCTTAATCAATTTCGTAATCAAACTTACATTTTCACCCAGGATTTGACTTTTGTCCCTGGAATTCAACTGTTATCCCAAGATTTTTGCAAACAGTTTTCATATCTTAGTCCAAGGCACCAAACCTCACAATCTTATTTGGTTCAAATCTTGCTAAATCAGCTTAAGTAATTTTTAGCCAAAACAATTTGGCGCCCACCGTGGGGCAATTGGTGTTAATTTTTTGTCAAACTCTTTTCAGGTTCATCCTAAACTTGACTTTTACCAAAATCTATCAAAAGATGTCGACACAAATGAACACCTAGAATGCTTCGGTTCAAGCTGTGACCACTTCGACAGGCGGAGTCATCCCACCGGCTCCAAGGTTCAGTACCTCCACTTCAACCACGCAAAACGACGGATCCACAGTCAACTGTGAACTGATCGAGACTGAAAACATCCGAGAGGACCGTGTCCTGATATCCAATGATGATATCCTGTCCACACTCACTAAGATGGAACGCCACATGGAACGCCAACAAAAGGTGAACCAAGAAGTCATGGCCCAGTTGGCGAGTATGAGATCAGAGATACTCAGGGCTACGCCGGTTCAACCTTCTCCACTTGACCCCAGGATTATGAATTGCAACACCCCTGGGAACAATTCCAGGGTATACGAAGATGTCACCCCAATAAACGGGAGATCAATGTCCTTCGCTGCTCAAATGACCCATACTGATCTACCTAGAATGTCTACCATCAGAGAACCAGTCGTTAACCCTGGGACAAACATACCCCAGGATGTCGGTAACACTTCCCGAACTTTCACCCATTATGCTAACACTAATAATTCAGTGCAGGATCCAGGGATCATCCCATCAGTGGAACGAGAAATCCAAAAACTCAAGCGGATGATTTCAAGTGTCCCAGGAGTTGTGCAGCCCATACCTGAAGTTGGACCAGCGAGTCATAGAGTGTCCAGGTTTGCTCTACCAATCTGCAATGTGGAGATACCCAAGAGGTTTCAAACTCCCAGCATGAAACCTTACGATGGCACAACCGATCCGGAAGAACATGTGGCGTAGTACCGTGAGAGGATGGAGGTTATCTACATGCCCCCTGAAATTAAGGAGGCATGCCTATGTAAAGGATTCTGGTCTACTCTAATAGGAGCAGCCTTGAAATGGCTCCTGAATGTTCCTCCTTACTCTATCACTTCATTTTCACATTTAATTAATTTAGTTAACAATCAATTCTCTTGCAGACGTAGCTTTGAAAAACTAACAAGCGATTTATATTAGGTGACCCAGAATGTAGGTGAAACCCTAAGGAATTTTGTTAGCAGGTTTAGCAGAGAAGCCTTGGAAATACCAAACATGGACATGGCAACTGCAGTCCAGGCTTTCAAGATGGGACTTAGCAAAGACTCACCATTCTATTAAGATCTGGTCATGAACCCGTGTCACAACATGGACGAAGTTCATCACAGGGCCATACGCTTCATCAGGCTGGAGGAGGACAAGCAAATCCTGGGAAAGGGTGAATCCTCCCCAGGATTCAACAACTCCAACAGGAAATCAGAGTCCTCACATCCTAGGTCACAGCGATCTAATCCATACTCAAGGCTCGATGAACGTCGAGTGAACGGTGTGGACCAGGATGAAAAGGAAGAATAATATCATTCCCTTAATGATTACTGCTTTACTACTGATATTTCTGGTGTTATGTTTGCTATGCAGGACCTTGGAGACAAGGCAAAGTGGCCCAAGAAGAACGATAGACCTTCTACTTGGAAGGACAAGTCCAAGTGGTGTGCCTACCATGAATACTTTGGTCACCAGACCGAGGATTGCATGGCCCTGAGGAGAGAAATTAGATATCTACTCAGCAAAGGCTACCTGAAGGAGCTCCTGGGAAAGAAGAAGGATAAATCCAGGGAACAGAACCCAAAATCCAGGGACAATGGTGCAAGGCCCCAGGATTTTGGACACTCCGATGGCCGTCTTAAGAGAGCATCCTCACCGCCCCCAGATGCTAAGGTAATCTACTTTATTTCTGGTGGTTCTGACATTTGTGGTACCTCCTATTCTGCAGCGAAAAGACATGCCAAGGAATCCAAGTCTGATAGAGAGGGAAGACCCAGGAAGAGCTCTGTTCAACCTGATGTCAAGGAAATTACATTCGGGGAAGACGATAGATGCGATGTCATAGACCCTCATCATGATGGGTTGGTGATAACACTTCACATCGCCAACAACATTGTAAAGAGAATCTTAATCGATGGAGGTAACTCAGTAAATATAATCCAGTTGGAGGCTTTGCAAAAGATGGGAATTCCACATTCAGAGATCATCTCAAAATCCACGGTACTCGTGGGTTTTAGTGGTGAAACAAAAAATACCCTGGGTGAAATTAAGCTTCCAGTCTATGTAGAAGGGCTCAACTCAGTTCAACGTTTCTGTGTGATGGACGCACCTTCAGGGTACAATGTAATCCTGGGTAGACCCTGGATTCATGATAACAGGGTTGTACCCTCAACGTACCATCAATGTGTGAAGCTGCCAACACCCTGGGGCGTGATTACAGTCCACAGCGACCAGCAAGAGGCCAAGGAATGTTACACTACATCGATGAAAATATCCTCCAAACAAAGACAAGGATAGCACTTAAAGAAAAAGGCCCGGGAAGCCCTGGGAGCGAGGGAGCAAGACGTCAAAGCTGTTGAGTTAGATCCTTCAAATCCAGGGAAGAAAGTCTATATTGGAACAAATATTCCAGGGCCAATAGAGGAACAATTAGTACACCTACTCAGGACCAGGATGTCAACCTTTGCTTGGTCCCATGACGACATGACAGGTATTTCTAAATCCATTATAGCAGATGAATAATTTGGAGTGTCAGATTTACCCGCCAGAAATGCTGTAGGGGGTGCAGAACTAAGAATATTAGACTTTCCAGCATTCAAAGTTGAATCATTGTTGCCATAATACACTGCAGGATTCTGAATTTGCTCAGGAAGTGACTTGTTCACTTTTAACTCCATATCCCTAGCTTGGATTCTTTGAATCGGATCATTAAACGACAATCTTGGATAATCCTTATCATTAGTAATCATCATCACATAATTTTCCCACTTCTCTGGTAGAGCTTCCATAATCTTTTCTTTCCTATCTGCTTCATCTTTTGTAATATTTCACCAATTTCATTTCACTCATTAAATGTGCAAATCTTGCAATCAGATTTGGAATTGATTCATTTTGATAATGCTTGAAACTATCAAATTCTTTCTTCAACACTTTTTGTCGACTTTTCTTATACTGATCATTGCCTTCACATCTCTTTTCTAGAGCATCCCACAAGCTCTTTGCGGTATAGTTACTTGAAAATTGATGTAGTAAATCAGTAGGCAAAGCCATTGTTAAAGTACCATAAGCCTTTTTCTCAGCTTGATATGCTTTCTTTTGTTCACCAGAAAGCTTCCTTTGAAGAATTGGCTCCCCATCCTCACCCTTAGGATATGTATATTGTTCAGAATACGATAACCACATATCGATATCATTTGCAGAAACAAACGCTTCAAATCGTGTCACCCAACTATGATAATCTTCCAATTTAAGTAGTTTGGAAACTTTCTGACTTGTTCCAATTTCATTATCATAGTTAATCATTGTTTGCATCGTTGCCTGAACTGAATTTTGAATAGCCACAAACGCTTGAAAATCGGACATTTTCAAAAAACTGGTTACTGTTCACTCCGAACCTCGTCCGAACTTCCTCCGATCAGCCTCCGAACTTAACAACGCCGAACTCTCTCCGAACCTGACCTTCGGACGAACAAGAATCAAACAACTCCGAACTATCACCGAACTTAGTCCGAACACTGACCGATCCCTTACCGAACTCTCACCGAATCAATATAAAGACCGAACTCCGTCCGAACCTCAAGTTCGGAGCGGTTATGCCGAACTTGTCCGAACCTCAAACAGGACAGAATTCACTCGACGCCATTTTCTTGATTTTCAACGTTTTTGACTGGAATTTTCGACAGGAATTCAAGCAAACATGATAGAAACAACTCAGGAATGAATTTTGAATGAAAAGCACACTCGAAGCAATCAAACGAACTCAAAAATGATTGACATTTTCGCAAAAACGTGAATTTGGACTCAAAACTCCGAGAAACACTGATTTCCGACTAGTAGAGCAAACCTAATGCTCTGATACCACTTGAAAGTGCGTGAGCGTGTTGATCTTCTACTTAGTCGTAATGAAATCAATATAAACGAGATGAAACATAAAGAGTAAATACAAATGAGCTTTGTATTAACCACAGAGACCACAGAGTACACAGAGAATGTATGACGCAGAAGCATAGAATGTTATCACTACTGAATACAATACATGAAACACATATTTATAGGGCTGATATACGACCGGCCGAACCTCAAGTTCGGCCACACGTTCGGCCATGTCCGAACTCCAGGTTCGGCATGAGTTCAGACCTCAGCATCCTTGTGTGAATCCGTCTTGTATTCGATACTTCACATGACGATCAAGGACCATGTATCAACAGGAAGTGGGCCCGTTGATGTAATTCGTGACGTTTTGCTTGCCCGCGTTTACGATGCTTGTCTCTAGTCAAAACCTTTTCTTTGAGTATCTTGAAAAAGTATTTCCAAGCAAGTGTTTTTCAAATAAAATCAATAAATGGGATGCTTTACTTAGTGAAACTATCGGATGGGGGATAGATTACTTGCATCATATTGGCAGCCCTTTTCCATCCATTTTTGTGAGATATTTATTATTTATTACATGATTGTTCTCACTTTCGTTTGGTTGAGTGTTATGCCATCATGTGCTTTCATTTTAGAACTTGTGTTGTTTATACGCGTCGAGATCATGAACTAAAATTAAGCATACAAATGATAGAGGCATTAGGATTACCCTTTTGATTTAGCCTTTTTCTTTGATCTTATTTTTTTTCCTACCCTAAAAATTCATCCCTTAGAAAACCTGTTGAGCCTTTTTCCTTCTCGTTTGAATTTCCCACTTTTTGACCCATTTAGCCTTTTGATTAGCCTTTATTTTGCTCTTAAACCCTTGTGTGAAGATATCCGGATTAGTTTAGGATTTTGTGTATATATTTTGGTTTGTTTCATAAACTCATACTTAAAAAAAATAGTGATTAAGTGTGATTCTCCTAGTACTTAATCTCCATTCTAGGAATTCATATGAGATTGCAAAAAAAAAAAAAAAAGAGAAAAAATGAAAAGAAAATGGAGAAATTCTAGCTCATTATTGGAGGTCATAGACCTAAGATAAAGCTAAAAAATAGAGTTTTGATTAGCTTATGTGTTCGGGTCAAAATTACCCGATTTTAGTTTATTTTTAGTAAAAGTTTGATATTTTAGTTCTTTTGTTCATAGTCTGGATTTCTAAGCACTTCGCCACTTTAAAATTTCCCCTTCTTACCCTAAACCATAGCCTAACGTTACAACCCTTTTGAAAGTCCTCTTGATTTGTGTTTGGTTTTATGTTATTTGGTGGAGATACGATTTCAATACAAGCCTATGATAATGGGATGCATGTTTGGTCTTGAGTGATCCACTTAAATCGATGATCTTTTTAATCATCTATCCACTAAATTTCACCGAGTTGAGTGATCATTGTGAGGGGTATGATGCTTGTTTGATTGAACCTTAGTGTGTTAAGCTAATAGGCATTTCCATGTTTTTAAAATAACTATCATAATTGCTTGTTGGATTATAAATCTTTTGAAAAGTGTAAATCTTGGGATTTGGGGATGCATGTGGGCTTGAGTAGTTTCATTGGGTTGGGTGGACATTGCGTCTATGATTGGCTTGTGGAAGTGCTGAATGGGATTTTTGCTTGACGGCAAGCAAAGTTTAAGTGTGGGGATATTTGATGCGTAGCATCATGCATATAAATAGATAAATAAAATTCCCTCATTTAAATAGATGTTTAATTGAAAAATATTAAATTTGGTGTTTATTTGAGTTTTTTGGGTAAAGGGTTACCCCGGTGATTTTTGTATTAACAGAAACTTCAAAGTACAAGTAGTAGAGTGAAATCTCTACTAGATCTCAAAGGGGCATACCCCAAAGAGTAAAACACAAAAAGAAAGACAAAGCACACCCAGCTAAATACTGGTAAGAACAACAAAGGAACACGACACAACACTAACGCCAATTAGCCACCATCATCAAAAGTCAAGCTCCCCAAGGATTTCCAGATGGGGAGGACGTTTCTCCCCCGATCACCAAACTTGCACTTTAACCCCAGTACCTTGTAGCGGATATCAGACAGAACATCCCCAATAACCTTCTCCGGCTGTCGATAATTGTTCCCATGCAGCCGGTTATTTCGTTCCCGCCACACGTGATAGACAGCGGCCGCCACAGAGAGTTTAAACACGACACTAGATAGGGCCTTGGACTGCGAATTCGATGCATAGCAATTGATAATACTATTCCAATTACTCGGCATCTGAATCGGAAAGCTTCTCCTTACCGTCTCCCAAACCTTCTTGGAGAAAGGACACTAAAAAAAAGATGGTTATGAGAATCTATATCAGAATAACATAGAAGACAACACATCATGTTCATACATCCCTTCTTCCAATTCCAGCGTACCAGCTTATCCTGAGTTCGGAGTTTACCATTAATAACCAACCAAAGACAAAAGGCATGTTTAGGAATGCTTGTCGTATTCCAAACGAGATATCTCCAAGGGACCACATCATGGGACTGCCTTAAGGAGTTCCAAGCCGTAGTAGTGGAGAACTCAACAAGAGTATCATCCGCTTTCCACCAGTGTTTATCGGCAACATCCTTGAGCTCCGGGATATGAACCCAATCCAATGGCCAATTCCAACTGGGGCTCACAATAACTTCAGCAAGACGAGAGTAGATGTTAAAACCGGCATTATGAATTTGTCTAGAGGAGAGAATATTAGCCAAGGGACCGATATCGCTCCAAGTGTCATACCAAGCAGACGTGTCAAGGCCATTCCCAACAGTGATATATATGTATCTTTGTATAATAGGCCTAATCTTCACAAGGTTTCTCCAACACCAACTACTAGAGGCATCATTCTTACAATTCCAGAAGGTGCGGTTTTTCAATCTATACGTGTAAATCCATTCAACCCAAAGCGAGTTCCTTCTGGTGAGGATACTCCACACATGCTTAGCGAGGAGAGCACGATTCATATCTGTAATACTCCGGATTCCAAGACCTCCCTCACTTTTAGGTCGGCAGATCACACTCCAGGAAACTTTAGCAGCCCCCTTTACACGTTTTCCTTGGGACCACAAAAAATCCCTCATCTTAGCCTCCAGCTCCTTTACAACTCTAGCAGGAAGAAGAAACACTGAGGCCCAGTATATATGCATAGAGGAAAGGACCGAGAGGATGAGTTGCAGACGACCAGCGAAGGAGAGATTTTTGTTTCTCCAGCTAGAAATGCGATTGTCAGCCGCTTCTAATAACGGAAGACAATCCCGATAACGTAAGCCAGACGATAATAAAGGCACCCCAAGGTACTTAACAGGAAGTTTTCCTTCAGTAAAAGGTAAACGGCTTAGAATAGCAGTTTTAGTATCATTCCCCACATTACAGAAAAATATAGTGCTTTTCGGGAGACTGGGGACTAAACCAGACATCTTTGAGAAGTCATCTATAGACCGCATCAAACAGGTAGTAGACCTGGTATCGCCATGAGCAAAAAGGAACAGATCATCTGCAAAACAGAGGTTAACAATCTTTTGGTCCTTGCATTTCTTATGATACTTGAAGAAAGAATTACTGTCCACATCACGTTTCAGCATGAGAGTTAGAACCTCCATAACCAGGGTAAAAAGATAGGGTGACATTGGATCACCCTGCCTTAAGCCCCGCCTGCCTCTGAAGTAGCCATGGAGCTCACCATTTAAGCATATCGAGTAAGACACAGAAGAAACACATTTCATAATCCAATTCACCATCACATCCGGAAACCCAAAGCAGCCAAGAATGTGATTCAAAAAATCCCAGTCCACAGTATCATAGGCTTTTTGAATATCAACCTGTAATGCACACTTTGGCTCACCCACATTCCGGTGGTAGTTATGCATAAGTTCTTGAGACAACAGAATATTATCCGTAATGAGCCGTCCAGGAACAAAAGCATATTGATTGGCACTCACAATGTCATCCAAATAACCCTTGATCCGATTCGCAATAATTTTGCTTATGCACTTATACAATGCATTGCAACAAGCAATAGGACGATAATCTGTAATATTAACAGGGGTAGTCACCTTAGGAACCAAGGCAATGATAGTATGATTGAGTTCTTGCAGAAGCTTACCATATTGGAAAAAATCGCGAATGGCCTGCATAACATCCTTCCCCACAATCGGCCAAGCACTCTTAAAGAAAGCCGAAGTAAAGCCATCCGGGCCCGGAGCTTTATCATTATCAATCCCAAATATCGCATCCCGGATCTCCCCATCCTCAACAGGACGAATCATGTATGTAGCAGCCCCGTTATCAATTTTTCTAGTGAACAACGAGGTAGGCGGCATAGCAGAACTTGTACCATGGGTTCCAAAGAATTTGGTATAGTGCGCCACAAAAACGGTAGGAACCTCCTTTCCTTCATGAGTTACACCAGAGGTGTCCTTTATAGCATCAATCCGACCCCTATGGTTCCTTATTTTTAAGGATTTGTGAAAATAAGAAGTGTTTCGATCGCCTACGGCAAGCCAATGAACCTTGGATTTCTGTTTTAAGAAACTCTCCTCATCAAGACTAGCAGTTTGGAAGTCATCTAGAATTGTAGCCTCCTTCTCTTTTAGGATCAGGTTAAACGGGTCCACATCCCTAGCCTTTTGAATCTCGTCTAACTCAGACCTTAACTTACAAACTTTTTCATGCAGATTCCCTTGTTTAAAAAGCATACACCGAAGAGGGGCTTTTAAGTGTCTAAGCTTTTTGACAACACAAAATTGAGGAACACCAGTGACGTTAATATCCCAAGCTTTTTGGACCGTTTCCATGAAACCAGGTTTAGACGTGAGGAAGTTTGCAAACTTGAACGTCCTCGGTTTTGAGGGCCTGGTACAAGTAAATTTAACAACACTAGGGCAATGGTCAGACACTCTATAAGGCTGAAACATAGCGAAAGCAGTAGGGAATTCCTCCACGAACTTATCATTCGTCAAGACTCTATCCAGTTTTTTAAGCGTCCCTATCCCTTTTTTTGGTTTTTGAGTCCACGTATAGTGCATTCCCAAACCTTTAAGATCCGTTAACTCACATCGAGTGACACAATCTCTGAACTCGCGCATGCTAATATCAAGAGATGAGGAGCTCGTGACCTTATCCTCAAGGAAGAGAGTAGAATTGAAATCCCCCATCACAACCCAAGGACTTAAGGTCGCAATACCTTTGAACTTGGCAAGATCATCCCATAATTGACGTCTTGTTATATAGTAATTAGCCGCATACACAATCGAGCAGAAGATCACTCTTCGATCATGTTTGAAGATCAATTGGAGGTGCATAACTTGATCCGACTGGAAAAGAACCATGATATCCATAAATGTCGTATCCCATCCCACAATAATACGAGTTCCTTTAGTCGAAACCCCACCATTAGAGGTCCAGTTCCATGATTTGAACACATCACCACACACCTTAACCAGCTTTTCAACACTCACATGTGACTCCAACACAGCACAAAAGTTTAAAGAATGTTCCCGAACTAAAAAACGAACCTCCTTTTGTTTCAGAGGGCGGTTCAACCCCCTAATATTCCAAGTACCAAGACTAATCATGAGGACCCTGTCCTGAAGGAGTGCTTGCCCCTTTTTTATTGAGATTTAGCCCCGAAGCCATAAAGCGAGCCGTTTCATTGGTCTCATCAAGAACTTCCATATCCGGGTAGCTCATCTTGTTTTTATTTCCATCCTTCATCTTCCTAGCAAAAGACTGGAGCTCTTCCATTTGAATAACACGGTCCTCTCCCCCTTCCAATATGTCAAACGGATTATGTGTTGATACATTAGCCGTCGGTTCCTTGCGAGTTTCCTTATTCTCTGTTATCGGTTTACTACTCGAGGATGCCCCTTGGTCCGAAACTTTGATACTCACAGGTCTATAAACAAGCTTGGCCTTCTGGTTTCTCACCGGAACACCCTTTTTAGCTACCTTCGTCTTATTTGGCTCCACAAAACCTTCCTCGTCCACCTGATTCACCGGATACTTTTGATGATCTTTCACTCTATGCGGACAATGCTCCATATCATGACTAAACACACAACACTTGTTGCACCTTGGGGGTTGCCATTCGTATTCAACATGTATCGTTTCTACAAGAAAGTCCTCACCATCCGGATCCGGAACACTAACCTTTATAGTTTCCATATATTCATGGTCAGCAGATATTTCAATTAACGCTCTAGCAAAACTACTTCTTCCCCATGAATCATAACACATGGAACTGGTTAAGGCATCCAATCTCTTTGGCTCTCCAACTTTTGTGGCTATCATACTCAATCCGTCTGCAGAAAAAGCAGCAAGGGGAACATCATGAAATTTAACCCATATCGAGACCTTCTTTATGTCCTCTTTTTTGAGCTGTGTGGTCGGGCTCCATAAATTAAGAAACATGGGCCTGTTTTGAATTTGCCAAGGGCCTCCTTCCAAGACTTTAATCATTCCCTGTTCATCACCAAATTTAAAGAAAAAATACCCATTCGCATTCATCATCGTTTTCTGAAGGCCATATTTCTTCCAATTCTGTTTAGCATAGTATTCGACCACAGGAAAAGCAATCCTATCCCCCAAGAAATAACCAAACAAAGTATAAGAGAGCTTCTGTTGCACACTTCTAACCGCCTCCTTAGGCAGCACAACATCAATACCGTCCTGAGTTTGTGACTTTAATGCCCGGAAATTTATTGTCCGTGACGCAGGCAACCCCACAACCTTGGCCGCGAAAGAAGGTTCACCCACAGTAGCCGATGATTGTTTGTTCAAATCAGTCATGTTGTCAACATTCAATTTGCCATCCTTATCACCAAGGTTGTCCTCACTATTAGTTTTAGGAGAATTTAAGGCCGGTTGAGGCTGAGCTTCCGTATTTGGATCTAAGACAGGAGACATATTTGCCTGTGGGCCGTTAAAATCGGTCCCCTCTTTAGCGGATGACACCTGCCCAACACCAT
Source organism: Deinandra increscens subsp. villosa (assembly GCA_039602395.1). Taxonomy (NCBI): domain Eukaryota; kingdom Viridiplantae; phylum Streptophyta; class Magnoliopsida; order Asterales; family Asteraceae; genus Deinandra; species Deinandra increscens. Next base: position 68,582,592 of record JBCNJP010000003.1, read on the forward strand.
TGTCATCCTTCGACGTAATCACATGCGTTCCCGATTTCATCCCTCCGCTTATATTCTTCATTAACCCACGAGAAGGTATAGGTTTACCATCCACTTGTTTCAGATTTGTAAACTTAGATGTCGAATTTTTCTTATCAGGAGGCTGGTTTTTAGTTGCCATGGACGAGATGCCGATTCAGTCGTAAACCAGATGCCACGCGTAAACACGATCTCGATAGTAAACAAGATTACGATCGTAAATACTTCCCGATCGTAAACTAGCAATCGTATACCGGCTCCAGATCGTAAACACGCTTCAATCGTAAACACGTCCCAATCGTAGACACGTCACAATCGTAAACACGGGCCACTCGTAAACAAGTTGCTGATCGGTGCAATTCCGTCGAAACCCTAATCGCCCCCCACAAGGTGCTAACGAATTCGTTTCACCAGTTAATCGATACAAGGATCTAAACAGATACAACTTGTGATCGACGAACTAAGCGAACACAGATCGCTACACACCTGGAGAAAACAACGCAGGAATCCGGTAAAAAGAAGCCCTAGTCGGAATGAAGAACAAGTCCGACACAATCAATGAAAAGAAATACCGAAATCGAAATAGATGAACTGCTAACAGTACTCGTATCTCACCTAAATCTCAGCTGATTCAGTCACAGGGCATTATACGATTATCAATTAAACTAGAATCGCAATAGCAACCCTAATCCAATGAGAACCGCTAATACTACTCGTACCAAAACAACGATTATAGATGACGATCCACAGGACCCCTAGGAGAAGATCGCAATCGAAATCGGTACCAGAGATCATTCAAGAGAAGCTAGTAGATAAGAATACTCCTTTTTTTACTTTTTCATCTTTAATTGTCCAAGCTATTGCGGATAGAGAGAATGAACCAACAAGATTGTCTCGTTCTGCCCAATGAAGAATATTGTTTATTTGAGTTTTTAATTTAAAAGTTTTAAAATTTGGCGCTTAATTGTTTAACATTTGAATTATAGGTTATTTGGTGGGTTTTTGACTTAAATTTGATAAATATATAAATTCCCAATTTTAGTTGGTTTTTAATATTGTTTTATGGTGACTTATATGAATATGGTGCTTAATGGTATTAATATATGAATCTTAGGTGTTTAGCGGATCCGTGATGAATTTAAAAAAAAACGGATTAAAAAACGGAGCTCGGGATTGAAAGTTATGAAAGAAGAAAAAAAATATAAGAGTAGCAGCAGCTCCAGCCGGCCCAACAGCAAATCCAAGCAGCAGCCCAGTCTTGATGGCCCAAAGCAGCAAGCCCAGCAGGAGCACAGGCGCCCCAGCAGCGAAAATTGAAAAACTCGCAGGAAACCAGGGTCAAACCCCTGACCTCCTGTTTCACGGACCAAAGAACAAACCACCAGAGCAGGGCCTGTTACTGGTTTTATATCCAGTTTGAAATCATTTTAACTTCTGCAGCTGGCCAGGCTTAATCAAGCCCAGCGACCTGATCTTTTTTCAGCCCATTTTTCTGCATATTTAAGCTTTCAGCCGCCGTTTTCTTGAGGGGAACACCGAAAAAACCCTAGAAAAACCCCATACAAGATCTGGAAACATCAAGGAAGGATTGGGGATCAAGCTTGGAGCTTTTTGGATCAAAATAAGAAGATTTTTAAAGCTTTCGATTTGGATTTTCACCTAGTTCTTGTTTTTTTCATCTTTTTAATTTTTTTTCTTGATGATGAATGTTACCAAGATTATATTTTTATTGATGATGAGCATGTATCTAGGCTGACCTCATATTGTATTGCCTAGATTAGATGATTCTTGACCCGTTTGACTTTAAAGTTTGACTTTTTGACTTGATCATGTGAAATTGCTCTTTGATTCTGATTTGGATGCTTTTGATGAATATGTATGCATGCTTAGCTTCTGTTTTTATCATATTATGTGGGTTAATTGATGTGGATTGTAGAACTATAACCATTTATTGATTAGTTTATTGTTAATCGGTTAACTTTTTGAAGTTTATTGATTAATGCATGATCCGGAGAACTCCTTCATGATAATATGATTTGGATTTGGGTCTAATTTTGTATGCATCTATATGGGATAGAGTTGACCGATTCGTTTCATGTACTAGGAAATAGCTATGCATTGTTTAGTGAGTTAGGGTGCTATGACCGTAAGATTCGAGCTGCTTATTCATGTTTAGAGTTTCTAGGTCCCAGGCTTTTCATTTCAGAATCATTGCATGTGTAAGGTGCCATTTAGAGAGATCTTTCTTGTGGCTTCCTTTTACGTGCGTGTTTAGTCCACTTTGACCGAAGCGATTAAACCATTGGGTGATTTTACATAGTTTTCTATCCGAGCTTCATTTAGGATTACCTTAGTGATTAGGACGTGTCTATAGTCCTATTTCATTTTGGTTCTCATCATTAGTGGATAGTGGTCGTGTTGATTAGTCAAACTAGGGGTTTTATTGGGTTTAGATGATTCTTATCTTGGTGATACTTTTCTCTGACTGATTTTTCTATAGTTTGCTTTCGTTATCTGTTTGTTTTCTGTCTTCTTAGTTAATTACTTTAGTTTTCATAATTATTTCTCAAAATCATTTTCATCGGTTAGATATTAGCAAAGATCCAGTATCGGGAGTCTACATACACGTCCACAGATTGATATTCGGTTCTTACCAATACTTTACTGCATACGACGGATTCCTTGCCATGTTGTGTAGTTTGGTCACCTGGTGATTACCATTTAAAACTTGACCACATTTTTATATATCCTAATTTTCACATCATTAACCGATTCGACAAACACAAAAAGAATTTGCGTTCACAAATCAATCCAACGAACACAAAAACTTTGTGTAAAGTTTTTTTTATTTAATTGCGTTGTTTAAAACTTGTGAAATTTTAAAAAAAATGTTTTAGTTTGTTTTAGAAAACTTTGTGTAAAATTTTTGTAAAAAAACCTTTTTTTTAAATGTGGTTAGTTAAGACTTTTGTTGTTTTTTTTTTCTATAAAACCTATTTGAAAATCTTTGAAATTAGAGGGGTTAAAAATGAAAATAGTCAAACAAAAACAAAATAGTCGAGAGATTTTGATTCTCCGGTGAATACAAGTGATTTTCCGATGAACCTCAACGTTTTTCCGGCAACTGAAAACCCAATACAACCACAAAATTCAAACGACCATACTTTTGCAATTCTTAACGAAAATCGAATCTGAAAGTCGCATTGAATTCGTATCGACGAAACCAATTAAACTAGCACAATTGTTGATAGGTTTTAATCAACACATCACGATGAACAATGAAGATGAAGGTGGCACCATTTTTGTTTAAAAAAGCTCGATGAACACAAGATCAAACTTCAATTAAACTTATATGATTCTGAAATCTGATGGCACCAATGAACTTGTATGCTTAAACCGAAGCTGTAGATACCAAAATAAAAAAAGAAACATTGAGTATTGAAGTATCCGCCATGAATGAACTCTCATGAAGAAGATACATTCTGTAATTTTGTGATTTGAACCGATCTCATAGGAAATCAAGTTTGTAACTTACATCAGCTTTGTGTGATCAAGCTAGAACTACTGGAAGTAATCATATACACCAAAACAATCTAAATTAAGAGAATTTCTGAATCAAAGTTTGTGAAGTTTGACTCGAAAAATTATAACAGAATGATTTTGAGCAAATTGAATCAGATTTCCGATAAAAAAACAGTGTATAATTATGCCTGGAATGCTTTGATACCAATTGTAAAGTTGATTTGCCCTGATCTAGTGATTTGTACACCGAATTCGAACATAAAGTTAACTCGAATTAGCTTCATTAGATCAAACGATTACATGTAATTGACTCGTTAATAGGTTCTAATCATGATCTTAAACACAGTTCTCTCAGAAAAACGAAAGCAAAAACTCCTCCTCTTAGAAATCGAACTCAGGGAAAACGGTTATTTCAGGAGCTGCCTCTTCACAAACTGAGAAATACATATATATAAGAATTTCACTTCGGCCCACTTCGGATCCACTTCGGATCCAGTTCGAAGGGTAGCCATATTTCACTTCGGTTGCTGAGCAGCTTCAAAAACATGATTTATATGTGAGATATTGTATCTCACATATAAGTCCTTAAGAATATAGTAATGACAATATCAACCCTAAACATGATTTAATACTACTAACTAACAACTAACGAAACTAACTAGAATACACACGCGTCACACATATTTTGCACTAACATCGAAGCCCAATCCATGCCTCCTTTAGCCTACCTCAATTCCAAATATCCCCACCCACATTCTATCATATCCTATCCGAGAACGTACAAGTAAATCAACCCACCCACCCTCCTCTGACTAAACCTATACCAGAACTCAATTGCACCGCCCTGCTTTCCCAAGTCCGACCTACCCCCGCTGTTCTTCCACCCTCCAAACCTCTAGAACGTCGAAAAAAACAACGACCAAAACAAACTGTCACCTTTCCCTTTCGCCTGAGCAACCACTTTAAACACTTTACCACCTCCACTTTTCCTTCTAGAAAATGAACGAAGACCCCCAAACCTCTTCCGAGACTGTCTCAATCACCCTCCCCAGACTCCCTTTCCTCTTCCTAAGCGGAGTTAGCTATTCGTTACGAAACTAATAAAACAATGGAAACTAGGCAAGCGGTACGTTTCACCATGGAAGGTCACGATGACCTTGTGCACTAATTGGTCTCCAGTGGCGTGGCTCACCAAAATCCCCAATGAATATATTGTTTGTAAATCTGAGAGGAGCCAGTGGTTCCGATAAAAGTGAGTGGATCAGGAGATTAAAAAGAGAAAACAAAGTCGACATGATTTTCATTCAGGAAACCCAAATTCGTATCTCTTCCAACCTCAACCCTTCCCGTTTCTGGGGTCAGTCGGTGTCGTGGTCTCAGATGCGCTTGGTAGATCTGGCGGATTACTTTGTGGGATCCAAGTACGTTCACTGTTACTAATATCCAGAAACATAGAAAATTTTCTCTGCCTGGGTCTCAAAACTAGGATACTTTGAATAGGTTCAGGAAGCACTTAGAACTCCCAATTCTCGCATTCAGATTTAAATCCTGGTAAGATCTTAGCGCTCAAACTCAAATTAGTCAAGGAAAAGTTGAAGGCTTGGATTAAACATCTTAGGTCCAGCGAGGATTACCAACTGAAAGTGAACAGGGACATCATCACCGCCTAGAGCTTAAAGCTGAGGTGCCGGGGCTTAATCATGCTGAGCAAGAGATGAGACTCAACTCTATGATGATAGTCAAAGAACTCAACAAGCAGAAAGTCGATGACCTAAAACAGAAATCTAGAGAAAAATGGATTGTTGACAAGGACAAAAACACTGCCTACTTTTATGGACTCATCAAATGTAGGAATAACAAAACTCGCATTAACAGACTCATGTCTGATGGAACTTGGACCACTTCTACTTCGTTCATAAAAAAATAATGCAGCTCGCTTCTTCGAAGCCAAATTCGCGGAGTCAAATAGAGGGCGGCTCACTTTTTTGTCAAACGACTTCAAAAAGTTATGCACCACCGACCAATCAGCTTTAATTGCTCCTTTCTCGGAATTGGAAATTAAAGAAGCTATCTGGGATTGCGGGTCCAACAAAACACCGGGTCCAACAAAACACCGGGTCCTCACGGTTTCAACTTTCACTTTATAAAGCTCCATTAGGATCTCCTAAAAGATGATTTCCTCAAAATCTTGGAGGAATTTCACAGGTCTGAATTAATTAGCTTCGGGTGCAACCATTCATTTATCGCACTCATCCCCAAAGTCAAAGCTCCCTTGTGCCTCACAGATTTCAGACTTATTAGCCTAATTAGTTGTATCTTTAAGGTCATTTGAAGGTTCTAGCAAACCGGCTCAAAAGGTTTCCCACTCGGTGATCAGTGAAGTCCAATCTGACTATGTCAAAGGCAGATTTATTTTAGATGACCCCCACATCTTAAACGAATCAATGGCTTGGCTAAAAAAGACAAAAAAAAGCTATGATATTTAAGGTTGATTTTGCCAAAGCCTTTGATAGCCTTATTTGGAACTTCCTTGACTCGGTCATGTCACAAATGGATTTCCCCAACAAATGGCGTTCATGGATCCACGGGTGTTTCTCATCGGCAAGATCCTCGGTCATCATAAATGCTTCACTAGCATCCGAGTTTTCTTTGGAAAGAGGGGCGAGACAAGGAGATTCATTATCGCCCTTTCTTTTCATACTTGCCATGGAAGCCTTGCATTTAGTGGTCACTCGTGCTTGCACGTCGGCCTGTTTCGATGTATCAAATTCCCTGGAAACACGACTTCTTTATCGTATCTCTTTTACGCGGACGATGCAATCTTCCTCGGCGAGTGGTCCTCCTCGAACGTTGTTACTTTGGTGCGCATTTTAAGGTGTTTTCACCTTGCTTATGGGCTCCAAGTGAATTTCAAAAAATGCAGAATTTTTTGAACTAACATCTCCTCAGACCAAACTGAGCAAATGGCATCGGTACTCAGTTGCGAAGTAGGCTTCTTCCCCTTCATATACCTCGAAGTTCCCGTTAGTCAAAAAATGAGGCTTCAAAAAAATTGGTTGTCCGTCATCAATAAATTCGAAGCAAGATTATCTCAATGGAAATCAAACATCATCTCCTTTGGTGCTAAGGTAACTTTGCTTAAATCGATCCTCGGCTCCCTCCCACTTTACTATTTGTCACTTTTCAAAGCCCCAATAATTGTGTTGGAAGAACTCGAACGTATCAAAAGGAGGTTCTTTTTTGGTGGGGGGGGGGGTTCATAACAACATAATAAAATATTTTGGATCGCATGGGATCACATCTTAGCTCTAAAAAATAAAGGTGGTCTTGACATTGGGGCCCTAAAAAATGCAAACATTGCGCTGCTTTCTAAATAGTTATGGCGACTAAAAACTAAACACTCCTCGCTTTGGGCCAAGGTGATTTATGCTATTCATACCTCCACAAGATCGATCCTCAATCCTCCTCTAATCCCGGCTAAGAAATCCATCCCTGGAATCTGGAAATAACTCCCCCAAATCCTTGATGAGCACAAACACGATTGGCATCATTTGATTACAAAAAAGGTCAACTTCTTTGTGTGGCGTGCTGTCCTAATTGCATTCCGACCAAGTCCGAGCTAATCAAAAGAGGATTCTCCAACCCTAACCCGGACTGCGTCAGCTATATTGTGACCCTTGAGACCATCGAACATCTATGTCTGTCCTGCCCTCTTGCTAAACAAACCTTGGATTCAATTACCTGTTGGCGCGACTTTAAATTCAACATGGAAGACACCATATCAGATCTCTTGGCATTATACTCCTCTATGCGCCTATCCTCGAGAACTAAGAATTGCCTTAAAACCATCACCTTTAGCATTGTATGCAGTGGCGGACCTACTCATTGGAGATGCGGTTTGGCCGACACCCATGAATTTTTTATTAGTGTTGTATCTACGATCTAATTGCAACCGACCCCCAAGAAATTTTGATACCGACCCCCATAAATCTAATGGATCTGGACACAAGCAACCAACGAGAAAAGAAGAGATGAAAAATGGTTCATCGATTTATTTCTGGATTTGACAAGTTGCAGAGGAAAATGGAGTTCTGATGAAGACGATGAGTATTAATTACTAAGGATATTTTTGTAATTAAATAATTTCAATAAATAGGTATAAAGACAAGAAAATATCAATATCTTGCAGAAACTTTTCTTTCTCAAACATTATATTATACTTTTTTTCTCAAACAATATATTATAATTTTAGGTAATTATTTTAGTTTACTAGCTTTTTTTCTCTATATATACTTGTGAGTTCTTATATATATATATATATATAAATAACTAGTGGGTGACCCGCCCGCGCGTTACGGGTGGTCACCACTTTGTACCTATGAGAGTGGATGTTTGTGATGGTTCTAATACTTTCATTCTAGTTATGTTGCATACCATTTAGTACTATATGAAGTGTCACTACAAAAGTTTAGTTTAGGTGTATGCATTTACAACCATTACCACAAATTTACAAAGTGGGGGCCCATTTACCATTGATTCTAATTTACTACTGATCTACAAAAGTGGAGTCTTTGACTAAAACTTTGCATGACTTCTTGTGTAGCAGACGCAGTTCATGAATTTCTATTTCTACCTTTCCTAAAAAGTTGGTTTCTTTTTCTTCATTCGTATTTTTCCTTCAGTTTCTTTGATGACATTGGTCTTCACCTACAAGCATTGGTAGTGTTAGTCTTGTTTCTAACTAGTAGTATGTTTATAATTAAAGCATGTAGAAAATATGAACAGGAGTAGCAGGTTAGTAATCAAATGACCTATTAAAAAATAAGGACAACACCAACAAGTTAGTAATCAAACAATAGGTTGTGAGAATACAACAGCAGAGTCTTGGGTATAATTGTATATAAGTGATTTGATTTATTTTTAACTTGTAGAAATCACAATCACTTACATCCAACATGTAGTCAGTTAATCTAAGCTAAGTAATTAAAATCAGAGTAGAAGTTGTCTTTCATTACTATGTAGAATTGTTAGAAATTGAGTAACGATACTCAATGATTGTTTGTTTAAATACTATAGCCAATTTGTAAGGAATATCACTTTGATGATTCCGGCTGAAGTCTTATTTTGAAGAAGTTCCAGCTGAACATAGTCTAAGCGGAATTTTGTAGTTCAAGCGAAAAAGACTTTCAAGCAGAAAGAAGCAGTTTTGTCACTTAATGAATATTCCGGGTGAACTCGATTATCCACCAGATAATGAGTTCAACCAGACTTTTCCTGAGAAGTCTTTTCAATCGTCCAATCCCCTACAAAAGCTTCTCGGTTGCTTCTATATCTATCAAAGTCGCTCTCCTAAAGTAGATAGTTGCTGATCACACACAAGATATTCCATCCGTCGAAGATTATTCTTCTGGTAGTAGTATTTGACTTTTGTAATCAACGATCTAGATGATCGTTTGGAAATCAATGGCTATCATTGATTTCCCTTAGCACTATATATATCATAGATGGTCTTCAACCTTGTACACGGATGTTTTGATCCTTATCACTGTGTAATATTGTTGAGTTAATGCAAATAGTACTGAGTATATTTTACTTCACGTGTTACTATATTCATGCAAACAACTATTATTCACAAATGTTAGTTGCTAGAGTAAAGTGAAGATTAACTTAATTCCACCATGTTAATCTTGCAAGTAAATCTTGTAACTTAATTAGGTTAAGTAATATCGATCCTACAAGTGGTATCAAAGCTTTCGCTTTCACTTTGAAGACTTCCAATGCTTCATAGTTGATATTTACTTGTCTACTTTACTGTTTTAAGCTTTTCTCTCTCGAAAGATCTACAAAATGAACGATCTCAGTCTCGTAACCTCAAACGGTAGCACCAACAAACCACCCATGTTCACTCCAGAGGACTTCGACGCATAGAAGCTCCGTATGGAAGGGTTTGTTCGTAGCTTAGATCACCGTATCTGGAAATCTATGACTGTTGGTCCCATTGTTGTAACTGTACTATCTGCTGATGATGAAAATGTTCACATTCCAAAACCACTATATCATTCCTTTCCCCAATCATTCCTTTCCCCAATCATTCCTTTGCCACAAAGCTTGCAAACACAAAATACCGAACAGATAAATTTACCCCAATCATTCCTTTCCCAAATAAACCCACTCCTAGCCTAGACTTTTCAGACATCTTTCCACCATCACCTCCAAATAGCCCTGCACCAGAAGCCATTAAACCACCCACTCAAACATCTCTACCACCTCTTACCATAAGAGAACCCTCATCTACCACTGCTCACACACCTCAAACCAAACCTAGTGATATACAACCTGGTTCCTCTTCTCCCTCATCAAAAGGGAAAGCCCCTGTTGAGCAAGATTCAGAAAATGATTCTGGCGAGGAGAAAAAGAAGAGAAATAGGAGACTGATGCATGCCAAGAGAAAGAGAGATCAAAAGCAAAAGAAGAAAGGCCCACCCAGAATGAACAAAGTTATTGGGTGGATAGCCAATGAAGATAATTTTGATTTTACTCTCGAACTTCAAAATGACACATCCAGAGTGGTATATGCTCATCAAGCCACTATAATACTTAACATCTTCCGGTTGACTGACATTTATGTAAGGATGAGAGAAATCATGAGCCCAACCAGAGCCGAGCATCTGTTAAGAATGAGCATAGAAACTGCAGTGCTCGATTAAGGGTTGCTTTACAGATCTCAAGGAGACACTGATAATGAAGAAGAAGAACCTATCAGCGAGATCAAATTTGTCATATGGGAAGAAGAAGAGAAGCTATTCTATGTTCACAGGGCTGATGGTACCTTTACCACTCATGAATCCATCTACGTTCAAGATCAGTGGAACGAGCGAGATTGGGGAGCTCTTAAGCATGTGAAAGTGACCAAAACAAGCATGAAAGAGCTATCTCGGGATTTGGATGCAAGCATCAGGTCCTTGGACAAGTAGGTCAAGGAGAAGAATTTTTGTATAGAGTCAATTTTGGAAATAGCTTCGAAGAAGGAAAATAATTTGGCAGCATCAGCTTAAGGGGAGATTGTAAGGAATATCACTTTGATGATACCGGCTGAAGTCTTATATTGAAGAAGTTCCGGCTGAACAGAGTCCAAGCGAAAATTGTAGTTCAAGCGAAAAAGACTTTCAAGCGGAAAGAAGCAGTTTTGTCACTTATTGAATATTCCGGGTGAACTTGATTATCCACCAGATAATGAGTTCAACCCGACTTTTCCTGAGAAGTCTTTTCAGTCGTCCAATCGCTGCAAAAGCTTCTCGGTTGCTTCTATATCTATCAAAGCCTCTCTCTTAAAGTAGATAGTTGCTGATCACACGCAAGATATTCCATTTGTCGAAGATTATTTTTCTGGTAGTAGTATTTGACTTTTGTAATCAACGGTCTAGATGATCGTTTGGAAATCAATGGCTATCATTGATTTACCTTAGCACTATATATAGCATAGCTCGTCTTCAACCTTTTACACGGATGTTTTGATCCTTATCACTGTGAATATTGTTGAGTTAATGCAGATAGTGCCGAGTATATTTTACTTCACGTGTTACTATATTCATGAAAACAACTATTATTCATAAATGTTAGTTGCTAGAGTAAAGTGAGATTAACTTAGTTCCGCAAGGTTAATCTTGCAAGTAAATCTTGTAACTTAATTAGGTGTTAAGTAATAGCGATCTTACACAATTAGAATAAAGCAAAGTAAAATACAAATGAAGAAAACAAAGCATAAACCAGATGATAAACTCGAGCATGAGTAGATTTAATCCCTGCAAAACGAACAGAAGGAACAGAGAAGAAAACAAAAGAACCGGGTTGTGTTTGACATATTTCCCTTAAACAGATTCGTCGTCTACTGCCAAGGTACACCGGCTCGAAGCAATGAACTGCCGGACTAGAAAACTTTCCTGAAAAATAACCGGAAGATGGCTGCAACTAAGATGAATTGTAGAGTGTTTTTCTGATCAGACACATTTCTTGTTTGCAAGATATGCATATATATACACCAGAAAGTTATGGAAGCATTATGATCATTAAAACCATCTTAATGGTGATAGTCATTTATGATGAACATAAATGATCGGTTTGGAAAAAAGGGTTTGGGATGCCAAAGGTTTTTTTCCTTTAATCTAATGATCCATTCTAGAATCTGTCCAAAATAGCAGATTTTTCTTTGTTCTGGATGAGCAGAGGAATAGTCCTCCATGCAGAGATGAAGAATCCTTCGTCCAGCAGAAGAATCCTCTGTATAATAGAAGAATCCTCTATTCAATCAGAGGAATAATCCTGCGTCCAGCAAAATAATCCTCCGTTCAGTCAGAGGAAGAATCCTCCGCTCCAGTAGAAAGATCCTCCGTCCGACCAGAGGAAAAACCTTCGTTTAGAGCAGCAAAAACATCCTCTGCACCCAGGGTAAACACACCCAAGAGCTTGTCAAATTCTTGGAGATTTAATCATATAAGCTAGACAAACCTTTGTTCCCACACCAATGTGGGACAACATGCACCACATTTTCTAAACTTGAACAGATTAATTTTGAGATTAACATCTCATTCACACAAATGGAGGTTGATCTCAGAAGCAACTTAATCCCGATCGAATTTCATCAGTTGAGTCTTGCATACGATAGGTAGGTGTTACCCTTTGAACCTTCGCTCATGAAACACACTTAGTCTACTGGCTCTGAGTAGGCGGTGATGCCTTTGAACTCGTCTGCAGTCTATGTAGGCGATAATGTGCTTCACACAAGACTCTCCTTGACAATATCAAGTCCTCAGAGTTATGTTCGTTATGGTCATGAACATTAGCCTGGTTCTGCGAGAGCTCTTAGGTATTATGCCCCATCTCAATACCCTTTGAAGCGACCCCACTTCTCTCTCACATAGGTGATTCACCACGTGTGGCTGCCTTAGCTGAATCATTAAAAGCCATAGGCTTAACCTCATACTTGTCACTTTTAGTAATGGTCTAGGAGATGTATCGATTCCAATTATACATCCCCTTCTTAAATTGTGTGGGTTTATCAAATCTTCCCCATAGTGTCCTCACTAGTTCATACAATTAGGTTGTCATATTGAATTCAGATCTTGGGATCTCCTGTCAATTTAGTTAGGTTTTCCTTCATATGAACTTAATCTTTCAAGGGCTTCAGTCTCGTTCCCATGGATGACTTCTGAACTAACTCTCTATTTAGGCCTTTTGTTAGCGGATCCGCAATATTATCCTTTGACTTCACAAAGTCAACAGTGATAATTCCAGTAGAGATTAGTTGTCGTAGCGTACTATATCTACGTCTTATATGTCTATTCTTACCATTATACATTGTGCTATGAGCTCTGCCTATTGCCGATTGGCTATCACAATGTATACATATGGACGTTGTCGGCTTAGGCCATCTTGGTATATCCTCAATAAATTGACGTAGCCATTCTCCCTCTTCACTAGCTTTATCTAAAGCGATGAGTTCTGCATCCATCGTGGATCTAGCAATAACCGTTTGTTTCGACGATTTCCATGATATGGCTGCACCTCCAAGTGTGAATACATATCCACTCGTTGCTCTGGAATCTTTCATATCAGATATCCAATTTGCATTACAGTATCCTTCAATCACTGTAGGATATCTGTTTGTAGTGCAACCCGTAATCCCTTGTGTACCTTAGGTACCTAAGTAACCTAGTCACACATCTCCAATGAATTGAACTTGGATTACATGTGTACCTACTTAGCTTGCCTACGACATATGCTAAGTCTGGTCTAGTACAACTCATCAAATACATCAAAACTACCAATAATTCTTGAATACTCTAATTGGTTAACAGGCTCTCCTCTGTTCTTAGCTAGATGTTGTGTAACATTTTGGGCTTTCCGAATTGTTAGATCCGACCCGATTCTATGTATTCGTACCCGTGATCGATAATAAAATGAAGAGTTATGTTTTTATGATTTTTTATGTCACATTTCATGGTATTGGGTTCATTGATACATTCATTGATTGATTTGGTACTCGATTTATCTCTATTTCGGATTTTACGCGAATGAACCGATAATTATGTTCAACCGTGAAATTGAGCAATCAAAGCTTGTAGGATACTTGTGGGCTATACTATTTACGCACGCAAGTAACTACAAGTGAAGAGATGCGAGAATTCAAGGTCTAAAATGAAATCGGTGAAAGTTTGGTAAATCCCGCGCGATTACGTTTTTAATCGGGAGATCACGTTTTTGAGTATCGTATATCATATTTATCATATTTATGAGTCTTATGATTACATATAATGTCACGAGTCATTACACACTTGATCGAGTCACAAATCGTAGGTGAATTGCTTAAAAGTGATACGTACGGTAAAACCGACCAAAAATACATTTTGTGTGATATTTTATCAACCGTTAATCGTTATGAGGCATATTTTATATCAGTTTGAGTGGATTAAATGTGGTTAGTATGATATAGGGTTTAAAATGAGGAATATAGGAAAAAACGGGGGTCAAATCGGAGCTAGAACGAAGAAATTAGAGCAAAAACAGTACACTAGACACTCGCGTACCTTTATAAAACGTGATTACGGGATTTTACCCTAAAAACTCGCCTATTTAAGCTCTTATTCTCCTTCTAGCCTCCATATTTCACCTCCTAAAAACCCTTAAAAGTCTAGAGAGAGAGAGGATCAAGATCTAAGAGGTTTGAGGCTCATTTTTGGTGAAATCAAGTGAAGAACGAATCGGTTTTTCGGTAAGTGGTTTTCCTCATCTCTTTTCACCAAGATCTGATCTTTTAACCTTATTTGACTAGATCTAAGATCTAGAACCCTTCTCCATCTAGATCTATTTGAGTTTTGAGTCCAAGATTGGAACTTTATGATGTTTTTGGCTTAGATCCATGGTTATACATGTGTATATGTTGTAGATCTAGGTTTGTTTGGATCAAAACTCCATTTTTATGTTGGTTCATGTTAGACCTGGTCACGAATACTCTTATAGGACAATATTCATGTATTATGTCATCAAGATGGTACCTTTATGTTAGATCTAAACTAGATCTATGTGCTACTTGCAAAATAAAGACTAGATTTGTGATTTGCTCATCAAAATGGTAGTTTTTGTGCTCAAAATGATTAGATCTATATTTTTCATGATTAGATCTATGTCAAGGCTGTAAATTTATGATAATAGGTTTCTAGATCTAAATATTATTATGATGATTAGATATAGATCCCCATTTGTGCATCAAAATTGAGTTTTTGTGACTATTATGATTAGATCCATGAAAACCATGTTACATATAGGTTCCTTGTTGGCCAAGTTAGTATTTGTATGATAAAATATGATTATTTACTATTATAAATTTCATTAAGACCAGATCTAAGCCCGTTACCCGATTATGTGATAATTATGACTAGATTCGTCGGTTATGCTAATTTTCACCATGTTTGATGTTAGATGTAGGTTCCTTGTTGACCAAGTTAGTATTTGCATGATAACATATGATGTATTTACTGTTTTAAATGTCATTAAGACCAGATCTAAGCCCGTTACCTGATTATGTGATAATTATGACTTTTTATGACTAGAATTGTCGGTTAGCCTAATTTTCACCATGTTTGATGTTAGTTTAACTTGGAATTCATATATGATCATGTATGACTATGTTTGATCATATTAACTTCTGTTTGACCAAGTTTGACTATGTTTGACCAAGTTTGACCATGTTTGACTTCCATGAAATTAGGCAAAGCAAGCCACTTTGACCTCACCGATTAGACTAGGAATGGACCCAAATTGAAACCGTACGTTATCACCTGGGTAAACCACCATCGAGTTGTGAGTCGGACCTTGTTAATTATTTTATTAATTTATTTTGTTTTGGGATTCGCATCGGTCTATCGTCAAGGTGATCCCCGGACGTGATTTCGCATCGCTATCGCTTGTCTTTCGTCTCGATTCACTTGTGAGGTGAGTATTCATAGCCCCTCTTTCATTTTAATGTTTTGGGGTACAACATGTACCAATATTCAAAAATCTCTAAACGCTTTATTAATCAAACATGCGATTCTATGTGCTATATGTGTGAATCGCTTTTATTCAAATTATATTGATATTCAAACCTGTGGTTACTCACCAACTCTTGTATTTGACCTTATTTTCTAAATGTTGCAGGTGTTGCTGTTTGATGATTGTTATCGACGCCATAGGATTATGCATGGGACTTAGTAGACATTTTAAATAAAACTAGATCTTTTATGAGTCGTATGAACTATATGTTTTGTTGGATGTTATCTTTGACTATGTTTGGTTGTTGAATGAAAATGGCATGGTTAAATATATAACGACTTTAATAGAGTTGTGAGCATCAGGACAATCTTAGCGCCCCGACGTAAATTCCGCCGTCGGTTGGGGTGTTACAGATTGGTATCAGAGCCACGACTATAGGGATCTAGGTTATTAGAAAAGGTTTCACCTAGACTATTGCCTTAGGCGTCCTCCATGAGAACCTCATGCCTTGCATGCTTAGTTAAAATTTTATTTGTCCATTGTATGCTCTTAATTATGCCTATCTTCAATCAATGCCTCGCTTCTCATTGGTCAACACACACATACACAAATCACTAAGGCTTCCTAGCCTCTTCCTTAGAAAATGGTGTCTTACGTACCATTTAGGAAAGATGTGTTTTCTCGATTTTGAACTCTCGTCAGAATTAGGGTTTTGGTGGTAAACGTGTAGTAACTGGAAGGGTGGATATGCCGGTAGTTGGGGTCTCTGTCTAGAAAAGCGTTGTGCATAAACCCAATAAACCGCTGGGCCCGGACGCTCACCTGGGACGCCCTGACGAGAGCGTTGAAACCTATTAGGCCAAAGCATGTTTTACCACTAGGGCCTGAAACTGATTAGTCTTGGTTGTAGCCTCTCAATCGAGAGGTAAGTACCACTCCGATACGATTTATCTCAATTACTCAATTTTGTGATTTTTGCGCGGTTATGTTTAAAATGCTTTTTGGAACTATGTTGATCCGAGTCACACAACACGAATCACTAACACGCACACATACACATACGTATATACATCTATTTGTGTTCAAAACAACATGAATTCTAAATTTGTTTATCGATCACATCATTATCTAATCCCTAATCCTTGTTTCTTTCCTTCTCAGAATGTCGATTCAGTTCAAAGGGCGCCAAGGGCGATAGCGGCCGAAAAATAGCCTCGGTTATCGCGAAACAAATGGCTGAGGTCCTCCCTAACATCGTGGTTCAGATCCAGCAGGGCCTAAATGCCAACCATGCCAATGTTGATGTTGTTTCTGCTTGTACCTTCAAGCACTTCAATTCATGCAATCCTCCTAAATTCAAGGGCACCGAAGGTCCAATTGGTTTACTTCAATGGTTTGAGGGGATGGAAAATACCTTCATTAACAGTGATTGTCCTGATGAGCTGAAAGTCACTCGTGCCACCAGCACCCTGATCGAAAAAGCCCTTACTTGGTGGAATGGAGAGAAAAGGATCTATGGGTCGGATGAAGCCCTAGCTTTATCTTGGGACGAACTCAAAGAAATCATGAGGGAAAAATATTGTCCTCGCAGCGAACTAAAGAAACTTGAGGATGAATTTTGGGCATTGAAACAATACAGTGGGGAAAATCAGGAGTATACTGACCGCTTCTATGAACTGAAAATCTTGGTGCTTGAAATCGTTACTCCTGAAATCCGAGCTATTGAGGCTTATGCTGGTGGGTTACCTGAGCAGATTCATTTGGGCCAGCAATCCTGTGACACTCGACAGTGTTGTTCGTCTCGCTGCTCGTCTAATCGATAATCATGTCAAGGCGGGTAATCTGAAAAGGAGGGGTTCAAAGAAGAATTCGAGCACTAAAAAGACCGAGTCCACGGTCAAGAAAGAATTCAAATCTGAGTCTACTACTGGTAAACGTAACAAAAAGAAGCGTAAGGGGCGAAACTATGTTGTGACTGCTACTCCTGCAGCGCCTGCTGCAGCTCCTATTCCTGCTGCACCTGTGGCCCAATGGGTTTGGGTGGGCCACCTGCCAAAAAGCCCTATACTGGCCCTCACCCGTTGTGCAACATTTGCAACTATCATCACCCAGCTACTAACCCTTGTAGACGTTGCACCAATTGTGGGTGATTTGGGCATCTCATGAATGTCTGCAGTCAGCCCATCCACGCTCAACCTATAATGGCCCAACCTATGGCCCAATACCCTGCTCAGCCCATGATAGCCCAAGCCCCAAATGCCCAAGTTCAAGTTAGGGCCTGCTACAACTGTGGGTCTACTACCCACCTTCGCAATGCATGCCCCGCTCTCGCTATGGTTAATCAGCATGCCGCTAATGCTGCTCGAGGTGCCCCTGCTCGTGCTTTCAACATCAATGCAAATCAGGTTCGAGTTTGATTTACTTCTTCTATTTTATTGATCTCTATCATTTATTCCATTAACACTAACTTGGTTGGTCAATGCAAATCGGGCTCAGGCGAACCAAGAAGTGGTCAATGGTATGTTCCTTATTAATAATCATTATGCATCTATATTGTTTGATTCTGGTGGGGACCGTAGCTTTGTATCATTAGAGTTTGAGCCTTTTCTTTCTTCTCCTCGTGTTGCGCTTGATCATCCTCTATCTGTTGAAATCGCGGATGGAAAACCGGCCGACCTCGATTCGGTAATTCATGATTACAAGTTGGACTTCAAGGGTCATATTTTCTCTATCGACCTCATTCCTATGTCTCTCGGGAGCTTTGATGTCATCATTGGTATGGGTTGGTTATCTAAAAATCGTGCTGAGCTTGTTTGTTTCAATAAAATCATTTGCATTCCTCGATCGGATGGTCAGTTTTTATTGATCCATGGTGATAAACCATCTGGTGGGCTTAAGCTAATGTCGTGCACCAAAGCCCAAAAGTACTTACGCAAGGATTATCCGGCATTCCTGGCACATATTATGGAGGTTCGAGATAAAGAAAGGGGAATCGAAGACATCCCGGTCGTGCGAGATTTTCCTGAAGTGTTTCCGGATGATATAGCGGGTCTTCCCCCCGTTCGCCAAGTGGACTTCCGTATTGATCTTATTCCGGGTGCCACTCCTGTTGCGAAGTCGCCTTATCGCCTCGCACCCTCAGAAATGCAAGAGTTGGCTGAACAACTCCAAGAGCATTCTGATAAAGGGTTCATTCGTCCGAGTTCATCTCCATGGGGAGCACCTATTCTATTTGTTAAGAAAAAGGATGGCTCTCTTCGCATGTGCATTGATTATCGTGAGCTTAATAAACTCACGATCAAGAATCGTTATCCATTGCCTCGTATTGATGACCTCTTCGATCAGCTTCAGGGTGCTTCTTGTTTTTCAAAGATTGATCTTCGTTCCGGTTATCATCAGCTTCAGGTCGCGGAGGAGGATGTTCATAAAACCGCCTTCCGCACCCGTTATGGCCATTTCGAGTTCACTGTGATGCCCTTCGGTTTGACAAACGCTCCTGCTATATTCATGGACCTCATGAATTGCTTTTGCAAACCCTATCTTGATAAATTTGTGATTGTATTCATCGATGATATTCTGATCTATTCCAAGTCAAAGGAAGAACACAAAACTCACCTACGTCATATGTTGGAGCTTCTAAAGAAAGAACATCTTTATGCCAAATTCTCTAAATGTGAATTTTGGCTAAAGGAGGTGCAATTTTTAGGCCATATCATAAACGACAAGGGTATTCACTTCGATCCTGCTAAGATCGAGGCCGTTAAGAGTTGGTGCACCCCTGCTTCACCAACTGAAGTCTGCTCGTTTCTTGGGTTAGCGGGCTATTATCGGCGTTTCATTGCTAATTTCTCTCGCATAGTTGTGCCTCTTATTGCTTTGACTCAGAAAATTCAACTATTTGAGTGGGGTCCTGCTCAGGAAAACGCTTTTCAGACACTTAAACAAATGTTGTGTGAGGCTCCCATTCTCACACTTCCTGATGGGACAGATGATTTTGTGGTGTATTGCGACGCATCTCATCAAGGCCTTGGTTGTGTTCTCATGCAGCGGGGAAAAGTAATTGCATACGGATCGCGACAGCTTAAGAAACACGAGAAGAATTACACGACGCATGACCTCGAGCTTGGTGCGGTCGTGTTTGCTCTAAAAATTTGGAGGCATTACCTTTACGGTACCGAGTGTGTGGTTTATACCGATCACAAAAGCCTCCAACACATGTTCAATCAAAGAGATCTCAATATGCACCAGCGTTGTTGGATCGAGCTCTTGAACGGCTACGATTGCGAGATTCGTTATCATCCTGGGAAGGCGAATGTCGTGGCTGATGCCTTGAGTCGAAAAGAGCATCTCAAGCTTGTCCTATTTCAGAGTTCTCATCATATGACCGATCTCAAAGCTCGCATTCTGGTAGCTCAGCATGCATCTGTTGATGAGGGAAATTTGTATAATGATTTATCTTGTGGTGCTGAGCTTCAATTTGAGACCAAGTCTGATGGTCTTCTTTATTTCTTGAATCGTCTCTGGATTCCCGATCGAAACGATCTTCGGGCTATTATTATGAACGAGGCGCATAAGTCTCGTTATTCCATTCATCCTGGATCTGATAAGATGTATCTTGATCTACGTAAGCTCTATTGGTGGCCCGACATGAAGAAGGACATAGCGCTTTATGTGGCAAAGTGCCTTACTTGTTCCAAAGTCAAGGCCGAGCACCAGCGACCTGCCGGTTTTCTTGAGCAGCCTTTGATTCCCGTATGGAAGTGGGAGAACATCGCAATGGACTTTATTACAAAACTTCGGCGAACTTCTATGGGATGTGATACCATTTGGGTTCTTGTTGACAACCAAATCTGCTCATTTCCTCCCAATCATGGAGACCGATGGAGCCCCGATATTGGCTCAAATCTTTCTTAAGGAGATTGTGTGCCGCCATGGCACTCCTTTGAGTATTATCTCGGATCGTGATAGTCGTTTTATGTCGTATTTCTGGCAATCTCTTCATGCTTCTTTGGGGACTCAGCTAGATTTCAGCACCGCCTACCATCCTCAAACTGATGGTCAATCTGAGCGCACCATTCAGACTCTTGAAGACATGCTTTGGGCATGTGTCATTGATTATGGTGGGAGTTGGAGTTCATTTTTGCCTTTGATCGAGATCTCGTATAACAATAGCTATCATTCGAGCATCGGTATGGCCCCGTTCGAGGCTCTCTATGGCCGCAAATGTCGTTCTCCTATTTGTTGGTCTGAGGTCGGTGAATCTCAAATCACCGGTCCTGAGCTGATTCAGGAAACGACTGATAAACTCTCTTAGATTCGTGATCATTTGCTCGCTGCTAGGAGTCGTCAGAAGCGTTATGCTGATAGACGACGTAGACCCCTCGAGTTTGAAAAAGGCGACCTTGTCCTTCTAAAAGTATCTCCATGGAAAGGCGTTTAAGATTTGGTAAAAAGGGGAAACTAGCACCTCGATATGTCGGTTCGTTCAAGATTCTTGAGAAAGTTGGTAAAATGGCTTATGTACTTGATCTTCCCCTTGAGCTGGCTAATGTTCACCCTACATTCCACGTTTCGAACCTTCGCAAATGTTTGGATGACGAGAATCTTCAAGTCCCACTTGAGGAAATTCGGATTGATGAGTCTTTGCACTTTGTTGAGAGACCCGTTGAGATCATGGACCGTGAAATCAAGAAACTCAAACGCAGCCGAATTCCGAATCGTTAAGGTTCGTTGGGAGTCCAAGCGTGGACCGGAGTTCACTTGGGAGCGCGAGGACCAGATGAAAGCTAAATATCCCCAGTTGTTTGCCTAGCTTTCTTATGTTGTTTCTAATTTCGGGACAAAATTCTCAAAAGTAGGGGAGACTGTAACATTTCGGGTTTTCAGAATTGTTAGATCCGACCCGATTCTATGTATTTGTACCCGTGATCGATAATAAAATGAAGAGTTATGTTTTTATGATGTTTTATGTCTCATTTCATGGTATTGGGTTCATTGATACATTCATTGATTGATTTGGTACTCGATTTATCTCTATTTCGGATTTTACGCGAATGAACCGATAATTATGTTCAACTGTGAAATTGAGCAATCGAAGCTTGTAGGATACTTGTGGTCTATACTTGTTACGCACACAAGTTACTAAAAGTGGAGAGATGCGAGAATTCAAGGTCTAGAATGAAATCGGTGAAAGTTTGGTAAATCCCGCGCGATTACGTTTTTAATCGGGAGATCACGTTTTTGAGTATCGTATATCATATTTATCATATTTATGAGTTTTATGATTACATATGATGTCACGAGTCATCACACACTTTATCGAGTCACAAATCGTAGGTGAATTGCTTAAAAGTGATACGTACAGTAAAACCGACCAAAAATGCATTCTGTGTGATATTTTATCAACCGTTAATCGTTATGAGACATATTTTATATCAATTTGAGTGGATTAAATGTGTTTAGTATGATAGAGGGTTAAAATGAGGAATACAGGAAAAAAAGGGGGTCAAATCGGAGCTAGAACGAAGAAATTAGAGCAAAAACAATACACTAGACACTCGCTTACCTTTAAAAAACGTGATTACGGGATTTTACCCTAAAAACTCGCCTATTTAAGCTCTTATTCTCCTTCTAGCCTCCATATTTCACCTCCTAAAAACCCTAAAAAGTCTAGAGATAGAGAGGATCAAGATCTTAGAGGTTTGAGGCTCATTTTTGGTGAAATCAAGTGAAGAACGAGTCGGTTTTTCGGTAAGTGGTTTTCCTTATCTCTTTTCACCAAGATCTGATCTTTTAACCTTCTTTGACTAGATCTAAGATCTAGAACCCTTCTCCATCTAGATCTATTGAGTTTTGAGTCCAAGATTGGAACTTTATGATGTTTTTGGCTTAGATTCATGGTTATACATGTGTATGGTTGTAGATCTAGGTTTGTTTGGATCAAAACTCCATTTTTATGTTGGTTCATGGTTAGACCTGGTCATGAATGCTCTTATAAGACAATATTCATGTATTATGTCATCAAGATGGTACCTTTTTGTTAGATCTAAACTAGATCTATGTGCTACTTGCAAAATAAAGACTAGATTTGTGATTTGCTCATCAAAATTGTAGTTTTTGTGCTCAAAATGATTAGATCTATATTTTTCATGATTAGATCTATGTCAAGGCTGTAAATTTATGATAATAGGTTTCTAGATCTAAATATTATATGATGATTAGAGATAGATCCCCATTTGTGCATCAAAATTGAGTTTTTGTGACTATTATGATTAGATCCATGAAAACCATGTTAGATCTAGGTTCCTTGTTGGCCAAGTTAGTATTTGTATGATAAAATATGATGTATTTACTATTTTAAATTTCATTAAGACCAGATCTAAGCCCGTTACCCGATTATGTGATGATTATGACTAGATTTGTCGGTTATGCTAATTTCACCATGTTTGATGTTAGATGTAGGATCCTTGTTGACCAAGTTAGTATTTGCATGATAACATATGATGTATTTACTGTTTTAAATATCATTAAGACCAGATCTAAGCCCGTTACCCGATTATGTGAAAATTATGACTTTTTATGACTAGAATTGTCGGTTAGCCTAATTTTCACCATGTTTGATGTTAGTTTAACTTGGAATTTCATATATGATCATGTATGACTATGTTTGACTATGTTTGACCATATTAACTTCTGTATGACCAATTTTGACTATGTTTGTCCAAGTTTGACCATGTTTGACTTCCATGAAATTAGGCAAATCAAGCCACTTTGACCTCACCGATTAGACTAGAAATGGACCCAAATTGAAAACATACGTTATCACTTGGGTAAACCACCTTCGAGTTGTGATTCGGACCTTGTTAATTATTTTATTAATTTATTTTGTTTTGAGATTCGCATCGGTCTATCATCAAGGTGATCCCCGGATGTGATTTCGCATCGCTATCGCTTGTCTTTCGTCACGATTCACCTGTGAGGTGAGTATTCATAGCCCCTCTTTCATTTTAATGTTTTGGGGTGCAACATGTACCAATATTAAAAAATCTCTAAACGCTTTATTAATCAAACATGCGATTCTATGTGCTATATGTGTGATTCTTTGATTATGTGATACTTATGGATTATTTTTTGTGGCATTCTCTAATCACTATTCGCTAGTCTCTAATCGCATGTGTACCATTAACCATCGAGCCGTGGCAACAATGATAGATCTATTGGCTAACAACCCACCTGGCCTGCCTCGCGTGTGGCGCCGGGTGATTGCTCCCTTACTTGTTTAGGTTTGGTGCACATCACTTTTACATGTTGATCATGATTTAGATATTACACTTGACGCATGAATCACTTTTATTCAAATTATATTGATATTCAAACCTGTGGTTACTCACCATCTCTTGTAGTTGACCTTATTTTCTACATGTTGTAGGTGTTGTTGTTTGATGATTGTTATCGACGTCATAGGATTATGCATGGGACTTAGTAGACCTTTTTAAATAAAACTAGAACGTTTATGAGTCGTATGAACTATATGTTTTGTTGGATGTTATCTTTGACTATGTTTGGTTGTTGAATGAAAATGGCATGGTTAAATATATAACGACTTTAATAGAGTTGTGAGCATCTGGACAATCTTAGCGCCCCGACGTAAATTCCGTCGTCGGTTGGGGTGTTACGTGTTGACTTGTGTTAATGGGAGTTCTAGCTACATTAGAGTTATTTGCATTGAACTTTTCAAGAACTTTGTCCACATAGTAGGTTTGTCCTAAAGCAAGTCCACTTGGGGTTCGTGTGATTTTTAACTCCCAAAATCACATCTGCTAAACCCATGTCTTTCATGTCAAATCTTGCTTTCAAGATGTCCTTTGTTAATTTTATCATTTTGTCATTACTTCCAGCAATGAGCATGTCATCAACGTATAGACACAAGATGACATAACCATCTGGTGTGTCTTTCACATACACACACTTATCACATTCATTGATCTTGAATCCAGAATCAAGCATGACATGATCAAACTTTTCATGCCATTGTTTTAGAGCTTGCTTTAGTCCATACAAGGATTTGACCAGTTTACACACTTTCTTTTCTTGTCCAGTGGCTATAAAGCCCTCTGGTTGTTCCATGTAAATCTCTTCCTCTAGATTTCTATTTAAGAAAGCGGTTTTTCACATCCATTTGGTGAACTTCCAAATTTCTAATGGCAGCAATAGCAAGTACCTGATGGAGGTTATTCGAGTTACCGGTGAGTACGTGTCAAAGTATGTAGACCTTCTTGTTGTTTGTATCCTTTGACCACCAGTCTTGCCTTGTACTTGTCTATTGAGCCATCTGGCTTCATCTTCCTCTTGAAGATCCAACGATGACCTAGTGGTTTGCATCTCGGAGGAAGATCCACTAGTTCCCTATATGGTTTAGTAAAATAGAATCTATTTCACTTTTGATGGCCTCCCTCCATTGAGGTCCTTCTGAGGAATTTATCGCTTCACGGTACGTTTTGGGTTCATTTTCTACCATGTACATGTAGAAATCAGGACCAAAAGACTTTTCAGTTCTAGCCCTCTTGCTTCGCCTAGGCTCAACATTTTCTTCCTCAGATTGCTCTTGTTCTTCTGGAACACGTTCTAGTTCTTCTGGAACTAGCTCATTAAGAATACAATCATCATCTGCCCCAGACGTATTTCCATATTCTTTTGTAATGCATGGAAATATATTTTCAAAGAATAAGGCATTCTTTGATTATATTATCATTCCTTTACGAATATCGGGAATCTTGGATTCATGCACAAGGAAGCGCTACACGCTACTGTGATCTGGATATCCAATGAATATACAATCAGCAGTTTTGGGTCCTATCTTTTGAGCCTTAGGTAGTGGAGTAACCACCTTGGCTAGGCACCCCCACACTTTGAGGTATTCGTAGGATGGTTTTCTTTTCCACCATAACTCGTATGGGGTTTCATCTCTTTTCTTATGGGGTATCCTATTCAAAGGATAGTTTGCCGAAAGGATAGCATCCCCCCACAAGTTTTGGTTTACACAAGAACTCACTAACATGGCATTCACCATTTCTTTCAAGGTCTGATTTTTCCGTTTAGCAATCCCATTTGATTGGGGTGAATATGGTGCAGTAAACTCTTGTCTAATTCCGTTTTGTAAACAGAATTTAGCAAATGGTGAGACATACTCACCACCTCTATCACTTCGTACAACCTTGATCTTCCTTTCAAGCTGATTCTCAACTTCAATTTTATAAGCAATGAAAGCTTTAATTGCCTCGTGTTTACTTTTGAGCAAGTAAACATAACAATACTTCATGCAATCATCGATAAACGTGATGAAGTATTTAAATCCATTTCTAGTTGGAAGGGATTTCAAATAACACACATTTGTGTGGATCATACCCAGTGGTTCAGTATTTCGTTCTACTGGTTTGAATGATGATCTAGTTAGTTTTGCTTCAACACACGTTTCACATTTATGGTTTCAGTCAATATCAAATTTTGGTATGCAATTTAATTTAATCAAATGACGAATGGAATTAAAGTTAACATGACCAAGTCTACCATGCAACACATTAGAAGACTCAAGCAAATAAGCAAAACTAGTACCAGTCTTATTCATAGCATTGTTAACAACCATTATATTCAGTTTAAACATACCATTGAGGGCATAGCCCTTTCCAACATACACACTATTCTTGGTCAACACAACCTTATCCGACTCAAACACCATTTTGAAACCAAACTTATTCAACAACCACTCAGACACAAGATTTTTTTTCAAATCTCAGGAACGTACATCACATTGGTCAATGTGAGTTCCTTTCCTGATGTTATTTTCAAGATAACATTACCATCTCCTTTGACATCAGCGGTAGCAAAAGTTCCCATGAAGAGCTTCTCTCTATTAGTGACTTATTTGAAAGTGTTGAACAAGTTTTTGTCAACAAAAACATGGCGGGTGGCACCGATGTCAACCCACCATTCCTTAGTATTCGAACCAACCAAGTTAACCTCAGAGATCATCATCGTGAGGTCAGAAATCATCTCAACAAGATTTTCATGATCATCAACCATGTTGGCTTGACGAGAGGCATGTTTCTTGGGTTGCCTACATTCATTTTCCCGATGACCTGGCTTGTCACAATTGTAACATTTGCCTTCAAATTTCTTCTTTGCAACCCCACATTTTGGCTTAAGATTAAACCATTTCCCCTTGTTCTTCTTCTCAGCCCGTCCTCTATTTTTGTTAGCATTTGAGGATTGACCATATTCAACAATATTGTCCTTAGCTTGCTCGGGTACATCACTCTGTTTTTTAGCAATTTTGTTGTCTTCTTCAATACGAAGACGAACCACAACATCTTCAACCGTCATTTTCTTTCTCTTGTGTTTGAGGTAGTTCTTGATATCAACCCAGCTTGGTGGCAATTTATCGATCATGGCAGCAACTTAGAATGTCTCGCTGAGGTGATAGTCCCTCCGCATGAATATCATGAAGAATGATTTGTAACTCTTGGATTTGACTCATAACAGTTTTTGAGTCAATCATTTTAAACTCCGAGAATTTGGCCATCACAAATTTCTTTGTGCCTGCATCTTTGGTTTTGTATTTTCGTTCCAAAGATTCCCATAGTTCCTTGGCCGTGTTTACTTTATAATAAACATTATAAAGCGAGTCCACGAAACTATTGAGCACATAGTTCTTGCACAAGAACTCAGAATGCTTCCAATCCTGAACCGCGCTTACAGATTGAGCATCCATTTCCCCTTTAGAAACTTGGGGAGTGGTTTCAGTCAAGAACCTCGTAAGGTTCAACGTTGTTAGATAAAACAACATCTTTTGCTGCCAACGTTTGAAGTTCAGACCGTTGAACTTCTCAGGTTTTCAGCGTGGCTTACAACTGCGCCAGGCAGCGGTTCAACCATCACAATGGTAACAGCAACAAAGGAGGTAAACACAGCAGAGACACTAGAGGTGACAGTGGCTGAGAGGAACTCATTCTGAAAAATGATCAGAGGAGAACAGTCAACAAATTCATACACAGAGTGTACACCAATCTGTTTAAGTTTGTTAGAAATTGAGTAACGATACTCAATGATCGTTTGTTTAAATACTATAGCCGATTACAATAAAGCAAAGTAAAATACAAATGAAGAAAACAAAGCATAAACCGGATGATAAACTCGAGCGGGAGCAGATTCAATCCCTGCAAAACGAACAGAGGGAACAGAGAAGAAAACAAAAGATCCGGGTTTGTGTTTGACACAATTCTCTTAAACAGATTGGTCGCCTGTTCCCAGGGTACACCGGCTCGAAGCAGTGAACTGCCGGACTAGAAAACTTACCTGAAAAATGATCGGAAGATGGCTGCAACTGAAATGAATTGTAGAGTGTTTTTCTGATCAAACACCTTTCTTGTTTGCAAGATATGCATATATATACACCAGAAATTTATGGAAGCATTATGATCATTAAAACCATCTTAATGGTGATTGTCATTTATGATGAATATAAATGATCGGTTTGGAAAACAAAGGGTTTGGGATGCAAAAGTTTTTTTTTCATTTAATCCAATGATCCATTCTAGAATCTGTCCAATATTGCAGATTTTTCTTTGTTCTGGATAAGCAGAGGAATAATCCTCCGTCCAGCAGAAGAATCCTCCATTCAGTCAGAGGAAGAATCCTCCGTCCAATAGAAGAATCCTCTATTAAATCAGAGGAAGAATCCTCCGTCCAGCAGAAGAATCCTCCGTTTAGTCAGAGGAAGAATCCTCCGCTCCAGCAGAAAGATCCTTCGTCCGACCAGAGGAAAACCCTTCGTTTAGAGCAGCAAAAACATTCTCTGCACCCAGAGTAAACACACCCAAGAGCTTGTCAAATGCTTGGAGATTTACTCATATAAGCTAGACAAAACCTTTGTTCTCACACCAATGTGGGACAACATGCACCACATTTTCCAAACTTGAACAAATTGATTTTGAGATTAACATCTCATTCACACACATATTCCAACAATACACAAGCCCGGTTCTTTTGTTTTCTTCTCTGTTCCTTCTGTTCGTTTTGCAGGGATTGAATATGCTCCTGCTCGAGTTTATCATCAGGTTTATGCTTTGTTTTCTTCATTTGTATTTTACTTTGCTTTATTATAATTGGGTATAGTATTTAAACATGAAAATGCGTGAGCATCGGATCGTTTACTCGATCTAGCTAATCAGATATCGAAACGTAATTAACCGATTGATTTATTGATCACAATGAACAATTACAATCAGTAAAACACTCAGAATACAGACACAGAGAACACTCTCAGAAACACACACTTAGCAGTAATCTCGCACGCTCAGAACTGAAAATTACAAAGACCAAACGACTATTTATACCCAGCTGGCCGTCTCTTTGTCCGAACCCCAGGTTCGGCCAGTCCGAATTCCAGGTTCGGACAAGGTTCGGCCATACCTAATTTGACTTGATCTTGTATATTGCTTGATACTTCACACGATGCACATATCAGGTATCAACAAACTCCCCCTCGTCGTGTGCAGTATCTCTTTAATATCATCAAATTTGTATCTTCAATCAAGCTCCCCCTCAAGTATAGAATCCGTTCGTTCAATGAAATGAATCTTCAAACAAACTCCTCCCCAACTCGATCGTAGCTTGATCTTGAATACTTGATGACATTTTAGTGTATCTCTGGTGTTTCATCAACATCTTCAGAAGACTTGAAGTTGTGATATCTTGCACATAGCAACCTGCTCAACATTTAAATAATCTTGGTGCAAAACGTCTCTTTGAGACTCCAAGATATGATTTTGAAAATTGATTTGTATCACATGTTGATCAGATTGAAAATAAAGCAGAAATAAAATCTTTTTGATTTTTCAAAGTTTATGCTAAAACACACCGAAAATCTTTTTGGTCTTTTCTGAAATGAAATGAAAACACAATACAGAATCAAACACTATTTTTGGTATGAGAAAGATCACTATATGGGATCATATTGAACATAACGCACTGAACTGCACTTCAATTTCAATTAATCGAAGCACATAAGTCATGTTGATTGCTGGTATAATTTGTCCAACTTAAACTCAGGCAGAATCATACTCATAACATTTGGATATGTTAAGGTATTGATTAGATTTGCTTTGACAAGTGTATCCCACACTATCAGACATAATCAGACATTTTCAGTTTTTCTTTCTTTTTCCGTTGTGTGATAGCACTTGTGATTTTTTACAATGCATAATATGTTCATGATATCGTCAACTGTGTTCTATGCAAAAAGAAATAAGAACGTTAAATGGTCTACCTTAAGGTCGATCTTTCGATACGCAGATAAGGCCTCGGATTTAACAAAATAAGAAAATAAAACAAGTTGAGATTATATAACCCAACAACAATCAGGTCGGTACTCCCGTACACGCAGAGAAAGTCCGATGAGTTATATGAAACACCAAAGAAAATAAAGCAGAACGTCAAACGAACAATGATCAGGTCGATCTTTCGATACGCAGAGAAAGTCCGATCGTTTGACAAAATAAAGAAAATCAAACAAGTTTAAATCTTTCAAAAAGAACACATGTATACAAAGTGACTTCTCATTTTGAATTTCACACTTATTTTCCTTTTTGTGTCATGAAATATGCATCAAGATGTTATCCACATGGTCAAGCATTAGTATTTAGTGTATATCAAATCTGAATACTTCTGATTTGCCGAGCCTACCAAGCATATCAAACAATGATCTTATAGCTCTTTCATCTACTTTATCCATGAGTCAGATACGTAAGTCAATGTACCATCATTTCCCAATGATCAATTTCTCACAATTTTATATTTTGCATGTATTCACCTTCCATCATTATATATTTGGCATGTATTCACCTTCTCTCCATAACATGCATTTTCTCAATTACTCCCCCTTACTTACAATTCTCCCCCTTAATATGAAAACTCTATTTTTGGATTTTCATTATACACAAAACAAAACTCTATTTTTGGCTTTCTGAGGAAAAACTTGGAAAACAAAGAAAAGTGATCAATCAACACGAATATGGTGCAGATTTAGAATTCAGAAAATTTGCAGGTTAGAAAGATTTATCATGAAATTTAACTTAAGCAGAATACTCCTCCATCAACAACTTTGCAATTGTCGATAGGTCCTCTAGAAGTACCTACACACTGGTCAAACTAATTAGTCCAAAAATGACCCGAAGCGAATCGCTTCTGGTCAACCAGAGTCCTTGATTTGTTTAGAAACCACCTTAGGTTTCCATTGCTGTTGTTTTGGTAAGTCAGTTTTTGATGAAACAATCACAGGTGACTGTGATGATGAACCTACACTTTGAACCTTTGAAAACATTGGAACAAAACGTTTTTGTTTATGAAAGAATGTAGGTTCAACGTCATCAAAAACTCTGCCTTGTTCATCAAAGAACTTTGTGTTGGCAGGTTTACCAAAAACTGGTTTCTTAAGAAACCCTTGGGGTAAATCAACAGGTAATGGACAATCCTTTGCCATATGCCCTGGTCGGCGACAAATATAACAGATTCTTTTTGTTTTGTCCCATCTTTGATGTACCTGCGAAGAACACACATGAATATCTCGAACATGATCAGAATGTGGATCATATACCTGATTCCTGTGATCATGTACCCATTTTGATGTTGGGCTTCGAGATTGAGAACTTTCAGAAGAAATTTGAGCTGTCACAAAAACTTCAGAAATCTTCCGAGCATCAATACAATGAAGAGGAAACTCTTTGTCTGAGAAAAGCTGATCAGAACCTTTGAGCTTATAGAATCTCTCAGGTAGAACTTTATCTGCTTTGAACACTTCCTTCTTCACTTGCTGCATCTTAAGCTTCTTCAAGTTTTGTGGTGCAGATGCTGAAACTGTCTCAGTATTATCTTTCTTCTCATGAAAACCCAAACCAACTTTCTTTCCAGAAATCTTCTCCTCAGATGTAAAATGCCCATGCTTTGCCAATCGAGAAAATTCAGCTTTGACTTCAGTCACATTCTTTTGATCGTAGAAAATTTTCTCATCAAACTCCATCTTGTCACTTGAAATCGCTGATTTCCCATTGTCAGTAGACGATGAACCAGAAACAAATTTTGGTGCTGGAGGAAACTCAGATTTCTTTTCCTTCTTCTTTGTATTCTTCTTGTTCTTCTTTGTATGCACGACCTTTTCTTCCTTATTAGTAGATGATGAAAATTTTGAATAATCAAACTCATCAGCTTGTTCTTTCACGTCTTTGAAGGCTTCCTTGATCTGAGCAGGAGGTGAAGCGGTTTTATCAAACATCTTTTCAAAATTCCCATCCTTAGTAAGAAAACTTGTAAACACTTGAGAATTAGAGACATTGTTCAGCAAGCGATTTACATCAATGACTTGAATTTTGAGATCAGAAATTTTCTGTTGAGCATCAGCTAACTCCTTCTCAGTAGCTATTAACCGCTTTGCAATTTTATGAGTTTCATATTTTTGCATCCGAAGGTTGTCAAGTCCTTCATGTAACTCCTTTTTCAATTTATCCTCATTGCGTTTTTGAATTTCCAGATTTGCTTTTTGAACTTTACTGACACTAACCAACTCCCGCTTCTCATCCAACAACTTTTCCATGTCAAATTGATATGCTTCAATCTTAGCAGCAGATTCTTCAGCATTCATTGTAAGCAAATCAAGTTTAATTTTGGATTTATCAAACAAATTCTGAAAATCATTAGCAGTATCGTCTGCCTCATCCTTCCATTTCTTGACTTCTTTCACCAACTCATCCCTTTCTTCACAGATCTTAACTTTTGCAGCTTCTACAGCCCTTTTATCTTGTTTAGAAATTTCTAAAACATCATTCAGCAATTTGATCTCTTTAAGCAAATATTCATTATTCATACCCAATTCTTTCTCATTTTCTTTAATAATTCCCAACTCCAAACTAATCATTTTTTAATCAGTAGAAACCATCTTGACTTGTTCAATCAAAAATTCTTTTTCTTTCATCAAGGCTTCAATTCTAGACTCAAATTTTTCATTCTCAGCAGCGTCATATGAACTCGAATCAGAATAATAATCATCTTGGTCATTTGTGACAATTAATGCTGATGTATCACATTCAAAATGTTGACCCCAATCATAAACACCATCATGTTGAGCTGTCAAGGCTGTTTTCTTGCTTGTGTTACTAGTAGATGGTTGAGTAAAACCAGGCTTCGATGATTAAGTAAAACCAGGCTTGGTTGCATGAGCCCGTTGACAATCTTTGGTAAAATGTCCAAGCTGCGAACATTTATAACATTTTAACTTTGACTTGTCAAAACCCAATTTATCACCAGAAATATTTCTTCCATGTTTCTTGAAGAACCTTTTCGATCTTTGACATAACATAGCATATTGCCAAGATATATCCAATTCAATTAATTGATCATCATCAAGTGCATCAAGATCATCGTTGGTTAACTTTGCATCAGCAACATTCTTAATAATTGAACCAAAAGATGATGAAATCAAGGCAGAAATCATTTTAGCACAATCATCTGTTGATTCAGCAGAAAAAGCATTCTGACTTGAACAATTTGGAATTGTAAAGCTACAACCCCGTGAAGACTTGTTATCAGAAATATCAGAAATTCCAGTCAAGAAAGTTGTACTTGGTGCAGAATTCAGACTTGGTTTAGCTTCAGCATTCATGCTTGCCGTATTCTCACCATAATATAATTCAGGATTTTGCAAAGTAGCAGTAGCCTTGTTTGAAGTCATCATTTCCATCCCTCTAGCATGAAGTTTTCCGGTTAAATCATGAAATGATAATATAGGATAATCTTTGTCATGAGTAAGCAACAAAACATACTTTTCCCACTTTTCTGGTAATGCTTCCATTAATTTCTCTTTCAATTCCTCCTCAGTCTTTTCAATGTTCACCACCTTCATTTCACTAATCAGATGTGAAAATCTAGATACAAGTGCAGGGATAGTTTCTTTATCATAATGTTGAAAATTCTCAAATTCTTTGTTCAGCACTTTTCTTCTACTCTTCTTGTATTGATCAGTTCCTTCGCATCTAGCAGACAATGCATCCCACAATTGTTTTGACTTTTTGCAAGTACTAAACTGATGCAACAACTCAGTAGGCAGAGCCATTGTTAGATAACCATAGGCTTTTTCTTCAAGCTCATAGAGTTTTCTTTCATCACCATCAAAATCTTGAATTCTTTTAAAATCTCCATCTGCTTGTGGATGCATGTAAAGTTTGCGAATTGGAATCCATAAATCCACATTATTTGTGCTGATATAAGCCGAAAACTGTTGTTTCCAATTGTGATAATCTTCCAACTTCAACAATTTAGGAACTTTCTGACTTGTTCCAATTTCGTTATCAAAATTTAGCATAGTTTGCATCGCGCTCTGCATTGCGGCAGATGCTTGAAATTCTGACATTATTGAACAACTTTGAATTCTGGACGCCGAACTCTCTCCGAACTTATCACTAAGCTCCGAACTCTGTCCAAACTTAAAACCAAAGTCCGAATCCTGTCCGAACTTGCTCCGAATCAAAATCAACAGTCCAAACTTCTAAGTAACTCCGATCTAGCTCCGAACCTTAAATCACTCCGAACCTCGACCGAGACAACTCCGAACTCTCACCGAACGTCGACCGAACTCGAAGTTCGGAGCAGTTAATCCGAACCTGACCAGGTACCTCCGAACCTCGACTTCATTTTTCAAAAACGTGCGAAAATGAACTGATTTTGACGAAACTCGTTACTATGGATCAGTAAAACCGATAGAAATTGATTTAGGAACTGATTTGACACCAAACACTCGATAGAATTGATAAACAACACGAAAACAAACTCGAGAATCATGAAAAACGCTTCAAAAATCCAAAAATAGCAACCACAGATCAGTAGAGTGAACCAGAATGCTCTGATACCACTTGAAAATGCGTGAGCATCGAATCGTCTACTCGATCTAGCTAATTGGACATCAAAACGTAATTAACCGATTGATTTATTGATCACAACGAACAATTACAATCAGTAAAAAACTCAGAATACAGACACAGAGAACACTCTAAGAAACACACACTTAGCAGTAATCTCGCACGCTCAGAACTGAAAATTACAAAGACCAAACGACTATTTATACCCAGCCGGTCGATCTCTGTCCGAACCCCAGGTTCGGCCAGTCCGAACTCCAGGTTCGGACAAGGTTCGGCCAGACCTAATTCGACTTGATCTTGTACATTGCTTGATACTTCACACGACGCACATATCAGGTATCAACAAAACAAACGATCATTGACTATCGTTACTCAATTTCTAACAAGAACAGCATAAAGACTCATGATTATGACCATATGCAAACAATTTGTCTTTCTTGAATAAGCGTAATTGTATGCAAACCTATGACTATGACCATGTACGAACAATTTCATGATTCAATCGACATGCAATGAATTTAAATTACTTGAAATTTTAAATGCTGCAAGGCCAGTGAAAATGAATTCAGAAAAAATGACAAATGGGTGACTTCTTTATCAAAGCAAGTCTAAACATTCATACATAACGCATACAAAAAGCAAAGTAACATCTAATGAGTTGTTTATAAGTCTACAAAAAAAAATGCATCTACAATATGTTTCCAATAAGTACAGATCTATTGACAACCAAACACATATTGTCAACACCATATCTGAATATATAAACTCATAAAGCATAAACCTAGAGATTCAACATTCATACATATAATGCATACAAATTAGCAAACACAAAAACTCACCTGCAGTACAACACAAAAACATCAGTGGCAAAATTGAAAACAAAATAAAACAATTAGCACCATTTAGAGCCCAAAATTCCTCTTCTGGTTTGCTGAAACTAAATTAAGAAAAAGAAATCGCTGATTTGATCTCGTGTGTTCACACCCTGGATAAATCTTTAATTAACTTCCTTGGTTCACATAAAAAAACCTAAAATCGAACACAGTAACTAATTGAAAATGCAATAAATCTTTAATTACCTTCCTTGGTTCACATAAAAAACCTAAAATCGAACAAAGTAACTAATTGAAAATGCAGTCCAACAAATCAAATCTCAAACCAAACACCAAATCGAAATAATTTACGACATGCAATAAACAATCCATGCCCTAATTCTCATCAAAAGATACAGAAGAACAACCGACAGATACAAAAAAAATTAAAACGAACATAGAAGAAACATACCTTGATGTGCGACAGAAACGAATCCGAAACTTGAACCACCTCGATAAGCGGCCAAAGGATAAGGAAATCAGGAGCGAGAAATGAAGTGTAGAAAGAGAAGCAAAAGGAAAAGTAAAAAGAAAATAGATGGCGTGAAAAGAAATTAGGCAAACAACGTGTCAAAAAATTAGGTTATAACACGTGTAAGCATATAAACTAAAAAAAACTTTAAAAAAAAGCCCGCAAATCGAAACCGCAATACTCTGTTAGACAATCGAACAACAAACCAACTGAGCTACTAATAATTTAGTTCAGAAAAGCGAAAACATTTATTTAAAGACAAAGCAAGGAGCTGTGAGTAAAAAAATTAAAGGAAACTGGCCAAATGGCACAAAGCCATTGGTTAACATATCCAAATGTTAATCAGTCATAGGACACAACCGAACAGTTCTCCCCCTCACAATAACTTCAGTTTTTGTATATATATATATATATATATATATATATATATATATATATATATATATATAATATTGACCCTCCAGTTGAGAGTGTCTGCTTTCGCCACTGCATATGTATATTACGACCAATGCTCCTTAGCTTAATTGGTTGAGGTGAGTATCCAAATACATTAAAAATAAAAGCTTTTGAGTTTAAGTTCCATGTGTGACTTAAAAAAAATGGAGGTTCAAGTTGGGCCACGAGGTTTTCTCACCTATGGTGGTTTCCTCCTATTAGTGGTCCAAATTTACCGTTAAAAAAAAACATATGTATATTAGGGCTCTTCAGTGTGATTCTGGTTTCGTCACCAAGTATGGAGGAAAGAAATAGACGACGTATATATCTCATTATTAGGCGACTGACCCGAACCAACTTGAATCGGTCTGAAAAAATATATTTAGTGATCGATATTAGACCTGTTAAACATTTCCGACCCCCATGAAAAAAAATTGGGTTCGCCACTGACTGTATGAATTTGTGGCTGGCCAGAAATGGCATGGAATTCCAGCACCGCACCCCGCTACCCAAGTTCATAGTCGAGGAGATCAAGACTTCCGCCTTCTCTTGGATCAAACAGAGAGGTAAAGTGACAGACTTGAACTCGTCCAATTAGTCCTCCAAAATGTTCTGTTGTATGTAATTCAGCTTTGTTGTTGTGTTGGTAGGTCGTGTTGTGTTGTCTTGCTGCTTTTTATTTAGGGGCTGTTTGGCAAGGGTCTGAATGGGCTCTTAATGAGAAAATGTCTGGATCACATAGAGGTTGTTTGGTAGTGTCTGTTTTATTAAGTGTTGAACCAGTAAAATGTCTAATTGAATAAAAGACTCTGAACCAGTTAGTGCTGAACCCGGTAGTGTTGTTTGGTTGCACCTTTGAATGGATGTGCAAAATGACTATTTTACCCATGTAAATAATTCATAGCAAATAAAATGTAGCTTTTTGGTAAATCCTGAATGATTAATAGTTATTAAAGAAAAAGAACAAACCGTCATAGAAAATCCAAATTACACATAAATCCTTAAAAAAACCATAAAAACATACTAAAATCCAAATAAAAATTAATTATTTGACATTAGTTGAGTAGCTATCTCGTCACGTAAAATAGCCATATCCTCAATGCTTTGTGAACCCCATTCCATGTGGTGAGCGGGCTAGCTATGGCTTTCCTCATCTTGTGAATTTCTAAACAAAGTGCCCTCGTCGTATTCCATAAATAACTGATCATGAATATTTCATTTCCTTATAAGGTTATGGATGACAAAACAAGCCATCACTATGTCTCTTTGTATTGGAAATGGAAAGGGGGCAATTTCTTTTAGGATTGGGAATCTTGCCTTCAAAGCACCATATGCGCGCTCAATAATATTTCGGAGTTGTGCGTGAGCATGGTTGAGTTATTCTTCCTTAGTCAATGTCCGCTGTCATCGAAAATCGACTAACCAGGATCTCGTATTACGGTAGGGAGCCATAAACCCACGAGTGTTGGTGTATGCAGCGTCGCAAAGGTAATATTTGTCTGTAAACGTTAGTATCATAATTATTACACAAAAAATAGATAAGCAATTACATCAAAGTTAGGGAATATTTGTTTAAAAACTTGGGGGGGGGGGGGGGGAAGCCAGAAGTCGGATTAAAGACAACTTCTTTCAAAACACGTGAATCATGTGTTATGCCCTCCCATCCAGCCCATACAAAGCTGAATATCATATCAAAATTACAATTTTCCAAGACATTTTGATAGCACTCACCTTGTCCTCCGCCCCTATAACGAGTCTGTTGATTGGTAGGTATGATTGAATGTACAAGAGTTCCATTGAACCCACCTATTGTCTAGGGAATATTTGTTTTAGCCTTCTATGTCGGTCTCAAGCATCTGAAATTGGATTAGAAGATGTTGGGACTATAAGTTCTCTTGCAAAATTCATCATCCAATTTAAGACCTTGTGAAAATATCTATGAATTGTTTTTGTTGAGTGTTGAAACCTCCATTTAACCATTCGAATACGCTCATTATGTCCTATATCAATCAAAAACATCGTCATCTTTTCTTGAAATGTTATTGACCTACTACTCTGCAACCAATTTCTTTGGTTAAAATGATTGCACAATTGTACATACGCATCACGTGACATACGCATCATCTCAAGACATTGTGTAGAAGAGCCATGCAACAATTCTTGTGTGTATTCATGACATGTCAATGCCGAATACAAATCTCTTACACTTTCATTCATTGTTGAGACTAATAGTAACCAATGCCAACAAAGGAAGAGGAAAGCTATAATCTCCTCGTCATCGGAATCCATAGGCTAACTGTCATAGAAAATTATCAAAACATATAATTCGAATAACATTCAAAAAACATATAATCCAAATAACATTAAAAAAAATATAATCCAAATAACATTTCATATCATAAACATTATTCCAAAATACATATCATTCAAGACATAGCATCCAAAATATATCATCCAAAAGACATATAATGCAAAACATAAACCCAAAAGACATCATCCACAAACCTAACTAACAAACAATCCATACTTTGCTCCTGCGATCTCAACCCATTGCCCATAACTTTCTGGCTCAAGTTCAAGAAACACTTTCCTAACATCATAATTCTCACCAAATAGCAAAAATGTCGTTTTGTACTTCGCATCTGATTGTTCCCATCCTAATGACTTCAACTTCACCATGCATGATTTCATATCATTGTGTTTCTCAAGCAACATCTTCGTCACCTTGCTAATATTATCTTCAACTTCTAAGAACTTTGATTTGAATGTTTCCTTGGCTTTTCCTTTTTAGGCCGAATTGGTGACTCTTCACTAACACCTTGACTCGATGATTTTCTTTTATTTTTAGACTAATCAGAAAACACTTCATTAATTAGCACCTTGAGTCGGTTGTGCTCTTTTGTTCTTTTGACTAGCCATAAGTGCATTTTAGTGGCATCAATGTTCTTAAAAACATTTTCATCAAACACTTCTATAGCAGGATGGGCCCCAACTATCAACGCCAGTTGAAGTAGATCTTTCAAACAATTGAATACACAACTAGAAATGATCAAGTGGCGCTGTTCTCAAAGTTTCTATGTGTTTGTTGGACTATATGGAAAAAAAATTATAAAAATTACTATAAAGTTGCTAAAAAGAAAAAAGAAATAACTTCTTCAAAAGTATATAAAGATCCAAACATTTTATTATTAGAAAGAGTGTAGTACATATATTTCAGAAAAAGCTTTATTGAACCATACATCGGGTTTTGGTGCCATAGCAAACAAAACACGTGAACCTTGTTTTGGAGTTTTATGGCGATCCCCGTGAATAAACATGACACAATGTTCTCTTTACCTCATTACATCTTAGTAAAAGATTATATTTGTAAAAGATTATTTATTAGAAAAACCATCAATATCGACGCTTTTTTTTTTCTTTACAAAATAAGCCTTTCAATATCTATTTTAATAATTTTAATCGTTAAAATATGTATTTTGTGATTTTCACTTATTTGTTTATTTAGAGCAAATTTTTAGGCAACGGTAAGGTTACCTAAAGGGTACAAGTTTAAGTTGTTTATGGTGTGTTCTTTCTATGAGATTGATGATTTAAGTCTTGTAATAAACAATAATGTAGATTTAGTCGTATGATTAAGTTTTTTATAGGACGACAACATATTCTACTTGTAATTTTAAATCTATCAAACCTAGCCAATTCGATCAAGACTTAAACCCTAATTATCACTTGAGGAGGGATGTACACCAGATCCGAACGCCTTTTAAGATATACAAGTTTAAGTTACGAAACAAACTCTTACGTAAAAATAATAACCACATAATCTAATTGTTAGAGCACTACATTTTGGAGTTATTTATTTATTTATATATAAAACATCTCCAATAACCAACACAACGGTCCTACCCAAAATTAGAATTTAAGATAGAAACAAGTGTTTGTAACTACTTGTGTTATGTGCATCTGCTTTCACCCCTTAGCTCCCAATATGACACACTCCTTCATCTTACATCTCTTCTTCCTAACTTCATTAATTCTGCAACTCCACCATGCCCAATCCCAATCCCTCTACACACTCCACTCCCTCCTTACCACCTTCAATGCACGGGGTACAACTAACTATTGCACAAGCACCACCACCACCAGCGTCGCAATCAACCTTCCCACACCTCCAAACTCATCTCTAACACTAGTCTGCTACAACAACACCATCACTCAACTTCACATCACCGGAAACAACAATAACCACATCGAAAACCTATTATCAACGCAATCATTCTTCGACGCCATTTGTGCCTTTTTCCCGAGCTTAAAGGTGCTCTCATTGGTCTCATTGCCCCTCAACGGTCCTCTACCCGCTGCTGTCATCGCTAACACCTTCTCGTCGCTAGAGATTCTCAACATTAGCTCTAACCGATTCAACGGAAACATACCGTTTGATCTTTCGCACTTGAAAAACATCCAAACCCTAGTGTTTGATCACAATTACTTGTCCGGTAACGTTCCGGACTGGCTAGGTCTACTAACTTCACTCACTGTTTTAAGCTTCAAGAACAATTCACTTGACGGGATCTTACCGTTTTCGCTCTCTCGATTGCTCTCTCTTCGTGTCCTCGATCTTTCGAACAATCGTTTATCCGGTGACGTCCCGGTTGATTTAAAAAACTTAACTAATCTCCAAGTTCTGAATCTTGAAAATAACCAGTTTGGTCCCAGTTTCCCCGTTTTGAACCACAGGTTGTTGGTTTTATCACTTAGAAATAACTGTTTTAGTAACGGTATTCAAGGGTACGATCTACAAACCTTTTACCAGCTCCGAAAACTCGATCTTTCATCTAACGAATTCAACGGTCCCTTCCCGGACTTCTTGTTCTCCCTACCATCGATATCATACCTCAACATCTCCGGCAACAAATTCACCGGAAAGTTATCGACGAATGTCTCGTGTGGCGCTGACCTCGTGCTCGCTGATTTCTCGTTCAACCGGTTCACCGGAGAGTTGCCGGGATGCATGCGAAGAGACCATGGTATAATTGTGTACAGAGGGAACTGCTTGTTGAATGTGGAGGAGGAGGGAGAACAACATAATGTGTCGTGGTGTCATAATGAAGCGTTGGCGGTTATGATCAAACCTCCTCCTGAGATTGGGGATGATGGTTCGAGATCGTCGAATGTTAAGATTGTTTTGGCTTCGAGTGTTGTGGGTGGTGTTGTGGTCGGGGGGTTTGCGGTGTTTGGGGTGGTTTTGGTGGCTGTTAGAAGCGAGTATTTTGGGGGTGGATGTGGATGTGCTGCAACTCCTCAGATTAGGGTTTTGTTGGAGAAGGTTTCACCTGCGTATACTATCAAAATGCTCACAGACGCAAGTAAGTCACTCACTTCCCAGTTCCCCCTGCTACTTAAAAGAAGTTGTCTGTTTGTTTTTTATTATTAACACAAACAAAAATGTGTGGTAAAAGAAGTTGAAAATTATCAAAATATCCTACCCAAATCAGAGTGTGACTAAATTTGCAATTTATTCTTTACCTTTTATTTTTTATTAATTGTAGTCATCTTTGAATCTCAATGTCGTCCGAATGCAATCAAACCCGCTCGGGTTGGGTAAAGTAAAGTGAAAATTAGTTTTATTAAAACAGATTCGTTTTTGAAACTGCTATTTTAGGAGAAATAACAGGGTTGATATCAGTTCTGTTTAGGGACTGCTTGCACTGCATAAGGTACAAGTGTCTAATGCAGTCTTTTTCTTGTAAACACCACCTAGAGGAATGAGATCCGTGTTGGAGGTTGGTTTGTTTTTGTATAAACCTACTGCAATGGAATTTAGAAAGCCGCGTAAGCGTTGAAAGTAAGGTTAGACCCACTCTATCTTATCTATCCTAATGCCTACACACTCCACTAAAAATCCCAATTTTCTAAAAGTAAGATACAGAAACTTCAAATACAAAGCGATAACATTGATTTGATAAATGAGTGATCTATATCTCGGAGATCTAATAGATATAGGAGATCTAATCCAGATGCAAAGCAAATAAAAATTAGCGTGTAAATAATCTTGAGGGATAAAATAAGTATAATCTACAAAAAAGTTTCCACTTTCTTTTCTAAACGTCTATAACTTTTTTCATATGACATCGGTTTTTAAAAAAATTACAGAATAAAATCGAGCATCTAATTATCTTTAATTCGAGTAGAGTATTGCTATACTTTTTTTGAAATTAAAAAAAACTATTTTTTAGAACTCGACTATGTGTCCAGGTGACGTTTATTGTACTTGGTGACAAAATGGTGACAATTGCCTTTTTTTATCTATAACTTGCATGATTATGATATGTACATTTTTTCACAACATATTGGTGGCAAAATGATAAAAATTATTTATGAAATAAAGGCTACATGATTATGCTGTACATTTTTTCACAACATATTTGGTGGCAAATTGGTGACAATTTCTTATGAAATAAACATATTTGGTGGCAAAATGATGACAATTTCCCTTTTGACACCATTTTTGCTACCAAAACATATATGATGGCAAAAAAAAAAATTAAGATCGCTTTCGTAAAGCTTACGTGATTATAATATAACTTACGTGATTATAATATAACTTGTGTGATTATGATATTTGGTGGCAAAATGGTAACATTTGCCTTTTTTACACAATTTTGCTACCAAAACATATTTGGTGACAAAATTGTGACAATTTCTTATGAAATAAGCTTATGAAATAAAGTTTGCGTGATTATGTGATTAGGACCTGGACATGTTTTTACAACATAT
The DNA here is from genome assembly GCA_039602395.1 of Deinandra increscens subsp. villosa. Taxonomy (NCBI): domain Eukaryota; kingdom Viridiplantae; phylum Streptophyta; class Magnoliopsida; order Asterales; family Asteraceae; genus Deinandra; species Deinandra increscens. The sequence goes on from JBCNJP010000003.1 coordinate 68,625,671, forward strand.
TTGGTGGCAAAATGGTGACAATTGCCCTTTTGACACCATTCATATTTTGGTGACAAAATGGTGACAATTGTCCTTTTGACACCATTTTGCTACCAAAAACACGGTGGCAAGATCTTACGTGATTATCAAACGGACGCGGACAATATTATCCTCCTTCGCACACTTCGCACGGAAAATTCCCTCTGTACAATAACTTTCCCCCTATAAAGTATATACTTTTTGAAAAAGAATTTATAATCTTAGAATTAGATTTTTTATTTGTTATTTTAACTGTTTATTTTTATCCTTGTTAATTTTGTTTTGTATTTTTGTGTATGGTATAGAATAATTTAAATGTTCATGGGTTAAGTTATAAGTACAATCAAGTTAACGTGCTTATAGCTTGTAAATGGTTTTTTCAATAAAGTCCGGAAAGTGGCTTAATGCTACTCTAACATCATACCCTTCTTTTTACATACATAACAATGTCTAAAACGCTTCTATGCAGACATGACACGTCGTGTGGGCTTGAGTGCTCGTTTATTTTATTTATCCATAACAAACCATTTAGATGTAAAATCAAATGCAAAAATAAATCATGAAAACTCTCCTACAAAGTTGAATATCAATACTTTCTTCTTAGTTTTTGGTTTCCCCCTCTTTTTCAAGCCGCAACCGGGTGGTACGCGTAGGAGTTTTCTTCATTGAATTCCCTTGCGGCTCTCTCTTCACTCACATAACTTCGGTCAAGTTGGTAATCCACCGCAGATTTCCCCTAGCCGCTATAGTGTGAGGGTGGCCACGGTGTTTCCCTGGGAAAACCGCCATCACCTAAGGGTGGGATGAGTCATCACTCTTCTCACTTGTACTCTTTTTCATCTACGCACAATAGATTTTTCGTCCACTAGTCACTCATTGACTATCACCAAACCATGGATATACCTAATATACACTCCTTAGTAGTCTCTCTGATTATGTAAAAGTTCATTAAACACAATATACAAATCAGCTATTCTCTCTTCTCTTATTCTTGTATCATCACCATCACCCTAATCATAATTCAAACAAATACGGGTCTTATTGTCCAATACGATACGTATACATCAAAATATACATCAAACGGATAAGTTCTTGTCACTGACAAGACAAGTCGCATAAAAGTATACAACAACATGAGAATACGACCTGTATGATAGTTTAATATGGATTTTGGATTGTTTTATTAAATTACTTGACACGGCATACTATTTCTAGATATGCGTGTCAATTATTTGGTGACGCAAGATTCCGTCAAAAACTTACTATATAAACCGTTATATGTTGATTCATTTCATCATTTATGCTAGATTATTTGTTAAATACTTAGTCAATGATATGTTACCTTGTTGGTTATTTACCTAGATTAGGTTTGAGTTTGTGAATATGATCTGACCTGTCCGACCCCAAATCAGATCAAAGAAATTTAATATTTAGTTATACACAACCGAGAATAAAACATGTTTGCCTCCATAAAAAAAATATAATAGGATTTCGGCTACTTAAGTTTTCAAATGTTCAACTTTTTTTGCTCTATTTTTTTATTTGCTTAAGATCGTTAGCCATTCTTACCTCCTCCGGTTTTTTGGTTCTAGTTTGAGCGTCTCATCTTCTCTCATTCCGACTACTAGACTACCGGGAAGTAGTAGATATGATTTAATTATATATTATGCAAATAAAACTTATAGAAGATATCTTTATGATAAAAAAGACTTATGATTTATTACCAATAAAATCAATGCAGGATATATATCAGAGACGATGAAGCTGGGAGCAGTTGGGATTCTAGCATATCGAACGTATGTTTTGGGGGAACTAGCTGAAGCCACAGACAACTTCCACACATCCAACCGCATTGGCAACGGCAACGGTTCTAACAGTCAGGTTAGACTTGTTTTAACCATGAACGATTCGCCTTAAACTAACATAAATGGTATTGTGTTGGTTAATCGAAAGCGGAAACACTTTATAATATTATTGTATGTATGTGTGACAGCTTTACAAAGGGCAGCTTGGTGATGGCACTATGATTGCTATTAGAAACTTCAAAATGAAAAAGAGGTGTACCATTCAGAGCTGTACTCGCCAGCTTGAGCTGTTTTCTAAACTCAGGCACCCCAACCTGGTCAACCCGATCGGTCACTGCTTTGACCGGAGCAGGGACGAGTCAGGCATCATCTGCGAAGTCTTTCTTGTGTTCGAGTTTGTCCCAAATGGAACACTCAGAGAGTTCCTAATGGGTCAGTATTCAATTCTAATCTAAGTAACAAAGTGGTACATGCTTTGACTTTGAGGTCAAACACACTTTTACTAGATGTATCCTAACATATGTACATACTATGTAGCTTACTCTTATATCTTCATCTGTGTACTGAAAATTGTTCTGGAAAAAAAAATTACTAATAATTTGGAACTCAAATATCGGTGTCCATCAGTCAAACCAACAATTATCTAGAGTTTAACTTACCTGAAAATTGAAATGACAGCAGGACAGAAACTCTCCTGGGCACAGAGACTTGCAACTGCTATTGGTATTTCAAAAGGGATTCAGTTTCTGAACACAAAGATGACACACAGAATATTCCCAAATAACCTTAAAATAACTGATGCTTTGTTGGATCAAAGCTTTAAGGTGAAGATCAGTGGCTACAGTCTTCCTTTACTAGCAGAAGTTAAGGTATGGAGTTTCTTGTAATTTAGGTAATGCTTCTGTAATTACCATAATATATGGTTTTTTATTACAGATGGCTGCTGGACATTCTGTAACCAGATCAAGTGAAAGTCTTGGAAAAAGGTAAATGAAATATGTTGGTTTACTTCACCATACATATATATAAAAGGAATATTGACTCCAATACTGATGATCTAGACCCACTAACTTGCTAACTACCCATGACCTTATAATAAAACATGTGACTAAATTAACCGTACCCAATAACTGGGTTGGATTCATTCAGACTTGACCCATCAAGATTAATCTCTACAGAATAGACATATGAATTTTTCAAAGGTCAAGATTCATCATCTGTCTCACTACATTCTTACAGGTTTGACATCGAGGAAAATGACCATGACCATGACCATGTTTATGACTTGGGAGTTATCATGTTAGAACTCATCCTGGGAAGGCCCGTCACGTGCCTCAACGATACAACTCTTGCTAAAGACATGGTAAGTCATCTTCGATATGTATCTATGATTATTTATTTATAAAAGGACTGTCTATTTCCACCTAGATCGCCTGTAAGTGGCGGTCGTCACTTTGACTTTTTCAAACTATAAAACGATCATTTGACATTTAAATGTCAAATGGCCATTTGACTTTTTAAAGTTTGAAAAAGTCTAAGGTTAAAAGAAAATCATAAGGACCATCTAAAAATAGTTAAATGACCATTTGAAAAGTTTAAAAAAGTCAAGGGGTCGAAATAAATGTCACAACTTAACTTTGAGTTTCTTGTTATAGTTACAAGTAAGTTTGGTTGCGGATGAGGTTGCTAGGAGGAGTATAGTGGATCCTTCGGTTTGCAAGGAATGTTGTGATGAATCTTTAAAGACTCTAATGGAGCTTTGTGTGAGATGCCTGTCGAATGATCGACCCTCTATCGACGACGTGTTATGGAATCTAGAGTTCATTGCTCAGGCCCATGCATCATCAATGGAGGATTCAGTTAGTAATCAAATGCCAACTTCCATCGAGTGTATAACATAACAAGCTAGTTCAGTTAGTTTTAATCATCATATGTTTAATGTTTATACATACCAGTTTTTCTGTGAGTTTGACATGAAAAGTTTGCTTGCTAGCTAGGTCAATTATTTATATTTTGGTCATAAAAATGAGAGTTTATTTTTTAAATTTTTTTATTACTTCAATCTCTCGTATATTTCAAAATTGGATTACAAAGTTACTTAAAGAATTATCATGAAAAACTTGATATACGTAAGAGATCAAAATAGCCATGAGACCGTTTCAATCGATTGACGTAATTGATTGTATCCTACTAAACAAACTAATTAATTATATTAGATTTTTTTGAAGGGGGAACAAAATGAAACCCGGACCAAAACTGGGAAGTCTCATGGTAAAAAAGGTTGTCTTCGGCGTCCAAACTCATTAGTCATGAAAAAACCTCCGCCGCGCAAACGATTCACTAGTAGAAGGAAAAACCTGTCAGTTCAAGAATCAAACTCGCGACCTTAAGAACACGAGTCTCCCCATCAACATCATTTACCACTAAACAAGCTCTAATGATTATTAACTATACTAGATATAAATGTGAATAGTCATTTATAATGTTACAAGGGAACAAGTGAAAGATCCAACCTTCAATATTACATAACTGACTCTAAGACATAGTTTAAATAATTTATATATTTGATCAATCAAGCTTAGAGACTGACACTTGGATTGTTATAGTTCTTTTTAGGTTTTGATGGATTTAGTTACATCCCAATCTAAGCATCATCGTAAGTTTTTGTTTTCTTATTGATTTTACGTCCGTATCAAGATAATCTTGATTACGGTCCCATATGATTATAGTATGTTATTCATAGACAGGTCTTTAAATTTAAGTGTGCAATGTATAACTGTTATCATGCACTAGGAATTCATGGTATCATTGTTATATAAGATAAAGACTGCTTTGGCTTGTAATTTTCTTGAAATTTATGCAACCAATATATCTGCGATTAATTAATTTCAAACTAAGAGTATTATTGTACGTAGCTACTTTCATCTCAACTTAACTTTATAAATATTAATATTAATCTTCTGTTTACAGTTTTTCCCATAAACAAATTTGCTTTTGTAATGTGTTTCTTGATAGCTGGTTTCGAGTTTGCATTATTTCTGAAATATTGATAGAGCCTGGTTCTTTTCCCAAATAAATCTGCGTTTTTTTTTAAAACAATGTGTGCAATACTTTTTTTTCCCAATATTGCATCAAGTATTGCTTTTGTTTATAATTTTTTTCCCACATACTTGTGTTTTTCCCCTCATAAATCTGTGTTTCTCCATATAAATTTTGTGCAGTACTTTTCTTCCCAAAACAATCTGCCATTTATCATCTCAACATATCAGATAAATTTGTCCTTGTATCTGATAAGTTAGGGGCTTTTTATTCATGATTTTATATTTATGTTACATAAAGTATTTGTGCAATGGTTGTAGAAAGCTTGACTAACCTCAATTAAGTCTACAATGCTGGAACATCATCGACTGCATCAACATCAAAACCTCGTGGATCAAGCTACCTCTGGAAAAAAGGATCTTTAGGACACTGAGGCAATTGGCATCAATGACGATACAAAAGGTATGCCAAAACTCGACTTCAAAAATTGAGAAATAGACTTTTCATTTCTCTTGTATACAAATTAGCTCGATCATTTTCAGTGTTTTTACAAGCGTTCTTTTGTGATGTTTTTAGTTTTTCAAGCTTTCAACTTGAACTATTATTAATATGCACTGTGTGCGGTTTCAATAAGATCATTTTTGTTGTTTTCCTCAATATTCCTCTTCCTATTGTGCTTGGATAAGTTATACACATTCCTAACCCATCAAATCCAATATATTATGATTTTTACCATTTAGATTATTAGATGCAGTTTAACCATCTATGAAATTTAAACACGCTAAAAAAGGTATTCCATTTTGGTTTAGTTTTCGACATCTTGATCAACATTATCTGTTGACTAAAGTTTTACAATTACTTTTTTGTTTACGAGCTCTTGATCAATATTATGTGATGAGGCAACCGGTATTCTCGCATGGTCACTTGTATGCGACGTTATCCAGGGTAAATCCAGACAAGGGCTAAAGCTTCTAATTTTAAACACAAAAGGCAACATTACAAATAAAACATCAAATGGTATATATAAGGAAGTGTTAAATATTAGGTGCTCATTATCTCTATAATACATCTTACATGTCCTCGCAATATGTTTTAAGGTTAAGGGGTTTTGAAATATTATAATAATCAACATGAGTGACGATGAATAAACCAATTTACAAAAAAATGGTGTCTAGGGATAAATACTGGTCTGTGAGTCTTTGTTTATTATGATGAAGGTTTTCTTTGTGCATATACAGAGGTTCTACATAATTTATTAAGCATATTGCAGCAACTATTATTTATTGGTGGATTAAGTTGGTATGTAACTCCATCATACTACTGTAGAGTGTATAGATTCATCAGTTATAAGCCTTCATTTGTCAAAGATATGACATGATCTACATGCTAAAATATCATTCTATTATCACAAGGATGAACATTCCTACAAGTTTATTAGGTGTTGTAATGTTAATTTGGAGCTGGTATTGGGGATTTAACTTAATTCAGAAGTAAGTTGGTTATGGGACTTTAGGTAAATTGTTAGAGCTTAAAAATTACTGCTTTGGTGATGTATCAGTTCTATCCCTGAGTTATGACGAGGATAAATATTCCTAAAAGTTTATCAGGTGATGTAATGCAATGTTAATTTGGAGGTGCTACTGTGCATTTATTTTAAATCAGAAATTGGTATTTAGGACCTGAAAGGTACCTATCATCCTATGAATCCATTCCTAAAAGTTTATTAGATGTTGTAATGTTAATTTAGAGCTATTATTGGGGATTTAATTTAAATCAGAAGTAAGTTGGTTATGAGACTTTAGGTAAATTGTAGAGCTTAAAAATGATGTATGAGTTTTGTCCATGAGTTAAGAAGAGGATGAACATTCCTAAAAGTTTAATAGGTGATGTAATGTAGTGTTAATTAATTTGGAGCTGCTATTGTGGATTTAATTTGAATCAGAAATTGGTATTTAGGGCCTGAAGTAGGTACCTATCATCAGATGAGTGAACTTGGCTAGGATTGTTTATGTAGTTGTATGCTTCGCAAATTCAAAAGAAGCATACAAATATCTTCTATTCACAACATGACTTAAAAAATAAGTCTACTACAACCGCACTAACAATATTTGCCTCCCAATACTTTACTAAATATACCTCGGGTGCCTCACGGGTAACAAACCTAGTCTATTTATATACTATTATTAAACATGAGTTTTTAAAGTACAAGTGGCATGTTAGTGTGTCACATAAGATAGATCTTATATGTCAATTTGTGAGATTTTTAAATTAAATAATTCAATAGAAAATTATATACTTTTCACACAAAAATTATCCATATATACTTTTTTTTAATACCACAACTTTAATTCATCATATCTCATTTATTTCTTAATGAAAATTCGATCCGTAAATTGCTTTGGATTCGTGACAGAAAACCTAACAAAACTAGATCCATATTGCTTAGCTTTTGATCAATGAATGATGGTTAACAAATAAAAAAACAAAGTCGTGACTTTCTTAACCCACCATTACTAAACTTGAACTCCAATTCGATGATTCGTTGAAGAGTACTCAAAAATTATTGTACCAATCGATTCATATGATCAATACGAATTTGTAGCAACAAGAATTAATCAAAACCATTAGGATTTGAGAAACCCACCATTAAATGACCTCTGTGAAGAACAACCATTAAATTTGTAAATTTAATATTATTATATTTATCTGCTCTTTAGATTTATGTATATTCGGTTCAAATTTTCTTTTCAATTTAGGTTCATCTTTTATTCCATATAATCCTTTTTACATCACAGTCTCGGGTATTTACACGGGTCACTGACTAGTTAATTATATACACAACTGACTCTCACTTAGGTTGTAGCCTAGTGGTTAGGGGTAAAGCTTCTTTGATGGAGACCAATGTTCACACCAGAGGAATGGTGAAATTTAATGAAAAAATAAACAATTGTTGTCGGAAAAAAAAAACACGGGTGACTTGATCTATATTGCCCTCACAATACCGTTAATCACGATCATGTTGTAGCAGATCTTTAGTTTCCTCATGGTTATAAACTTGACCCTTGGTAATGCCTTTGTTAAGATGTTATCTCTTTGTAGTTCTCCCCTTATATGCTTAATACTGATGTGATATTTTTCAACGTATTCTCATATCAAGTGATATCGTGTGTAAATGTGTTTGCTTCTTCCATGAAACATTGGATTTTTTTTTATTAAAACAATAGCTCATATATTACCAACTATTAAGGTTGTTTTTTCTTCCTTCATATGGTTCATTCACTAGTAACATTTTCATACATAACGCTTGATATGTTACTATAGTGCCATAAATTAGATTCACAAGACGATAGAGCTACGATTTGTTGTTTCTGAGTACACTAGACTATAGGAGAGTTTCCAAAATAGAAAATTACTCATGTAGTTCATTTTTCTTCTTTTGTGTTTACTCAATAAATACTATCATTCCAGCCTGTTATTTCGCATCCTCTATCCATATGTTATACCATAATCATTAGATCCTTTGATATACTTGCTTGATGACCTTCATGTGATGCTCCTTTGGGTTTTGCATGAAATGACTACGTACCCCAATACACTAACTTAGGTCTGGTCATGTATGCAATAGGTAAACATCAAATTAATCTTTTGTATTATGTAGCATCAATTGCATCTCCCCCATTAATCTTTGTTAACTTTGTTCCTTGATCCATTAGTATCTTCATCTCATTACAATCTAACATATTAGCTCTCTTGAGGAGTTTATTTATGTAGCCATCCTGCTTGATTTATATTTCACCCCATGTTTGGATGACTTTTATTTCAAGATAATAGGCTATTACGCCTAAATCGCTCAACTCAAATTCCTCTCCCGTTTGAGATTTCAAACACTCAGTTTCTTTCTTTGGAGTTTCGGAACTCTAACCAATAGCATTGCAACTTTACCAATCTTGATATATACTGCTTATTCTAATGTGTACTTCCTGGATTTATGTGATTTAAGAGTGTGATATAACTGGTTGATTGCCAAATTGAATCCCTAATGATATCTACGACCAAGATTTTATCATGACGTGTGAACATAAGCTTCTCTTGATTGTCGATTGGGTTTCCTTTCTTGGATTTGACCCTTTCCTCAAAGGTCTTTAGCTTACCAATTGTAAAGACATAGAGCGACGAATCGATTGCTAATCTAGTGATTATGAGATTGAATCAATGACATAAAGAGGTAAATACAATGAGATTGTATTAGATAGCTTTGAAAGTTACACACACAAAAAACACACACAGAAGTGATGTAGAAGTGAAAGAACTTTTTTAACAGATCTAAACAAGTCAACCTATTTATAGGTAAACTTGTCAGCGAACCATTACTGCCATTCGCCCAGCCTATAAACCATTCACAACTCTATTCTAGATACAACACACGAGACACACTGATGCATACAGATTATGCTCTAACAGACTCCCCCTTAACGTGTGGTGTATTTGTATCAAACATAACAACATCATCTTGATCTTCGTGATGTATCTACTCTTCAAACTTCAAAAGTTGATCTTCAACATTACCGTATCAGATCTTCAATCTTGAAATTCCTTGTAAATTGTAGAGCTCGCATGGTAGCAACATGACTCAGTCAATTAAACCACTTGAGAATAATTCTTTAATACTCCCCCTTTCTTCATGCTTGTGAGTAAACACATGAACCTGCGATTTTAGAAAACAGAACATGATTGTCTATTTTTCATATCAATCATAAGTTAATCTTGGCACCGAACTTCTCTTTGAGAATCCAAGATATTTTAAAAATTATTAATGAAAATTTAGTATCTTGTGACGATCAATCGAAAAGAAATAAGAAATAATATCTTTTTGCTTTTTAGAAACTGTAGATCAAAACACACTTAAAATGTATTTGATATTTTAAAAATGAAAACATAATTAAATACAATACGGAATTACACTCTATTTCTGGTTTGAGAAAGATCAATATCTAGGATCATATTGGTCATAACGTGCTGAACTACATTTCAATTTCAATTATTGCAGCACACAAGCCATGTCGATTGCAGATATAATTTGTCAAACTTTAAACTCTGACAGAATGATTCTCATAACATTTGGATATGTTAAGGTATTGATTAGATTTTCTTTGACCAATGTACCCCACACTATTAGACATAATCAGATATGTTTCACATATTTTCCATGTGATTATACTTGTGAATTTCACGAAGTATTTGAATTCATGATATCGTCAACTGTATTCCATGCAAAAAGATAAGGCCTCAGATTTAACAAAATAAGAAAATAAAAACAAGTTGAAATTTTATAATTCAACAACAATCAGGTCGATACTTCCGTATACGCAGAGAAAGTCCAATGAATTATACGAAACACCAAAGAAAATAAAGCAGAACTTTAAATGAAAAACTATCAGGTCGATACTCTCGTATATGCAGAGATAGTCCGATCATTTAAGAAAATAAAGAAAATCAAACAAGTTTAAATCTTTGCAAAATGAACACATGTACACACGGTGACTTCTCATTTTCTTTTCACATATCTTTTTCTTTTATATCTTGAAATACACATCAAGATGTTGTCCACTAGGTCAAGCATCAGATTTAGTGTGTATATCACATTTGAATAGTTTCTGATTTGCCGAGCCTGGCTAGCACATCGAACAATGATCTTATGGCTTTTTCATTTACTCTATTCGCGAGTCAGAAATGTTAGCCAAAGTACCATCATTTCCCAATGATAAATTTCTCAATTTCTCAATTTTTCATTTTTTTTAATCTTTTGCATTGCTCTTTCTCCCCCTAAAATGAAAAACTCTATTCTTGGATTTTTTATTTTAACAAATGCAAGACACTTTTTTGGTTTTTTTAATTTTCTCCCCCTAAAAATATATACAACTACAACTTGTAAAACAAACTTGAAAGAAAGAAAATTGATAGACCAACTCTGACACTTTGCAATTTTACTTTTGAAAACACATTTTAATCATAAACTTTTCAGTTTGAAAAACTTTTGAGAATGATTAAGACTTTGAAATGCTAAATTATGCAGACTCTTCACTATCAGCAACACATGCATGATAGGTCTTCTTGAAGAAACATGCAGACACCAGATTAAGCATTAGCAGTTTTGGGATCGGACCGAGTCAACAGCCTCGGGTCACCCGGTGTCTTTACATGGTCTTTGATGATCTTGTAAACAGCTCGAGGCTTCCAGATCAAGGGCGGTTGAAAATTCTTGAATGAACCCACAAAGTTATCAACTTGCGTCTTTGCCCAAGACGACTTACTTGTTGATTTGAACATGGTCGGTTGTGGTTCATCAAAAATCTGACCATTTTCATCCATATATTTAGTAGTTTTGTTCATATATGAGTTAGTGCTCGCATTCTAGGACACTGAGGAGCGAGATGTCCTAGTTTACGACATGTGTAACAATTTCTGTGAAATATATTAAGGGAACTGCTACCCAAATTTAGTTCAAAAATTTCCTTTTTATCAGAAAAATTCTTGGATTCTCTATTCCCCTGCTTAGTAACACCATCAGAATACCCAAAAGAATTATCAAAACCAAATGAATCAAAGAAATCATCGTAAGAATCATACCTGGAAACTAGACTTCGTGGTGAATAGTGTGAACCACAAGAAGAACCTCCAGAATAATAACGATCATTCTTTGATTTAAGCATATTCTGTTGCTTTTGTTGTGCTTGACCTTGTTTAATTGGAATGGGCTTAGCAACAAAATTCTTCTTCTTTTTCTTCTTCTATTGTGTCTGCTGAACTAGCATTTCCTTGACTTCATAATAAAGACCTTTATGCTTGAAACCAGGACTTTTAGATGACCCAACTTGACAACAAGAAACATTACTTTCATTAGCTGTTTTTGTAAAGTTAGCTTTGATATCTTGCAACTTGTTCTCAACAATCAAAGATTTATCTGCTTCTATCTCAGATTAAGTACTAGCAGACTTCTCAACTTTATCAAATATTTTCTCATCCTCCAAGAATGATGAACCAACATCAAACTTTTGAGTGTTGCCAACTTCAAACTTCTTCTTCTCAGACTTAGATTTCTTTTTCTTTGCAGAGGAGTAGAAAATTTAGAATAATCACACATTTCTTCGATGAGATTGACTGGAGCAGATGAAACTTTGACACATCAACTGGTGAAGGAATTTTATGTAAATCATCCTTAGAACTTTCCTCACTCTTCTCCTGTTTGTATATATAATTCAGAAATGTAGGTGACAAATTGCAATTCTCAACTTTGTCTTTGTAAATCAAGAAGCTCAAGCTTCAATTCTGAAATCTTCACTTGTACATCCAGCAACTCTTTCTAAGAAGCAACAAATTGTTCAGACAAATCATCATATTCATATTTATGCCTTCTTCCTATATCACATTCTTCCAAAACTTCTTCAGTGACCTTTTCCCATTTCTTCTTGAAGACAACATCTTTTGTTAAAACTTCATTCTTGTCTTGGAAAAGAACATTTTCATCCTGAAGTTTTGAAAGTTCTTCTTGAAGACTGATTATTTTCTTAGCAGCTTCAACAACAATCTGATTAGCTGTTTCATATTTCTGTTGTACAGGATAGCTCTTCTCAAATAAAGCTTTAAAATTTCAGCAGCTTCTTTAGCTTCAACTTTAGCTTTTTCACATTCTTCAAGAAATTATTTCTTCTCTTTCACCAAATCCTTATTGATTTTAACAAAATCAGCACATTTTCGTTGTGAACTCTTTGATTCTTCCTTAATCTTTTTGAGTTCATCAGTTAACAAACTCATTTTCATCAATAATGTTTCAACAAACTTGACGTTTAATATTTGCTTCATTTTTCTTCTTTATGACAGCTTCAGTAGTATCTTCTACCACTGCCTCACGTGAACTTGTTTCTAAATCAAAACCAGTATGACATTCATCACTTTTTTACCACTTTAGCAAGAAAATAAGATTCATCAGGAAATACTTGACTCCAATCAAAATCTTCATTGACTTGAGACACCAGAGCTTTTGCTTCTGAATTATTAGATGTGTTAGATGTTTGAACATGACCATCAGACATGGATTTGGCATTTGTAGACTTTGAACATTCCCTAGCAAAATGACCAAATTGGAACATTTGAAAAACTTAACCTTTGATTTATCCAATCCAATTATCCCACCTTGATTCAGACTTTTCTTCCCTATTCTGCTCAAAAGTTTCTCTGCTCTTTGCACTAACATTGCTAACGACTAGTTAATATCCATATGTTCAAGATCATCTGGATCTATGTGATCAATATCTTCTTTAAATAGATCAGTATTTGGGAAACTACCAGTTACAAGTCCATAATATGATGACAACATAGTAGAAATTAATGCCAGATGTTTAGGTGTGTTGGTAGAAATTGTAGTATGAGTTGATTGATTTGGAATATTAAAACTGCAACCTGGAGAATAACCATAACTTTCAGACTCTCCAGCAAGAAAAGATGTTGGAGTACCTGTAGGTCCGATATCAAACCAAACAACACGATATCTAGTCAAATACAAGTGCGGAATCCTTGTATTTGCTTGATTCAAGAGAAATAGTAGATGAAGAGATTAGATCTTAGAGAAAGATCGAATCTTGAATGGAAATCCGTCTACTATGAAGCAACCACGGCTGATCGTAAACCCTTGAGAGCAAGAGGAAATCGTAAATTGTAAATAGGAAGCTTAACATTGAAGAAAACTTGAGGTGGTATTTATACCACCTCATGAACATACAAGGCCAATCATAAACCTAATCTAGCCCAATCATAAACACTAGTAAACGGCCCACATTGATCTTAAACCCAAGCCCAAGCCCATATCTAATAGAAAACTAGTCCACTAATCTAAATAAACCCTCTAAGCCCAGCCCAACTAATTTAATATTACAAGCCTCATAATCTAGCCTCTACAATCTTCCCCTAGGCTTGTGATATTAAATGTCTTCGATCTTTGAAATTCTTCTTCTTGAGTGGCTGGCATAGATGCTGATGAAGATTCTTTCCGCAGAAATCTTCAATGGGCTTCATGACGGGCACTTGGGACTTCCTCTTGATCAGCATCAGCTTGAACTTCTTGAAATGAACAAGTTAATGAGAGGAGGATTCTCATTGACTTGCTTCTCTTGAAAGAACTGGTTCTTGCTGAATCTTCGGTAACTGTCTTAAATCTCCAAAACAATTTGAGGTTAACTTTTGAAACACCTCTAACTGTGAAGAGCTTGATTGTAGAACTTCAAACTTCATGAACTCTGACTGCTCTCTATATCATTTTCTTTTTCAAAGATTGACTTGAAAATCTTCAGCTTCCCCTAAACACGTGAACATCTTCTTTGCCTTTTGAAGCTTTTGAAAAACTTGTAAAGACACCAACAACTTCCCCTGAACAGTTGCTTATTCAGATGGAAGTCTTGTCCGGCTGGTTCTTTAACTTGAGCAGCAGCAGCATCAGCAGCATCTTTCTCTCATCAACCTGTCTGACACACATTTGAAAAAAAAATACACCACCAGACATTTGATGACTGGTCTTTGGGTTAGAAGGTAATTATCATCTGTTCAGTTGATTCAAATTAACATAATTTTAACCAAAAACCCTAATATAGATTACGGGTTTTCTATAAAACTTCCCCTGAACCCAAGACCTCTAAAGACTTCCCCTTAGCTGATTACTTCCCCTCAGCTAAGGACTTCCCCTGAGATAATACATATTATCCTCGAGTTCCCTTCAGATACTATGTATTATGGAAGTCTTTTCATTAGATAATAAGTATCATCCTCGAGTTCCCTTCGGATAATACTTATTATCCTCCCTCCTTCCCCTAAAAATTTGTCAAGATCTGACGGAGGAAGTCTTTTCCATTAGATAATAAGTATCATCCTCGAGTTCCCTTCGGATAATACTTATTATCCCATACTCCTTCCCCTAAAAATTTGGCAAGATCTGTCGGGGGCATACTGTCATGCATCAAAACCAAG
>JBCNJP010000003.1:68641046-68710132 GCA_039602395.1 Deinandra increscens subsp. villosa
TTTCTTTTTCTTTGCAGAGGAGTAGAAAATTTAGAATAATCACACATTTCTTCGATGAGATTGACTGGAGCAGATGAAACTTTGACACATCAACTGGTGAAGGAATTTTATGTAAATCATCCTTAGAACTTTCCTCACTCTTCTCCTGTTTGTATATATAATTCAGAAATGTAGGTGACAAATTGCAATTCTCAACTTTGTCTTTGTAAATCAAGAAGCTCAAGCTTCAATTCTGAAATCTTCACTTGTACATCCAGCAACTCTTTCTAAGAAGCAACAAATTGTTCAGACAAATCATCATATTCATATTTATGCCTTCTTCCTATATCACATTCTTCCAAAACTTCTTCAGTGACCTTTTCCCATTTCTTCTTGAAGACAACATCTTTTGTTAAAACTTCATTCTTGTCTTGGAAAAGAACATTTTCATCCTGAAGTTTTGAAAGTTCTTCTCGAAGACTGATTATTTTCTTAGCAGCTTCAACAACAATCTGATTAGCTGTTTCATATTTCTGTTGTACAGGATAGCTCTTCTCAAATAAAGCTTTAAAATTTCAGCAGCTTCTTTAGCTTCAACTTTAGCTTTTTCACATTCTTCAAGAAATTATTTCTTCTCTTTCACCAAATCCTTATTGATTTTAACAAAATCAGCACATTTTCGTTGTGAACTCTTTGATTCTTCCTTAATCTTTTTGAGTTCATCAGTTAACAAACTCATTTTCATCAATAATGTTTCAACAAACTTGACGTTTAATATTTGCTTCATTTTTCTTCTTTATGACAGCTTCAGTAGTATCTTCTACCACTGCCTCACGTGAACTTGTTTCTAAATCAAAACCAGTATGACATTCATCACTTTTTTACCACTTTAGCAAGAAAATAAGATTCATCAGGAAATACTTGACTCCAATCAAAATCTTCATTGACTTGAGACACCAGAGCTTTTGCTTCTGAATTATTAGATGTGTTAGATGTTTGAACATGACCATCAGACATGGATTTGGCATTTGTAGACTTTGAACATTCCCTAGCAAAATGACCAAATTGGAACATTTGAAAAACTTAACCTTTGATTTATCCAATCCAATTATCCCACCTTGATTCAGACTTTTCTTCCCTATTCTGCTCAAAAGTTTCTCTGCTCTTTGCACTAACATTGCTAACGACTAGTTAATATCCATATGTTCAAGATCATCTGGATCTATGTGATCAATATCTTCTTTAAATAGATCAGTATTTGGGAAACTACCAGTTACAAGTCCATAATATGATGACAACATAGTAGAAATTAATGCCAGATGTTTAGGTGTGTTGGTAGAAATTGTAGTATGAGTTGATTGATTTGGAATATTAAAACTGCAACCTGGAGAATAACCATAACTTTCAGACTCTCCAGCAAGAAAAGATGTTGGAGTACCTTAACTGAAAGCACTTGACTTCTTTGCATTAATGGTTGAATCATTTTCACCATGATATGCTGCTAGATTCTAACTTGTGCAGGCATAGTCTTATTCACACTCCATTCCATATCTCGTACCTGTATCTTCTTAAGCAAATCATTGAACGTCAAACTTGAATACTCCTTGTCATGAGTAATCATCATTACATAGTTTTCCCATTTTTCAGGTAATGCCTCTAGTAAATTCTCTTTTAAATCAACTTCATCATTTTGAATGCTTACTAAAGTCATTTCACTCAGCAAATGTGAAAATCTAGTAATTAGCTTTAAAATATCTTCATTTGGATAATGCTTGAAATTATCAAATCATCATTACATAGTTTTCCCATTTTTCAGGTAATGCCTCTAGTAAATTCTCTTTTAAATCAACTTCATCATTTTGAATGCTTACTAAAGTCATTTCACTCAGCAAATGTGAAAATCTAGTAATTAGCTTTAAAATATCTTCATTTGGATAATGCTTGAAATTATCAAACTCTTTCTTCAAAACCTTTTGCTTACTTTTCTTAAATTGATTGCATCCCAGAATTCTTTCGATGTTATATATGCTGAAAACTGATGTAACAAATATTTGGGTAATTGCCATGGTTAATATTCTATAAGCCTTTTGTTCTGCTTGATATGCTTTCTTTTGATCAGTTGACAGACTTCTTTGCAGAATTGGGCTTCTATTTGTACGAGATGGATATATGTACTGTTCATTAAAAGAAAACCAAAGATCGATATCATTGGTACCGAAGTATGCTTCGAATCGTTTCACCAACTATGATAATATTCCAATTTGAGCAAATTAGGAAATTTCTGACTTGTCCCTATTTCATTATCATAGTTAATAAGAGCCTGTAATCACTCATTTTGAAATAATGATATCGGTAGCGAAAACTTCAAACTCGAAAACGGAGTTCTTAGTGTTGGGTTTTACAGTGGGTATCCGGGTTGCCCCTTAAAATTTTAAAACAAAATAATTAACGGGATTAATTATCTAAAACAGATACGCAACAGAAAAACATTTTACAACGCGAATAACTAAACCGATGACAGGATCAGATCACCGTAATACACGCATACATAGTAAATAGATAAACATACATCTAATTAAATCGAGTTAGATATACCTTGGCGAGATCCGAACAATGGTTTCAGACACCCGGATTCAACGAATTCGCGCTAGGTTGAATCGAGACATCTGACTCAAATCTATTTCTCAGATCTTCAACATCTGATGATGACGTTGGCAGCTTCGGCATCGACGGTGGCAACGACTAATGATCTAACGGTGGTGGCGGTGAAGAAACGACGTAGCATATCGCAACGTCAGAAACTGAGATCTCCGCGGTGCGCAAAGCCAGGATCGATCCGAAGACCAAATCCCGGCGACGCGTGGAGGAGGCGGTGGCAACATAGATAGCCGTCGACCACCCGGTCGGCTTCATGACGGCGGCGGCTGGAGGTGTGAACATCAGCCTTGGTTGCGCCGGTAGTGCCAAGACCACCTCACGGTGGTCGGCCGGAAGAGACACGATAGTGGCGGCAGCCGCGGCCTCCTCGGCGTCTCGCGCAAAGGCTGCGATAGGGGGGAGGGGTAACTCTTAACGGAATTCAAGTTACGTAAGTTTTAGTGAACCTCATTTTTTGATCAGCGAACCAAACCAATTCCAACGGACCAAATTCTTTAGCAAACTAAATATCTCAACTATTTAACGATCAGCGAACCAACAATGAACTCCGAACCAACAATATCAACGAACTAGTGACTTGGACGAACCAAAGTGACCTGATGAACCAATGGTTAGCTGAAATAACTGCCGTGGACCAAGTTGAATATACACCTGCAAACCAGTTTGTTGATACCTGATATGTGCGTCGTGTGAAGTATCAAGCAAAGTACAAGTTCATGCCAAAGTCTCACTGGCCGAAGGTGGTCCGAACCTAGAGTTCGGACTGGCCGAACCTGAGGTTCGGACATGGATCGGCCAGTCAGGTATAAGTAGTTGTTTGGTCTTTGTAATATACAGTTCTGAACGTGTGAGATTTATGTTAAGTGTGTGTTTCTGAGTGTGTTTCTTTGAGTCTGTTTCTTTGAGTCTGTTTCTAAGTGTTTACTGATAGTAATTGTTCTTCGTTGATCAATAAAACCATCAGTTAATTACGTTTCGATGTCCGATTAGCTAGATCGAGTAGACGATCCGATGCTCCACATTTTCAAGTGGTATCAGAGCTTTCTGGTTCACTCTACTGATCTGTGGTTTCTATTATCGGATTTTTGAAGCGTTTTTGGTGTTTTTCGAGTTTGTTTGTGTGTTTTTCATCGATTCTATCGAGTATTTGGTGTCATAATTGCTTCTAAATCATTCCTTATTATTTTTTTCGATCCTCAGTTACAAGTTTCGTCAAAATCAGTCAAGTTTCACGCATTTTTGAAAAATTATGTCGAGGTTCGGAGGTTTCTGGTCAAGTTCGGCGTAACTGCTCCGAAGCTAATGTTCGAAACTCCGAAGTTCAAGTTTGGTGAACGTTCAGTCAGTGTTCGGTGAGAGTTCGGAGTTTGGATAGTTCGGTCGAGTTTCGGAGGTGTTCTGAAGTTCGGACAGAGTTCGGCCTGTTGATTCAGGTTTGGTGAGAGTTCGGTGGAAGTTTGGAGCACTATGATAAGTTCAGAGAGAGTTCGGCCGATTAGATGTCAAATTTTTCACGATGTCGGAATTTCATGCGTTTTCCGCGATGCAGAGTGCAATGCAAACAATGCTGAATTTTGGTAATGAAATCGAAACAAGTCAGAAAGTTTCAAAATTGTTAAAATTGGAAGATTATCATAATTGGAAACAACGATTTTCTGCTTATATAAGCACGAATGATATCGATTTGTGGATTCCGATTAAGAAACTTTATCAACATCCGATTGATGCGGGAGATTTTAAGGAAGTTCATACCTTTGACAATGCTGAAAGGAAATCATACGAGTTAGAACAAAAAGCTTTTGGTTATCTAACAATGGCATTACCCACTGAGTTGCTACATCAATTTAGTATTTGCAAGAAATCAAAGCAATTGTGGGATGCTCTTTCAGCAAGGTGTGAGGTTAATGATGATTACAAGAAAAGTCGAAAGAAAGTGTTCAATAAAGAGTTTGATAACTTTCAATTTTATGACAATGAGAACATTACTGCTTTGGTTTCCCGGTTTTGACATCTAATCAGTGAATTGAAGGTTGTTCGTATTGAGAAAACTGATGCTGATTTGAAGGAAAAGATTATGGAAGCTTTGCCTGAAAAATGGGAAAGTTATGTTTTGCTTCTTACTCATGATAAAGATTATGCTGCTTTAACATTTCATGAGCTTACTGGAAAACTTCATGCTCGGGAAATGGAAATGTTAAATTCCAAGAAGTCAACTGCTACTTTACAAAATCCTAAGTTGTATCATGGTGAGAATACTGCAAGCATGAACGCCAAATCTAAACCAAATTTGAGTTCTGCACCAAATATTGCATTTATGGCTAACGCTTCAGGTAATTCTGATAACATTTCATCACGGGGTTGTAATTTTACATTTCCAAATTCATCAAATCAAAATGCTTTTTCTAGCGGAATCAATGGATGATTGTGCTAAAATGATTGCTGCTTTAATCTCATCATCGTTTGGTTTGATCATTAAGAATGTTGTTGATGCACAATTAGTCAGGGATGATCTTGATGCTCTTGATGATGATCAACTGACAAGTTAGATCTATCTTGGCAATATGCTATGCTGAGTCACAGATCTAAAATATTTTTCAAGAAGCATGGGAAATCTACTTCTGATTTTAGTGAGACATTAGGTTTTGACAAGTCAAACTTGAAATGTTACAAATGTTCAAAACTTGGACATTTTGCCAAAAATTGTCAACATAAGTATAGTTTTCCTTTATCACCCAAACCTGGTTTTACTCAGCCATCTTCTAGTAACTCAGACAAGACAATAACTTTAACAGCTCAACATGATGGTGTTTATGATTGAGGTCAACGATTTGGGTATGATTCATCAGCTTTGATTGTTACTCATGATCAGTCAGATGATTCTTATTCAGATACTAGTTCCGATACTAGTTCAACACCAAGTTCTTATGCATCTGCTGAAAATTTGGAAAGTCTGTTGAAAGAAAATGCTTCATTGTTGCATAAAATTCAAAATTTCTGAGGAATTCATTTTGGTTAATTCATAGTTGCAAATTTCTAAAGAATATGAAAAAGAATTGGTTATGAAGAATGAGTGCTTGACTAATGAGCTCAACATACTGAATGAAGTTTTAGAGATTTCTAAACAAGACAGAAGGGATGTTGAATTTGCAAAAGCAAAGTTATATGAAGAAATGATGAGTTGGTAAAAGAAGTTAAGAGATGGAAGGATGAAGCAGAAGATGCTGCTACTGATTTTCAGAATTTGTTTGACAAGTCCAAAATCAAACTTGATCTGCTTACAAAGAATGTTGAAGAGTCAACTGCTAAGATTGAAGCTTATCAAGTTTATATGGAGAAGTTGTTGGATGAAAAGCGGGAGTTGGTTAGTGTTAAAAAGGTTCAAACTGCAAATCTGGAAATTCAAAAGAGAAATGAATATAAACTGAAGAAAGAATTGTTTGAAGGTTTAGATAATCTTCGCATGCAAAAGTTTGAAACCCACAAAGTTACGAAGCGATTGATAGCTAAAGAGAAGGAATTCGCTGAGGCTTAACAACAAATTTCTGATCTCAAAATTCAAGTTCTTGATGCTAACAGATTGCTCAATAATGTTTCAAATTCTCAAGTTTTCACAAGCTTCGTAGCTAATGATGCAAATTTTGAGAAAATGTTTGATAAAACTGCATCACCTCCTGCTCAAATCAAAGAAGCTTTCAAAGAAGTGAAAGAGCAAGTTCCTGAATTTGATTATTCAAAAGTCTTATCATCTACTGCTGAGGAAGAAAACGTTGTAAAGAAAAAGAAGAACAAGAAGAATAAGAAGCAAAAGAAGAAGAAATATGCGGTTCTTTCAGCTCCAAAATTTGTATCTGGTTCATCTTCTGCTGATAATGAGAAGTCAGCTACTTCAAGTGACAAGCTTAAATCTCAACTTGACTTTAATGAGAAGATCTTATATGATCAGAAGAATGTGACTGAAGTGAAAGTTGAATTTTCTCGGTTAGCAAAGAATGGGCATTCTACATCTGAGGAGAAGGTTACTGGAAAGAGAGTCGGATTGGGTTTTAAAGAAATGAAAGGTAAAGCTGAGAAGGCTCCAAAATCATCTTCTCAAGATTTAAAGAAATTAAAGCTGAAGCAAGTGAAGAAGGAGGTTTTCAAAGCAGATAAGGTTCAGCCTGAGAGATTCTACAAACTCAAAGGTTCTGATAAGCTTTTCTCTGATAAAGAACTTCCTCTTCATTGTGTTGATGCTCGGAAGATTTCTGAAGTATTTGTAAAAGATAAAGTTTCTTCTGGTGGTTCTTTATCTCAAAGCTCAACATCCAAATGGGTTCATGATCACAGGCATCAGGTATATGATTCTAATTCTGATCATGCTAGAGATATTCATGTTTGTTCTTCACAGGTACAACAAAGATGGGATAAAACAAAAAGAATATGTTATATTTGCCGCCGAACAGGGCATATGGAAAAAGGTTGTCCACTACCTACTGAGTTCCCACAAAGATTTCATAAGAATCCAGTCTTTGGTAAACCTGCCCCACCAAAATATTTTGATGAAAGTGGCAGAGTTTTTGATGAAGTTGAACCTACATTATTTCAAAAACAAAAACGTTTTGTTCCAATGTTTCAACAGGTTCACAATGTAGGTTCATCATCACCGTCACCTGTGATAAGTTCATCAAAAACAGAATTACCAAAACAACATTGGCAACCTAAGGTGGTTTAAAAGCAAAACCAGGACACTGGTCGACCAGAAGCGATTCGCTTCGGGTCATTTATAAACTAATCAGTTTGACCAGTGTGCAGGTACTTCTAGAAGACCTATCGACGATTGAAAAGTTGTTGATGGAGGAGTATTCTGCCTAATTTAAATTTCATTATCATATTTTCTAACTCTGCATATTTTCTGACCTCTAAAACTGCAAAATATCCGTGTTGATTGATCATTTTTCTTTGTTTACAAGTTTTTCTCAAAAATCAAAAATAGAGTCTTGTTTTGTGTAAAATGAACATCCAAAAATAGAGTTTTCATTTTAAGGGGGAGAATTGTAAGTAATGGAGAGTAATTGAGAAAAAGCATGTTATGGGGAGAAGGTGATTACATGCCAAATATATAAAGAAATGATGGTACATTAGCTTACGTATCTGACTCATGGATAGAGTAGATGAAAGGGCAATAAGATCATTGTTTGATGTGTTTGGTAGGCTCGGCAAATCAGAAAGTATTCAGATGTGATATACACTAAATACCAATGTTTGACCAAGTGGACAACATCTTGATGCTTATTTCGTGACACAAAAAGAAAAATAAGTGTGAAAATAGTAATGAGAAGTCACTGTGTATACATGTGTTTATTTTTCAAAGATTTAAACTTGTTTGATTTTCTTTATTTTGTCAAACGATCGGACTTTCTCTGCGTATCGAAAGATCGACCTAATCGTTGTTCGTTTGACATTCTGCTTTATTTTCTTTGGTGTTTCGTATAACTCATCGGACTTTCTCTGCGTGTACGGGAGTACCGACCTGATTGTTTTTTGGTTATACAATTTCAACTTGTTTTATTTTCTTATTTTGTTAAATCTGAGGCCTTATCTGCGTATCGAAAGATCGATCTTAAGGTAGACGATTTAACGTTCTTATTTCTTTTTGCATGGAACACAGTTGACTATATCATGAAAATCATTATGCATTGTAAAAAATCACAAGTGTTATTACATAAAAGGAAAATGAAAGAAAATCAGGAAATGTCTGAGTATGTCTGATAGTGTGGGGTACACTGGTCAAAGCAAATCTAATTAATATCTTAACATATCCAGATGTTATGAGTATGATTTTGCCTGAGTTTAAATATGGACAAATTATACCGGCAATCAGTATGACTTATGTGCTTCAATCAATTGAAATTGAAGTGTAGTTCAGTGCGTTATGATCAATATGATCCCATATAATGATCTTTCTCATACTAAAAATAGTGTCTGATTCTGTATAGCAATTTTATTTCATTTCAAGAAAAGAGCAAAAAGATTTTCGGTGTGTTTTAACATAGACTTTCTTGGAGTCTCAAAGAGACAATTTTCACCAAGATTATTTAAATGCTGATGTAGGTTGCTAAAGTGCAATATATCATCACTTCAAGTCTTCTGAAGTTGTTGATAAAAGACCAGAGTTACATCAAATGTCGTCAAGTATTCAAGATCAAGCTATGACCGAGTTGAGGAGGAGTTTGTTCAAAGATTCATTTCATTGGACGAACGGATTCTATACTTGAGGGGGCGCTTGATTGAAGATACAGAGTTGATGATGTTGAAGAGATACTGCACACGACGAGGGGGAGTTTGTTGATACCTGATATGTGCATCGTGTGAAGTATCAAGATATGTATAAGATCAAGCCAAATGTCACTTGGCCAAGCCTGGTCCTAACCAGGAGTTCGGACTGGCCGAACCTGAGGTTCGGACAGGGATCGCCCAGTCGAGTATAAATAGTTGTTTGGTCTTTGTAATAGATAGTTCTGAACGTGTGAGATTTCTGTTAAGTGTGTGTTTCTGAGTGTGTTTCTCTGAGTCTGTTTCTAAGTGTTTACTGATTGTAATTGTTCTTCGTTGATCAATAAAACAATCGGTTGATTATGTTTCGATGTCCGATTAGCTAGATCGAGTAGACGATCCGATGCTCTCGCATATTCACAGTTTGAAGGTATACTAGTGAACCAAAACTCGGCGAACCAACTTTGAATATTTTCTAGCGAACCAATATGAAGATAGCCTAGCGAATCATCACATTCATCCAGCGAACCAACAAAATGCAATCAGCGAACCGACACAATTTCGAACGGACCCTACTGAAAAATTCGGAATTCTCTCAAATTTGAACATTTTGACGTGTAATTTTTAGCAGTAAGCAAGAAAAACACTATAGGAGCGATTAGAAACCAGATTTGAGATCAAACACACTCAAAATGATGTTGTTTTTTAAACCCCACGTTCTCTCTCCAAAAATCTATAAAAATCTCAAAAATCACAGATTTTGATCAGCAAATGAAACCAGAAAGCTCTAGTACCACTTGTAAAGACATGAAGCGACGGATCGATTGCTAATCTAGTGGTTATGTGATTGAATCAATGACACAAAGAGGTAAATTGCAATGAAATTATATTAGAAAGCTTTGAGAGTTACACACACAGAACTAATATAGAAGTGAAAGAACTTTTTTTTAATAGATTTAAAGAAGTCAACCTATTTATAGGTAAACTGGTCAGCGAACCATTACTGCCAGGGAACCATTGATTCGCTGCACACAAACCATTGGTTCGTGGCTTGGTTCGCCCAACCTATAAACCACTCACAACTCTATTCTAGATACAACACACGAGACACACTGATGCATATGAATTTTGCTCTAACACCAATAGTCTCATCTAGGGTCACTATTGTTTATGTTCAATTTGCCAAACTCAAATGCAAAAATAAATACCGAGAACAAGAAAGATTTGACTATCCTAACCCGTTGAGAAACTATGTCAATGATGTTGGATATTAGATGTCCTGACCCGACCCTTAGTGTAACCGACCCAGTTTCGACCCGTAAGGGTTACACCGGTGTCAACGAACTAATAATTAATTAGATGTTAATTAATTAAATCAAACGGTTTAAATAAATAATTGTTATTTATTTAACGTGACGAAACAATAATTCGTAAAACGTTTACGTGAATTGTCGGCGAATGATTATCTAGTCGTTACCGGTTAACGGACTAATTAAATCATTGGGCTTGGGGCTTTAATCGTGAGATGGGCTTTACTTGAAAAGGAAGCCATCAGAAAAGTATAAAAGGGAGGGAGGAGGGAATTAGAGGATGCCCTAATCGTGACTCCTCCTCCTCCCTTTCTCCTTGCCGTCGCGATCTCCCCTTCCCCTGTCTCTCTCTCGATCGGCGCACACCACCACCACCATTCTCCGTCGCTTGTCGATTGTTATAATGGTGAAACGCGATCCGAGTTTAGTTGCTGCCGCCTTGGAGCTCGAGACCACCGCCGCCACCGCTAAAGCCGCCGCCGCCGCCGAGAGGGCCGCCGCCACCACCGCCGCCGCCGCGGCCCGTGCCGCCGTAGCCGCCGACATCTTCGGCGAGGACCACCGTGACGTGGTTCTCGCTTTACCCGTGCTACCGAGACCATTGTTTGAACCGTCTCGTGCCGCCACCGTCGAACCGGGTGAAAACCCTAAGTGGCCGGTGCCATTGTATGCCGCCGTCGTCATGCCACTTCCTCCGCCGCCTCCACGCGCGACGAACGAAGACGTCTCCATGACGGATTCGTCGTTAAGTACGGTGGAACCGTTCGATTGGAATGCCATGATCCATGGCATGGTTTCGTTACCGCCACCACCGCCCGTTCATGAGATGAACGCGCCTGTGGTGCCCGAGATGCCGTCTTCAAAGTCGGTTGAAGACTTGACTCGCAGATTCGAGTCGGGCGTTACCGTTTGCCCTAGCGCCAGTTCGTCGAACCCCGGTGTCTCGAACGGGTGTCTCGAATTGTTTAGATTGTTCGATTTAATTTTTTCTGTATTTATGCGTACACGGTGATCAGATCCTGTCTACGGTTTTTACTATATTCGCGTTGTAAAACTTATATTTCCGCTGCGCAATTAATCTGATTAATTGAACCGTTAATTTATTCGGTAAAAAAATTAAAACGGGCAACCCGGATACCCACTGTAAAACCCTACAGTGGTATCAGAGCCACGATCACCACGCGTAAATCTGTACCAGTCTTTTCGTAACCGGTGGTTCGCAATTTCGATTCGTTTCCAAATTGCGAACGGAATTAAATTGTTTAATTCGTTTTATGACATTGTGTGTTACGGTCGACCCTTTAAATTTATTAAATGTTTTGGGGTGTTGTATTTCTCTGATTGGCTCAATTGTTGACCCAATTGTATCTTTATTTGGTTTTGGTGGACCCTCCGTTTTTCGGGTTTCAAAGTTATAAATTAGAGCTAGGTTTACTAAGTTGTTAGTAAATTGTAATTTTATAAAAACCAAGACCGAAGATCGGACGCTCGCCAAAAAAGGTGTCTGGAGGCTAGTCGGAGTTGAACCGGATCCACGAACGCACCGAGTTGCCTTCCTTGTGGTTGTTCACCTTTATATTGTCATGTCCCATTGGTCTTGCTAAATGGCTCTAGCAAGACCATGCCCTTATGCCGTTAACACACAATTAACCATTCGTGACACTTAGATATTTTAAATAGGTGATTTAAAATATTTGTCCCGAGTGAAGATAGGTTTATCGTTTGTGTCTAACGATCACTAAATATTAAAATTGGTTTTAATATCCCTATCCGGTAAATAAAAATTGATAGTTCATGCCGTTCAAAATCAAGTCTAACTTGGAACGTATTGACCGGAGCATCAGTGTTGGAGTATTTCAACACCGCACTTGGTGCCGAGGGTACCTTCTAGGGTGGGGGCATTGGAGTATTTCAACACCGTGCCGGCCACATTGATCATTTGGGATTACTATCGCTTTCTTTATGTATGTTTGTAGTGTTGGAGTATTTCAACACCGCACTACAAATATATATATACAAAGTGGGCATGGATGAGGCTAAACGTATCGCAAAATATAATTTATTATATTATGCGGCCTCATATACGAGAGTC
Organism: Deinandra increscens subsp. villosa; assembly: GCA_039602395.1. NCBI lineage: Eukaryota > Viridiplantae > Streptophyta > Magnoliopsida > Asterales > Asteraceae > Deinandra > Deinandra increscens. Next base: position 68,653,338 of record JBCNJP010000003.1, read on the forward strand.
GCGACTGAGACTTCGCGATTGACAACCGTTGTCAGTTTGGTTACACGAGTTTGCTCCTGAGGCTCATTTGGCGGTCTCAAGTAAAATCGTCTAATCGAATTCTCAATTTTCTTATTTAATCTTACCAATTTATATAAGAAAATGGTTTACACCGAAAATACTAATTTAAAATTACTTTGCATTATTTCAGAAGGCTAATGAAAACATAGTTCCTCTAAGTTCAATGGTATCTCTGGACCCATTCATTGAGACGAACTTCTTGTCATGGCAAACCCTCCTGAGGAACATCTTGAAGCTTTTTGGAAAGCTGTATGTTCTTGACCGACCCATCCCGAGCACACCGTCTTACTTGCTAAACGATCGCTCGCGGATGGAAATCCAGAAGCACAGTGATGACTCTAGGAAGTCACCTAGCTTATGTTATCTAGCATGACACCGGATTTTCGGTATAACTTTACCGACATGGGAGCGTATGAGATCATGAGAAAACTCAAAGATATGTTTGAGTTAAGCCAGAGGGGTGAACGATGTAGGGCACTTCAACATTTTGTGAACTGCCACATGTCGCCTAATTCCTCTGCCTATGATCATGTCATGATGATGAAGGGGTATCGCGACAGACTGATCGACCTCGGCTACTCTATTCCTGAGGGGATGGATCTTGATGTAGTCCTCAGATCTTTACCCGAGCATTATCGCTTGCATGCGGTAAATTGCTCGGCTCAGACTTTAGATGAGGTTCTGACATTGTTTCCAAATGTCAAGATCAGGACCACACCGGTTGTGCTCAGAGTTGCTGATACAGGTATCACCAAGACCAAGAACAAGGTCAAAGACCAAGGGCAAGAAACCATTAGCGCCTCCTCCTCAGGAACGTCAATGCTTTGAATGTAATCAGATGGGCCACTGGAAACGTAACTGCCCCGTCTACCTTGCTAAGATGAGGATGACTAGAAACCCCGGTAAGGGTTGCTCATCAGGTATGTCAATAAATGTTATTGAACTTTTCACTGTTTCCTCCAATGCATGGGTATTTGATACCGGATGTGGTTTTCACATTGTAAATGTTTTGCAGGAACCTGAGAAGTGGAAGAAGATAGAACAAGGCGGTATGGAGCTCATCGTTGGTGATGGAAAAAGAGTCCCGGTCTTGGCTACCAGCATATATTCTCTTTCATGTCCTACTGGTCTTGTAGTTACTCTTGATAACTGTTTATATGCTCCTGGATTGTCCAGAAACATTATTTATGTCTCTGCCCTGTTTGAACAAGGTTTTAAGTACAAATTTAATGGAAATTCCATTTTTACCTACTTTAACGATATCTTTTATTTCGAGGCTAAACCTCGACATGGTATATATGAGATAATTGTTCAAACGCAAGATCAACTCTATCATGTTTCTAAACGAAACAAAGTTGATAATGATTCGTCGTTGTGGCATCATCGACTAGGTCACATAAGCAAAACTCGCATTAAGAAGCTTCAATCTGCAGGGATTCTCGAATCCACTGATGCAGATACCTTCGGTGAATGCGAATCATGCTTATCTGGAAAACTGACCAAGTCACCCTTCACACATGTTGGTGAACGGGCTAATGATCTGTTAGGACTTATACACACTGATGTGTGTGGGCCCTTTCGGACTGAAACGAGAAATCGGGAACGCTATTTCGTATCTTTCATAGATGACTATAGCAGATATGCTTATGTCTACTTGATGAAACATAAGCACGAAACTTTTGACAAGTTCAAAGAGTTTCAACACGAAGTAGAAATTCAACTAAATCGAACTATTAAGATACTTCGATCAGATAGAGGTGGTGAGTATCTTAGCAACGAGTTCCTCGATCATCTCAAGGCTTGTGGAATTATTTCACAACCCACTCCTCCCGGTACACCACAATTAGATGGTGTTAGTGAAAGGAGAAATCGAACCTTGTTGAACATGGTTCGATCGATGATGTGCAGGACTAACTTGTCCCACTCCTTTTGGGGTTTTGCTCTCTTGACCGTCGCTCGCCTATACATTTGGCACCGACCAAGAAAGTGGATAAGACCCCATATGAGATATGGCATAATTCTTCTCCTAATCTTTCTTACCTCAGGGTATGGGGATGCGAAGCATATGTCACTAGCGAATCTGACAACAAGCTCGATCCTCGAGGTGAAAAGGTGATTTTCATCGGATACTATCGTAATACCGGCTATTACTTTTACCATCCTGATGGAAACAATGTTTCTATCAAAAGGATGGGTAAGTTCCTTGAGAAAGAGTTTCTCAACAGAGGAACCAATAGTGATCCCGTGGATCTCGAAGAAGTTCGAGAAACACAAAACCCTGAGACAGTCGCTGGGTCTGACCGACAAATGGTTTTCGCCCCATCAGACCAAAACACAAGCGTTCGCAAGAGCGAAAGGACACACAAGGCACCTGATAGATACCTCTGGCATCTAGAAGGTCCCGATTTCCTATTAGTAGCTGACTCAAATGACGAACCTGCTAATTACAAAGCTGCTGTGTCAGATCCTGAATCTGACAAATGGCTTGAAGCCATGAACGCCGAGATGCAATCCATGCGTGACAATCAAGAATGGGACTTGATTGAGCTACCCCCCAATTCTCGGGCAGTAGGGAGCAAGTGGATCTTTAAAAGAAAAACTGACATGCATGGAAATGTGCAAACCTATAAGGCACGACTTGTTGCGAAAGGTTTCACTCAAACCCAAGGGATTGACTATGATGAAACCTTCTCGCCCGTGGCCATGATCAAGTTGATCAGGACATTGCTTGCCATAGCCGCATACCATGACTATGAGATATGGCAAATGGATGTCAAAACCGCTTTCCTGAACGGACAACTCACTGAGGATGTCTACATGGTTCAGCCTGATGGTTTTATCGATCCTAAATATCCAAATAGGGTTTGCAAACTGAATAAGTCCATTTATAGACTTAAACAAGCATCTCGAAGGTGGAACATTCATTTTGACCAGAAAGTCAAAGAGTTTGGCTTTGCTCAAAATGAAGATGAACCGTGTGTTTATAGAAAGGCAAGTGGGAGCGCTATATCATTCCTCATATTGTATGTGGATGATATACTAATCATAGGAAACAACATCCCCATGCTTAACGAGGTTAAGGTATGGCTATCATCTTGTTTCGCTATGAAGGATCTTGGAGAAGCCGCTTATATCCTGGGAATTAAGATTCACAGAGATCGATCGAAGCGACTTCTAGGTCTCAGTCAAAGTACATACATTGACAAGATTATAGCACGGTTCAACATGAGCAACTCCAAGAAAGGAGTCGTCCCTATGACAAAGGGTGCTATCTTGAACAAATCTCAATCTCCTCAAACGGAGAAGGAGATCGACCAAATGGCTTGGATCCCATTTGAATCTGCTATAGGCTCAATTATGTATGCCATGCTCTGCACTCGACCAGACGTCTCGTTTGTGTTGAGCCTGACAAGTCGATACCAACAGAGTCCCGGTCTAGCTCACTGGACTGCTGTAAAGAACATACTGAAATACATGAGAAACACAAGTGAGATGTTTTTGGTATATGGAGGAACTGATGAGCTCGCTGTAAAGTGTTACACCGATGCTAGTTTTCAGACTGACCGAGATGACTCTCGCTCGCAGTCCGGATACGTATTCACCCTTAATGGAGGAGCTGTTTCGTGCTGTAGCACCAAACAGTCAGTAGTGGCTGATTCCACTACTGAATCTGAATACATAGCCGCCTCAGAAGCTGCCAAAGAAGCAGTATGGATGAAGAAGTTCATCACAGATCTCGATGTGGTTCCAAGCGTTAAGCAACCCATCGAGATGATGTGCGATAACACAGGCGCTATTGCTCAAGCCAAAGAGCCAAGGTCTCATAAGAAGGCCAAGCACGTCCTGAGGAAATTTCACTACATAAGAGAAGTAGTTGAAAGAAATGAAATAAAGATATGCAAAGTAGACACAGATCAAAACTTAGTTGATCCCTTTACAAAGCCCATGACTCACGAGACTCATGATCGTCACAGAGAAGCGATAGAGCTTAGATTAGCTAAAGACATGTTTTGATTTAGTATTTGGGTGTACGAACATATAACAGTTATCTATACTATTCATATTCCATCGGTAAATGCAATATGGAATTTCATAACTGTGTTCGATGTTAATACGTTTAATCATCCCTGAACAATTGTTGATATTGTTCTAAATGTCCGTAGTCGGTTAGAGACGTGGGAACGGCTCTAAATCAAGACTATTCTGATTTTGAACCTTAAAGGGGTTTAACATTCAAAGTCACATACCTCATTAGAGAATGACGTTGGACGTAACTCGCGTCAAGCAATTCAATCATGGAAGTTTTGATTGCTTGATTATTGGTATGCTCTAATGTTTCCTTAGACCTGAGACGTATACTGGAACTCTCGTTTACTGCAGACTGTTCTTTGATTGTAGTTTCTCGAAGTCGTGTAACTGCCATCAATAGGGCTACTTTTGGGAATGGATCTAAAGTTCAGTGGGAGTTGTATGCCTCAAGATGGGATTTCTTACTATTGCTTCGGCAATAGATAGACATAAAGGCGCCCTCGTTGATTCCAAGTGTGAAGTGTGAGGCCTCACCCAAACTTACTGTGTGTTTGATTGGTACACTTCGAATCGGATAACGAGAATGATAATCGATGAATCAAATACATGAGAGTCCATGTCTCATTATTCATCTATGTCTAGAACGGAAAGGAACATATGACAAAGATTACCATAAGTCCTCTATCTGCTTTCTTTACAATCAGATATACTTTGGCTGTCGACTTAAAGTGTCGAAACTGGTTGGTGTAGCCATGCATAGCTAGAGTGCCTCTGACTACAACGCTAAAGTGTCGCGATCAGTCCAAGTGGGAAATTGTTGGATATTGGATGTCCTGACCCGACCCTTAGCGTAACCGACCCGGTTTCGACCCGTAAGGGTTACACCGGTGTCAACGAACTAATAATTAATTAAATGTTAATTAATTAAATCAAACGGTTTAAATAAATAATTGTTATTTATTTAACGTAACGAAACAATAATTCGTAAAACGTTTACGTGAATTATCGGCGAATGATTATCTAGTTGTTACCGGTTAACGGACTAATTAAATCATTGGGCCTGGGGCTTTAATCGTGAGATGGGCTTTACTTGAAAAGGAATCCATCAGAAAAGTATAAAAGGGAGGGAGAAGGGAATTAGAGGATGCCCTAATCGCGACTCCTCCTCCTCCCTTTCTCCTTGCCGTCGCGATCTCCCCCTCCCCTCTCTCTCTTGATCGGCGCACACCACCACCACCACCATTTTCCGTCGCTTGTCGATTGTTATAATGGTGAAACGCGATCCGCGTTTAGTTGCTGCCACCTTGGAGCTCGAGACCACCGCCGCCGCTGCTAGAGCCGCCGCCGCCGCCGAGAGGGCCGCCGCCACCATCGCCGCCACCGCGGCCCGTGCCGCCGTAGACGCCGACATCTTCGGCGAGGACCACCGTGAGGTGGTTCTCGCTTTACCCGCGCCACCGAGACCGTTGTTTGAACCGTCTCGTGCCGCCACCATCGAACCGGGTGAAAACCCTAAGTGGCCGGCGCCATTGTATGCCGCCGCCGTCATGCCATTTCCTCTGCCGCCTCCACGCGCGACGAACGAAGACGTCTCCATGACGGATTCGTCGTCAAGCACGGTGGAACCGTTCGATTGGAATGCCATGATCCATGGCATGGTTTCGTTACCGCCACCACCGCCCGTTCATGAGATGAACGCGCCTGTGGTGCCCGAGATGCCGTCTTCAAAGTCGGTGGAAGACTAGACTTGCAGATTCGAGTCGGGCGTTACCGTTTGCCCTAGCGCCAGTTCGTCAAACCCCGGTGTCTCGAATGGTTGTTCGGATTCCGCCAAGGTATATCTAAATTGTTTAGATTGTTCGATTTAATTTTTTCTGTGTTTACGCGTACACGGTGATCAGATCCTGTCTACGGTTTTTACTATATTCGCGTTGTAAAACTTATATTTCCGCTGCGCAATTAATCTGATTAATTGACCCGTTAATTTATTCGGTAAAAAAAATTAAAACGGGCAACCCGGATACCCACTGTAAAACCCTACAAATGAATCAATCGATATGTAGGGATATGGGGAGAATACATGCATGTTGATGAGGATAAAAGTGTAGAAAATATTAACAATGGATCACTTAACAATTAAGTAGATTTAGAAGAAAGTGCACTTTAAGTAGATTTAGAAGAAAGTGCATAAAGTGCACGTGGTGACATTTTCATCAAAGAAAATAAAAGTGATGTTAATATGCAAAGTGATGAAGCCAACCACACTTTTCCTCAACACGTTGAGCAAAATAGAGAAAGAAGGACCAGATTCATGCCGAAATATGTAAAGGATTACCAAGTTAGACGTTCCCCATCAATGGACCTCTCACAACATGTCTCTGGTCAAGGTTTAATACGACATGTATATGTTTTAAAAACTTATAATTGACCCTATACGACCATTTCGATGGAACCTTATAAGGGTACCCCAAAATTCCTTGTCAAGTGGCGTAAGGCCTGTATAATGGGCCCTATAAAATTAAACAATGAAATTAATTGATAGATAAAAACTTGGTGGAATGTCGATGCGTTGTAAACAGCAGAATTAAAGTAATTGATAGATAAAATTAAACAATGGAATTAATCAACATATAACATTTTATATAGTAAGTTTTTGACAGAATCTTGTGTCACGTCAAATAATTGACACACATATCTAGAAATAGTACATCGTGTCAAATAATTCAATGAAACAATCCAAAATTCATGCCACAACATGTAAAGGATTACCAAGTTAAACTTGCCAGTCGATTGACCTCTCACAACACGTCTTCGATTAAGGAACCTCTACGGTACATCCCCTTGCTAAATACTTGTTCTATGAAAAGTTTTCTAATTCTCATAAAGCCTTTTTATAGTCCGGTAGTGCACACGACGAGCTAAATAGTTTTTACCAAGCAGCACCGGTTGAGAATTGAAAGGAAGCCATGGAAACGGAGATACATGCTCTTGAGTAAAACGACACGTGGACTATTTTTGACCTACCAAAAGGAAAAAGGGTGATTAAATCTAAGTGGATTTACAAGATTAAGTTCATGTCGGTGATGACCTGTTGTCGGGTTCATGCTAAAACCTAATTAACCTAGGCAGTTAGGGTAAGTCATGTATCATATCCACGAGGAACATGTGGTTAGTGTTACACATTTTATCTGATTATTTAACTATACTTAATTGAGAAGTGTAAAAATGATTTTTGTTTTTACACTAACACTTTTAAATTTGGGATTTTCTCAAGAACCTATGGTTTCTCCTTCCTCCCTCCCTCTAGTCGTGATCCTGATATGTCTGGGATAAGTTCTCAGACTAAATTTCCCTCTACTAAATTAAATTACATCTAGTCCCCTCCAAATTAAAAATATCAACAATCCTAGCCGTAACATATTATTTACACTAGAACCCCTCAACTTTTCTTGTTTACTCATTAGTCACCAAATATAGAAACTTAGTAACTAATATTTTTCTACCAATTATATCGGGCCATTGAATTATCGTTCTTACCCAACTAAAACCCACCGTAAAATAACAATACTAAAACAAAATGAATTGGGGATGTTACAACTCCACCCCTTAAAGGGAGTTTCGTCCCAGAAACTAAAATACATACTGAAAAGGTGAGGATAACATCTTCTCATTTCTTCTTTGGACTCCCATGTGGTGTCTGTTCCTTTCCGGTGTTCCCACTTTACCATCACTTGACTTATCTCCTTATTCCGGAGCTACTCAATCTTGTGATCAAGGATTTCCAAAGGTCTTTCCAATAATTCAACTTGTCATCCATCACAATATCATCTAGTGGCACATAAGCGGTTTCATCTGCAAAACACTTCCTTAAATAAGATACGTGGAAGGTGTTATGTACACCACTCAATTCCTCAGGAAGCTCCAACTGGTAAGCCACTTGACCCACCTGGGCATTTATTTTCAACGGTCCGATGAATCTTGGTCTTAATTTCTCCCTTTTCCTAAATCTTATTACCCTTTTCCACGAACACCTTTAACAGCACGTGATCTCTCACCTTGAATTCAATAGGCCTTCGTTTTTTATCTGTATAGGATTTTTGCCTATCCTGAGCAGCTTTCAATCCGCCCGAATCATACCAATATTCTCAGTAGTTGCGTTAGCAACATCCTTATGAGCAATCGCCCTCTGACCCACTTCTCCCCAACACAATGGGGTTTAGCATTTCCTACCATACAACATTTCGTATGGAGGAATACCAATGCTTGCATGGTAACTATTGTTATATAAAAATTCTACCAAATGTAAATAGTTATCCTGACTTCCACCAAAGTCTAAGACGCACGCTCGTAACGTATCCTCCAGGGTCTGGATTTTTCTCTCGTGGTGTCCATCCGTATGAGGATAGTATGCGGTGCTAAACTGTAACTTAGTACCCATAATCCTCTGAAATTCTCGCCAGAACCGCGATGTCAAACGGGTATCTCTATATGATGTTATTGACACCGGTATACCGTGTAATGACACAATCTGCTTAATAAAAATTTATGCCATCTTTTCCGAATTATAAGATTCACTAAAAGGTACTGATAACAATTTCCGTGGTCGTTACAAATATATAAACTCAAACCTATAACTAGGGTAAGTAGGGTGTCAATTTAGGGGAGTTAGTGGTTACTAGTGATTTAGGTTTTAATTGCCTAATTAAATTAACTACCTAAATCAAGATTATTGTCACTAATCCGAATGAACCTAAACTAAAACTAAACTAATTTATCCTGATTTATGAAATTGTAAAGAACTGATTTTGATACGAAAAATAATAATAATAATAAATTGATTACCCAAGGATCCCAGCGTATCACCTATCACCTTAATCCAATTACCAGACTAAGAATACTACATAGACATAGTTCCCAATTGCTTATTCAACCTAATAACCTAACACTTATGCATGCCACTTGATTCCCGGAGCAAGGAAATCCTGAAATATGACGGTTTTCCACATTCACGCTAGACGACTAGCTAGTTAAATGAAATTGACATGCATATGATCAACAATTACAAGGAAAACCGGAAAAATTCATAGTAAAGAACATGAATAAGATAATAATATAACAAACCGTCCACCCGGGATAATCAAAAGTGGTTTAGCCTAGAACCATAACAATGAATTCATATACTGTCACTATAATTGTAAATGCAAAGACTAATTGAGAAAGAAAATAAAACATAAAAATTAAAACTTGAATGCTTCCCTTCTTCTTGAATTTGAATGCGAAATAAAGGAAAAGAAAAGAACTGAATTGAGATTCTTGTGTCTTGAGTTGTAGTCAGAGTCTGCCTTCAGCCGCCTGTCCCTTCTGACGTCTCTCTTCCCGTGAATGTGCCTCTCGAACCCTTTAATTCCTTAATTCTTGTTGTGGTATGCAATATCACAATATGGCCCAATAGGCCCATAACCTTCTTTTTATTTCTTTTGATGTAATGATATTCACGAAAACATACATAATAATCAAACTATAAATTTTGATTTTTAATATTTTACCATTTTCATTTTAAAATAACTTTAAAATAATATTCACAAAAGAAAAAAGAAATAGATATAAAGCTTGACTCAATAATATGTTATGGTTTGGGTTTAATTTAATTACACCATTTAAACTCATTCACATTTTAACATACTAATTATAAAAAAAGATTAAATTAATACCTTTTAAACCCAACTAGATGTATTTCGGGGATGATCAATATATAAATCAAATGAACTTTACACCAGTTATCACATCCGCACACTTAACTTTTTCCATTTCGAAAAAACTGCAACGGAATCATAATGAGGAATATAGCTTCAAATTTTTTTCACTTTTCAACTTTTATTTCATGTAAGCACACGCAATTGCAATTGTCGGTATTTCTTTCTAACTAAAGACAACCACCGATTTTTCAGCCCCCAAAGTGTTTAGCATTTATTTTGTTTATGACATCAATCAACCTATGGGTTCCACACCTAGCAAGCTACAGTTTCACCTAATATCGTCTCAAGGCTTTCAGAATAATGATTTAAACTGAGTAGATTTCCTAACCACCGCAAACTAGAAAGTCAGATGTCAAGAGAATAGTGATATGATGGATAATGGATGAAGGATTAAGCATTTATTTTAATTTATTTATTTATTATAACCTAAATTTCAGAACTTGCTTCTGACGCATCCTTCAAGTTACCATCCCGAAGGAAAGCAAATCCACTAATTCTTACTTTATTCTATTTGTGGCGAACCTCGTCCAGTGGTGCATCCTCCAAGTGACCATCCCGAAGGAAAGCACATAGAGTCTTGGCTCATTTTTTTTTTCATTTTCATTTTTTTTCTTTTTTTTCTTTTTTTTCCTATATATATGTATCTAAAAATCTAACCAAGAGGTGCATCCTATGAGCCGTGATCCCACAGGGAAACACATTGGGTACATCGACTTATTTATTATTAAAAACTAAAAAATAAACGCTCAAATATGAATGAATGGAATATGGGGCGCACACCATTGCTGACGTGCCGGTTAATTCTCAAAACATAAGAGCCACTAGCCTAAAACAGTCCTATTATCCTATCAACAATTTCAATTTTCTCGTTACCTCTAAGATGGGAACCCACTAAGTCTCATTAATTAATTATTCACTAATTTTTTTTAACAGGTGGGATATTTAAGCTATCTAACCGGCTGGGCCTACCAACACATCACAATTAAACGTGTTTTCCAATTTAATCTCCCATTTATTATTTATTTTGAAAATTAATCCCCGATTGTACTATCATTTTCCATGATTTTGCAATTTAATCCAAAGACATTTTTTTAGACTTTTTAAGATTTTTTAAAACACACAAAAATAAACACAAAATATGTTATTCCCCTCCCCACACTTGGGTTCAAAATTGCCCCCATTGTGATTAAAGAAACAACTAAAAATAAATGAGAAATAAAAATAACAAAGTTGTAAGAGTAAAGCTACAAGAGTATGGAAAGAGTACATATACCAGGATGTAATTTAGAAACTTGTAGAAATAGCAAGCACTCCTGTGACTCCTCCCCACACTTGAGCTTTGCCAAACAAACTGAAAACACACTAAAAAAACATATTAAATGTAAATAGTACAAATCCTAAAACTCACTTTCGTAAGAATCACAATTGCATTTAGTGTATGCAAGAAGCTTTTAAGACCCCTTTGTAGCCCGAGTGGACGAGTGAAGTCTCGTGACGGTTTCTAGTAAACACACCCACAAATTTCTCGGGTTGCCTTCTGGAAGCGCTAAGTTTTAGGTCTGCAGCCAGACAATTACCTCATTTGCTCAGCGTGTTTTAAGTCTGCCTTTGCCTACCAAACTACCAATGTATGCTCGGTATTTGACATGCCGCTTCAATTTTCTTTTCTTCGTGTTTGGCATGTTTGATGAATCATTGTGGGTGCCAAAATCTGATTTGTGTCGAATCTAACATTTACCTATCGAGTTCCCCTCATAAGCTCGGTAGTTGATGTGTCTAATCTATGCTTGCATTCTCGCCAATGACACGTCAAAGGAATCACTGCAGGGCCTTTTCTATATAATCTGCCCAATATCGTGTTCACTCACCCTCCTCTTCTTAGAAATTACCTCGCAACTTCACTCGTCTTTGACAATTCTGATTGCGGTTAGGTTACCTCCCGGATTGTTCTTAACTGTAATTATAGTGCTCGAACGGATGGTTCACCTTTTGAATTCTTCCCAAACCAACTATCCTAACCACCTTCGAATAATCTCGGGCACCTTAAAATAAACGGAGCCATCACTAATACCTACAACCAACACAACTAGCAGATAACTAACTAACTTAGGGAATTTCCTTTTGGAAAAAATGATCCTAAGCAATTAACCAACCCAACTAATTGACACCCTTATCACCTTCCGGATTGTCTAAGGATAGCAGTACACAAGAATCAGATAAATAACCAACAATTGATCCTATAATTACTAAATAGCAAACACACAATCATACAATTTAACTACTCTACTCAAACTGGAAGACATCCACAAGCAAAGCAAGAATCAATTACCAATTTCTAAACCTTGTTCAAGCATACATGTGCATCAATTGCGGAAAATTAGTGAACTTTAAAGAATTATCAATTCATCAATCAAATTACCAAAAACAAGTAAAGTCACGAGTGTCAAATATTAATCATACGGTTAAGGCGGCACTAAAAGCCTAGCCAACATTCATATCCAGTGTAGAAAACTTAATAAAGATTAGGTCTTTAACAACAAACATGTGGAAGTCTAGAGTTAAACAAGAATAAATGAAGTAATCGATGAACCGAATGTCATATGTGGAGAAGAATTGATCCACCGATGATTCCCCTTGATCGCAGCTCCCTCTTCTCTCTGAAAATTGCCTCAAAATCGTCGAGAACCGGCTGAAGTGTCAAAAGTCCCGAATGAAACCCTTTAAGTCGAATTTATAAGAATTTTTAGGGTTTTGCGGTAAAATCCCCTCCAAGTGTATCGCTTGGAGGGTCAGAAATGGTAAGCGATATACGCGTCGCATATGGCGAAAAAATAGTCGGTCAAAGATTTTAAACCACCTGTTGAGTTCATCTTGATACGCGTAACGCTTAGGACTCTTTTTCCTCCAGGCAATACGCCTACTGCTATTATTTTAGCATTTCTTCATTCTTTTCTTCTAACTTCTCCCACTTCATTGCTACTTCTCGTGTGGCCTCGGGAAATGAACCTTAATCCTATAAAACCACATTAAAGACTCAAACAACTATAATTAACTAAAATCACGCAAAATGACTCAAAATAGACTTAAAACAGGCTCACATAATGTACAAATTACAAGGAAATATAGGATGTGTTTGAAACACATCAGGCAGAGACACAGGTCATGGGCTTCAGGGGCACGGGCCGTGCTTGTCGGGACACAGAGACACGGGTCGTGTGACATCAGTGGCGCGGGTCATGTGTGTCAACATTGCAAAAGTCATGTTCTGTTCGGATAGAGTTCGTCTAGAGTTCGGATAGGGTTTGGACACTGTTTACTGTGTTTAAGTTCGGAAGCAGTTCGGTTAAAGTTTCAGTTCGGTTAAGGTTCGAAACTGCAGTTCGTGTTCAGTTTGTATCTAGTTCGCCTGAGTTGTTCAGTTCGTCTCAATTTCGGTAGAGGTTCGAACCACTGTTTTCAGTTCGTGTGCAATTCGGATAAACATAAAATAAAAGATTGAGTTTATTTACCTTGCGCTTGATTGTTTTGTTTAGACGAATGACACGAGTTAATCACGATCCACCGCCGTACGCTCTTTCAGATCCTATGGGGTTACAATAATCTATGGACTAGCTATTAATGAGTATATAAAATGCTTAATGGGCTTGGATCCTGCTTTTGGTTAGGTCTTGTATAGACTAATCGATTTACTTATTGTTTTTGATAAATGTTTATTTACCTGCTTTTACTTAAACTCTGTGAACTCACCAACCCTGTGTTGATACTTTAGCATGTTTCTTCTCATGTCCTTAGGCGGCACTCTAAGGAGCACGTTATGACTTACATGGTTCATTTCATAACTCTGCATTTTCTATTATAAACATTTTTAACTTTTGGGCGCCATGGGTGCAGAATATTCTAAACTTATTTTTTTGCTTTTACATTTCCATGACTCTGAAAACTGCTTGTTAAACTATATGGACTTTTAAACTTTGATTTTGTATGTTTTAAATTTTACATACAGACTGTTCTGTGTGTTTGATGACTGAGATCCTGGTTTGTCGTGCCTCAATGCGGTGATACTCCGTAGGTGGATATTAGGGGTGTGACACCTCCCAACACTTCTACAACACCTAACAACCCCTCATCTAACACAAAATCACCTTTCCAACCCCTTCCATGACTCACGATCACCTAACAACCCCCTCTATCTCCACCCACTCCTCATCCCACCCCCACCCACCCTCATCCCACCGCACCCAACATTCCCCCACCCTACAAACCTACTCAAGGCGTACAAAACCCACTGCTCCTTCTACCCAACCCGTCGAATCCATGCTGCCACCCTCCACAATTACCATGCAACCTCCAACCACGTCTCACACACTACCACCACCACCACCCATCATCCTTTGACTACAAGCTCCAAACTCAGCATCATCAAGACCCGACAGCCCCTTAACCTTCATGTCGTCTCTGCCAAACATATATCTCCCTTACCAAAATCCCATAGCCTTGCCCTCTCCGATCCAAACTAGTATGTTGCTATGAATGACGAATATAGGGCCATAATAGATAATGACACTTGGGATTTGGTTCCGAGACCCTTAGATGCACACATCATTCGCTGCATGTGGCTATTTTGCCATAAGTATAATGTCGATGGTACACTTCAGAGATACAAAGCTCGTTTGGTCGTTAATGGGAAAAGCCAACAAATTGACGTAGATTGTGATGAAACATTTAGTCCCAGCGTCAAACCATCTACTATTCGCACCGTATTAAGTCTTGCCATCTCTCTTTCGTGGCCTATTCACCAATTCGACGTGAAAAACACTTTTTTACAGGAAATAATATATATGTTTCAACCACTGGGTTGAAAGAAATGGTCCCTCAAAACCCAAACACGTATGCCACCTACGAAAATCACTATATGGCCTAAAGCAGGCTCCCCATTGATGTGTTGCATCTTATTCATAAAATAACTAAGTAAATCCCTTCATTTACATGAGTTTTTAATATAAAAGAAATGAAGTTTCCGTGCTTAATTGCTCTATATTTTAATTATAGTGTTTTGTGTAATATTTGATAAATATATATAATTTTCGCTTTCAAATGGTTTTTAGTCGAGAGACTTTATAAATGTGATGTTTATTATATTTATATGTGATTCTTTTGTAGTTGGTGTTCTCGAGTGAATTTAGGATAAAAAACCCTCGTTGCGGTTTTAAAGCGTAAATAGTTATAATGCTTCAAAAAGAACTTACCTAAAAAATAAATAAATAAATAACAAGAATTCAGCCGACATTCTTGAATTCATTTCCTAATTCCCTTTGTTATTTTTGTGCAGCCCAAATGAAAGAATACATACAGGCCCAGATCGGAAGTAGCAGGCCTAGATCGAATATGTAACAGCCGCTGCTGTCGTGATGATTTCGGGACCCTGTGAGGAGAGCACAACGACAAAAAGGAGAGCACTGTAGCAGAACATAGATATTCCATCTTTTTTCCATCATCCGTCATTTTTAATAAAAACCCTCACTTTCACCCTAAAAAAATCTGGAAATTAAGAGGAGTGCAAGAGCTCAAGCTACAAGCTTGAGCAGGGTATCGTACCCGTATCTGATCGGTATCACTCCCGGTTAGTACCCGACTCGTTTTAAACAAAAACTGGGTACCAATCCCGGTACCTGATATATCGGTACGGGTACCGAGATTTGGGTATTATACCTATTTGGTACCTGGTTAGCAAATTCCAAAACTTTTAACTGCTTTTGTATGTTCAACATGAAACATCAAATCAAACTTGATACAAATTAATAAACTAAGCTCAATAAAAACACAAACACACCAAATCATATATTCAAAACTGCAATAAAAACATACACACCAAATAATATGTTGAACCTAATCGAATAGTAACAATGTTGTGGACTGATCCAACTACCACACCCACAAAATATTAGTATGGTACTACCAATTAAAATAAATGAAACTCTTCAATTTCATCTTCTCTAATTGTCATGCATCATTCCTTCTCCTTTATCCTTTCGCTTGTTAATCGCATCGTCAATTTCTATAAAACAAGCAAAAAAGAAGTTAGTATATGTTATAAACAATAAAACCAAGTACGAACTAGTATTATTATTACCTATGACAATATCAACGCGCAAACTAACACTTTGACAATTTTAGGTGACAACCGTGTTCTATAAGCATCTAGTACACGGTCGCTCGTATTAAATGCCGACTCAGAGGCGATGGCGGAAATTTGAATTGCCAAGATATTGAACAAATATACACAGTTAACGAACATAAATAATATAAAACATAACTAATAATAACTTTAAAAATTTAAACATTTTACTTTTAGCCATCCGACACGATTAGAAATCTAAAGGCATTATGTTTCCACCATGTAAGTATGTCAAACCCCTTGGTAAAAGTAACACGCGGCTCTTGAATGTATCTCTTTAACTCGGCTTCCTTTACAACCAAGTTACTTCCTTCAACACTTGAAATCTTGATCGACGTTAAGGGGACAGGGAAAAGAGATCGTAGTTCGCTAACTTTGCTTAGGGTATTTGTTAGAGTATGACGTTTCACTTTTAAGTCCCAGGAGAATAGAAGAATATGTTTTATTTTTATTAATTGTGTTATAAATTATTAAAAAAAACTATATGTATTCTCAGGTACCGGTACCCAACCGGGTATATCTTTATTTTTACCTAGTCCCGGTACCGGTTAGTACTGATCTCAAAAATTGGCAAAAGTGAGTCCCGGTCCGGTACCCAATGTGTGGGTACGAGTACGAGACGGATACCGGGTACAAAATGCTCATCCCTAGCTTGAGGAGCTAAATATTTAAGATTTGGAGCTTGATTGGGTTGCCACTTCATCTCGGTTCTTGTTCTTCATCTTTTTATATTTTTGTTTCTTGATGGTGCATGAGCTAAAGACTCGATCTTTATTGCTTAGATACATCATCATGCTTGGCTAGTTTCTCTTTGTATCACCTAGGATTCGATATATCTTGACATATTTTTGATTGTTTGGATTGTCCCTTTGTTTATGAGTATGTGTGAATATTTTAGTTAAAACTTTAATTTTTATCTCTTATAATGTGTTTGTATGTCCATTTGTATTGATGATATCTAGTTATCTTTAGGTTATTTAATCTAGGGCATGAGACCTAACCCGGTGATTGATGGATTTTAAGATATTGTTTGTTCAGTTGATGTGCAACCTTAGATTTGGATCCGAATAAAAGGCTTCCAGCCTATGTTAGAATCTTTCCTTTTAACTAATGAGTTGATCGTATTCTATGCGACCATTAGGTACATCTTCTTAGTGGTATTTAGGCGGTTCTATCTTATAAGTAGGATTTAATTAGAGTTTGCTTCATAGTCTTAGGTGGCTAACGTGTGTCTATAGTGTTAGTTTTCATTTGATTGTGGGATTAGCAAACCTCAGATAGGTTTTTAATTCGTTCTAGAACTTCACGCAGCTGTTGGTTCTTTATAGTAGTAGGGTTCTAGGGTAGCCAGACTGTGACGCCCACTCCCAGACTTGGCCGTAGGAGCGGTCACGCATCGGATTTACTCATGAACACAAGGTACAACAGAGATAACTAAAGCATACGAAATTAAAACATTTATTCATATGCCAAGCATTACATAGTAAGAGAGATAAATACAAAAGAGAAATAAATATCTCCATGCCAGTCTTTGAAAATGTCTTCTCTTGATAGCTTGACATTGTCTTGATAATGTACGCCCCCTAGTTCCTGCTCACATCTCAGCCTTCCCTTTTCGATCCGAAGGTCCAGCCTCATCTGACATACATAACTTAACAAGTCAGCTTACGCTGGTGAGTTCTACGTTTTTGGAAAACTTTACCTTTCGAAGGCACTTAGGTCTGTCAAACACATTTCTGCAATTAGAAAATTAAACACACAGCATATAGCACATATATTCACATACCCTAACCTCGTGAATAGACTAACCTTCTGTTGCTTTGTCATCCTTGTCTCACATTAAGAACGTATCCTAATGTTAAGTGCTATCTTAGGGAAATAGTGTTCTATTTGCCTTATGAACACATCGTGTAGCAACGGTCCCTTAGTTTTGACACTATATAGCTTTGAAGCTTTCTGGCTTTGACGCCGCTTAGCTTTAACGCTTTCTGGCTTTGACGCCGCTTATCTTTGACGCTTTCTGGCTTTGACGCCTCTTAGCTTTGACGCTTTCTGGCTTTGACGCCGCTTAGCTTTGACGCTTGGTTTCAGAAGCCCCTTACTCACCAATCTTTTCTCGATTACCATCCTTAATCTATTCTACTAGAAACATCGAAATGACAATCTATCTTTCCTCTAATCATCACCATACAATCAATACATATAACAAGCAATTATTTTAATTGAGAGTATTTTCACAAAACGTTATGTATATCAGCCCAAAACGGTATAAAGCATTTAAACAATTTAAAAGAAGGCTCATAGAACTGACCTTAGGTTGCGAAGTAGTTTCTTGCCTTATTCCTTCGTGAAACTAACTTGCTTTAACGTGATGTTCCTAGCAAGACATCCTAGAGGTTACAAATGGTCATTAAGACTAACCCTTTAACCCAAACCCAACCACTTGTTGGTTTAACATTCATTTGTCAAAAATGACCGTTTTGCCATTTGCGGGAAAAAGTATTCTTTTAGTGATATTTATGAAGATGTGCATTCCTATAAGTAAACGCTCACTCCGAGATCGCCCAGTGAAGCGTTTGCCATGTCCCAGTTGGGATTTATGCGACAACGCCACTATGCCAAAAACCCTAGTGTACAGGTGCCACCCTTCCAGTCCGCACCAACTTCTAGATATCCGAGTAACTCGGTACATTCAATACTTTATCAAAACCCATGTTTTAACTTATATATACTTAGTTCATATATATAATTATGTTCTTTTGTTGAATATTATTACCCTTGCCCAAGCCTTTATGCCCTTGATGAGTGATTCTCATGACCGACCGTATAGGCGTTATCACGACCAGGAGGCGGGATTACTATGAGATATCACCCATATTTGTGTTTTAGTTTGGTGATGATCATGACCGACCGTATAGGCGTTATCACGACCAGGAGGCGGAATTACTATGATTAAAACACCAATGTTTATGTTCTTGTTCTTGGTTTACTTGTTCTTGATAAACTAACATGGTGAAACCATACCAACCCTTCTTTAAACATGAAATTAACTTAAAACATTTTATTCTAAGGCTTCATACCAAATTTCAACCCATGATTCCCACTAGAACTCCCAATCTCAACAAAACATGTTTAAGAACCTTAATCTTGCATTATTCTTAAAAGGCATATCTAAGTGTTATGAATCATGAAATTAATTGAAGGATTATGTTAAACATACCTTAAGTTGATCTATTCCAGAAGATGGGCTCCTAACTCCCTTTGAATCTTCAAAAATGCAAGCTAGAGTGTTCTTGGTGTTCTTGAGGTTTCTTAGAGGTTTTAGGTTGATTTTAGGTGAATTAGCAAGGAAAATGGATGGATTTATGGCCTATTTATAGCCAAACACTCCTAACCTGATACTTACACATGGCATGATGACTAAGCATTAATTTTGACACCTAAGGGTGGTGAACATGACACATGGCAAGTGAATATGACACTAAATCAACCAAAAAATGACACTTGTCATGAGCTCCTCTTTTGCTTTTCAAACAAGCCTAGAACTTTCCCAAATGCCATCTTTAACCCTCGAACTTATATAAAACATGCATCTAAGGTTCCTAAATATCCTAATATTTTTTTCTTATAATCATCTAAGCCTCGGGACACGTAAAACGATAAGATAAACTTAATTATTTATCTAACTGTTATTCCGATTTCGCCTATATTTCTTTGTATCAAATATCTTCGCAACTACGTATTCACCTATATCATCATGTGTATACATGTATCACTAATATAACTCATATATATTATATATTTAACATGCAAACACGTATTTTTTTCTTAATAATCTAATCCGATAAACACTTACCTTATGCGTCGTTTATTGTTATAACTTCGAATACGCATTTCTTAACATTTTAACATGTTAATCACATAAACACATATACGACACATATTTTCACATATAAAAATATATAAACACATATATATTTATTACCTTTAGATTTTTGGGTGTTACAACTCTCCCCTCCTTAAACAAGGTTTCGTCCTCGAAACCTGTTCAGGCTTCAAACAACTCAGGATGAGATTTTCGCATCTCGTCCTCTCTTTCCCATGTAGACTCAGAACCCTTCTTGTGCATCCATTGCACCCTAATCATTGGAATGGTCTTATTCCTAAGCCTTTTCTCATATTGATCTATAATAGCAACAGGCCTTTCTACAAGTGACAACGTGTTATCGATTTCTATCTCATCCATGGGTATTATTTGCGACTCATCTACTACACACTTCCTTAAGTGTGATACATGAAATGTTGGGTGAATCCCAGACATTTCCTCAGGTAGGTCTAGTCGATAGGCAACTTCTCCTACACGTTCAACATTTAAAAGGTCCTACGAACCTCGGGCCTAGCTTGCCCCTCTTGCGAAAGCAAATAATATTCTTCCAAGGGGATACTTTTAATAACACGAAGTCTCCTACTTGGAACTTTATCGGCCTCCTCCTCTTATCTGCATATGACTTTTTTCGATCTTGAGCAGCCTTTAGTCGTGCCTTGATCGCATCAAGGTTTCAAGCCATGTTCTGAACCTCATCCTTGCTTCCTAGCTCTCGCTGGCCTACTTCACCCCAACACACTGGAGTTCTACATCTCCTACCATACAACATTTCGAATGGTGGCATACATATACTAGCATGATAACTATTGTTGTATGAGAACTCTGCCAGGTGTAGGTGACTATCCCAACTTCCTCTAAAGTCAATAATGCATGCACGCAACATATCTTCCAAAGTTTGTATCGTTCTCTCACTTTGTCCATCCGTCTGAGGATGATATGCCGTGCTAATATGCAATCTTGACCCCATTTGCTCATGGAATTTCTTCCAAAACCGCGACGTGAACCGTTTATCCCTATCAGAAACAATAGTTACCGGCACTCCGTGTTGAGCAATAATGTCCTTTGTAAACAATGTAGCTAGCTCTTCAGAAGAATGTGTTTCTTTAATGGGTAAGAAACGAGCACTCTTTGTTAGTCTGTCCACTATCACCCAGATGGTGTCATAACCTTTAGCCGTTTTGGGTAGCTTGGTTATGAAGTCCATCGTGATATGCTCCCACTTCCACTCGGAAATTTTCAAAGGTTGAAGCTTTCCATAAGGCTTCTGATGCTCAGCTTTAACCTTTGCGCAAGTCAAACACCTATTCACATATTGCATGACATTAAACTTCATACCCGGCCACCAATAGTCTCGTTTTAAGTCTTGGTACATCTTGGTTGCACCAGGATGAATTGAATAGCGTGACTTATGAGCTTCATCTAAGATCTTACCGTGAATCTCACCTAAAAGCGGTACCCACATTCGACCGTACCTAGTCTTAACTCCAAACTCGTTTTCTACTAAGCTTCCAACTTGTCCTACCATCCTTTCCTTCTTAACGTTATCGTCCTTCAACGCCTCGTACTGATCTCTTTGAAGTTGGACCAGAAAATCAGGAGTAACGACTAACTTATATGACTTCTCCCTGATTGGAGGATGATCCTCCTTTCTACTCAAATCATCGGCCACTACGTTGGCCTTACCTGGGTGATACATAATCTCACAGTCGTAATCCTTGATCAACTCTAACCATCTACGCTGCCTCATATTAAGATCCTTTTGCTCGAAGAAGTACCTTAAACTCTTATGATCAGTGTAGATGGTACACTTTACCCCCGTACAAATAATGCCTCCATATCTTGAGAGCAAACACAATGGCCGCCAACTCTAAGTCATGAGTTGGATAGTTTGTCTCATGAGGTTTTAGTTGCCTTGATGCGTAGGCAATGACCTTGCCCCGCTGCATCAAAACACAACCTAAGCCTTGATAAGAAGCATCAGAGTACACTACCAAATAATCAGACCCATCCGGTAAGGATAATACCGGTGCCTGAGTCAATCTGGCTTTTAACTCCTCAAACGCACTCTGCTGACTTGGTCCCCATAAGAACTTAGTGTCCTTCTTGGTTAGCTTAGTTAGTGGCATTGCAATCCTCGAAAAATCTTGAATAAATCTACGATAATAGCCGGCAAGTCCTAAGAAACTACGAGTCTCTAAAGGCGTCTTAGGTGGCTTCCAACTCATTATCGTCTCAATCTTTGTTGGATCTATAAGGATGCCATCCGTGTTTATAACATGACCAAGGAACTGGACTTCCTTAAGCCAAAACGCACATTTTGAAAACTTGGTATATAGCTTTTCCTTCCTTAAGGTATCTAGAACCTCTTTTAGATGCATCGCGTGATCCTGCTCATTCCTGGAATAAATTAAAATGTCATCTATGAACACAATTACAAATCGGTCCAACATAAGTCGACACACTCTATTCATGAGATCCATGAAAGCTCCAGGGGCATTGGTCAACCCAAATGACATTACCAGAAATTCATAATGACCATAACGCGTGCGAAAAGCTGTCTTTTCGATATCTTCATCCCTAATCTTAAGATGATGATACCCTGACCTTAGATCTATCTTAGAGAACCAACTCGCTCCTTGTAGCTGGTCGAATAAATCGTCGATCCTAGGCAAAGGATATCTATTCTTAATGGTTAGCTTATTTAGATCCCTATGGTCGATGCACATTCTCATGCTTCCATCTTTCTTTCTGACAAAAAGCACTGGAGCACCCCAAGGTGAGATGCTTGGCCTTATAAACCCTTTGTCAAGCAAGTCTTCTAATTGTGACATCAACTCTTTCATCTCTGATGGAGCTAAGCTATAAGGTGACTTCGCTACGGGTTGGGCTCCTGGCACTAAGTCGATCCTAAACTTTATCTCTCGATCGGGAGGAATGCCGGGTAGTTCTTCTGGAAACACGTCTGGAAATTGGCATACTACCGGCACATCTTTTAGCTCCTTAGTCTTCACCCTCGAAACGATAGCATAAGCAAGGTACACCTTGCACCCTCGACTTATGAACTTCTGCGCCTTGATCATTGAAATGATCTTAACTGCTGAGCTATCACAATCTCCATATGTAGAGGCTAGATTATAAGGCTTGTAAGAGTATGGGATAATAAGTATTATCCGAAGGGAACTCGAGGATGATACTTATTATCTAATGGAAAAGACTTCCTCCGTCAGATCTTGTAATATTAAACATGTTGGGCTGGGCTTAGAGGGTTTCATTAGAATCATAGGCTAGTTTGCTATTGTATTTAGGCTCGTTTATGATTGGGTTTGGGTTTACTATTGGGTTTATGATCCACACGGGGCCCAATAGTAAACCCATTGGGTGCCTATATAAACCCTTATGTTTATGATCAATGTAAGCTTTGGAGATGCTGGTCACGATTTCAAGAAATGATTTCTATCGTGTTTACGATCCGGAGTTGTGTGTTTACGATTGTACTTTGATCGTGATCGGTGTTTACGATCATTTCTGATCGTAATCGGGTGTTTACGATTTTGGTGGATCGGAATCAGTGTTTACGACTCATTTGGATCGGATACGCTGTTTACGATTAAGGGTTATCAAAATCAAGTTTACGACTGAAGGTGTTTACGATCCACAGGTGATTACGATCGTAAATAGGGTTTACGATTGGAAACAGGATTTGCGGCAAAAAGTCACTATTTCACACTTTCACGAAAACGGGCGTAACTTTTGACTTGTTTGGAGTTAGAGGCTCAAATTTGAACACGACGTTCGTGACACCGAGCCCCAGAATTACCCCAGACTAACGTCCAGGGGAGCTCGTTTGGAACCCCAAATTTCACTCCGAAGGCCTCCGTTTTTTAGTTTTAAGTTTTTGACACTATTCTTTGAATAGTACTTTTGCCGATTTTGTCGTTTTTGCCGATTTTTCAAAATTTTCAGAAGTTGCATATCTATTTAGGAAAATGAGTTCAGTGGTTGAAAAAAATAATTTGGTTGAGAACAAGGATGATTTCGCAGCTGAAGTTGACAATACTGAGATATGCCCCAATCCTACTTGTGCTCGTATAATTCCTGGACTTAGGCAAATTTGTAAAAATTATCAGATAGAATTATTTGAGATAAAATGCGAAAGGATTTCTTTTAAGGGTAGATGGAAAAAGAATGAGGAGAAAGTAAAAGCTCAAAAACTAGACATTGTGAAATATCAAAAGCTAGCAACAGAGAAGACTATTTTATATGATCAGGCTAAGATTGAGATTGGTGAGCTAAAGAAGCAACTGGATGAACTG
Source organism: Deinandra increscens subsp. villosa (assembly GCA_039602395.1). Taxonomy (NCBI): domain Eukaryota; kingdom Viridiplantae; phylum Streptophyta; class Magnoliopsida; order Asterales; family Asteraceae; genus Deinandra; species Deinandra increscens. The sequence goes on from JBCNJP010000003.1 coordinate 68,677,557, forward strand.
CAACAAAAATATAACGAACTGCAGGTCAAGTATGATTGCAATCAGGAAAGAAATAAGCGAATGTTAAATGCTGGAAAGGAATTGTCACATGCTGTTGTCACGGGTCAAGTTGGGAAAGACACAACTGGGTTCGGGTCAGAGAAATCTGATAAGTCCTTAGCTGCAAACAGCATTATTCCTCCACCAGTTCCCAGAGACATTGTAGGAATACTTCTTAGTGAGGATCAAGTTGAACGAACCAAATCTGATTATAGAGAAGCTGCTCCTCCTATTGATAGTGTCTTGGTTGGAACTACACCAATGACTCAAGAAGAAATTGACAATGAGACAAAAATGACTTATGGTGAAGGGAGAATAGAGGACGTATCAAGAGATGATGCTGAGTGCCAGGAGTATAACAAATGTCACAACTCTAAGTCTGATGAGGCTGGGATAGAGTTGAAACCATACCCTGAAATTGAAACCCCATACTTCAAGGTAATTGACAAAGTTGAAAGGGAAAAGGTGATCTTGACGACACGGCCTGAGGGGAAGATCTTTATGACATCTGGATCAATATTTGATCAAGAACCAGATGTAGGATATGAATTACCGTCCTTCTCCTCCAAGTTCAAAGGCATAACCGATGGAGTGATAAGCGAACCTAAAGTTGAGAGGCCAAAGATCACCATCAAGCATCCAAGCATGAAACCAACAGCTGGAGTGAAGAATGAAAAACTCAAGGGAGTAGATGTGTCTCCCATTTCTTCAGTTGGATCATGCAGTTGCTGTTGTAATTGCAAGAATGGTGCTTCAACGTCAAAGAATCAAGGAAGCATAAAGACAGTAAAGACAGGTTCGACATAGGTTTCGACAAACCAGCAGAAAGTCAAATCTGAAGCTGCAGTCAAAGCAAAGAAGCAGACACAAGGCAAACCAGCTCCATATCAGCCACCAAAGATAAATGGGTACACATCTGACTTCTATCTAAAGAAGCAGACTTATTTTAATTGTGGCATCGCTGGTCATATTGCTAGAAACTGTCTTTATCGCCCCTATGAACCCTATTTTCCGAAAAGTCAAAGGGTTTCATCTCAGGAGTCTGTAAAGTCTAAGCCGATGATGGTGCAGAAACCTAAGGCAATGAAGACTGTTACTCCTAAGGTTAAACCCTCTGATCAACATTGGGGTGCTGCCAAAGCTGAAAGAAAATCTTTAAACCAAAACAACAGCTTTCCAAGTTACCAAAATTTTCAGAAAAAGGTGATGAAACCATTTTCAAAACAACCAAAGTCTGAAAAACCCAAGGTTACCCCTCCCAAGGTAACTAAAACTGTTTTGAAAAATGATTCTAAAATGAAGAAGGTTGAAATACCTAAAGTCACAACTCCAAAGGAGACTAAAACAAAAACTGTTTTGAAAAATGAATCTAAAACGAAGAAGGTTGAAATACCTAAAGTCACAACTCCAAAAGTGACTAAAACAAATGTTAAATCACCTGGAACTTGGAAACCAAAAATCAAGGCAGCTCCATCACAACTTCCTGATTTCTCAAAGGGGATGTTCTTACAAGACGTATCCTTTATTGATTCCTCAGGTGTACCCAGAAAAACAATGGCCTGGGTACCAATGGCTAACTAATCTCTCACTCTGTGCAGGAACAGTCAAGGAGGATTATCAGTAACGTTTTTATTACTAATTTGGTTGTTGATAAGTGATTGTTCCAGGCACAGTTTAGGAGACGTATCTTCATGTCATGTCAAGTAATCTATACAATGGAAGGTATGTCTCTTTGAGAGGTAAAATGTCAAAATCAGCATGAAAGGTACTGTTCTTAACTTGGTTGTTTGAATGATGAGGCAGTAAAGGGTCTTTTGAGTCAAACCTATTTCATTAAAGTGTCAATTAAGCTGTTGATTGATTATGTGTTTGACTTCAAATGCAATGAAGTGTGCATGTCATGAAACCCAATTTTCTAAAATTTTCAAATCAGTTCTTTGAAAGTTAGCTTGGCCAGATATCTTCAAAATTTTGGGATTTGTTCTTTTAAGTGTGTTTGTTTGTTTTATTCCTTTAAAAAAAAAACTGAAAAATGATGTTCACAAGATTGTGACATTAAAAATAAAAAAGCAAGGGGAAGAAATGTAAAGATGAAGAAAAAGTTGACCCTCAAAAATAGTGTGCTTTTCAATTTTTAATTGTTTGTGTCTTGTTTTGAGAAGTTTAGGGGAAGTAAAATGAATATCCGGGTTGGAGATGGCTGACACGCGTAAGGCGGAAGTGAAAGGCAAGCTCCACGGTGATATGCTCGGTAGGCTCGACCTAAACTTATGACCTCCAATGAAAGTGCAGTGAACTTAAAAGATATATATGTTTAGTTTCCCATCCCAGGTTGCATGGTTTAAAAGACTGAGTCCTGAAAAAAATGGGTTGAGAGTGGTAATTACCTAGTATTCACTCTCTCACACGCCATGTCTCTGTTGTCATGACTACACCACATAAGAAAAAGAAATAAAAAAAATAAAAAAAAATGAAAAAAAATGAAAAAGAAAAGAGAATAAATAATCACTCAGTTGGTCTTCTTTGCGTGCTTAGCGGCCGACCTGATCACCAACTGATGGTTAATAAAATAAGTGGTAATCATAACGGTGTTGCATGGTTCCTCAAGCTGGGGGTTTGTGAATCCTCAATAAACTCTGAGGTTGGGTAGGTTTTGCTATGTACGCTTGGGTGTGGGGACAATTAAACATGATGGTAATATTGTACTATATTAAGCATGACGCATTCGGTTGGGATTAAACGGGTTTGAGTTTAAAGCGGACAAATATACCGGCAATCACCTGGACTAGTTGAGTAACTGAAGCTGAAAAGGGTTCCTCAGTCAGATTCATACGGTTTGATCCCTTGTAAACTTTCTCATGTTTGGTTTGGTAAGTATTTGTTTAGTTTATATCTTTCGTGTGTGAGTCGTTAATTTTTTTTTGGTGTGTTTTCGTCTTGGCCATGTCGATTAGAGAAGTCAGAATGTGTTTTTCATGGGTTTTAATGCATGACAATATGCCCCCGACAGATCTTGCCAAATTTTAGGGGAAGGAGTATGGGATAATAAGTATTATCCGAAGGGAACTCGAGGATGATACTTATTATCTAATGGAAAAGACTTCCTCCGTCAGATCTTGACAAATTTTTAGGGGAAGGAGGGAGGATAATAAGTATTATCCGAAAAGACTTCCATAATACATAGTATCCGAAGGGAACTCGAGGATAATATGTATTATCTCAGGGGAAGTCCTTAGCTGAGGGGAAGTAATCAGCTAAGGGGAAGTCTTTAGAGGTCTTGGGTTCAGGGGAACTTTATTATCATCAACAGGTGATAACTGGGTTTTTTACAATGTTAATTACCTTCTAACCCAAAGACCAGTCATCAAATGTCTGGTGGAGTATATTTTTTCAAATGTGTGTCAGACAGGTTGATGATAGAAAGATGCTGCTGCTGCTGCTCAAAGTTAAAGAACCAACCGGACAAGACTACCATCTGAATAAGCAAGTGTTCAGGGGAAGTTGTTGGTTTCTTTACAAGCTTCTAAAAGATTATCAAAGAAGATGTTCACAAGCTTAGGGGAAGCAGAAGACTTCAAGTCTCATTGAAGAAAGTGATGCAGAGAGCAGTCAGAGATCATGAAGATCCAAGTTTAACAATAAAATTCTTCAAAGTTAGGGGTTTTCAAAATTTCAACCCTCTAATTTTTGAAGATTCAAGACAGTTACCGAAGATTCAGCAAGAACCAGTTCTTTCAAAAGAAGCAAGTCATTGAGAATCCTCCATCTCTTTAACTTGTTCATTTCAAGAAGTTCGAGCTGATGCTGATCAAGAGGAAGTCCCAAGTGCCCGTTATGAAACCCAATGAAGATTTCTGCGGAAAGAATCTTCATCAGCTTCTTTGCCAGCCAGTCAAGAAGAAGATTTTCAAAGATCAAAGACATTTAATATCACAAGCCTACGGGAAGATTGTAGAGGCTAGATTATAAGGCTTGTAATATTAAACATGTTGGGCTGGGCTTAGAGGGTTTCATTAGAATCATAGGCTAGTTTGCTATTGTAATTAGGCTCGTTTATGATTGGGTTTGGGTTTACTATTGGGTTTATGATCCATAAGGGGCCTAATAGTAAACCCATTGGGTGCCTATATAAACCCTTATGTTTATGATCAATGTAAGCTTTGGAGATACTGGTTCACGATTTCATCATCCCCTTTGGTGTTTACGATTTCTTCATAGCTTCAAGATAGTAGTTATTGTTCATTCAAGATTCAATCTTTACCTTAGATTGAGTCTTTTCTTCTACTATTCTTCTTGAATCGATCACATATGAGGATTCCGCACTCGTTTGTGATTAGATATCGTGTGTTTGGTTAGATTTCGGACCAACACCATAAATGGATATGGTTTTCCTAGTTGGCGCTCGAAGTTGAACCTTCTTTTGGTTACAGATAATCTGCGCATCGTTCTCTGCAAGCCAATCCATTCCTAACACAACATCGAAACCTCCTAACGCCATAGGGAATAACTTAATAGTTCATTTGTACCCTTCTAACTCTATTAAGCAGTTATCTACTACCTCGGTAATCCTAATACTTTTCCCTGAGGTAATCTCGACCTCGAATGGTCTATTAGCCCTAACAGTTGGTCTGTCAAAAAGCTCACAGAATTTATGCGAAACTAAACTCCTACTAGCACCAGAGTCAAATAACACAGAAGCAGGCACATTATTAACGAGAAACGTACCTGAAACTACATCGGGTGTTATCTTGGCTTCGGTGGTAGTCAGGGTATAAGCTCTACCCTTCGCCTTTGGAGCCTCTTTCGCCTTTTGTGGTTCTGAATTCTTCACCAACTTGGGGCAGTTTGTCCTGATATGATCGGGGCTTCCACACTCGAAACACTTCCTTGGATCAGGACAACGATTGGCAAAGTGACCTTCCTTCCCGCACTTATAGCAGCCAGTTGTCACTGTCCTACACTCTCCATAGTGATTCTTATTACACTTGTTAAACAAGGGTTTGCTGCCCTTTGATCCATTCTTTTGCTTTTTGCGGTGACCCCCATCATTCTTCTTCGAACCTTCAGCCGTCTCCATCCACTTTCTCTTAGACTCCTCTGGTCTACCTCCTGCTCCGAACATCTCACTATAGAGATTGGAGCTTAGATTCGTCAGGTAAAAGCCTTGATCTCGGAATATAAAATCACAAGAAAAATAAAGAAATTTTTTTTTTCTGGAGGGCATGAGGACCGCATGCCCTCTCTGGTCCAACCTCTCGCGGTCCTCATGACCCGTCAGGTTTCCAGGTCAGGATCCGCGTACTTTTTTGACCTATGAGGACCGCATGGGGGTATGTTTGTGCACCCCGCGCGGTCCTCATCGACGCCCAGCACTATAAAAACGAGTTTTGCTCATTTTCTGCTCATTTGCCCAACTCTAACTCGGAAAAACTCTTTCATTTCGTCCACCATTCACCTGAGAAGCCTAATTCCGGCCAGAGGGAGCTTGTGGCTTCAAGTCTCAAGCATATTAAGGTCACACGAGGCTCGGGTAAGCCTCTAGTTCATCCATTTCTCCATTTTGAGCATGGTTTTGTTGTAATCCTCTACTGACAAGGAGTTTCTAGGGCTTCTAAAGGCATTGCATGTCTGATCAAGAGTGATCAAAGGTTTGTGGGAGTGTTCGGGTTGCAATCCAAGGTTAGTTTGTGTTGGGTTTTACTTTATATCAAGTTTTTGGATGATCCATTGCCTAAAATCAGTTTTGATGATGCATGCAAGGGTGGATTCAGCTACTGGAGTGTTCAAGAACCTTAGAGAACTGAAAAACCCGCTTGGAGAAACTTGGCACAAGAATTTGTGCATAAGGTACAAGTCTTTGATGCATGCATGTTGTTATTGTGTGTTTAGTTTGAGAATCTAGAACTTGCTCAGGGAAACCCCACCATCTCAGTGGCTAAAATGTCACAAGAAGAGAGTTGGTCCAATGGGTGGAGACCCCTTTTGTTGTATTCTAGCATTTAACCCGAAAACCGAGCATTTTGGCATTATTGATAATGGGTTAATGACACATTGGGCATCTCAGTGGCTTAAAGCCTTAAAAATCTGAGTTAATCAGTCCCTAGGTGAAGACCATTGGTTTGGAACATGATTTTGGTTGTCGGTTTTGCAATGGAATTGGATTATGGACATTTTGTGTATAACCGGGACTTGTAACATTGTTTTGGTATGGCCTCAAAGCCTTAAAAATTTAAGTATTAGCTACTGGAACATGTTAGAACAAAACCCCATTGTCGAAACGAGCTAAAAATGCAAAATGGGAAAAATTCACTAAATGACAAAATAGTCGATGAGGACCGCATGGGTTTCGTTTGTTGGTATGCTCGCGGTCCTCATAGCCTGGAAAGTCAACGTGGTCTGTTGACCATCCATGAGGACCGCATGGGATGTTTTTCTGGTTTACGCGCGGTCCTCATGTGTCCCTGGACAGTTTCATTGTTTTGTTTTGTTTTGTGTTTTGGGCAATATCGAGCGACCCGGTTTGGTTATTTTCACGAGTATGGGCATGTTGGTTTCTAGTAAAGATATTTCACTTCCCGGTTGGGGCCCTATGATCTTGTCGGGTGTTTGTTGTCCGCCCGGGAGTGTTGTTAAACCTCCCATCTGGTTAGTTATTGTTGCTACAAATTGCTTAAGCGGTTATAGTTGCGGATAGGTTCTGATATAATTATGCATATATCATTATAATAGACTTGCCACTGTGATACACCTGGACGTTTGGATTCTCGTGCCCTGTGACGTTTGTTTGAGCCACCGCTTGTGCATCTGTGAGTTGATAGCTTTTCCCCTACTTTAACTTTTTAACATATTGGGGTGTACATGAACCATGTCAAACTATTGCTTGTTTGTTTGTTACTGTGCTTAGGTATTTATTACCATGTTATAAATTTAAACTCGCATGTTACGAGACGTTCATGTTGATTAGTATGGTTAATTTGGGCCTTAGTGTTAGGCCACAAAGACATATATTGCACCAATACAGCTGTAGAGGTAAATCAAGGTGTCTCATACCCGTTTGTTGGATCCATTAGGGGTCGGGTGATGGCGTATATGCCTAGTCCACAAAGGGAGGCGTGCGGCCGTAGGATCGTACCCCCAGAGTGCTGGTTTAACCATAGGAATTTATAACAGGCACAGTATTGTTACTTGATTTGTGGAAACTTGGATTTGAGTCAAACGCTCTACGACTCACCAACAACTTTTTTTGTTGACGTATTTTTGGTTCATGTGCAGGTAAGTAAAGCTTTGGGTGGATGTCACGTTTGGATGTTAGGGACGAGTTAGGTTTTGTACCCGTTGGGGTTGATTTGGTTGATTTTGGGATTTGTTCCCCGTCATGACTATCCTTTGTTATTGTTGTCTTTTCCTCTGACTGTGTTGGTAGCCTTAGGTTCTGCCTGGGCGTAGACTAATGTGCAATACTTAAGACTTAACATATTAAGTCCATTATGGTTTGTATTTGATTTTGTATTGGACGGGTCGTCTGTTTATGTGTGTTGACCTTGTGATCTTGCATCTATCTGTTTGCTTCCGCGTGTTATGATACGGGTGGCCGGTCCCACTCTCCTCTCCCCCGCGCCTGGCAGGGCGCGGCGGGGCGGGGTGTGACAGGTTGGTATCAGAGCCCAAGGTTCCAGCAGATTATGTGACTCTTAGAGCCCCTAAGCTTGAACCTCTAAGAAAGAACTTTAAGGCTAAGCTCGGTGCTATGTCTAGGACTTAGGTGGACGTCTGTGTGCTAGGGAGTTGTTGAGGTTTAGTGTAAGGTCGGTGGTAGTTTCAGCTTTGCAACCTGACATTCCTACCCACAGGTGCACTAAGACTCAGTGAACCCTAGCAGACATACGAAAGCTGATAGTCTTCCCTTGTTTGGACCTAGGTGAAGGTTTGTGTGTTAGGAGGATCTCAAGGATTAGTGTAAGGTCGGTAGTAGTTACAGAACTGCAGACTGCCATTCCTACCCACAGGTACACTAAGACTTGCTGAATCCTAGCAGACCAACGTAAACCAAAAGTCCCTCCTTGTGTGCTTTTGCATTGGGTAATAGGACACATCGTCCTTAGTGTGAGTTAGGGTAACGGTACCCTAGGCATGCATGGGAGATTTGATATCTTGTATATTGTACTGACTTTCAATTTGACAGGTACCCTGAAGAAAGCATGGTTTTCGGTTGAAGCAAATCATCATCCTCACGATCTAGCGGAAAAGGAAAGAAGAAGGTGGAAGCAGGTCCCAGCCGACCGGTTATTTCATTGAGCCCCGATTCTTCGGGCTATGTCGTATCTCCTTCAGCGTTCATTCGGAACACGCCGCATCGGGAGGAGCAGCCACAGGAACTTCCGCGACCGCCGCAGAAGCGCATTGGAGCTCGTATGTCTGTTCGCCCTCAGCCACAGATCCAACTGACTCAGGATGAGATTGATGTCGGGTTTGCCGTAGCAGCAGCAGCCCCACTCGTGGATCTTGACGATGATGATGACGCGGAACCTGAGGAGCAGGTATATGAGATTGAGCCGCCACAGCAGCAGGAGCCCCCGGATCAGCAGCAGTCCGGTAACCATCTGGTTATCGAACTTTCAGCAAGCCATTCTGTTAGCTACCATTCTCAGCACCATGAGCACCACGTCTATTCCTCTCCAGCTTACGCTCTCGCTAGCTATGATTCCGGTGTTAGCAACAGCCCAAACGAGTCCGAGCCCATGGTCGAGGTCCCTATTGTTACAACAGCCACCACTGCAGCCGCCATTGCTCCCGGACACCCTGTTCCCCCACCATACCCACCGTTTGCCCACGATATGCATGATCCCTATGTTGCTGCACGCATGGAGGCACAACAGCCAGGCCTTGTTTCTGATCGTTACTCCTTCCCAGCGCTGCAGAGATCGTACAGTGCTCATGTCCCCATGTAACCCCCACCAGTTAACCCATATTTTGCTCATCCTCCACCACCCCCACCTTACATGATGCCCTCCTATCCCTATGCCCCATATGTTCCCTATGTTGAGCCTCACCATTCTTTGTTTTCTGGTCCTGGTTACCCATTTCCTTATTCTCCATACCGTGAGGTCGCCGGACCTAGTTCCCCAGACGTTGCCGCTCTCGTGGAGCGGAACCGCGCATTGGCACAAGAGAATGCAAAGGCGAAGAAGAGAGAGAAGAGTATGGCAAAGATGTTATCGAAGGCATCCACTGCTATTGGGGAGGCAGCTAGGATGGGATTTGGCATGGGAAAGAAGAAGAGGCACTGAGGATCGATCGTTGTTGATGATTGTGGTCGTTGTGGTTCTTGTCATTCTACCTTGTGGTTGTGTTTCAGATGTGTTTTGATCGCCAGCTGTTTGTACTTGTTGTAGTTCTGTTGTACTTTCAGACTTGTATCTGTGTTGTTGTTATGGTACTTTTAGTGGTTGATGTATTGTGATCTGGATATTGTGGTCATAGTCCTTATTCTAGGAACTTGTGTAAGACTTGTTATGCTATTGTGGTTTAATAAATCCTAGTGTTGTTGTGATTTGTTGATTGTGGATTGGATTGCACTAAGGATTGTATAGCTTGTTGAAGCTAGGAGTAAGTGATTGCCTAATGTGTAGGAAATTCTTGGAACTCCATTATCCTTTGTTTCCCTAGATAGTCATGACACTGCTTAGTTTCGTGAGCCCCCTGTTCCGGGTGTATCCGATAGGTATCCTCCGCGCATCCCCGATGACTTGGACCGAAGCTATGCTTCCCTATGGTCCACACTTGTTAGGGGCAAGACCGAAGCAAGCGTTTGTTCCCCCGTTTGAATAACTCCTCTGGAGTTATGTCCGTATCACAGTTGCGTTTGTGAGAGTCTATTTGAACCTTTATGGGAATTCTAATGGCGTTTCATCCAAATTTCAGCCAATGACGAAGGCTACTACTAGCAGGACTACCAGAAGGACACGACATGCTACTGACGACCCCAAGAATGGTGGTGATATTCCAAAGAATACTGTTGAACAAAGCAATGATGAAGATGACGACAACTCCTTGCGTATTGTGGATGAAAACCCTCTAACCTCCGAGCAGAGGCGAGAAAAAGAGCAGGAAGAAAGGTTCCAGAAACTGATTGCTGATGGGATTGCAACTGCATTCCCAAACTTAGTTGCCCAGGAGAAAAGACTGGGTAAGAAACACGTTGAACCTGAAGGACAGAAATCCAGAACTGAAGAAAGAACCGAATCGAGCCATCATAGGAAATCTAAGTCTGAAAAACGCAAGATAGTGAGAGATGAATCCTCCGTAAGTTCCCGAAAGCCAAGGTCTGAGAAGCATAAAAGGGTTAGAGAAGAGTCTTCTGCAAGCTCGAGGAGCGAGCCCAAGAGGCGTCGCAAGTACAGTTCAGATTCTGACAGCTATGAGGAGCGCGAAGCAAAGAGAGAGCGAAAGGAGAAACGAAAAGCATACCAGAGGGGTTGCAGCTACAAGACATACATGGCGAGTAAACCAGGAATCTTTAGGGGTGACAAAAGTGCCACTAAGGCACTAAACTGGTTGGATGAGGTTGAAAGCGCGCTGGATATCAGCGAGTGTGCAGAGAGAGACAAAATCAAGTTTTCTTCTCAATCATTTAAAGGACACGCTTTGAATTGGTGGAAAGCGGAGCTGAACAAAAGAGGTAAGACCAGAACTTACTCGATGGGTTGGAATAAGTTCCGCAGATTAGTGTTGGAAAAGTTTTTTCCAGAAAAATGAATCTGAGAAGTTGGAAAATGAGTTTATTCACTTGGAGATGAAGGGGTCAGATTACATGTCGTACATTAACAGGTTCAATGAGCTGCTGAACCTTGTTCCTCATATGGAAAAGGAGGAAGAAAATCAGATTCATCGATTTCTGTATGGTTTGAGCCCAGTAATCAGGGCAGATGTGAGAGCTTCTCGACCTCGCACTTTGAAATATGCCATGAATTTGACTGGCACTCTATGTGATGAGTGGAACCGCCAATCTGGGAGAAGGGATGAATCATCAGGGCACCATAAGAGGTTTGAGGGTAAGAGAAGGGACCGTGACCAAAATCGCAGGGGAGATAGAAAGAAAGGCAAAGATGAGAAAGGCAGAGACTACAGGGGAGACAGGCCCACATGTTATAAGTGCAATACGGTTGGTCACTTTGCAAATCAGTGCACAAAGCCTGCTACCTGTTACAACTGCGGCGACAGAGGACACAGAATCGCTGACTGCCCAAAACCCAAGGATGCTGCTAAAGAAAGAAACCGGGGCAGAGATGGCGGGGGTCCAAAAGGTAAACCTCGCCTATTTATCATGACTGCTGAAGAGGCTCGTAATAGTGATGATGTTATATCTGGTATGTTCTCTGTGAACAATGTGTTTGTTAGTATATTGTTTGACTCTGGAGCTAATAGGAGTTTTGTGGCCACTTCGTGTTTACCCAAATTGAAATGTGCTTTACATGCGTTAGATAGACCCTATGCTGTAGAAACTGCTAGTGGGCATGAGATTAGCATTCCCGAAATTGTTAGATGTTGCCAACTAAGAATAGATGATGCCTTATTTGATCTTGAATTGTTACCCATGGCCTTGAGTGAATTTGATATTGTACTTGGTATGGATTGGTTGACCCGCTATCGGGCCAAGATCCACTGTGATAAGAAGGTTGTGGAAGTAGAGTCGTTAGAGGGCAAGGTGCACACTATCGTTGGAGATCGCCAAGCACAACCTTTAAATTTAATCTCAATGCTTAGAGCGGAAAAGTGTATGAGGAAAGAGTGCCAAGCTTTCTTGGCTAACTTAGTAGAAGTCCCACGAGAAGAAAAGGTTGAAAACGTACCCGTTGTCTCTGAGTTTTCCGATGTGTTTCCCGAAGAACTTCCGGGACTGGCACCCAAGAGGCAAGTGGAATTCCAAATTGAGCTTACACCAGGGACGACACCGATAGCTAAAGCGCCTTATCGCCTTGCACCATTGGAGATGCAAGAACTTAAGAGTCAACTGCAAGACCTTCTGGACAAAGGATTTATCTGGCCTAGTTTATCCCCATGGGGAGCCCGCGTTTTGTTTGTAAAGAAAAAGGATGGGTCTTTGCGCATGTGCATTGACTACCGTGAGCTCAACAAGGTAACGATCAAGAATAGATACCCACTCCCTCGCATAGATGATTTGTTTGACCAGCTCCAAGGAGCAAGTTACTTCTCAAAGATTGACTTGAGGTCTGGATACCACCAGGTAAGATTTAGAGAGGAAGATGTTCCAAGGACTGCATTTAGAACGAGATATGGGCACTATGAGTTCACTGTGATGCCGTTTGGATTGACAAACGCCCCTGCAGTCTTTATGGATTTAATAAACCGAGTGTGTAAACCCTACCTCGATAAGTTTGTAATAGCCGTCATAGATGACATATTGATTTATTCACGAACAAGGAAGGAGTATGAAGAACACCTTAGAAAGATTTTAGAGGTACTAAGATTTGAGAAAGTTTATGCCAAATTTTCTAAGTGTGAATTCTGGCTTCGTGAAGTTCAATTTTTGGGTCATATTGTGAGTGATGCTGGAATTCAAGTGGACCCAGCTAAGGTTGAAGCGGTAATGAACTGTGAGCAGCCTAAGTCTCCGACGGAAATTAGAAGATTTTTGGGTTTAGCAGGTTACTATAGGCGATTCATACAGGATTTCTCTAAAATAGCAACACCGTTAACCGCATTAACTCAGAAGAATGCAAAGTGGGATTGGAAGCAGAAACACACTGATGCGTTTGAACTTCTGAAGCGAAAGTTGAGCACCGCTCCTATTCTTTCCTTACCTGAAGGAACAAAAGATTTTGTTGTTTACTGTGATGCATCGATCAACGGGTTAGGATGTGTACTGATGCAGCGAAACAAAGTGATCGCCTATGCATCAAGGCAACTAAAGACGCATGAGAAGAATTACACTACGCATGATCTGGAACTCGGTGCGGTAGTGTTTGCCCTAAAGATTTGGAGGCACTACCTCTATGGCACCAAGTTTGTGGTGTTCTCAGATCATAAGAGTCTTCAACATTTGTTCAATCAGAAGGAATTAAACATGCGTCAAAGGCGTTGGATGGAAGTGTTAAGTGATTACGATTGTGAGATAAAGTATCATCTCGGGAAAGCCAATGTAGTAGCAGACGCATTAAGTAGAAAGGAAAGGACCAAGCCTCTGAGGGTTCGTGCAATGAGAATAGATGTGCGTGCTGATCTGATAGATGAAATTTTGGAAGCTCAGAAGAACCAAATAACCGATCCAGAAGTAAATAGAAAAGAAGAAATGATGACCATCGTGGGTCGCCTTACCAAGGGACCCGATGGTATCCTTAGATTGGGAAATAGAATTTGGGTGCCGAAGGGAGGTGGCCTCCGTGAAATTATCCTTCGTGAAGCACATAAGTCTAAGTATATGATGCACCCTGGTAAAGATAATATGTACCAGAATTTGAGACCCCACTATTGGTGGCCGGGGATGAAGAGAGCAATTGCCGAGTATGTTGGCAAATGCCATACGTGTTTGTAGGTAAAAGCTGAGCATCAGAAGCCTGCTGGTTTACTGCAACCTTTAGAAATACCCGAGTGGAAATGGGACATGGTGACTATGGATTTTGTAACCAAGCTTCCAAAAACTAGGAGTGGTAATGATGCTATTTGGGTAATCGTAGATCGATTAACCAAGTCAGCTCACTTTTTGCCGATTAAGGAAACTTACCCCACAGAACAATTGGCCAAGATTTATGTAAATGAAATAGTGTCAAGGCATGGAGTTCCATTATCAATTGTGTCTGATAGAGATGGCCGATTTACTTCTCATTTCTGGCAAAGTCTTCAAGAAGCGTTAGGAACTAAAGTAAAATTGAGTACGGCATATCATCCGCAGACGGATGGGCAGAGTAAAAGAACCATCCAAACCTTAGAGGACATGCTGAGAGCATGTGTGATGGAATTCGGTGGCAATTGGGACACCCACCTACCGTTGGTAGAGTTTTCATATAACAACAGTTATCACTCTAGTATAGAAATGGCGCCGTTTGAAGCTCTATATGGCAGGAAATGCAGAGTCCCGTTGTGTTGGTCTGAAGTTGGAGAAGGGCAACTTACAGGACCAGAGTTGGTTATGGCTACGAATGATAAGGTTCGAGAAATTAAAGAAAAGATTAAAGCCGCACAGGATCGACAGAAGTGTTATGCCGATCGTCGTCGTAGGCCATTGGAATTCAAGGAAGGAGATATGGTAATGCTTAAACTATCCCCTTGGAAAGGGATTATTCGGTTTAGAAAGAGAGGAAAGCTAAGTCCTCACTATATTGGACCTTTCAAGATTATATCCAAAGTCGGCAAGGTGGCATATCAGTTGGATTTACCTGAAGAACTCAGTGGAGTTCACGACGTGTTTCATGTGTCGAACTTGCGCAAATGTTTAGTTGATGAGGCTCTAGCAACTCCGTTGAAGGAACTTCGCGTGGATGAAAAGCTGAAATTTACAGAAAAACCGGTAGAGATTGTGGAACGGATTGTGAAGAAATTACGCAGAAAGAAGATTCCAATGGTAAAGGTTAAGTGGGATACTCGGCGTGGACCCGAGCATACTTGGGAATCGGAGGCAGACATGCGTAGGAAATACCCGCACCTTTTTTAGCCTAAGTGAATTCCGAGACGGAATTATTTTAAGGGGGGAAGAATGTAACACCTATGGTAAAAGCCTTGATCTCGGAATATAAAATCACAAGAAAAATAAAGAAAAAAAATTATTTTTTTTCTGGAGGGCATGAGGACCGTATGCCCTCTCTGGTCCAACCTCTCGCGGTCCTCATGACCCGTCAGGTTTCCGGGTCAGGATCCGCGTACTTTTTTAACCCATGAGGACCGCATAGGGGTATGTTTGTGCACCTCTCACGGTCCTCATCGACGCCCAGCACTATAAAAACGAGTTTTGCTCATTTGATGCTCATTTGCACAACTCTAACTCGGAAAAACTCTCTTATTTCGTCCACCATTCACCTGAGAAGCCTAATTCCGGCCAGAGGGAGCTTGTGGCTTCAAGTCTCAAGAATATTAAGGTCACACGAGGCTCGGGTAAGCCTCTAGTTCATCCATTTCTCCATTTTGAGCATGGTTTTGTTGTAATCCTCTACTGACAAGGAGTTTCTAGGGCTTCTAAAGGCATTGCATGTCTGATCAAGAGTGATCAAAGGTTTGTGGGTGTGTTCGGGTTGCAATCCAAGGTTAGTTTGTGTCGGGTTTTACTTTATATCAAGTTTTTGGATGATCCATTGCCTAAATTTAGTTTTGATGATGCATGCAAGGGTGGATTCAGCTACTGGAGTGTTCAAGAACCTTAGAGAACTGAAAAACCCGCTTGGAGAAACTTGGTACAAGAATTTGTGCATAAGGTACAAGTCTTTGATGCATGCATGTTGTTATTGTGTGTTTAGTTTGAGAATCTAGAACTTAGTCAGGGAAACCCCACCATCTCAGTGGCTAAAATGTCACAAGAAGAGAGTTGGTCCAATGGGTGGAGACCCCTTTTGTTGTATTCTAGCATTTAACCCGAAAACCGAGCATTTTGGCATTATTGATAATGGGTTAATGACACATTGGGCATCTCAGTGGCTTAAAGCCTTAAAAATCTGAGTTAATCAGTCCCTAGGTGAAGACCATTGGTTTGGAACATGATTTTGGTTGTCGGTTTTGCAATAGAATTGAATTATGGACATTTTGTGTATAACCGGGACTTGTAACATTGTTTTGGTACGGCCTCAAAGCCTTAAAATTTTAAGTATTAGCTACTGGAACATCTTAGAACAAAACCCCATTGTCGAAACGAGCTAAAAATGCAAAATGGGAAAAATTCACTAAATGACAAAATAGTCGATGAGGACCGCATAGGTTTCGTTTGTTGGTATGCTCGCGGTCCTCATAGCCTGGAAAGTCGACGTGGTCTGTTGACCATCCATGAGGACCGCATGGGATGTTTTTCTGGTTTACGCGCGGTCCTCATGTGTCCCTGGACAGTTTCATTGTTTTGTTTTGTTTTGTGTTTTGGGCAATATCGAGCGACCCGGTTTGGTTATTTTCACGAGTATGGGCATGTTGGTTTCTAGTAAAGATATTTCACTTCCCGGTTGGGGCCCTATGATCTCGTCGGGTGTTTGTTGTCTGCTCGGTATGTTCTCGGGAGTGTTGTTAAACCTTCCATTTAGTTAGTTATTGTTGCTACAAATTGCTTAAGCGGTTATAGTTGCGGATAGGTTCTGATATAATTATGCATATATCATTATAATAGACTTGCCACTAGTGATACACCTGGACGTTTGGATTTTCGTGCCTTGTGACGTTTGTTTGATCCACCGCTTGTTCATCTGTGAGTTGATAGCTTTTTCCCTACTTTAACTTTTTAACGTTTTGGGGTGTACATGAACCATGTCAAACTATTGCTTGTTTGTTTGTTACTGTGCTTAGGTATTTATTACCATGTTATAAATTTAAACTCGCATGTTACGAGACGTTCATGTTGGTTAGTATGGTTAATTTGGGCCTTAGTGTTAGGCCACAAAGATATATATTGCACCAATACAGCTGTAGAGGTAGATCAAGGTGTCTCATACCTGTTTGTTGGATCCATTAGGGGTCGGGTGATGGCGTATATGCCTAGTCCACAAAGGGAGGCGTGCGGCCGTAGAATCGTACCCCCGGAGTGCTGGTTTAACCATAGGAATTTATAACAGACACAGTATTGTTACTTGATTTGTAAAAACTTGGATTTGAGTCAAATGCTCTACGACTCACCAACAACTTTTGTTGTTGACGTATTTTGGTTCATGTGCAGGTAAGTAAAGCTTTGGGTGGATGTCACGTTTGGATGTTAGGGACGAGTTGGGTTTTGTACCCGTTGGGGTTGATTTGGTTGATTTTGGGATTTGTTCCCCGTCATGACTATCCTTTGTTATTGTTGTCTTTTCCTCTGACTGTGTTGGTAGCCTTAGGTTCTGCCTGGGCGTAGACTAATGTGCAATACTTAAGACTTAACATATTAAGTCCATTATGGTTTGTATTTGATTTGTATTGGACGGGTCGTCTGTTTATGTGTGTTGACCTTGTGATCTTGCATCTATCTGTTTGCTTCCGCGTGTTCTGATACGGGCGACCGGTCCCACTCTCCTCTCCCCCGCGCCTGGAAGGGCGCGGCGGGGCGGGGTGTGACACACAAGGTACAATAAAGATAACTAAAGCAGTGGAAATAAAAACTTTTATTCATATACCAAGCATTACATAGTAAGAGAGACAAATACAAAAGAGAAATAAATATCTCCATGCCAGTCTTCGAAAATGTCTTCTCTTGATAGCTTGACATTGTCTTGATAATGTACGCCCCCTAGTTCCTGCTCACATCTCAGCCTTCCCTTTTCGATCTGAAGGTCCAGCCTCATCTGACATACATAACTTAACAAGTCAGCTTACGTTGGTGAGTTCTACGTTTTTAGAAAACTTTACCTTTCGAATGCACTTAGGTCTGTCAAACACATTTCTGCAATTAGACAATTAAAAACACAACATATAGCACATATATTCACATACCCTAACCTCGTGAATAGACTAACCTTCTGTTGCTTTGTCATCCTTGTCTCACATTAAGAACGTATCCTAATGTTAAGTGCTATCTTAGGGAAATAGTGTTCTATTTGCCTTATGAACACATCGTGTTGCAACGGTCCCTTAGTTTTGACACTATCTAGCTTTGACGCTTTCTGGCTTTGACGCCACTTAGCTTTGACGCCGCTTTAGCTTTGACGCTTTCTGGCTTTGACGCCGCTTAGCTTTGACGTTTTCTGGCTTTGACGCCGCTTAGCTTTGACGCTTGGTTTTGACACCATTGGGACAACACTATTTAACTTCTTGTTTCAGAAGCCCCTTACTCGCCAATCTTTTCTCGATTACCATCCTTAATCTATTCTACTAGAAACATCAAAATGGCAATCTATGTTTCCTCTAATCATCACCATACAATCAATACATATAACAAGCAATTATAACAATTGAGAGTATTTTCACAAAACGTTATGTATATCAGCCCAAAACGGTTTAAAGCATTTAAACAATTTAAAAGAAGGCTCATAGAACTCACCTTAGGTTGTGAAGTAGTTTCTTGCCTTATTCCTTCGTTAAACTAACTTGCTTTAACGTGATGTCCCTAGCAAGACATCCTAGAGGTTACAAATGGTCATTAAGACTAACCCTTTAACCCAAACCCAACCACTTGTTGGGTTAACATTCATTTGTCAAAAATGACCGTTTTGCCATTTGCGGGAAAAAGTATTCTTTTAGTGATATTTATGAAGATGTGCATTCCTATAAGTAAACGCTCACTCCGAGATCGCCCAGTGAAGTGTTTGCCATGTCCCAGTTGGGATTTATGCGACAACGCCACTATGCCAAAAACCCCAGTGTACAGGCGCCACCCTTCCAGTCTGCACCAACTTCTAGATATCCGAGTAACTCGGTACATTCAATACTTTATCAAAACCCATGTTTTAACTTATAAATACTTAGTTCATATGTATAATTATGTTCTTTTGTTGAATATTATTACCCTTGCCCAAGCCTTTATGCCCTTGATGAGTGATTCTCATGACCGACCGTATAGGCGTTATCACGACCAGGAGGCGGGATTACTATGAGATATCACCCATATTTGTGTTTTAGTTTGGTGATGATCATGACCGACCGTATATGCATTATCACGACCAGGAGGCGGAATTACTATGATTAAAACACCAATGTTTATGTTCTTGTTCTTGGTTTACTTGTTCTTGATAAACCAACATGGTGAAACCATACCAACCCTTCTTTAAACATGAAATTAACTTAAAACATGTTATTCTAAGGCTTCATACCAAATTTCAACCCATGATTCCCACTAGAACTCCCAATCTCAACAAAACATGTTCAAGAACCTTAATCTTGCATTATTCTTAAAAGGCATATCTAAGTGTTATGAATCATGAAACTAATTGAAGGATTATGTTAAACATACCTTAAGTTGATCTATTCCATAAGATGGGCTCCTAACTCCCTTTGAATCTTCAAAAATGCAAGCTAGAGTGTTCTTGGCGTTCTTGGTGTTCTTGGTGTTCTTGGTGTTCTTGGTGTTCTTGGTGTTCTTGAGGTGTCTTAGAGGTTTTAGGTTGATTTTATGGCCTATTTATAGCCAAACACTCCTAACCTGATGCTTACACATGGCATGATGACTAAGCATCAATTTTGACACCTAAGGGTGGTGAACATGACACATGGCAAGTGAATATGACACTAAATCAACCAAAAAATGACACTTGTCATGAGCTCCTCTTTTGCTTTTCAAACAAGCCTAGAACTTTCCCAAATGCCATCTTTAACCCTCGAACTTATATAAAACATGCATCTAAGGTTCCTAAATATCCTAATATTTTTTCTTATAATCATCTAAGCCTCGGGACACGCAAAACGATAAGATAAACTTAATTATTTATCTAACTGTTATTCCGATTTCGCCTATATTTCTTTATATCAAATATCTTCGCAACTACGTATTCACCTATATCATCATGTGTATACATGTATCACTAATATAACTCTTATATATTATATATTTAACATGCAAACACGTATTTTTTTCTTAATAATCTAACCCGATAAACACTTACCTTATGCGTAGTTTATTGTTATAACTTCAAATGCGCATTTCTTAACATTTTAACATGTTAATCACATAAACACATATACGACACATATTTTCACATATAAAAATATATAAACACATATATATTTATTACCTTTAGATTTTGGGGTGTTACACAGACCATTGCTCGAGGGCCTTAGAATCTATTCGTCCAAGTTGCATCCTGACCGGGAGATTAGTCTATTTAGGGAACAGTTATCATAAACAGAGTCAGTCTAGATACTTAAGACAAGTCAAGAGGATTCGAACCCTATGTGATGCTTTTCTCTCTCTGATTTCCATTTTTTTTCATTTTCTGATAATTTTCTGTCTGCTTAGTTAATTGCTTTAGATTTCATAATTATTTCACTACAACATTTTCATCGGTTAGATATTAGCGAATATCTAGTATCGGGAGATTGCATACGTGTCCACGGATTGATACTCTTTTCTTACCAATATTGTACTGCACACGATGGGTGCACTGCCTTGGTGTGTAGTTTGGTCTCTTGGTATTTACCTTCTTTAAACTTGTTGAGCTTAATAGACACAAAACGACACATCACCCATGCGTCTTACAAACGATTTGCAACATATCTTACTCGATGCGGTTTTCATAGCACCAAAAGTGATACATCCCTTTTTGTTCTTAAACAGGGAACTCACATGACATGCCTCTTCCTATACGTGGATGCCATAATCTTAACTGCTTTAGATAACAATCTCCTCCATAAGATTATATCATCCTTATCTCGGGAATTCGCTATGACCGATCTTGGGAAGCTCCACCATTTCCTTGGAATTCGCTATGACCAATCTTGAGAATCCGACTGACACCAACTCCAAACTGAGTGCTTCAACCAGTGAACTTTTACCAGATGGTAGTCTATATCAAAGCTTAGCCAGTGCACTTCAATACCTTACTTTTACTCGGCCCAATATTGCGTATGCTATACAACAAGTTTGTCTCTTCATGCATGCCCCGGGAGAACCTCATTTCAATTTTCTCAACGAATCCTAAATATCTCAAAAGGACACTAGATCATGGATTACACATAAACCCCTGATAGTATACCAAATTAACTGCCAGTTCTTATACAGATTAGGGGGATTGCCCCGACTCTAGACGCTATACATCTGGTTATTATGTATTTCTTGGTGACAATCTTGTCTTGTGTTCATTTAAACGACATGTTGTTTTGTCCGGTTCTAGTGCTAAGGCCGAATACCGAGGCGTTGCTAATGCAGTTGTAGAAAAAGGTTGGCTACGTGTTACTACCAAATAGGCCACTATCGTTTATTGTGATAACATATCCGGTGGTCTATTTGTCAGAGAACCCAGTCCATCACCAACGCGCCAAACATGTTAAACTTGACATTCATTTTATACGAGACAAAGTTCAAGTTAGCTCTGTCTGCGTTCTACATATCCTGGATGACTACAAATATGTGTACGTATTCACTAAAGGTCTTCTACGCTTGCTCTTCAACCGTTTCAAGTCCAGTCTGAGCATTCGACCATCTACCGCTCCAACTGCGGGGGCCTATTAACAGGCTATATTTAGAATGTATAATGTGTAGTAAATTTGTATAATTTGTGTTCATTAGGCTTTTATTAGTTTCCTTGATTTTCTCTTAGTCTGTTGACTCTTCCTTGTATATATCTTTGTAGTCGATGGAATGAAGGGGACAAGAGAGTTTACCTATTTTCAGATATAAGAACCGATTAAAGTAATGTATTTTGTAGACATATCGATGCATATTATAAGAAATTAACATTGAATAAGGTGCATCTTAAATGCACTGATCAGCCAGCCAGATGGACAAGGAGAAAGATATAAAGCACATATTGTGGAAAAGGGTTTCACCCAGTTGGAGGTAATCGATTATCATGACACGTTTGCACCAGTAGTTAAATTGGTAACCGTTCACGCCTTTCTTACTATAGCCGTAAAATAAGAGATAGGAAATTCAACAAATTTATGTGAACGACACCTTTTTACATGGCGACTTCAAAGAGGAAGTTTATATAAAGATACCTCAAGTGTTTGCTAAAAGAACGAGAGGAGAGTTTGCAAACTTGTGAAGTTCATTTATGGACTAAAGTAAACATCCCGCAAATGGTGTCATAAATTTACCATGGCTCTGCTTAATCTCAGGTATAGAAAAAACGAAGGCAATTTATTCCTTGTTTATATACAAGGCTGAAGACTTATATGTGGATGCACTAATAAATTTGATGAAGTGATTCTCGTAGGAAAGAATGTTAATGACTTACGGAGCCTTTGAAATACTTAGTAGGTATTGAGGTTGCAAATACTTCTGAAGGACGTGTCCTTAACCAACAAAAATATATGTTAAACATTCTTAAAGATATTGGTCACCAGGGTTGTCGTCAAAGCCTGTTTCCTATGGACAAAAAACTTGAAACTAGACAAAGGATAAGAAGATGATAAAGGTGATGCTGTAATTGCTCTTAACAGATGTTCTTCAGTGTTTCAAGCTTAGAAGATGACAGAATCAGTAACTACAAGTCGAGTTTTATTTCACTGAATGAACTGGAACATACACAGGCTCACCGAATGAACACTCAACTGGAAAAAGTCATAAATGAGCCGAATGAGGTTGCTATTTATAGACAACCCAGCTGCCGAATGAGATGCCCACCGAATGACTCATTCGGTGATCATTCGCCACTCATTCGATGGCTCTCATTCTCCCACACAAAGTACAATGACTTAGACTAACTACTCTAGCAACTGTTACAGACATAACATGATACATCATTTGACACATACACCCTATGCACTAACAAACTCCCCCTTGGCATATGATGGATTTGTTAACTCTAACTCATATCTTCTAAATTTCAAATCTTCAAAAGTTGATCTTCAAATATTCTCCCTTGGATAATACTTGATAATCAACCTTGAATCTTGAACTCAGTTTCACTAGAGCTAGGATGGCTAGAACAGGATCACATCAGTGAACCACTTGAAACTGGAGCTTCTAGAGTTGTTTCATCTTCTAGCATACTCTCCTTTTAACTATGCGTGAGTCATTGTTTTAACCTTCATCTTCAGAAGACAGAAGTTCGTTTTTTTTTCAGAATTAACTTAATCTTGGGCAAAAATCTCCTCTTGAGAACCAAGATGTTTTGACAATAGATTTTTTAAATGATTTGGTATCTTGTGTCGTTTGAATCGAAAATAAAAGAGAAATAAAATCTTTTTGGCATTTAGAAAGTTTATATCAAAACACACCTAAAATCTTTTTGATTTTCTAAAGTTATGCTAAAACACACCAAAAATCTTTTTGGATTTTCTGGAATGAAATGAAATTGGAAAACAGAATCACACTCTATTTTTAGGTTTGAGAAAGATCATTATTTGGGATCATATTGGTCTTAACGCACTGAACTACACTTCAATTTCAACTAATTGAGCACATAAGCCATTTTGATTCCTGGTATAATTTGTTCATCTTTAACTCAGGCATAATCATACTCATAACATCTGGATATGTGATGTGTTGCAAACACATATAATTTGCCTTTGTATTTTCTATAACAATTGAGTTGGTTTTGAGTAATTTATGTGTTTTTTAGTTAAATTATAATATTTGAGTTATAATGTGGTATTGAGTCATTTTGTATAATTTTGGGTGAGATTAGTAATTAATTGAGTCTTGTGTTTATTTAGATGAATTGTGATTTAATTGTGCTCAAATTGATTAAATCTATTTGGTTGTTGGTTGACATACGAGTCCAGGGGGATGGTATGATATTCCATCAAAGTTCAGGGACTGACATAGAATTACATCTAAGTTGAAGGGCTTAATTGAAAAAAAAGAAATATGAAAACATATTTTGAAGTTTCACGTTGAAAATAAAAAGATGCCAAAAAGAAAGAAAGAAAATTTTGTGGGTTATCATCTCATGCGTGTGGGCTTGTGTTGTGCCAAAAAATAAGCCCGACGTGGAGGACTTGAGATAGGTCAGCGGCAATTAACATTAAAAAGGGGGCTTCGACACATAATTCGGGGGCATCTGAAAAAAAAGGAGCTAGCGAACAAAAGAACCCTACGGGGTGAGTTATTTTCCAGCCGTCGAAGAATATCAGGAGGGACGAATTATGAAGGCTAAGAGTGACAAGGATCAAGATAGAAAGTTCGGGAACAATCATTTGACTAAGATTTAATCATTCGAGTTTTTCAATCTTCTTGGTTTCTTGATTTTTACTAAACCTACATCATGATTGTTATCAAATTCTTGAACTTTATTATGATATTGATTGAATCACTGGTAGTAGGCTAAACCTTCAAGTGTCGTCTAGGCCAATTGATGACTATTTCACGTTTTTGATGTCTTTCGGTTTATGACAAAAGTATGTATGGATTGATATTTTTTAAAGTTCACTAATTTTCTGCAATTGATGTGTATGACTACATGTTTTAGGTTTAGAATTGTTAATCAGATCATACTTTGCTTGTGGATGTCTTCCAGTTTGAGTAGAGTAGTTGAATTGCATGCTCTATGGTTGTGATTTACAGGATTGCTAATTAGGGTTATCATTGATTTGGTTGATAGTTGTTTACTTGGTTCATGTGGGCTACTACCTTTAGACAAGCTGGAAGGTGATAAGGGTAATGATAAGTCGGGTTGTTTAACAGTTTAGGATTAAATTATCCCACAAGGAAATTCCCTAGGTTAGTTAATTAATCTGCTGATTGTGTTAATTGTAGAACTTTAGTGAGGCTTCGTCTATCTTAAGGTGCCCGAGAGTCTGTCGAAGGTGGTTAGGATAGGTGGGTTGGGACGAACTCAAAAGGTGAACCAATCGGTCAAGCACTAGAATTATCAGTTAAAAACAAGCCGGAAGGTGACCTAACCAATCAGTGAGCGTATTCGATCCTTAGGATTTCTTATTGCGTCACATCCGGTAAATGGTCTGGGGTCCACTAGGGAGTTCTTAGAGTTGTCATTAAGATCCTGATTCCATCATCTTTGTCATAGCCGTTAGAAGTCAATAGCGTGATTTAGGGAATTAGGCCTACGTGGTACTGTTTCTCTCATTTGGTTTTCTCCGAGGTTTCCTTTGCTTCCGTTAATTGGTTAATTAGTTAGTTTAGTTAATTTAATTCCTAAAATAAAAAAACCCAAAGTTACTCAGTATTTCCATTTCATAGGTCCTAGGTTAAGTTTTGTTCATAGTGTCCTTAGGTTCGATATCCGGTCTTCCCTAGCTATTCTGCAATTTACAGGTACACTTGCCTTTAGGGTTCGGTTAAGTGTAGGATTTTTGATAAAATTAGGTGTGTCTAGGTCTAAGTTAGGTCTAGGTTTTAATTAGGTATTCTTAGTGTACTTCCGAACACATCAAGTTTTTGGCGTCGTTGTCGGGGACACTTGGCAATAGCAAGATTAACTTAGGCCGTGATTAGGAAATTTTGAGTCTTTTCGTATTTTTCGTGTCTAGAGTTTTAAGTATTTATTCTTGAGTCTAGAGTTTTAGGTTAGTTTTTTTAGTCTATTTTTTTATTATTTATTTTTATTTATTTATTTTGCTGTGTATTTTGTTTCATTGTGTTTTTTTTCGCCATGGCCATAATTGATCTACAGAGCTTCATCGTCAACCTCCAACAATTCTTGGATGATATGGCTACATGGAGTATATATGATCCTAGGTTACCTCGAGGCATCGAGGTTGCACAGGAGTCTATTAGGTTGATAAAACGGCTTCAGGAGGAAAACACGCCAAGTTGCATGAGTTGCGGTGGACCACACATGTATAATGATTGTTCGGTTCGTGTTGAGATGTGTAGAGATATTTGTCAAAGTATCTTCCGAGAGCGAGAGGAAAGAGAAAGGCGTACGGGAGAGTCATCAAGGACAGTATTTGAGGAAATACGATATCAGGAGACGTTAATGGACACCCAAGTCCCACCTCCGGTTAATCATGGTATACAATGGATTTGGGATTATGGTGATTGTGATCTGAATCAATGGACAAATAATAGTTTGACGGACGCCGTTGAGATCACTGAAAAACAAGATTCGATAGTAGAGGAGAATGATCCAGAAGATGACACATCAGAGGATAAAGATGAGGAGCTTTCCACAGATGATGACATTGTTGATGAGAATGAATACTCTTCGGATAAAATTTGGGATTGGTCGGAGGATGATGACAACATTGTGTGGGATGAGGGGTGGGAGGATGAGATCGCAACGAGTGCAACTACTAATGAGGTAGCTGAGGACGGATGTGAGGAGGTGCTTCAAAAGGGTGATTAAGATGTTTGTTCGAAACACAAATGGTGGAAATGTTTGGTGAGGAGTGAATGACGATGTCAACAGGAGCGTTAAATGAGGATCGGTTTGACCCGGATGGTGATTTGCAAAAATTAGAAGCTATGTTATACGGGGAGTCGATCATAGACGGTGAAAAGTATCCACTCAAGGAAAAGGCTGACCACAAAAGAGAATCTCATACACCAAAGCACGAAGCATACTCAATCTCCATTCGAGACGTGTTGAGGTGTGAGAAATCAACAGAGGAACCTAAGGATGTCCCACTTGGCGGATTAGTTAGTGTTGATGATGATCTTGTATTTAGACCAAGTGTGGGGACGTTAGAGGATGTGAGTTGTAAGAGTGTCCCGAGATTGAGCTTTATTGTAGTTATTAAGTTAATTCCCGGTAGGTATAAACATTGGTGGGTTGTCTGGTTACTAGGTGTGATTTTTGGAGGTTGGTTAGTTAGTGCCTTAGGAATGTAAAACGATCTGATGATTAGGGGCATGATTAGTAAGAATATTAAGGATAAACCCCCTGATAGAGTTAATTGAAAACTCGGGGAAGACCGAGTTGTAAATTTATGTAACTTGTTTATTTGATTTTGCTTTATTTTGCATTTCGGTTTTTGTCGTTTTGCGGTTGTGTTTCAGTGTTTGTAGGAAATTCGGGTGATTCAAGATGATGAAATTGTGTTGGAAGAGTCCAAGTTCCAAGTGAACACGTTTCAACTTGCTTTATTTATTTTTTATTCTTATTTATTTTTATTTTTTCGTGATTAATTGTGGTTTCGTCGAGTCTTTGTGTTTTGTTTTGTTACAGGTTCGATGAAATTCGCATTGGGATGCTCATGGATTACAATGGAGAACCTGCGGACCAAGCTTGCATGTCATTCATCCAAATCACAAATCAGGGGAGTTTGTTTCATTCGTTTTTTTATTGTTATTTTTAATTATTATTTGTTTTCATTTGCATTTATATTTTTCTTTTTATCATTCGTGTGGTTTTATATTTAGTTTTTTTATTTTTTATTCTATTCTCATCACACATTGGGGACAATGTGTCGTTTAAGTGTGGGGATGGGAAGCTTTGCGTCTTAAGTCTGTTTGTTTTTATTTTTAGTGTGTTTTGTTTTTTGAAAAAAAAAAGAAAATTTGAAAAATTCAAAAAAAATGTTCTTGATTTATGCTGCAACATAATAGGAAATGATAGTACATCTAGGGGTCAATGTTCTAATTGAATGTGCTTAATTGAAAAATATAATAATTGGTGGGTTCCCGCCTTAGGTTGATTGATGATTCCGAAACTGTTTAGAAAAATAATAAAAAAATGCATCTTTAATATTTTCATATGTGTATATCTTTTTAGTAATTTAGGCACGCTTTTATCTTTTTACGAAAGTAAATTCGGTAAATAGTGGCGCCTCCGCAAATCCATTCCATTTGTTTGAGCTAGTAAAAAAATAGAATAAAATGCCAAAGCCTATGTGTTTCGCTTTGGAAAAGCGACTTGAAGGATTAGGGCGGACCCACATATAAGGTGAGGGGGTCAAGCGAACCCCATCGGTTTTCGATTAATAGTAGAGCGCTATTAACGAAAATCCTAATGACCCACATAAATATATATAATTGACCCCCACTAAGTTAAGATAAACAATGTCACAGTAGTGCAGTGGTAAAGTGGATATCTGTAAGTTCACTCAGTTGTGCCCCGGGTTCGAATCTACCCCTATCTGTTTTTGTATTTATTTTTTTTCCTAAAATTAAAACCCTAACTAAAAGTCTAAAATAATTCGTTGCTGCCACAAGCCGCTTTTCTCGTCGCTCCTGTCACTCACATCTCTCGGATGTCGTTCCTCTCAATCTCTCGGTCTACGCAGCTACGCCGGCGGCCACGACCTCTCGGCATCTCCCTCTCGATTTTTTAGACCGGCGATCAGTGGCGGACACCCCTCTGCTCTGCGTTCCTTTCCCTCTCGATTTTTGACGGCCCTGGCATGTTTTTTAGGGCAAAATTAAGTGTAATCTCTCATGAATTCGTGACGCCATACAAGTAGCTTTTTGTTTTTATGTTATATGTAGAAGATCTGCATGCGTGCTTTGTTTTTTATGTATGAAACCCCAATCACCTTCTCGGTTTGTGTGATCCTTGAGATCGCAGTTAATATTTCTGAATGATCCGATCATAAGTCAGTTTTGTAGTAGGATTGGTAGGGTTTTGAGGAGAAATTTTGTTGAACAGATTGAAAAGGTAAATGGAGTAGATTTCTAGGTACAGTTTATTTTCTATATCATTATGTTCAGTTCATAACAATTTGATTTAGGGTTTTGTTTTGGCTAAAAATTACTTAAGCTGATTTAGCAAGATTTGAACCAAATAAGATTTGTGAGGTTTGGTGCCTAGGATCAAGATATGAAAACTGTTTGCAAAAATCCTGGGACAACAGTTGAATTCCAGGGACAAAAGTCAAAATCCTGGGTAAAAATGTAAGTTTGATTACGAAATTGATTAAGAAACTTATTAACACAAATGAAGCCTTGAATGCAAGTAAGAACACCGAGAATTTTACTAGGGAAAAGCCCTTAGCCCTTAGATGTCTCTAAGGCGCCGCCGGCATAAAAACCCCGGGTAGCGATAACACACGATACCAATTTATTGATCACGTAAATGTTTGAGTACATTGAGTAAACAGAGAATTGAATATGAGAATACAATGAGTAAAGCTCGAATGAGCTGAATAATAAGTCTAAATGTCCTATTTATACTCCTAGCTCTTCAACAACTTATCCGATATTCCACGATCTTCTCTTCAACGTCTTTTTCAGTTGGTTGACCGATTTTTTAGCTAACTTCCTTTGACCATGTGCGAAATAAGTCTCCAGCTCATCCCATTCGACCGTTGGTAGACTTTGTCAACCTGTCCTTGATCAGATATAGGCACAAAATGCATTAGTAACAATGTCCTAGCATGCAGGGTCATTTCCAGATGCTGGGTCATTTGTACAATAACAGTGACCCTGGATTATACTCATCATGGGTCATAATAATGTATGACAAAAACAAAATAAATATAAACTTCCCTGGATTACGATGACATCCTAGGACATTACCTCAGTTCTGATATATTCAGGGTTATTCAACGTTACCTGTTAAATTCTGGGTCATACAATTCCTGGGTCAATCCTGCCCTAAGCCTATACCTGTACCCTAGATTACTAGCCGAAAATTCAGGGTATAACACTTGCCCCCAAATTTTCGCAAATTGTAGATAAGTCTTACAGCTGTGAAAATTTCAAATTAGGGTCTAATCCACATTTGTTTCGATCGTGTCCGTTAATTAGGGATCCACTGCGCCACGTCGTGGGGTAACATCCCATCACCCCTACAGCTTCTAACCTCCTTAAATATCAGCTTTAACCTCCCCTCTCTTCTCATTAACTTTTCGAGAGAAAAGGTTTCCACTGACCTCTCCGGCTTCCGACCTTCTCCGATCAGGTAATTCTCGTTCCATTCCTTCCTTTTCTTTCTTTCCGATCATGACTCGCGAGAAGATTCGATTAGAGACCCTGGCTAAAAAGACAGGAATCGAGGATTTCCTCGATCAAAACTACCTGGCAGAGTCGGGAATTAGAGACCTGCACCTTCACCGACGCCGACATTGCTGCATTATCGTTGTCGGGTCTTCTTCCCTCTACCGCTGAAATCAGACCCTTCGATAGAAGGCTTTGGTAGGACTTCAGTTCTGAAACATGGGTTTGCTTCCCGTTTACCCCTTTCTCCATGGGTCTGTCTTTTCCTTTCATCGGTCTTCTGGTCGAGTCCTTTGAGGCCACCGGCCTTGCTTATGCCCAAATCCTCCCCATCGTATGGAGAATCCTGGGCACCCTTGACCGTCTCAACAGGGAGTTCGATTCCCTGGTTGGGTTATCTGAATTAGCCCTGGGTTACGAACTCAAGTACTATGGTAGCAATCGGTTTTTGTTCAAGGCTTTGAACAAGGAGGTTCAAATGGTTCGTCGGGCTTCATTTCACGAGGAATGGAAGGGAAAAATTTTATTTGTCAAGAGATCAACCATCCCAGGAGGGATGGGTCTTCCGATTAGGTGGAAAGTAGATGGTAGGTTCTCACCTGCATTGGGAATTAGGATTTTCTTTTTATTATATGTTATACAAATACTGACCTTGGATTTTTCTGTTTTGCAGTGCCTAGCTTGAGTTCAATCGGCCCTGCAAATCCAGGGGCATTTGAGAGATTTGATACATTCCTGACCATCACCGAGGAGGACCGAGAGTTCAAGGCTGATCCCC
Source organism: Deinandra increscens subsp. villosa (assembly GCA_039602395.1). Taxonomy (NCBI): domain Eukaryota; kingdom Viridiplantae; phylum Streptophyta; class Magnoliopsida; order Asterales; family Asteraceae; genus Deinandra; species Deinandra increscens. The sequence continues at coordinate 68,707,925 of JBCNJP010000003.1, forward strand.
ACCAAGCTGCCTCCTTCACTTCTCATAGCATGTCTAGTTGTAAGTGTACTGGTACCCTGCTTTTTGTTCCTTGGATTTTGTCGATTTCTCATGTCTCTGTTCTTCAGCTGCCGCTACTCCCATCAACCTCGAGGACGTTGACCTAGACGCTTTTCTGCTGTGTGGACCTGAACAGGGTATCCATGTCCTGGCCTCCGTGAAGGCCGAGCCCATGTCTGCCCCCAAGGCTCCTTCTTCAAGGACCTCAAGCACAAAGCATAAGACCAGGGCTGCCACCGTTGCTCCTGCCCTGCAACCCCTGGAGAACATGGACGCTGCTGGGCTGCTCACACATGCTGAAGCATCCTCTCGCCAAGTAAGTTAATCCTGGGTAACCCTGAATTTTCTGCATAGTTAAACCATTCAAGGTCTAAAATGTTTAATTAAATTACCTCTTCTTGCAGATTGCTGGGCGATTCTTTGAGCTGGTCCGGGCTGCTGAAAAACGTTCCTAGGATGTTGAGTCTTCAGCCAGGAGGGAGGTCGCTGCTCTGAACAAAGAGCTGAACCTAACCAGGGCGGCGGCCAACAAAAACCTAGGGCTGGTGCAGGACCTGGAGAAGAAGGTTGTGGATGTGCGGGCTGATCACGAGGCTGCCTTGGCTGCAAAAGGTGACGAGGGCAGGCTAATAGTCCGCATCTCACTCCTCTAGTGCAGGTTGAAGATGGCTAAGGAGGCCAGGGACCTAGGGTTCAAGAACCCCAAATGGGATGTGACTGGATGGGCAGCCAAACTGCGCGAACTAGGCGCAACCATCCCTGCTAGGTGTGACCCTGAAGCTGACCCTGGAACCAACAAGGGCACCCCATCCAAGGGCTCTGCCTGATTATGCCATGGACATCGATCAGCCCAAGGAGGGGGATATGCCAGCCCAGGAGCCCAAGGCAGCAAAGGAGGTACCGGTGGAGGAAGCCAAGGAGACGACCCAGGATGCAGTCTGAAGGTTGGGGGTCGTCTTCCCAGTTTTTGTGGTTCTTGTTTAAAAACAATTTTAATTTTTTGTTAGTGATGTGATGCCGGTTGATGTTTCCCGGTTTTTTGTTTAAGACAATATGCCCCACCCCTGGATTATGAATCCAGGGTTTTTAACATGCCCCCATCCTTGGGTGGCCGGAGCTTTTCCGGGCCCAGGATGGGTCTTTAAATATAACTGCCGTTAATTACATGTTTATGTTTGAAATATTTGAAAAATACTTGCTAATGTGTGGAATCATTCTATGGTTTACCTTAGTATTCTTGGGTTGCCCCCAGGATTTAGGACTCCTCGTGGCTTCAGTAGATTGGTGAATGTTCCCTGTCATATGAATATAACAATTAGAATTAACTAGCCAGGTAGTTAATTTACTTAGGTTTCAATCGTTATAGCCCTGGATTATATCGATAATCCTGGGTTACTAGGTAATCTTTAATGTTATTTCTGGGGTCATGCCCGGTGCCGTACTGGCGAACTAGGGATTTCCTCTTAGTCGTACTGACTGACTAGGGCATGTCCTCGGAGACTTAAGTTGGTACGTCAGCACCAATCCATCTTGGAAACGCGTTAATCATTTTAAACCTTAAGGGATCCGCATATGTCCCTGGATTGGGAGGTTGCCACCAATGCTATTAACACGGATGATCCCACAATCCCAAGGTTTCATACATGGATCACGTGCGTCTCGGGCGAAGCAAAAATTGCCACGTGCGTCCCTGGCGAGGCGTGATAGCCTATATTCGGATGGAGGAAGCTTAGTCCTCAAAACTTAGGAGTGGGTTAGGCCTTACCCAACACGGAAGTGAGATGGCCAGTCTCAAACTTAGGAGACACATGCTGATTATCCTTAGCTTGGTGACTTATGAGTGCACTTTGTCCTGTGTACCTTGGATTTTTTACCAACCTGCATTTTGGGTACCCTGAATTCTGGGATACCCTAGATTCTGAGTAACCCAACTGACGAAACATAAATCTTAGTGTATTCAGGGCAGTGAATAACAACTTCAAATTAAATGTAACGTGTAACTGATGTTAATAAATAAATAGTAAAGGTAAAACATATAAGGGAATGAACGAAATAAATTAAGTGAGAGGGACTGACCTGGATTTCCAGCATGAATTTTAAAATCAAACACATACCTGGGTAGCTGAAGCCTGGGACAGGAAGCCTTACATGAGATATGCCTTCAAGTGT
>JBCNJP010000003.1:68710632-68772819 GCA_039602395.1 Deinandra increscens subsp. villosa
GTCAGCATGCTTAGTTACGAGATTTCTGGGATTGAAGGAGCGTTCGTCATTCCAATCAACACTACTAATCACTTGTAATGATTATATTGCTTCCGAAAGGTCGTTCTCTCAAGTTTCATTCTTACTCCTTTAGCTGGTGCTAATCTGATCTCAGATCATCTTTGGGGAATCGTCTTGCTCCTTGTAGTTGTTTGAATAGTTTGTTGATCCTTAACAAAGGATATCTGCTTTTTACTGACAGATTCTTCTTGCAGTCTATGCATATCCTTGGCTTCCGTCTTTCTTCCTGAAATTGCTGGAGTATCCTAAGGCGATATATTTAATCTAAGGAAATCTTCTGGCTTCTGTTGGAGATAACTGGTATAGTGCTTTTACTTCTGGCGTTGTTTCTAGTGTTGCTCCTGACGTTGCTTTTGGTGTTGCTGCTTCTGGCGTTGCTTTCAGTGTCAAGTTGATTGTGGAACCCCATTTCTTGATCTGAGGAGTTGTTAATTGGATTCACTGGTATGTTCTTCGGCTTCTTGGTTTTACCTTTGAGTCAATGGCATACATCGAGTATGACTTACCTCTTGACCCATGTACTTCCACGTTTTGTAATCTTTACTGCTAAGTCATCACGATCCCTGCATATGAAGTCGAGCCTTCTTCTGGTTACGGATAGTTTGCGGGTAGCATCTCGCGAGTCAGTTCATTCAACGCATTCCAAGGTCGTGGTAGTAGTTCTCCTTCCATATTAGCTAGCCAATATACCCCCTTACCAGCCTCAGACTCAATCAGGTAGGGACCTTCCCATTTAGGAGCCAATTTTCCATCCCCTGGATTTGTTGTGTTCTGAAATGCCTTTCTAAGGACTAGATCTCCCACTTTAAACCTTCTGATCCTCACATGTTTGTTGTAAGTCTTGGAAATTCTTTTTTGATACGCTGCCATCCTCCAAGCCGCTTGATCTCTCAGTTCATCCAGGGTATCTAAGTCTTCAACCAGGGACTGTTCATTCGAATCCTGGGTCTCACCACTGACCCTGAATGTTGGGACCACCATTTCTGTTGGGATAACTGCTTCAGTACCAAAGACCAAGGAAAATGGGGTTTGGCCTGTGGCGTTCTTGGATGTGGTTCTATCTGCCCATAATTCCAAGGGTAGCTCTTCTGCCCATCTTCCCTTCTTCTCTTTCAATCTCTTCTTCAAGTTGTTTATTATAATCTTGTTGCTTGATTCAGCCTGGCCATTGGCCTGAGGATGCACTGGTGTTGATGTTATCATCTTTATACCCCAGGATTCACAGAATCATGTGGTTCTGCTTCCGATAAATTGGGACCCGTTATCACAAACAATCTCGGATGGTACCCCAAATCTTGTCAGAATGTTTCTTTTAATAAAGGATATGACTTCTTTCTCCCTGACTTGAACGTATGTCAGTATTGAAATCAGCCACAAAATCAGCTAGAGCCTGGGATTTTATAGCTATTCTGGCCTCGTAGATCAGATCATATGCACTCAGCTTCACCGACCACTTAGCCATTTGACCTGACATTTCTGGTTTTCTCAAAACAGACTTTATAGGGTAGTTAGTTCTAACATGTTTTGGCTAAAAATTACTAAAACTGATTTAGCAAGATTTGAACCAAATAAGATTGTGAGGTTTGGTGCCTAGGATTAAGATATGAAAACTGTTTGTAAAAATCCTGGGACAACAGTTGAATTCCAGGGATAAAAGTCAATATCCCGGGTAAAAATGTAAGTTTGATTACGAAATTGATTAAGAAACTTAGTAACACAAATGAAGCCTTAGATGCAAGTAAGAACACCGAGAATTTTACTAAGGAAAAGCCCTTAGCCCTTAGATGTGTCTAAGGCGCCGCCGGCATAAAAACCCCGGGTAGCGATAACACACGCTACCAATTTATTGATCACGTAAATGTTTGAGTACTGTGAGTAAACAGAGAACTGAATACGAGAATACAATGAGTAAAGCTCGAGTGAGCTGAATAATAAATCTAAATGTCCTATTTATACTCCTAGCTCTTCAACAACTTGTCCGATATTCCAGGGATCTTCTCTTAAACGTCTTTTTCAGTTGGTTGACCGAGTTTTTAGCTAACTTCCTTTGACCACGTGCGAAATAAGTCTCCAGCTCATCCCATTCGATCGTTGGTAGACTTCGTCAACCTGTCCTTGATCAGATATAGGCACAAAATGCATTAGTAACAATGTCCTAACATGTAGGGTCATTTCCACATGCTGGGTCATTTGTACAATAACAGTGACCCTGGGTTATACTCATCCTGGGTCATAATAATGTATGACAAAAACAAAATAAATATAAACTTCCCTGGATTATGATGACATCCTGGGACATTACCTCGGTTTTGATATATTCAGGGTTATTCAGCGTTACCTGTTAAATTCTGGGTCATACAATTCCTGGGTCAATCCTGCCCTAAGCCTATACCTGTACCCTGGATTACCAGCCGAAAATTCAGGGTATAACAAGTTTATTATGCAAGGAATGTATCACATGAAAATAAACCCCAACTTTGATTATTAGCAGCCATTGTTTATATCTCTGATAATTGTTCTATGTCTTCTAATTTGATGCATATAAATAATAGATGTTATAAAATTGATGTTGTGCATCAATTATAATGCTACTATCTTAACAGGATCTCTGATGTGTTAAACATTCAGATTTTTATATATTAATGTGCTATAAAGCTGCTATAAACTACTGAACCATGATTTGAAGTTGGTATTTTTTGAAAGATACAACATTGCTTTCATCTATTGATTTTCACATACCATGTGACTAGTTTTCTAGTTCTTTGAAGTCTGAACACACATTAACTCTTGAGGGTTCAAAGTATATTTCGAGGTACATGTTAATATTGATAGTTTCATTGGGTTGAAGGTATAGTGTCTAAAAAGTTATCTATCTTTTATTGTGATAAATTGTTGAGGTTGTAAAGAAAACATGTATCCAAATACTTATCTTTCTTTGTTACAATGTGTTTTGGAGAATGGATACGAACAGGGGCGGACCCGACCCGGCCTGAAAATCTAACGTCGGTATTGATATAAAAAAAGATGGCTGAAGAAAATGAACCCCATCAAATAAAATCATGGGTCTGCCACTGTGAAGGATACGCCTCTAGGTTAGGTATGGACTGAATACCCTATGTGCTACCCATCGGGTTCGCTACTCAGTGGATGCTCCTCTAGGTGAAGTCCAATTCTATTTTAAAAAAAAGAAAAAAGAAAGAAAAAAATGAATGAAAATGAAGAAGAAAAAAAAAGAAAAAAGAGGGAAAAAATAGCTCAAATAAAAATTCATTCATTCATTCATACAATTCCACTATTAAGAAGATATATGTGTACATAAATATTAAGATGCCTAAAAGATATAAAAATGGGATTAGGATGAATTGAAAGGCTTGAGTGTGGGACCCATTAGTCGATTGATATGCTAAATAAACTTAAATTGATGTATTTGGGGATGAACGGTTGGTGGTTGGGTTTAGTCGGACAGAAATACTGGTAATCGAGCTAGGCTGTGTTTAATGGATAACTGAAATCTGAATTCTAATATTTGCTAAGTTAGAAATTGGATACCCTGGTTATGATCGTATTTGCAGTATTTTTCGGGGACGAAAAAAGAGTAAGTGTGGGGATGTTTGATGTGTTGCAAGCACATATAATTTGCCTTTATATTTTCTATAATAATTGAGTTGGTTTTGAGTAATTTATGTGTTTTTTAGTTAAATTATAATATTTGAGTTATAATGTGGTATTGAGTCATTTTGTATAATTTTGGGTGAGTTTAGTAATTAATTGAGTCTTGTGTTTATTTATATGAATTGTGATTTAATTATGCTCAAATTGATTAAATCTATTTGGTTGTAGGTTGACATACGAGTCCAGGGGGATGGTATGACATTCCATCAAAGTTCAGGGACTGACATAGAATTACATTTAAGTTGAAGGGCTTAATTGAAAAAAAAAGAAATATGAAAACATATTTTGAAGTTTCACGTTGAAAATAAAATGATGACAAAAAGAAAGAAAGAAAATTTGTGGGTTATCATCTCATGCGTGTGGGCTTGTGTTGTGCCAAATGAAAATTTAATTAGGTAGAAGTGAATGTGGGCTCACAAAGAAAAAAAAGAAGCCCGACGTGGAGGACTTGAGATAGGTCAGCGACAATTAACATTAAAAAGGGGGTTGCGACACATAATTCGGGGGCATCTGAAAAAAAAAAGGAGCTAGCGAACAAAAGAACCCTACGGGGTGAGTTATGTTCCAGCCGTCGAAGAATATCAGGAGGGACAAACTTTGAAGGCTAAGAGTGACAAGGATCAAGATAGAAAGCTCGGAAACAATCATTCGACTAAGATTTAATCATTCGGGTTTTTCAATCTTCTTGGTTTCTTGATTTTTACTAAACCTACATCATGATTGTTATCAAATTCTTGTACTTTATTATGATATTGATTGAATCACTGGTAGTAGGCTAAACCTTCATGTGTCGTCTAGGCTAATTGATGACTATTTCACGTTTTTTGATGTCTTTCGGTTTATGACAAAAGTATGTATGGATAGATTTTTTTTAAAGTTCACTAATTTCTGCAATTGATGTGTATGACTACATGTTTTAGGTTTAGAATTGTTAATCAAATTATACTTTGCTTTTGGATGTCTTCCAGTTTGAGTAGAGTAGTTGAATTGCATGCTCTATGGTTGTGATTTACATGATTGCTAATTAGAGTTATCATTGATTTGGTTGATAGTTCTTTACTTGGTTCATGTGGGCTACTACCTTTAGACAAATTGGAAGGTGATAAGGGTAATGATTAGTCGGGTTGTTTAACGGTTTAGGATCAAATTATCCCACAAGGAAATTCCCTAAGTTAGTTAATTAATCTGTTGATTGTGTTAATTGTAGAACTTTAGTGAGGCTTCGTCTATCTTAAGGTGCCCTAGAGTCTGTCGAAGGTGGTTAGGATAGGTGGGTTGGGACGAACTCAAAAGGTGAACCAATCGGTCAAGCACTAGAATTATCAGTTAGGAACAAGCCGGAAGGTAACCTGACCAATCAGTGAGCGTATTCGATCCTTAGGATTTCTTATTGCGTCACACCCGGTAAATGGTCTGGGGTCCACTAGGGAGTTCTTAGAGTTGTCGTTAAGATCCTGATTCCATCATCTTTGTCATGGCCGTTAGAAGTTAATAGCGTGATTTAGGAGTTTAGGCCTAGGTGGTACTGTTTCTCTCATCTGGTTTTCTCTGAGGTTTCCTTTGCTTCCGTTAATTGGTTAATTAGTTAGTTTAGTTAATTTAATTCCTAAAATCAAAAAACCCAAATTTACTCAGTATTCCCATTTCATAGGTCCTAGGTTAAGTCTTGTTCAGAGTGTCCTGAGGTTAGATATCCGGTCTTCCCTAGCTGTTCTGCAATCCGACAGGTACACTTGCCTTTAGGGTTCAGTTAAGTTTAGGATTTTTGGTAAAACTAGGTGTGTCTAGGTCTAAGTTAGGTCTAGGTTTTAATTAGTTATATTTAGTGTACTTCCGAACACATCAATATGTTAAGGTATTATTTATTTGCTTTGACAAATGGAGCCCACACTATCAGACATATTCAGACATTTTTCTTTTCTGCGTGTGATTACACTTGTGAATTTCACATAGTGTTTTGAATTAATGATATCGTCAACTGTGTTTTATGCAAAAAGAAATAAGAACGTTAAATCGTCTACCTTAAGGTCGATCTTTCGATATGAAAATAAGGCCTCGGATTAAACAAAATAAGAAAGATAAAACAAGTTGAAATTGTATAATTCAACAAAAATCAGGTTGGCTTGTAAACACACAGGGAAAGTCCGATGAATTATACGAAACACCAAGAAAAATAAAGCAGAACCTTAATTGAAAAAACTATCAGGTCGATACTCACGTATACGTAGAGATAGTCTGATCATTTAAGAAAATTAAACAAGTTTAAATCTTTACAAAATGAACACATGTATACACAATGACTTCTCATTTTTTTTCACACATTTTTTTATTTGTCATGAGATACGCTTCAAGATGTTGTCCACTAAGTCAAGCATAGCATTTAATGTATATCACATTTGAATACTTTTTGATTTGCCGAGCCTACCTAGCACATCAAACAATGGTCTTATGGCTTTTTCATCTTGTAAATACCTGGACGGATCTTACTACTGCATGATTTGATCAAAACTATCAACACAGATGTAAATAAAGCTTGCTTTATTGATTTCACTAAGAGATGATCACAAAGAGTTCTAGAGAGAGAATACGCACTCATTTACACACACTTAAGAGTGATAGAATGACAAAACTAGCTAACTCTCTCTAACACGAACTATTTATACTGCGCATTAAGTCCAGCGTACCATCCAACGTACCATTGGTACGTTGGCTCCGTACCAACTGGTACGGCCCATGGTATGTTGACATTAAGACTCACACATGCTCTAATCTAGATACAATACACGAGACACAATGCAGCATAGGAATATGCTGTAACAAACTCCCCCTTAACGTGTAGTGTATCTATCTATCTATCTTATTCCAACTAAACTTCAGTCTTTAATCTTCAGCATCGCTGCGTCTGATCTTCAACTTGAAATCTTATCAGAAATAGAGTTTGCATGACTGGATCACTCTTTAATAACCTTTGAACTTCAAGATCCACTTGTGAAAGATATTACAAACTCCCTCTTTCACCATGCTTGAGTCTTGTCACACAGAACCTACAAGTTCAGAAGACATAAACGCGGCTTTCCTTTTCTTTTTGAAAATTAATTTAATCTTGGCGCAAAACTTCTCTTCGAGAATCCAAGATATAGTTTTGAAATCATAATTTTGTATCTTGTATTGATCGATCGATCGAGAACAAATAAGAAACAAAATCTTTTTGGATTTTTGAAATACATCAAAACACACCGAAAATCTTTTTGACTTTTCTAAATTTATGCTAAAACACACCTAAAATCTTTTTGGAATTTTAAGATATGAAACATAAATGCAATACTGAATCAGACACTATTTTTGTCCTTTGCGAGAAAGATCACAACTTGGAATCATATTGGTCATAACATGTTGATCTACACTTCAATTTCAATTACTTCAGCACATAAGTCATGTTGATTATTGGTATAATTTGTCCATTTTAAACTCAGGCAAAATCATACTCATAACATCTGGATATGTTATTGTATTGACTAAGTTGCTTTGACCAATGTACCCCACACTATCAGACATACTCAGATATGCAACTTATCACACTTTGTGATTTCACTTGTTATTTAACACATAGTGTTTGTATTCATTATCTAGTCAACTGTGTTCCATGCAAAAAGAAATAAGAACGTTAAATCGCCTACCTTAAGGTTGATCTTTCGATACGCAGATAAGGCCTCGGATTTAAGAAAATAAGAAAATAAAAAAACAAGTTGAAATTGTATAACCCAACAACAATCAGGTCGGTACTCCCGTACACGCAGAGAAAGTCCGATGACTTATACGAAACACCAAAGGAAATAAATCAGAACGTCAAACGAACAATAATCAGGTCGATCTTTCGATACGCAGAGAAAGTCCGATCGTTTGACAAAACAAAGAAAATCAAACAAGTTTAAATCTTTGCAATATGAACACATGTATACACAGTGACTTTTCATTTTTCTTTTTCCACATATCTTTTTCTTGATATCTTAAGATACGCATCAACATGTTGTCCACTTGGTCAAGCATTAGTATTTAATGTATATCACATTTGAATACATTCTGATTCAATGCCGAGCCTACCAAGCACATCGAACAAATGATCTTATAGCTTTTTCATCTAATTTATCCATAAGTTAAACACATAAGCCAATGTACCATCATTTCCCAATTACGTCGGATACAATTTCTTATTTTTCAATGTTTTTGTATTTTTCTGTTTTTCAATGTTTTTGTAATTTTCCGTTTTTCTCCCCCCTGAAGATATAAACTCTATTTTTGGATTTTCATTTTAACAAAAACACAAAGACACTATTTTTGGTTTTTCAATTTTCTCCCCCTAAACTACATACGAAATGTAAAAGAAAGAAAATTGACCAATCGATACTGATAACTTTCAGTTTAAGCTTTCTAAAAAATTTCAATTTTGTAATATGTAGTATTGAAATTAAGTTACGCAGGAAACTCCACTATCAACAACTACTTGAAGCGCGAACTTCACAATCACCGACAGGTCTTCTTGAAGTACCTGCACACTGGATTTAAATGATTAGTATTCAAAGGACCCGAAGCACAAAGCTTCTGGTCGACCAGTGTCTTCAAAAAAATCATTTGCAGCCTTGCTGACTATTTTAGGTCACCACTGCATTTTCGCTTTTTCAGTTTTAGCGGAGTCATCATCCTGTGATGAACCACCAACACTTGAATCAAATTTGAAAAATTATTTCTTCTTAGAATTTGTTTTTGAAGGTCTTGAATCAGTAAAAATTCTGCCCGATCCATCGTTTAGATTGTGGTTTGCCCTGAAATGTATGACATCGAGCATCAGATTCAAAAATATCAGAATAATAATCAAATACTTGAAACCTATTGGCATGCACCCGTTTGGAAGTACGACTTCGAGGTGTAGAATTAGATCCAGATGAAGAAGATTCTTTCAATTGTTGGCCAACTCTGGAATTACTTTTAGAAGACTTCTTATTTGGTGGTTTACCTCCGAATCCTTTCTCCATTGTAGAAATGAAAACTTGAACCAAATGATAAATTTGTTCAAGATTTGTACCTTTCTTTTCTTTTTGAGCTTTCTTGGACATATTCTTTAGGATATTCTTTTCAAATTTCTTGTACTCACTACCCAAACCGGATTGCTTTTATCCTGGTAGCGTTGATAAATCAACTTGAGAACCCGAAGAACCAGTTTTAGCAATCTGAGTAAATTTGGATTTAATACCCTTCAAGTTATTAGCTTGAACTAAATCAGCAGCCAATTTTCCCTCAGTCACTATCTTTCCATCCTTCTCCACTATCTTGTCATCAGAAATTTCTTTATCAATTACAGTTCCACCAGAAACAAATTGAACACCAGTTGGTAAAGAGTCCACTTTCTTGTTCGAAGGTTGTGATTTATTCTTCTCAGATTTCTCAGACACAAATTCAGAATAATCTCCAAATATACATCTGAAGAATGAATATCAGCTAGAGCATCAGATTGAATAACTGGATGTGGAATTTGATTATACTCTTCACTTCTAAAAACTTCTTGAAATTCTCATCTTTGCACAAGTAACTTGTGAAAGAATGTAAATTTTTCAAATTATTCAACTGCCTCTTTAGATCCAACACTTCAACACTCAAATCATATATTTTCTTTTGCGCTTCACCCAACGTTTTTTTCTGAATCGATTAACTGTTCCGAAGCTCTGTTGAACAAAAACTTTTCTTGTCTCATCTGATTATGTTCATCATACACCTCTTGAGTTACTTTATCCACCTGCCCTTTATAAATTTCAACATTCCTTTTCAATAATTTGTTATCATGTGTCAATTTTATGACTTTATCTAGTAATTTGGAATGTTCCACTTGACGATCATTTTCCACAGCAATAACTTCATCATGAGCTTTCTGAAGTTCATCATATGATTGCTGAAGCGAGTCCAAATTTGATTTTTGAGTTGTTAAACAAAACATTAAAATCTTCAATGACCTCCTTGGCTCTCCTCTCAATCATAAACTCGCAGCCCCTAATGAGGAGGTCAAGTGGGGTTTATATAGGCACCCCAATGGGTTTACTATTGGGCCCCTTGTGGATCATAAACCCAATAGTAAACCCAATCATAAACTAGCCTAAATACAATAGCAAACTAGCCTATGATTCTAATGAAACCCTCTAAGCCCAGCCCAACTTATTTAATATTACAAGCCTCATAATCTAGCCTCTACAATCTTCCCCTAGGTTTGTGATATTAAAAGTCTTCGATCTTTGAACTTCTTCTTCTTGACTGGCTGGCATGGATGTTGATGAAGATTCTTTCCGCAGAAATCTTCAATGGGTTTCATGACGGGCACTTGGGACTTCCTCTTGATCAGCATCAGCTTGAACTTCTTGAAATGAACAAGCAATGAAATGGAGGACTCTCATTGACTTACTTCTTGAAAGAACTGGTTCTTGCTGAATCTTCGGTAACTGTCTTGAATCTCCAAAACAATTAGAGGTTAAATTTTGAAAAACCTCTAACTGTGAAGAACTTGATTGTTGAACTTCAAACTTCATGAACTCTGACTGCTCTCTATATCATTTTCTTTTTCAAAGATTGACTTGAAATCTTCAGCTTCCCGTAAACTTGTGAGCATTTTCTTTGAAAAACTTTTGAAGCTTTTGGATACTTGTAAAGACACCAACAACTTCCCCTGAACAGTTGCTTTTCAGATGGAAGTCTTGTCCGGCTGGTTCTTTAACTTTGAGCAGTAGCAGCATCAGCAGCATCTTTCTCTCATCAACCTGTCTGACACACATTTGAAAAAATATACTCCACCAGACATTTGATGACCGGTCTTTGGGTTAGGAGGTTCAAATTAACATAATTTTAACCAAAAACCCTAATATAGATTACGGGTTTTCTATAAAACTTCCCCTAAACCCAAGACCTCTAAAGACTTCCCCTTAGCTGATAACTTCCCCTCAGCTAAGGACTTCCCCTGAGATAATACATATTATCTTCGAGTTCCCTTCTGATACTATGTATTATGGAAGTCTTTTCGGATAATACTTATTATCCTCCCTCCTTCCCCTAAAAATTTGTCAAGATCTGACGGAGGAAGTCTTTTCCATTAGATAATAAGTATCATCCTCGAGTTCCCTTCGGATAATACTTATTATCCCATACTCCTTCCCCTAAAAATTTGGCAAGATCTGTCGGGGGCATAATGTCATGCATTAAAACCCATAAAAAACACATTTTGGCTTCTCAAATCGACCTGGCCAAGACGAAAACACACCAAAAAGAAATTAACGACTCACACACGAAAGATATAAACTAAACAAATACTTACCAAACCAAACATGAGAAAGTTTACAAGGGATCAAACCGTATGAATCTGACTGAGGAATCCTTTTCAGCTTCAGTTACTCAACTAGTCCAGGTGATTGCCGGTATATTTGTCCGCTTTAAACTCAAACCCGTTTAATCCCAACCGAATGCGTCATGTTTAATTTATTACAATATTACCATCATGTTTAATTATCCCCACACCCAAGCGTACACATCAAAACCTACCCAACCTCAGAGTTTATTGAGGATTCACAAACCCCCAGCTTGAGGAACCATGCAATACCGTTATGACTACCACTTATTTCATTAACCATCAGTTGGTGATCAGGTCGGCCGCTAAGCATGCAAAGAAGACCAACTGAGTGATTATTTATTCTCTTTTCTTTTTTTTTCATTTCTTTTTCTTTTCTTTTTTTATTTTATTTTTTATTATGTGGTGTAGTCATGACAGCAGAAACATGGCGTGTGAGAGAGTGAATACTAGGTAATTACCACTCTCAACCCATTTTTGCCGGGACTCAGTCTTTTAAACCATGCAACCTGGGATGGGAAACTAAACATATATATCTTTTAAGTTCACTGCACTTTCATTGGAGGCCATAAGTTTAGGTCGAGCCTACCGAGCATATCACCGTGGAGCTTGCCTTTCACTTCCGCCTTACGCGTGTCAGCCATCTCTAACCCGGACATTCATTTTACTTCCCCTAAACTTCTCAAAAACAAGACACAAACAATTAAAAATTGAAAAGCACACTATGTTTTGAGGGGTCAACTTTTTCTTCATCTTTACATTTCTTCCTCTTGCTTTTTGATTTTTAATGTCACAATCTTGTGAACATCATTTTTTTTAAATAAAAAATAAAACACACAAACACACTTAAAAGAACAAATCACAAAATTTTGAAGATATCTGGCCAAGCTAACTTTCAAAGTATTGATTTGAAAATTTTAGAAAATTGGGTTTCATGACATGCACACTTCATTGCATTTGAAGTCAAACACATAATAAATCAACAGCTTAATTGAAACCTTAATGAAATAGGTTTGACTCGAAAGACCCTTTGTTGCCTCATCATTCAAAAAACCAAGTTAAGAACAGTACCTTTCATGCTGATTTTGACCTTTTACCTCTCAATGAGACATACCTTCCATTTATAGATTACTTGACATGACATGAAGATATGTCTCCTAAACTGTGCCTGGAACAATCACTTATCAACAAACAAATTAGTAATAAAAACGTTAGTGATAATCCTCCTTGATCGTTCCTGCACAGAGTGAGAGATTAGTTAGCCATTGGTACCCAGGCCATTGTTTTTCTGGGTACACCTGAGGAATCAATAAAGGATACTTCTTGTAAGAACATCCCCTTTGAGAAATCAGGAAGTTGTGATGAAGCTGCCTTGATTTTTGGTTTCCAAGTTTCAGGTGATTTAACATTTGTTTTAGTCACTTTTGGAGTTGTGACTTTAGGTATTTCAACCTTCTTCGTTTTAGATTTATTTTTCAAAACAGTTTTTGTTTTAGTCACCTTTGGAGTTGTGACTTTAGGTATTTCAACCTTCTTCATTTTAGAATCATTTTTCAAAACAGGTTTAGTTACCTTGGGAGGAGTAACCTTGGGTTTTTCAGACTTTGGTTGTTTCGAAAATGGTTTCTTCACCTGTTTTTGGAAATTTTTGTAACTTGGAAAACTGTTGTTTTGATTTATAGATTTTCTTTCAGCTTTGGCAGCGCCCCAATGTTGATCAGAAGGTTTAACCTTAGGAGCAACAGTCTTCCTTTCCTTAGGTGTTTGCGCCATCATTGGCTTAGACTTTACAGACTCCTGAGATGAAACCCTTTGACTTTTCGGAAAATAGGGTTCATAGAGGCGATAAAGACAGTTTCTAGCAATATGACCAGCGATGCCACAATTAAAGCAAGTCTGCTTCTTTAGATAGAAGTCAGACGTGTACCCATTTGTCTTTGGTGGCTGATATGGAGCTGGTTTGCCTTGTGTCTGCTTCTTTGTTTTGATAACAACTTCAGATTTGACTTTCTGCTCGTTTGTCGAAGCCTGTGTCGAACCTGTCTTTACTGTCTTTATGCTTCCTTGATTCTTTGACGTTGAAGCACCATTCTTGCAATTACAACGACAACTGCATGATCCAACGGAAGAAATGGGAGACACAGCTACTCCCTTGAGTTTTTCATTCTTCACTCCAGCTATTTGTTTCATACTTGGATGCTTGATGGTGATCTTTGGCCTCTCAACTTTAGGTTCACTTATCACTCCATCGGTTATACCCTTGAACTTGGAGGAGAAGGATGGTAATTCATATCCTACATCTGGTTCTTGGTCAAACATTGATCCAGATGTCATAAAGATCTTCCCCTCAGGCCGTGTCGTCAAGATCACCTTTTCCCTTTTGACTTCGTCAATTACTTTGAAGCATGGGGTTTCAATTTTAGGGTATGGTTTCAACTCTATCCCAGCATCATCAGACTTAGAGCTATGACATATGTTATACTCCTGGCACTCAGCATCATCTCTTGATACGTCCTCTATTCTCCCTTCACCATATGTCATGTTTGCCTCGTTGTCTATTTCCTCTTGAGTCAATGGTGTAGTTCCAATCAAGACACTATCAATAGGAGGAGCAGCTTCTCTATAATCAGATTTGGTTCGTTCAACTTGATCCTCACTAAGAAGTATTCCTATAATGTCTCTGGGAACTGGTGGAGGAATGATGCTGTTCGCAGACAGAGACTTATCAGACTTTTCTGATCCAAACCCCGTTTTATCTTTCCCAACTTAGCCAGTTACAACAGCAAGTGACAATTCCTTTCCAGCATCGAGCATTCTTTTGCTTCTCATTTGATTCATATCAAATTTAACTTGCAACTCATTGTACTTATGTGTGATCTCATCTACCTGATTCCTAAGCTCAGCTATTTCTAACTTAGCATTGTCATACAGGAGAGTTTTCTCAGTTGCCAGTTTTTGATATTTTACTATGTCTAGCTTTTGTGCTTTAACCTTCTCCTCATTCTTTAGCCATCTACCCTTAAAAGAGCTCCTTTCACACTTAATCTCAAACAATTCTATCTCATAATTTTTACATATTTGTCTAAGTCCAGGAATTATACGAGCACAAGTAGGATTGGGGCATATCTCAGTATTGTCAACTTCAGCTGCGAAATCATCCTTGTTCTCAACCGAACTCATTTTCTTTCTTTAGATATGCAGCTTCTGAAAATTTTGAAAAATCGGCAAAAACGGCAAAATCTGTTTCCGATTGAAAACCCTATTTCCGATCGTAAACACCCATTTACGATTTTTGACAGCCTGGCCGGTCGTAAACACTTGATTACGATTGAGTTAACACCGGATCGTAAACTCCTGATCGTAAACTCTCGATTCCGATCGAACAGGATCGTAAATACCGAATCCGATCGTGATGGATCTTAAACACTCGACACCGATAAGAAAATGTCGTAAACTCCGATTCCGATCCAAGCAAATCGTAAACACTCTATTTCCGACTGAAACGAATCGTAAACACTTAAAAATCTCGTCTTGAAGTCGTAAACGTGATTCCGATGAAGATCTTCAAGCAATGCAGTCGTAAACACTCAAAGAAACCCAGAAAAAAGTCATAAACACGAAGAACAGCAGCAGAACCAATCGGAAACACCTCCAGCAGCTTCAAATCTTCAAAAACCAAAACTTTTTCCAGAAAAAATAGCTTGAATCCAATATCGTGAGAACCTCGAAACACTCGTTTCTTGGCTCTGATACCAATTGTAGGTCCGGAATCAACAACTAATCACGATATTTTAATCACAAACGAGTGTGGAATCCTCGTAGGTGATTGATTCAAGATAGAGAAGAGAAGAAACACGAAGAATACGATGATTAAACGCTAAAAACTTGATTTTTGCACACAAGAAACCTTGTCGAGTACAAAACAAGAAATCGTAAACTTGAACTCTCTCTCTAGTTTATGATTACGATCATAAACACCTCCTTGGCTCTCCTCTCAATCATAAACTCGCAGCCCCTAATGAGGAGGTCAAGTGGGGTTTATATAGGCACCCCAATGGGTTTACTATTGGGCCCCTTGTGGATCATAAACCCAATAGTAAACCCAAACCCAATCATAAACTAGCCTAAATACAATAGCAAACTAGCCTATGATTCTAATGAAACCCTCTAAGCACAGCCCAACTTATTTAATATTACAAGCCTCATAATCTAGCCTCTACATTATCTTCATCCAACTTTTTCTTAAGCTCTACAAACTTTTCCATCAACACACTCTTTTCTTCTACTAACTTTTCATTTGCCTTGATAATCTCATCAGAAGCTGCACACTTCTGTTTTCTAACTCTGCTTCCTGCTTTGTCTTTTCAACACTCAACCCTTCTTTTACTTGAGTCAATTCCCGAATCTTTTTATCCTTTTGAGCACAAAATTCACAAGTTGACTCATAACCACTAACTTCCGAATCAGAGTCACTTGATTCAACTTGCATAGTGGCTATAAAAGCAGATTCATCAGGAAAATCTTTAGACCAATAATAACCTTCTTTAGTTTGAGATATCGTAGCTTTAACTTCTTTATTGTGATCATGCGTATCCGAAGTACTCAGTGCAGATGACGATTGGTTTCACTCACGAGCAAAATGTCCTAGCTTGGAACCTTTGTAACATTTAAGCTTTGACTTATCCAAACCAATTTTTTCTCCTTGAATAATAGATTTCTTTCCATGTTTCTTCATAAATCTTCTTCCTTGCTTAACTAGTATAGCAAACTGCCAATCCAAATCTAACTTATGCAACTGATCATCATCTATCTGAGTTAAGTCGTTGGCAAACAAACCAGATTTACCGATTTGGCTAAAAATTGACCCAGAAGAGGATAATATGAAAGAAGAGAACAATGCAGCTAAATCTTCTACTGTTTGAACAGGAATAGAATTGTTTGTTGATTTGTCACGAATAGTGAAACTACAACCTGGTGAATAACCAGAATTTTCAGATTTTCCAGCAAGAAGAGCTGTTGGAGCATGTAGAGGCTAGATTATGAGGCTTGTAATATTAAATAAGTTGGGCTGGGCTTAGAGGGTTTCATTAGAATCATAGGCTAGTTTGCTATTGTATTTAGGCTAGTTTATGATTGGGTTTGGGTTTACTATTGGGTTTATGATCCATAAGGGGCCCAATAGTAAACCCATTGGGGTGCCTATATAAACCCCACTTGACCTCCTCATTAGGGGCTGCGATTTTATGATTGAGAGGAGAGCTAAGGAGGTGTTTATGATCGTAATCATAAACTAGAGAGAGAGTTCAAGTTTACGATTTCTTGTTTTGTACTCGACAAGGTTTCTTGTGTGCAAAAATCAAGTTTTTAGCGTTTAATCATCGTATTCTTCGTGTTTCTTCTCTTCTCTATCTTAAATCAATCACCTACGAGGATTCCGCACTCGTTTATGATTAAAATATCGTGATTAATTGTTGATTCCGGACCTACAATTGGTATCAGAGCCAAGAAACGAGTGTTTCGAGGTTCTCACGATATTGGATTCAAGCTATTTTTTCTGGAAAAAGTTTTGGTTTTTGAAGATTTGAAGCTGCTGGAGGTGTTTCCGATTGGTTCTGCTGCTGTTCTTCGTGTTTACGACTTTTTTTCTGGGTTTCTTTGAGTGTTTACGACTGCATTGCTTGAAGATCTTCATCGGAATCACGTTTACGACTTCAAGATGAGATTTTTAAGTGTTTACGATTCGTTTCAGTCGGAAATAGAGTGTTTACGATCTGCTGGGATCGGAATCGGAGTTTACGACATTTTCTTATCGGTTCGAGTGTTTACGATCCATCACGATCGGATTCGGTATTTACGATCCTGTTCGATCGGAATCGAGAGTTTACGATCAGGAGTTTACGATCCGGTGTTAACTCAATCGTAATCAAGTGTTTACAACCGGCCAGGTTGTCAAAAATCGTAAACGGGTGTTTACGATCGGAAATAGGGTTTTCAATCGGAAACAGATTTTGCCGTTTTTGCCGATTTTTTGAAATTTTCAGAAGCTGCATATCTAAAGAAAGAAAATGAGTTCGGTTGAGAACAAGGATGATTTCGCATCTGAAGTTGACAATACTGAGATATGCCCCAATCCTACTTGTGCTCGTATAATTCCTGGACTTAGACAAATATGTAAAAATTATGAGATAGAATTGTTTGAGATTAAGTGTGAAAGGAGCTCTTTTTAGGGTAGATGGCTAAAGAATGAGGAGAAGGTTAAAGCACAAAAGCTAGACATAGTAAAATATCAAAAACTGGCAACTGAGAAAACTCTCCTGTATGACAATGCTAAGTTAGATATAGCTGAGCTTAGGAATCAGGTAGATGAGATCACACATAAGTACAATGAGTTGCAAGTTAAATTTGATATGAATCAAATGAGAAGCAAAAGAATGCTCGACGCTGGAAAGGAATTGTCACTTGCTGTTGTAACTGGCCAAGTTGGGAAAGATAAAACGGGGTTTGGGTCAAAAAAAGTCTGATAAGTCTCTGTCTGCGAACAGCATCATTCCTCCACCAGTTCCCAGAGACATTATAGGAATACTTCTTAGTGAGGATCAAGTTGAACGAACCAAATCTGATTATAAAGAAGCTACTCCTCCTATTGATAGTGTCTTGATTGGAACTACACCATTGACTCAAGAGGAAATAGACAACGAGGCAAACATGACATATGGTGAAGGGAGAATAGAGGACGTATCAAGAGATGATGCTGAGTGCCAGGAGTATAACAGATGTCATAGCTCTAAGTCTGATGATGCTGGGATAGAGTTGAAACCATACCCTAAAATTGAAACCCCATGCTTCAAAGTAATTGACGAAGTCAAAAGGGAAAAGGTGATCTTGACGACACGGCCTGAGGGGAAGATCTTTATGACATCTGGATCAATGTTTGACCAAGAACCAGATGTAGGATATGAATTACCATCCTTCTCCTCCAAGTTCAAGGGTATAACCGATGGAGTGATAAGTGAACCTAAAGTTGAGAGGCCAAAGATCACCATCAAGCATCCAAGTATGAAACAAACAGCTGCAGTGAAGAATGAAAAACTCAAGGGAGTAGCTGTGTCTCCCTTTTCTTCAGTTGGATCATGCAGTTGCCGTTGTAATTGCAAGAATGGTGCTTCAACGTCAAAGAATCAAGGAAGCATAAAGACAGTAAAGACAGGTTCGACACAGGCTTCGACAAACCAGCAGAAAGTCAAATCTGAAGCTGTTGTCAAAACAAAGAAGCAGACACAAGGCAAGCCAGCTCCATATCAGCCACCAAAGACAAATGGGTACACGTCTGACTTCTATCTAAAGAAGCAGACTTGCTTTAATTGTGGCATCGCTGGTCATATTGCTAGAAACTGTCTTTATCGCCCCTATGAACCCTATTTTCCGAAAAGTCAAATGGTTTCATCTCAGGAGTCTGTAAAGTCTAATCCAATGATGGTGCAAACACCTAAGGCAAGGAGGACTGTTGCTCCTAAGGTTAAACCTTCTGATCAACATTGGGGCGCTGCCAAAGCTGAAAGAAAATCTATAAATCAAAACAACAGTTTTCCAAGTAACAAAAATTTCCAAAAACAGGTGAAGAAACCATTTTCAAAACAACCAAAGTCTGAAAAACCCAAGGTTACTCCTCCCAAGGTAACTAAACCTGTTTTGAAAAATGATTCTAAAATGAAGAAGGTTGAAATACCTAAAGTCACAACTCCAAAGGTGACTAAAACAAAAACTGTTTTGAAAAATGAATCTAAAACGAAGAAGGTTGAAATACCTAAAGTCACAACTCCAAAAGTGACTAAAACAAATATTAAATCACCTGGAACTTGGAAACCAAAAATCAAGGCAGCTCCATCACAACTTCCTGATTTCTCAAAGGGGATGTTCTTACAAGAAGTATCCTTTATTGATTCCTCAGGTGTACCCAGAAAAACAATGGTCTGGGTACCAATGGCTAACTAATCTCTCACTCTGTGCAGGAACGATCAAGGAGGATTATCACTAACGTTTTTATTACTAATTTGTTTGTTGATAAGTGATTATTCCAGGAAAAGTTTAGGAGACATATCTTCATGTCATGTCAAGTACAATCTCCTCAAACGGAGAAGGAGATCAACCAAATGGCTTCGATCCCATTTGCTTCTGCTATATGCTCAATTATGTATACCATGCTCTGCACTCGACCGGATGTCTCGTTTGTGTTGAGCTTGACAAGTCGGTACGAACAGAGTCCTGGTCTAGCTCACTGGACTGCTGTAAAGAACATCCTGAAATACCTTAGAAACATAAGTGAGATGTTTTTTGTATATGGAGGAACTGGTGAGCTCGTTATAAAGTGTTACACCGATGCTAGTTTTCAGACTGACCGAGATGACTCTCGCTCGCAGTCCGGATACATATTCACCCTCAATGGAGGTGTTGTTTCATTGTGTAGTTCCAAACAGCCAGTAGTGTATGATTCCACTACTGAATCTGAATACATAGCGGCCTCAGAAGCTGCCAAGGAAGCAGTGTCATTTAAGAAGTTCATCACTGATCTCGATGTGGATGTTAACCTAGTAGCTTATTGCGATGCAGGTTGGCTTGGAAAAACCTAGGGTAGACGATCCATAACTGGTTATCTATTTCTTTTGGGGGCACACGGATATCTTGGAAGTTCACGAACAGTCAGTTGTGTTTCGTTCCTCTGCTGAAGTCTAGTACCGCGTCATGGCTACCTATCTAAGTCATCTTTTGTGGGTTTGATGGTTACTTGATGAATTAGAGACACTTATGCATGAATCTACATGTGACAACTGCCAAATTTCCAAGTTAACATCGTTAACCACTTCCGTTACTTTTGTTAGTAGCTCTGTTATCTATTACGTTTCATGTTAGTGTCACGTACATTTACATTACAGAGTCTGTCCCGACCGTTGGTTGATCAAACATATAAACACAAGATAAATGATCATAACATAATTAACTTATATTAATTGAATTTAGGATATTATGTATTAATTGTTGTTAGTGCTATTGTAAATCATGCTTTTTGTACGTAAGTTGATTATATGTGCCTACATGATAATTAGAAATTACCGACTACTTTTTATGTGCTAAAACAAGTTGAAAACACTTCATGATGTTCCTAGGCCCTTTATTTATCAAGCTTTCGGTTTGAATTCCTTTTTCCCCATGGCCAAAAATTTCACCAAATTCATGGACTTCTGTTGTAATTTACGCATAAGAGGATTAGGAGGGCCATTTAGAAAAATTACTCTAAACAAATCAGCCCTAAACCTACCTCATCTCCTCTCAAATTCGTGGCCCCCTCCCTCTTCCCCTTTTTCACGATCGAACTCTCTCCCTCCCTCTCCTAAATTTCGACAGCCCCAAAACAAAAGCAATCCCCCCTTTTTCTTCGATTTCAAGCAAAGTTTAGAGGATCCAAGGGTTTCTACGAGAACAAGCAACTTTAGGAAGGCCTCCCTCCATCTCGATTTCGTTTCTACGTATCCAAGGTAAGATTCATCTAGGTCTTACTATTATTTTGCAAAGCTTGATTTCTAACAGAATCTGTCAGAAACTGTGTGCATCTTGCACGAGTCATAACTCGACCATCATTTATTCAATGACCATGATTATCTTCCATATGATAGATATGTGTCTTAGATTTATTTTGGTTACTAGTACACATTCTAATTCCACCATCTGGTCACTTAACTTTCTGCTACAAAATATGCGTGCAAATCTGTCAAATGTTAGGGTCGTGAACTGTAGATTGTTCAAGCTTGATATCTCGGTTTTAGTAATGGATTATAAAATAAAAATTGGTGCTAATATTATAAATTAAATTTCTGGAGAGTTTGAAAATTTAACTCGAATTTTTGGTCAAGATATAAACCTTCAAAGTCAACATGTATGTTTTACTTAAACAGCTACAATGTAAAAACTTTGTAAACTTCTAAAGGCCATAACTTGGCCAATTTTTATCCAATGAAACATAATTCTAGTGTCATATGAAAGACAATTTTATTAAATTTATGTTGGCTACTCGCACACTCTCTAACAACTCTGTTTGCTCAGTTAATTTTATGACACAAGATACGTGTGCAAGTCTGTCCAGTTTCTAAATCCATGACTTATTGTAAATTTTTTACCATGTTGCATACGTACTATGTATTAGTGTTCTAAATGAAACATGTATGGCATACATAGAAAATATGATCTGAAAAGTTTAGTGATAAAACTCAGTGTATTGAATGAGTTGGAGGTAGTTAAAGTCATCATGCATAGTTTCACTTAACAGCTACAGTCTGAAATTTTTGTCAACTACACAACATCATAACTCACTCAATATTTATCCAAAGTGAGTAAATCTTTTTTCAAAACAAATTTTAATGTCTTAGCTTTAATATGGGTACAATTAGGTACCCTGAGACATCTGTTTGGATACTGAACCTAGGGTAGCAAGATCAGTGTGCAAACATGTCCTTTCTCGGACTTACCATTTTGTATGACAACTTTGAGCATACTACTATGTGATTTGATTTCTGGTTTCTACATGAAATATGTTTAGATTTTTGTAATGTATGCAACTGTAAAATTTCATGACTTAATTCACGGTTTAGGTCAGATTATGGGTTAGACTTTCCGAGCGTTGATTCTAGTGCTAGTAGTGCTTTTTGTGTATGCATGTACTATGTGTATTGCCATGTAAATTGTTGTGCTCATGCATATATGGTCAAAAATATAACATGTTAAACGTATATGATCAACCATCGTGTCCTGGGTCAGTGTGTCGGGCGTACGCCCTTGCTTGCCAAGCTTGCTAAGTTGATTAGGCAACATAGAACTATTTGTTATGACATAACGTTTCGGCCTAGTGGCACTCATATCTATTCGTTAGCACGTCCATCATATTAGGTCGTGCCCAACCCCGACGCACTTGGTTCAAGTGCAGCTTGTAATAGTGCATCCCTAGGTGAGTTACACAACCTTTACGTTATATCCGAATTTGGATAGTAACACACGAACCCGTTACATTCGGTTTTGAATGTCAACGAACTTAAACGGTTAAAGTAGGTTAAAGTATAAATCCTATATATATCACATGAATTGCTAAGATTGCTAAACACAAAAGTCCTTACTAATCGAACCATTCATATTTATAGTGAGGGGATATTGAGTAGTACTACTGGGGATTGATAACCCCCGCTCAGCGGGCAGCCGGGCACGAGATGCACCTCCTAACCGGTGGTCGGACTGAGTACAATGTCAGCTTAACTTACCATGATCAAGTAGACGCGGGGAAGGAAAATAAGCGTAAGGACGAAGTCCTACACTATTTAGTTAGCTTTGGTTGCGAACATCTTAGTAACATGAAAACTAGGCTCGCTACCTACGATATGGATTGTATCGTTAACTACTAAACTAAGACGAATAAAAACTGTTGTATTCGAAACCGCATAACTATAGTTGTAATAGTATGTGTGCTTTTGTGAACTCACCAACTTTAGGTTTGTTGGGCTATACATTTGAGGCATGAACATTAGATGTGGGCTTACTTGTTAATGGGCTTAGTGTTCACGATTGGGCTTAGAAGGGATTACGATTTAGAGCTTAGTGGGTCGGTCTTCAATGTGTTTACTATTTGGCTTAGGGTTTTATAATGGGTACTATATAAACCCATAGTGTTTATGATTCACCTAGCTTTTGGGATTACGATTTTGGCTTTCTCTCATTGTATACGATCGGTTTCATTAGCTCAAGAAAGTTTGTGTTTCATTCAAGATTTGATCTTTGTTGTTTGTCACTTCATCAAATCTCTTTCATCTACTTTCTTCTTGAATCAATCACTTACGAGGATTCCGCACTCGTTTGTGATATCAATATAGTGTTTTGGTAGATTTTCTGGACCAACAATTGGTATCAGAGCCAAGAATCACTGATTCGAGGTTCTCATGGTATTGGATTCGAGTATTTCTGGAAAAAGGTTCGTGTTTTGAAGGTTTAAAGTTGTTTCTCGGGTTTACGATCGCTGCTGCTGTTCTTGGGTGTTCTCGATAGCTTTCTGGGTTTTTCACGGGTTTACGACTGCAAGTTCTTGAAGATCGGAAACACGTTTACGACATAAAGCTTCAATTTTTATCTGTTTACAATCCGGAAATTCGTGTTTACGATTGTACTTTGTCGGAATCGAGTGTTTACGACATTTCTCTACCGGAAACGCTCATCGTAATCAGAGTTTACGAATTTTCCGATCGGAATCAGGAGTTTACGACTGGCCTGGATCGGATTCGCTGTTTACGACGTTGCTGTGATCGTAATCGGGTGTTCCCGATCGTAATCGGGTGTTCTCGATCGCAATCTCACATTTTGAACTTTTGAACTTTAGTTTTAAGTTTTTCCCAAGCTTTCGTTATGGATTTCGAACCGAGCATGTATCAAAAATTGGATTTTGAGATCCGATCAACTACACGTCCTCCTAGACTCACATCAGCGGATAATTTTCTTGAGTGGAAACACAGATTTCAGAACCATTTGAAGAGTGTTGATTTGAGACTGTGGGGATCTATTGTTAATGGACCGTTCATTCCCACACACACTGAAGCAGGAAAGATAGGAGTGGTGAAGACTGAAGCAGAGTACTCTGATGACGATTGGGAAAGATACAACAAGGATGAGAGGGCTTATGCGATTATGACTATGGCTTTGACTCTAGAAATTGCACAGGGATTCAAGAAGTACAAGACTGCTAAGAAGCTATGGGATGCTCTTGTTGTAGCATATGAAGGTAATCCCGACATCAAGGCTAGCCGTAAGCAGATGCTCAAGTAGAAATTCAACTTGTTCAATCACGTTTAGGGAGAGTCTTTTGAGGCACAAGTACAGAGATTCGTGTCCCTAATCACTGAGATGTCAAGTTATGATGTTGAACCTGAACAGGAAGATAAGAATTTGAAGCTCTTGAACAGCTTACCCAAGAATTGGAATACAAATATCTCAATCATCAAGGATAACAACAAGCTGAATGAATTGACTGTTGATGAGCTTATCAACAAACTGAAATCGAAGCTGATTGATGATAAGAAACGGGAGCTGAATCACCTGAGTTCTCTAAGTATGGCTGGGAAATTAAGTCAGACTCTCTTATCTAAAGAGGTGGGATCTAAACAAGTTGGATCTCATCTAGAAGTGATTCAAGTGCCAACCCAAAGTCAACTGCATTTGTGGCAAGATCACAAGCTAGTTCCAGTTCGAGTGGAATGGTCAATTCTGAAGAGGTAAATACCACCAATGATCCCAACTTTGCACTAGGAATGGGATTCATGAACAGCTACCATGCCCTTATGGCTGGAACTTTGGTGCCTGCTGAGATGCTCTCTGGTGATCTGAATCAGATAAACCCTGAAGATGTTGAGATGCTTGATGTCTCCTGGCAGATGGCCATGGTGGTTTTTCGCACAAAGAAGTTCATGGCAACAACTGGAAGAAATGTCTGGAAGGATCAGGACAAGATCAGAATGGGTTTTGATAAAAGCAAGTTGAGGTGCTTCAATTGTGATGAGTACGGACATTTCGCTAGGGAATGCACAAAACCAAAGAAAGAAAGGGCAGAAGAAAAGAAAGCTGGTGATGGTAGAGGAAAGGCAGAGACTAAAGCTTTGGTTGTCCAAGATTGTGGAGAATACCAGTGGGCTTCACAGGTCAGGGAACTCAGTCTGACGGGTGCCATGATTGCTCAAATGGAGAATGGTGCTGATGAAGAGCATGCTTTTGTGGTAACTGATGAAGAAAACCTGGTTGAAGACAAAGAAGCTTTTGCTACCGAGGTCGACAACACCAAGGTATGTACTAATCCCACTTGTGCTCGTTTAATTCCTAGCCTTAGACAACTTTGGAAAAATAGTGAGATAGAACTATTTGATATGCAATGCTCTAGAAGTTCGTTTAAGGGTAGATGGGAAAAGAGTGAGGATAAGGTCAAAGCACAGAACCTAGACATAGAGAAATACCAAGCCCTAGCATCTCAGAAGTCAGTCCTGTATGACAATGCTAAGTTAGAAATAGCTTAGCTTAGTAAGCAAGTAGATGAACTTAAGCATCAGAACAATGAATTGCAAGTAAAATTAGATGTGAACCAAATGAGAAACAAGAGAATGCTTCAGGCTGGTAAGGCTTTGTCCAATTGCATCACTGATGTTAGATTTGGAAAGGATAAAGGAGGAATAGGAATTAGCTTCAATGAAAAGAATAAGAATAATGTTCCTCAACCTGTCTCTAGAGACATAATAGGTATAATCTATGAAGAAGATCAAGTAGAAAGAACTGATTCTGAAATGCATGAAGTAGGACCTCCTATAGATAGTGTTTTCGTTGGTGTGAAACCTATGACTATAGAGGAATTAGAAAATGAAAAACACTTGACTTATGGTTTGGGTAATCAGAATAGAACTGTGACATCCACAAGTGAACCAGGTCCATCCCAGGAACCATTAAACAATAATGTTGGTTCTTTTGACAATTTTGTTTCATGTGCAGATGAAGTAGATGTTCAAGATGTTTCTGGGGAGGATGCTGAATGTTTGAAAGTCAATGAATGTCATGTGTCTAGTAGTTTAATGTCTGATTTACCTAAGGACGATGTTCTGGCATCTGTGTCTGAACTTAATGCGTCCAAGTCAAAACGTTTAGTTGTATCTATGTCTGCAAAACATGTTCTTGATTCTAATGAAAAAGTTAATGGTTTTAAAATTCGTGTGTCTAACACAAAAGTTGGTCATGAGTCTAAGCCCAAGGACTTTGTCCCTTATCCCCAGGTTGTGTCTACGTTCAACAGAACGAACAAATCAAAATCGGAAGAATTTTGTTTAATTACACAATCAGAAAAATTTCCGAAACATGTAATACACAAATGGGATGACAAGCCTGAATGGAAGTCGTCTTATCCAAGACGCTCATACCTTTGTAGTCATGTCAATGGGCCTAGACTTATGAATTGCTTTGAATGTGGAAAACCAGGACACTTTGCTGCGAACTGTGTGAACAGACCTTACCAACCATACTATCCGCAAAACCCTCGGACTAGTATGTTGGACAAAATGATGACAGGTGAAAATAGAAAGCAAAAGCAACTAGCTTTGTCTCAGGGGAAGCAGTGTTCAGAACCAATGAAGGCTCGACAGTCTAAGGTTTCAAACACAAAAGCTCCAGTGACAAGGCCTGTTGATGAAAAATGGAATGTGACCAAATCTCCGAAACCAACTTACACACCTAAAGGAGTTTACAAAAAGAATGATAAGATGAGACAGAAATTTGTTGAGAAACAATTGTCTAAAATAAAAGAAATTTCTAAACCTAAAGGCAAAACAAAGGTTGAGACACAAATTTCAAAACCAAAAGATGTCACTCAAACAAAACAAGCTGTTTATACAAAATTGAAACTTGAGTGGACACCTGTTAAAAAGATAGCAGGTAAAAATGTCGCATCTCCACCAAAGAAACCTACACCTATAAAGAACTCAACCAATGTGATGAAATCACAGAAATACCCTGTTTGGAAACCAAAAGACAACACTCAAACTTTGAGTGTACCTGAATCAAAAGCAGGAATGTCTCTTCAATTAGTTAACTACACTGATTCCAAAGGTGTGCCCAGATCTGTTATGGCCTGGGTACCTGACTCTAATTAATCTTTGATCCATGTAGGGACAGCCGAGAAGAACTGTCAATAATCTCTGGTACGTTGATAGTGGTTGCTCCCGACATATGACCGGAGATTTATCGCTTTTGGAAGAGGTAGAAGATTTTGATGGAGGTGGTGTATCGTTTGCTGGTGGAGTAGGTGGAAGAATCAGCAAGAAAGGTGTTGTTAAGAGTGGTAACTTATCATTTACTGATGTACATTATGTGGAGGAGCTGTCACATAGTCTGCTGAGTGTATCACAGATTTGTGATAGAGACTATTCTGTATTATTCAACCGCAAAGAGTGTATTATTCTCAAGCCCGGTGTGAAGATTCCTGAGGAGTGTATTCTGATGCGTACTCCAAGACGAGCAAATTCTTATCTTCTCAACATGGGTAATCCTCCAATGTCAGAAGAAGCCTGCCTTATCTCAAAGCAAACTGAAAATCTGGCTTTGTTGTGGCATCGTCGTCTGGGGCATGCTAATATGAAGAATTTGTCAAGGCTGGCAAAGGGAGAGCATGTAAGAAACCTTCCTATCACAGATTTCACGTCAGTTGAGAAGTGTGTTGCATGTGCTAAGGGGAAGTAGCACAGATTACCACATCGTTCCAAGATCGTCAATTCTATTTCTTCGGTATTGCAACTACTACATATGGATCTCTTCGGCCCAATGCAAGTTCAAAGCGTCAGCAAGTTCTCGTACTGTCTGGTTATAGTGGATGATTTCTCTCGTTTTACTTGGGTTTTCTTTCTGTCAAACAAGCATGAAACTCCAGCGCTTGTGAAACAGTTTATCACTCTTATAGAGAATCAGTTGAGCAAAAGGGTAAAGGCTATTAGAACAGACAACGGAACAGAATTTAAGAATGCTGAATTGAATATGTTCTGTGGAGTAAAAGGTATAGAAAGACAATTCAGTGCACCATACACGCCTCAACAAAATGGTGTTGTTGAAAGAAGAAACAGAACTCTAATTGAAGCTGCTAGAACTATGTTGTGTGATGCAAGACTACCAATTTTCTTCTGGGCCGAAGCAGTCAACACTGCTTGTTATGTGCAGAATCGAGTACTGTTGAACAAGCGACATGAAATGACGCCTTATGAGATTATCTATGGAGAAAAGCCAAGGGTGGGGTACTTCAAGACTTTCGGGTGTCCTTGCACAGTTTTGATTCAATCTGATGTGGGGAAGTTCGAAGTAAAGGCTGATGAATGTTATTTTGTGGGATATTCTGCAAATAGTGCTTATCGGGTCTACAACAAAACCACCAAATTGATTATCAAGGCATTTGATGTTGACTGGTTGGAAGATAATCCAACAGATGCAGGAATTGGACCGGACTGGATCTTTGACTATGGGTCTTTCTTTAAAGGGTTTGACTACTCAAACATGTTTCCCAATCTGGAAGAAGAAGACATCATTGCTCCAGCTTCTGAAGTGAGGCCAACTGTGGAAAATGTCAGAGACAGTGTATCAGAAACAGCTCCTAATGATGATGTTGTGGATGTTCCAGAATCGTCAGGAACTCATGATGATCGGAAGGAGCCTGAAACCCAAGGTATGAATAATGATGTTAATGATACTAACCTGCCTGTTTCTGTTTCAGTACCAGATGTTCAAACCACACGAATCAACAGAGATCACCCTCTCAGCAATGTGGTTAGACCAGTGACAGCAGGAGTCACAACTAGAAGCCGCGCGGGAAACATCAATCACTGCATGTACTCGTGTTTTATCTCCCAGATAGAGCCTTCAAATGTGATGGTTGCTCTTAAAGATCCAATCTGGATGGAGGCCATGCACAATGAACTGAATCAATTCTCAAAATTGGGAGTGTGGTGACTAGTGAAGAGACCAGAAGATAAGAAGGTTATACCCACAAGGTGGCTGTACAAAAACAAGAAGGATGATACGGGTATAATCGTAAGGAACAAGGCAAGGCTGATAGTTCAAGGACATAGACAAGTGCATGGGATTGACTATGATGAGGTGTATGCTCCAGTGGCCAGATTGGAAGCGATTCGAATCTTCCTCGTTGTTGCAACATATCTCAATTTCACAGTGCATCAAATGGATGTCAAGACAGCCTTCCTGTATGCTGATATGAATGAAGAAATCTATGTAGGTCAGCCACCAGGGTTTGTGGATGAAGAACATCCAGATCATGTATATCTACTGGATAAAGCCTTGTATGGTTTGCATCAAGCTCCACGCACATGGTACGAGACTCTATCCAAGCATTTGGTGGAGAATGGTTACATCAGAGGAGTGGTTGATCAAACCTTGTTTAGAAAGAAGGTGAATGATGATATCATCATGGTGCAAGTGTACATGGATGACATCATCTACGGATCTACAAATGAAGAATTGTGCACCGAGTTTGAAGACATCACGAGAAAGAAGTTTGAGATGAGTGATCAAGGAGAGATGAAATTTTTCCTAGCATTACAAGTGAAACAAGATGAATCTGGGATTCTTATTCATCAAGCAAAATATGTGAATGAGATTCCAGAAAAATTCAAGATGCAGGACTCAAAGCCAATCTCCACTCCCATGGATTCCCGGCCGTTACTGAAAGCAGGTGTTGATGGGGAACCAGTGAGTGAATTCTTGTATCGTTCCATGATCGGGTCTCTCAAGTACTTAACAACAAGCAGGCCAGATATCATGCATGCAGTATGTGTGTGTGCACGTTACCAGGCTAATCCTAAACTTTCTCATTTAGCTGCTGTTAAACGTATTTTTAGGTATCTGAAGGGCAAGCCCCGGCTTGGTCTTTGGTACCCAAAGAATACTGACTTCCAATTGTTTGCTTTTACTAACAGTGATTATGCAGGCAGTGATCTTGACAGGAAGTCCACAACTGGTGGATGTCAGTACTTGGGAGACAGACTCATCTCCTGGCAAAGTAAGAAGCAGCACACTGTGTCAAAGTCAACTGTCGAAGCTGAATATGTGGCAGCATCAGCCGGATGCTCACAGGTAGTATGGATCCAAAATCAGCTCACTGACTACGGTATGGAATTCACTAACACTCCAATTTTCTGTGATAATGTTGCTGCTTTGCAAATTGTGAAAAGTCATGTTCAACATTCCAAAACAAAGCATATAGACATCAAGGTACATTTTATCCGTGATTGCTATGATAGGAAGTTGATTCAGTTGGAAAAGGTAAGCTCAGATCAAAATGTTTCAGACCTTTTCACAAAACCCCTTCCTCGTCCTAATTTCGAAATGTGTGTTGAAGGCCTAAGGATGATTGCCTTCGAGGAATGATCTGATGAAAACTTATTGTATATAGTTTTGCTTTTATTTTTGCTTACTCTTGCTTTGAGTTTATTTAAAAATATATATTAAATATATATATATATATATATATATATATATATATATATATATGTTTCAAAAGCCTCATAAAAACAGGGGAAGAAATGTCAATGTTTCAGAAAATCTGAAAATATGTTTGAGGTTTTTATGAAGTCTTTTGTTTGCCTTGAGTTGGTAGGAAGTGATATAAATTTCCAAGACAATCGGAGACTGACACGTGTAAGGCTGAAGTGAAAGACGGCTCAAAGATGATGTGTCGGTAAGCTAAATCAAAAACTATGACCATCCAAGTAAGTGCAATAAATTTAACTTCTATATATGTTTAAGTTTCCCGTCCTAGTTCACATGGTTTAAAAGACTGAGTCCCAGCAAAATGGGTTGAGAGTGGTATCCACCTAGTAGTCACTCTCTCACACGCCATGTTCTGCTGTTATGACAACACCTCATTAAAAAAAGAATGAAAAGAATGAAAAGAAAAAGAAAAATGAAAAATGAAAAGAAAAAGAAAAACAATAAAATAATTATTTTGTTTGGTCTACTCTGCGTGCTTATGCGGCCGACCTGATCACCAACTGATAATTAAGAAAACAAGTGTTTGTCATGACGGTGTTGCATGGTTCCTCAAGTTGGGGGTTTGTGAATCCTCAATAAACTCTGAGGTTGGGTAGGTTTTGCTATGAACAATTGGGTGTGGGGACAGTTAAACATGACGGTAATTATGTACCATAACTAAGCACTTAAATTTTTTTTATTTGGATGTGAGTTTATGTGTTTTCAAAATTTTTGGGCAATCATCTAGAGCGTCGAGTAACGGAAGCTGAAAAGGGTTCCTCAGTCAAAGATCTGTCTGGTTTGATCCATGAAGTACATCAACTTCAAGGTAAGTATGTTTTTATCTCGTGTTTAGATTATCTAAATTTTGTGCAATTTGATTTTATTTTTTGTTTAACCTGTTGAATAGTTATAATTTAATTTTTTTTAATTGATCAAGATCGGATACTCGGGGTATGAGTCTGAGGGGAAGCTTCGTAATTCTCAAAATTCTTCAAAGTTAACATTATCCATGAGAATTAATATTTATAGTGGTTTGGGAGGATTTTAAAACATTTTCTAAACATGAGGGGTCTTTATGAAATTTTTAAAACATCAAAACCCATTCAACCCCATTTCCGATCCATTCACCATCTCTCTCTCTGTTCACGATTTCTCACTGAAACCCTAGCCTCCGCCGCTGCCCTCGCCGGAAAAGCAATCCAATCCTCCTCCAGTCGTCCTTTGTGAAAACAGAGCACACCATCTCACTCGCAATTCATTTCCGACCAAGAAACCCTTGTCAATCGACTGTCTTCACGAGGCTTCATCGTTCTTTTTACATATTTTGTGTTTTAAACCCTAACTCGTGATCATCTTCAGTTCTCTCTGTGTTCGAGTGGTTTTAGCAAGATTTGAAGTCGGTTTTGTGTTTACAACTCTTAAAAGGGAGTGTTGGTTGTTTGTTTTGCACATATGAGGTGATCTAATGTGTTTACGAGAAAGTGCAGTTCCTTCAATGGCGGATCTCTGCGTTTCCGATCGTCAAGATTGGAGAAGATGACTGTTGGCGTTTACGATCAACGATTACGATCGTCGATTACGATCGTCGATTACGATCGGCGTTTCCGATAACGATTACGATCGACGTTTACGATCCACGTTTCCGATTGATGTTTACGATGTCGTTTACGATCGGGCCTAGGGCTATTTCACAGGATTACGATTGGACTTGATGTTTCCGACTGACCCGATGGTGAACCCGTTTTTCTGATCGTAAACTGAAATAGTGAATCGTAAACTCACTTAATTTTTAATTAAAATCGTAAACACCTAATGTTTATTAAAAAAATTTATCAAACTCAATCATTTTAAGTTAAAATTAAATGTGTTTGTCAATTTGTGATTCAAAATCAAATGTTGTACTTAAAAGTTTAAATTGAGATTTTCTAAACTTAACAAGTTAAATGTGACAAACAATTGATCTTAAAGATATTGTTGACAAACGTAATTTCACTTTGATGAGTTTAGGCTTGATGCATTTGTCTCGTTTTCTCAGATGGCAGAAGAAATGCTTGATGACGAGATTCATTTTGAAAGAGATCATTGCATCCCAGCCTATCTTGATGATCCTCCAGAAAGACATATGCAACTATTCTATTCTCTGGTGGCAGGATTGAATGTCTGCAAAATAAATCATGCTTTGCGGACAAGTGTG
The DNA here is from genome assembly GCA_039602395.1 of Deinandra increscens subsp. villosa. Lineage (NCBI taxonomy): Eukaryota > Viridiplantae > Streptophyta > Magnoliopsida > Asterales > Asteraceae > Deinandra > Deinandra increscens. Next base: position 68,743,020 of record JBCNJP010000003.1, read on the forward strand.
CTGATCGATGAGCAACTTGTTAGAGATTTCTGGGGAACTTCAAGAGCCAATGTTGACAAGACAAGAATCACTGCAACCATTCAGAACCGACCAATCGTGATTCTTAAAGAAGACATTCGTCAGGGTTTAAACATCAATGATAAAGCTGAAGATCCAATAGAGTATTCAAAGGTTGTTGTGTTGGAAGGTGCTCAATCCTTAGGGTATGAAGGAAAGTTCCCTCCCATTTTCAAGAAGTTACTGCCGCACTACTGGAGGTGTCTGGCTCGTTACATGCAGAAATCCTTCTTGGGGAAGAGAACAAGTTTTGATCAGCTAAACAAACTGCATGGCACAGCGTTTGTTGCATTGGCCTTAGACTGGAACTTCAATTTCTCAAAAATGATGATGCAAGATTGGATTGGCAATGCTGACTTGAGCACCAGAGAACAGTTCCTGATGAGACCAAGATTTGTGCAGATGGTGATCATGAAGAAATATCCCATGATAGAAGAAATAATATAGAAGTTGGATATCAAGTTTATGGATAACAGTGTGTTCGGATTGCAAACCCAAGACAGAAAAGGAAAGAATAGCTACCAAGGGAGGCTAGAATGGTCAAAAAGGGGTGCCTTTCCTGAAGTTCCAAGGGAACAAGAACAAGAAGAAATTGATTCTGAGCCTGAAGTGCATCCGGTGAATTCATCACTTGCTGAAGACCACGATGTGACAGCAACTGTGGCTATAAATGTTCTAGAAGAAGCTGGCATTATACCTTCTGATGAAGAGAACGTGATGGACGACATTTTCCCGGAGCATGAGAATCAGGATGACGACACATATGGGAATCTGGGGCCCATCAGTCACAAGAGAGCAAGGAATGACTAAAACTCCTCTTCCAGCAGTGGTTCAGTTCCAAAAGAGTTAGATGTCCAATTTGAAGTGGAGGATGTTCAAGAAGAGCCAATTCCTGTGCGTGAGCCATCACCAAGGAAGAAGTCAGATCCCAGAGCCATCAGGTTTAAATTCCAAAAAACTACCTCAAGCCTGATGGTAGTTGAACCTACACATGCCAATGCACAAAATGTTGATGCATCTGAACCTACCAATGAAAAGAGCACACCACAGGCTAATCGTCAGGATGATGTACCAGAATCAACTCACATACAGACTGAAAGTCCTCTTCTAAATGAACATAGCCCAGTTCATGAAGAAAGGCAATTTCTGGAGGTTGACAACACTTTTGTAGAACCCAGTTCAGTAAGAGTAAACTTCTCTACTAAGTCAAGTCTGCCACCAACTATTCCAAGCTTCCGACCTTTTCAGGCTGCTGTGGGAGCATCTGATCTCCCAATTGAGATGAGGTTAAGTGCTGATCCTCAAATTAATTATCCTATGTCTCAAAACAGAATTCGTGAAAATGAGATAAAAGCACTTAAAAATGAAAACAAGACTTTGAAAGAGAACGAGGCTGCTAACAAGCTAAGGCTTAAGTTCTTGTATGAAACCTTGATGGATCTGAAGAAGAAACATTCAGAGTTGAAAGGTATTGTTGAGTCAAAAGCATCTGGTGACCATGGTCAAAGCTCATCTTAAAGACTTCAAGATATAAGTGCAATACATGAAGATGAAGGAGATGACACAATTGAGATGTCTGAGTATGTTCGTGGTGGAAGATTTATTTCAAAGGCTCCTGAAGGACAAGTCAATTGGTTCAAAGAATTCTTCAAAGGTCCTACCCCTATGCTGTACTCCATAGATGTGGGAGAGAGTGAATTAGACAAGAAAGGGAGCCAAGAACCAATTCTGTGTTGGTTTTATGATGCTGAAAAGGAATTATTTGCTGTGGTAAGAGATGGATACAGTCCAGACGAGTACTACCGCCAAGAGGTCAATTCCACTCATGGACTGAAACAGAGTTGAGAAACTTGCTGAGGGCACCATTTATTAACAGGTGGAACAACAATCATGGTAATCTGGTTCACAACAATTTGATAGCTCAGATGGAGGAAAACTTTGCAAACTTGATCTGAAGGCTGCAAAGTGGGTTGAAACCGGAACAGATCCTGTCACCGATGAGCCAATTGGTGAAATGAGGTGTCCTCCCACCAAACGAACTCGAGTTATCAACATGCTCGATGAAATAGAAGATTATACGCTTGTAAAGAATTTTGATAGCTGGTATTTTGATCCTACAACGTATGAGGTGGTGGTTGTGTGCAAGAAGCTGGGAGAGTTCCGCATGTATGATCCCGTTGATTTGCTGAGATTCGGAGAGAATGATATCAAGCTCCAGGCATCCCGTCCAATACTTGGTGACATGGAAAATGCTATACGGGTGGGTATGTTTCATGGCACAGCAAATCTAATTGTGGAGAAAGGTTGGTGGTCAAGGAAAGAAGCTCATACATTCAGATTTGATTTATGTCTTCATTAGACAGTCTAATGGTTCATGCCTAGTGGAAGATTGTTGGGTTATACATTTGAGACATGAACATTAGATGTGGGCTTACTTGTTAATGGGCTTAGTGTTCACGATTGGGCTTAGAAGGGATTACGATTTAGAGCTTACTGGGCCGGTCTTCAATGTGTTTACTATTGGGCTTAGGGTTTTGTAATGGGTACTATATAAACCCATAGTGTTTATGATTCACCTAGCTTTTGGGATTACGATTTTGGCTTTCTCACATTGTATACGATCGGTTTCATTAGCTCAAGAAAGTTTGTGTTTCATTCAAGATTTGATCTTTGTTGTTTGTCACTTCATCAAATCTCTTTCATCTACTTTCTTCTTGAATTAATCACTTACGAGGATTCCGCACTCGTTTGTGATATCAATATCGTGTTTTGGTAGATTTTCTGGACCAACAAGGTTGACACTTACTCTTATGCATGCTTTACAGGTCGTTAGGAGTTATCGGATTTGGAAGCGGACTTTGGCTAAACCCTTTTCCAAATGCTTCCGCCCAGTTTCATTTGAACTCTGGTTTAAATGTTTTCATGTTTGAAATATTTGCATTTGAACACTTAAACTATGTTTTGATTGTAACTAATGACTTGGATCCTAGTCTAGTCACGCCCCACACGGTTAATCTCCATTACTGGACATTAGGGGTGTGATACTACACCGCTTCTTTGTGACAACCAAGTTGTTAGGTTAATCGCTAATAACATGGTTTTTCATAAAAGAACCAAACACATAGAGATGGACTCTTATTTTGTTCGTAAACATGTTAAATCAAAAGAAATTCTTCCCCTGCATGTCCAACTCTAAATTGCAGATAGCTGATCTTCTTACAAAGCCTCTCGGATCACAACATTTAAAGACTTTAATTGACAAGTTGGGCGTTTTGAATCTACCCGCTTCAACTTTAGGGAAGTATAGGAATTCATGAAAATCTCCTCACGTATTTATCTATTCATTTTAGGTTGATTATTGTATTTCCTTAATTATCTTTTCCTATTGCATTAATATTTTAACGTTGCTAATGAAAAACCCAAGAATTAACATCAAGATTGTTTCCTATATGAACCGACGCCAGCCTTCACATTTTTTATTTCTATGTTTGGTTTTGAGATCATTATCCACGGTCCACGGTAGAGTCTCTATAAATTTGTGAGTATAGTCTTTAAAATTTAAGGTGTAATTATGAGTGGTTGTAAGTGGAGAACGTAGAAAAAGTTATTGTTCATCTGTAAATTTTAGGGATGTGCACGGATCTGTTCGGTTCCATTTTTTACTCCAACTGAAACCGAAACCAAAATTTTCGGTTCATGAATTTTAAAAACCAAACGGTTTCGGTTTTTATCGGTTTCGGTTTTTCAATTTTAACAATTGGTTCGGTTCGGTTTCGGTTAAAAAGCCGAAAATAATAATTCTTAGCAAAAAGTTTGAAAAGAAAAGGTCATCTCTGTCTTTAGTAGAAAAATAAAAAACTAGGCAATGATTTTACTTACACTTTGTTCCCGAGTTCACTTAAGTAGAGAAAGGAAATGAAAGGAAATGAAGTGGAAAAAAATTTGTGTTCCTGAGTTTCACTTAAGGAGGGAAAGGGAAGGAAACGGAAAAAAAATTATGTTCTCGAGTTTCATTAAAGAGAAAGGGAGGGAAAGGGAGAGAAAGTTAGGCTATTTTGTATTGATTTTCTTTCCTTACAATTTGGAAGAATTTGGAAGGAAAATAATCACTCACTTTCTCTTCCTTTTTCTTCATTTCTCTTCTTTTCTCTTCTCTTCATTTCTCTTCCTTTCCCTCGTTTAATAAACTCGGGAACACAGCGTTAGTTTTCACAGTTCCTAGCCTTTCAAAGAAAAATGTCGAAAGCCAACTACTAAGAGTTTTTAACTCATGCCACACCCTTTATAAAATAAGTCTTAATAATGTTTTTGTTAGAGAAGCATTGTGAGATGAACCATGAAAGGATTAAGGTGTTATTTTATAGAGCTACCATATTTAAAACATTCAATTACCACCAATGTGGGATCTTTGTAAACCTCCATTCCTGTGTTCACAACATATATATGATATTAAAAACATGAAATCAAGAATATAAATAGCCACTTAGGTTGTAGCCTAGTGGTAAGGGGCAAAGCTCCTTTGGGGAAAGACCAAGGTTCAAACCTTGGCATGGTGAAAATGTGGGGAAAAAAAAATAGTTGTTCAAAAAAAAAAAAAAAAAAAAAGAATATAAATAGCTGAGAAGATACACTCGGACATACTTTTTATTTGTTGAACCTACTTAATTGCTCACCAGACTCTCACAAATAAAAATAGCTTGATTTCTTCAAAATATAAATAAATATTTCGGAACCACTTTATTAACCATAGACACACTAGAACTAGAGCTTCGTAGATGATGTATCTAGAGATTCAAATTAGTGAACGATCACTGCATTCTCTACTTATAAGAGTGAGAAGAGCGGCCTTTTTTTCACTTGAGAGATGTTGTCACATTTGATTACTTAGGATTGAGTTAATTTATAGGAGGAAATAGGTTGGGGTTTTTTCTTTTGAGGAGATGTGGTAGAGTTAAAAAATAACAAAGTTGAAAAAAGGATTAAAGAGAAGTAGTAAAAATAAGTAAAATGAGGTAACAAGTCTACGGTCAAAAGAGACATTTTACGCAACACTGAGCAAAGAGAATACATTGAGCAAACAGAATACATTGTTAATCTCTTAGAAGAAGAATATATGTAGTAATATATAAAAGTCACCTAATATAAAATATATATATATATATAAATCGGTTCGGTTTGGTTTTTTTCGATTTTTTCTTAATCCACAACCAAAACCGAATCATAATATTCGGTTTGTTTTTTACGGTTATTACTTTGGTTTTTGTTTTTTTGGTTCGGTTTTTACGGTTTTTTTGGTTTCGGTTCGGTTTTTTCAGTTTTTTGTTCACCCCTATTTGATGATAAAATTATTGATTTGGTAAAATTCAAGGTTCGATGTTAAAGAAAGAGAGTGAAAAGGGAATGATAAATGTATAAAAAAGTATTATTTAATTGTGGTTGTGAGTGAAAGACAAATAAAAAGTAATAATAAATGTATATTTATATATATATTAATTGTGAGTGCTAGGTGTACTCACAAAGAGTACTATTTGGTACTATTCCCGTGCCACGTCAGCACTTCGGTTTTTTCTCATTTGCTGAAACACATCATCCCATACACATCATCTTCCACCTCATCTCTGTACACAAACATAACCCCGGTTTTGATTCTTTCTGTGTGCTGGGTTTTAACCTTTTTGTTGCTTTCAATTTGGAGACAGACATGGTTCTCTGTGTTCTCTCTGCTCTCTCTCTAGAGTTCCGGTGACCTTCAGATCGCCGACGGAGCTTCGTGCTCCGTCTATGAGGTCGCCAGTTACGTCGATGCTCCGGTAACGTCGAGGCGACGATGTCGCCGCTCCGTTCCGTTGAGTTAACGACGATATAGGGTTTCGTCAGGATTCTGGCCGTCGGTGTTGACATTGTAGCGACTGTCATTCGGTGTTGCTCTGTCGAATCGTTGGCGGCTATTGACTACCGATCTTGGCGTTCAGTTGTACGCCTGGGGGGTTTTCCGACGCCCTCTTTGAGGTCGATGCCGGTGTGAATCTGGGGTTTGGAGACAGACATGGTTATCTGTGTTCTCTCTGCTCTCTCTCTAGAGTTCCGGTGACCTTCAGATCGCCGACGATGGAGCTTCGTGCTCCGTCTATGAGGTCGCCAGTTACGTCGATGCTCCGGTAACGTCGAGGCGACGATGTCGCCGCTCCGTTCTGCGGCTTCGCTGGGTTTTAGGATCTGCCGGCGGCGGCCTCGCTGGGTTTTAGGATCTGCCGGCGGCGTGGCGCTTTGGTGCCGCCGGCGGCTGTAATTGGTTCGCTTGGACATCCGAGCCTTAGGGCGATGACGGTGGGAAGTTACATGAGCCGTTGAGGCGATGATTGTTTTGTGTTGCTTCTGTTTTCTCGATCTAGGGTTTGTTGCAGACTCTGCAATGTTTAATAGCAATTCGGCGATGATATGTCACCCATTAGGGTTTGAGCCGACAGGTGGGTATCTAGCGGCGGCGTGGCGCTTTGGCGCAGCCGCTGACCGTGTTTTGGTCTGTCTCCACATCGGAGCCTGATGGCAGTGACGATGATGAGTTCTTGATGCGATGGTTATTTTCTGTTCTTATGATTTGTGATGTCGCCTGTGATTTTTTTTACATTTGAAGTTACAGGGATGATGATGGTGAGTTTGATGATGGTTTTTGTCAATGAATCTCTCCAATTTGCGGCTTGAACTCGAGTTGTTGTATTGTGGCTATGAGCCTATGATGACTTTAATCTTTACGGGTTTAGATTCATGTGGTTTTGGAGATTAAATTGCTGCACTGTGGCTATGATGACTTTAGTCTTTACGGTTTTAGATTCATGTGGTTTTGGCTGCGACACAGTGTTTTAGCTGTTGCCGTTACCCCACGTGAGTCCCGTATACAATCTGAACGGCTATTGTTACCGTTATGATGAATGACTATATTCTGAGCCTTATATTATTTTCTTAATATATCTTCTAATGAAGATTTTTGATGGTTGCTGTTTTCAACTTGGTCGTTTAAACATGATATAATAATGTCAATTAATAATATACCATATAAACAATAGTTGATAGTAATCACAATTAGTTAATGATTAAAATAGGCTAGGTTTGTTGCTGCATCTTTAATCCTGCATCTCTGTGGTATCTTTTTTAGTAATTTGAATAACAGGTGGCATGATGGAGGGAAGATGAAGCTACGGATGTAGAAGGAAATGGAAATGGCAATGGAAGTCGGTATGCTAATTCGTTATTTAACTTAAACAGATTTTATATCTATATGGTAAGAAACACATTTTAGGTAGCATAGTTTAGGGTTCATCATTGTTCCTTACCTGCTTTGAGTTTGTCTTTGATTTCTTTATCTTTATGAGTAATTATTTATCGATGCCTGTTGGGTTTACGATTGCCATGATTGTTCATTCAGATTTAGAGGCATGAAGTTTTCATGATATATATATGTGCAACTATGCAAGTGTGCATATTAGGGTCTTTAGTTACTGTGTATATATAGTGATTGACTTTTCTGACCTTTAGGTTTGATTCACTAAAACTATGTTACTTTGTATGTTTTAATCATCCAAATATTAGTGACACCGTTATTCAGATCTGAGACTTTTTTATTTTTTATTTTTACTAACCTTCTATGTTTTCTAATTCATTTTGTTTATCTTTAGCAGGTGCATTTTAGGCTTCGACTAACTTTGAATTGTAAAAGTTCGATGGGAAGAATGAGAGTTTTTAGTTTTTCATTGTACTTCTCTTTTATTCCACGCATGTATTTCTTACATAAGGCTCTTCTAATTGTGGTAGTTTTCTTTGTAGGAGACATTGATGCCCGTGTTGCCTTTTATGATAGTAGTTTCTTTTATCAGTAGGTTCACATTTTAGGCCTTCAAAGGTTTCTCTTTCCATATATGTTTCCTGCTCTTTCTATTATTATTTTTATGTTATCAGGGACTTTGTTCACGAACTAATATTTGTTCACTGCAGAATGCAGATGTTTGATTTAGATGGATGTAGCCTCAGGGTGGGATAGGGAGAAGAAGGGTTGTCTGAAGCGGTCGTTTGTGCTGTTAGATGCCTCAACAGGTAAAGGAACTGTTAGATTATTTTCACATATTTAACTGCGTTTTGTTTAGTTAATTATTACATGTCTGTCCTTTGTCAGGTAACCTTCCTCCATAATTACGCACTGCACCTATAAGGTTGGTTCAGATTCATCATACTCTCATTTGGATGTTGTTTGTAGGAGAAGCTAAAGGAACTTAACCAAATATCACTTCTTATTTCTTTACCAATTTGCAAATTATAATCATTGAGACATGAAAATAATCATTGAGGTTTTTCTATTGATGGACCAAAGATGAGTTCTCTCTTTAGCATTATTCAATGGTGGATTATCAAAGGTCTGCATCTGATTTCCTATATCTTAATTCCGTCTTTATAAAATGGAGATTTCTATTATGTTTTATAACTTGACTACCGTCACAGTTATATATTTCAGATTTTAGTGCTTTCTTACATGGAATAACTACATACATCTATAATTTTCTTTTGTGCCAACAGGTTGTAAAGAGACTTTGGGGAGACTTTGATAGGAGCTTATACAAATCTGACTTTAAGTTTCATTGGCAAGAAAGATAATTTTGACTATCCTCAGGTACATTATAGGAGTATATTTACTAATAAAAGGGTAGCAGTAGCAAATCCAGGTGACAGGTCTTAGCATTGATCGTTAAAATTACTGCCTCGGTCCGCCGCAAAGCGCGGGTCGAAAGTCTTGTATATATTATAAGGATAAAAATAAGAAGTCTATTATGAATGCTTTTACACTTGTAAGCCTTATATTTCTCGGAATACATGAATCACTTTAAACCATACTTCAAGTGTTTACATAACTAGGACTAGGGGTGTTCAAAAATATTCGAATCCGAATCTGAAATATCTGAAATATCCGAAGTCAAAATATCCGAAAATTCGGATATCCGAAAATTCGGATATCCGAATTTTCGGATTCGGATATTGATTTTGAACATTTTCGGATATTCGGATATCCGAAAAATATCCGAAATATATATATTTTTAAAATATTAAATTACATATATTATTTAGTTTACCATACTTTAACTTAAGAAACCTTAAATCTAAAGTTCTAAACTCCGATGTTCACTCTCTTTGCCTCTTTGGATCCCGTCGTCCTTCAAATCTCGACCCTCACTGGCTCATTGCCTTACACCGCTGATTTGTAGTTTGCTATCAAGCTTGTTGCACACGAATTCGAGCTTCAAAATGAAGACATTTTTTATGTTTTGTTGGTATTTGACTATTTAATGTACTTGTATTAGATTATTTGCTCATTTGAATGTTTATCACTAGCAATTTTAGAGATTGAATATATTTTTTTTTAAACTTTTTTTTTGTTTTGAAAAATTCGGATATCCAATTCACTATCCAAATCCGTATCCGAAATTTCGGATACGCACCCGGATAGTGAAAATCAACTATCCGAAATTTCGGATATCCGGTTTTGAACACTCCTAAGGTTAATTGCAATGGTTTCCCCATTTCCCCAATCCCCCACTCAATTTTTAGTGCCACCTCATCATTCCCCACCCCTTCCCATTTTTCCCCATTTTGTGGGTAATGGTTTCCTCACTCTCCCACTCTCCCAAACACCCCATAAAAACCTTTCCCACTCTCACACTCTCTCTTGAAAAAATCGGGGTCCCAACCCCATTTTAACCTTCCCGATCCCGAATTCCCCTTTCCCCGATTTTTCCCGAGCAGCCAAGTAATGGTTTCCCCGTGATCCCGTTTCCCCGATTTTCCCCGTTTTCACCTTCCCGATTGGATCGGGAAGGGTATTGCGTTTACCCTAACTAGGACCCATAACTTTACTAACTTAGGTAATAATCGGGATTACTATCACAAGAACATGTGCCTATGGCTTAGCACCCCTATAGATTTTGTTATACTTCGTAAGAGCATTCGTAATAGGTTCTTCATCTCTATTTCTATTATTTATATTTCTATTATTATTTTTTCTCTTTCTTTCACTAACAACCATAATTAAATAATATTTTTATACATTTATCATTACCTTTTCTCTCTCTTCCAGTCCCCAAATTTTAGCAAATTGCTAGTTTTTTTTGTTAAATATACAAATTTTTTAAACTTTTTCTCTCTTCTCTACTCACAACCAAACCTTAAATTTTACAGACTTACACTCACATATTTTTTAAAGAACCTACAATGAATGCTTTTATTCATATTTTTTAAAAACACCAAAAAGGAAAGAAAGAAAAATAAAGAAATAACTTTAAATAAAAGAATAAACGGCATGAATCAACGTAGAGAGAGAAAGAAAAAAAAAACCAATGGTGACATCCCACGTAACGGCATGAATTGCACACACCACTTGTTTCATAATAGTCCAAACCGGTCTTTTTCATTCCGAATTTTAAATATTCTAATATATTAGTAAGGTTTTAAGACTCCAAAATAATGGTAAGTGTAAACTTGTTTATGGAATAAAAGGGTGAGGTTTATTTGAAAACCCATCCTTTTAGAAAATCTGGAAAACTATTATACCGGTGTAACATTAGTTTTATATAAGAAATTATATGTTACAATAGTCATTTTAGTATAACATTAGTTCTAAACAAAAAATTACATCTTATTTAATAATATTACACCACGTGTAATATAGTTATTTTTGTTACACATGTGTAACCATCATCGCTATAGTTACATATGTGTAACAATAATAATTAGGTTTTCTGATGTTATACGTAAAAAAGATGAAATGAAGAGATAAATAATAAAATTCAAATCAAAGTTAAACAACCAAAAAAAAATTATATATGTACTTTACTAAGATATCCAGGTTTTTCAATACTTAGGATATTTTTCAATGATCCTCTTCATGGAATAATATATATATAGGAATGGGAACAATTAATAACTCTTCCTTGGAGCAATAACCAAATAACCACATCCTAGTGGCTTGATGAAAAAACAGGTGCTATGGATTAGTGACATGTGGCACTCTTATTTTTTTCTTTTTTCTTTTAACAGAAAGGGTATAAGGGTATTTTACCCAAAAGAAAAAAGCACCCCCTCATTTTTAAAACGCTTATAACTTTTTTATCCGAAGTCATTTTTTTATAAAAATTATACCATTGGACTCGTCGCTTTTTTATCTTTAATTCAGATGTGGTCCCGACTTTTTTCGAATGTATTTTTTCAAACGTCCGTATTAACATCAATGCTACAGAAAAAAGGCACCGGCGCTACCCAAAAAAGGCATCAGTGCTACTTTTTGTAACATTACATGTCAATACGAACGTTTGAAAAAAAGTGTCAAGAAATGTCGGGACCACATCTGAATTAAAGATAAAAATGCGACGAGTCCAACGGTATTTTTTTTATAAAAAACCGACATCGGATAAAAAAGTTATAGCCGTTTTAAAATGGAGGGGGTACTTTATTGGTTGAGTTAAATGACTAAAATACCCTTTCTGGAAAAGGAGGGAGAGGGACACTTGTCATAATTTTGGTGGTTCAAATGAGTTATTTGGTTATTCCTCCAAGCAAGGGTTATTAATAGTTCCATACCCTGTATATATATATATATATATATATATATATATATATATATATATATATATATATATAGGGTTAGGTTCAAATGAGAACTTTTTTATTTGAGAACTTTTGAGAACCATTCTGAGCCACTAATTTTCAGGGGGGGAAGCATTCAAATTCATGGGGGGGGGGGGGGGGATTTCCTTATATATAACTTGTGGCTCAGAATGGTTCTCAAAAGTTCTCAAAACCAATTGGTTCTCAAATGATCTTCTTCCTATATATATATATATATATATATATGTACTAGGGGGATACCCGCGCTTTGCGGCGGACGACAATTTATAGGGCTTAATTTGTCTTGTTTACGCACTCAGCGGTGACGACAATTACGACGCGATATTCCTTACTATTAACATGATGCTTAACATTGGTATTCTCATTCAAACTCAAACGAATAACAAGGGAACAAACATTCAAACTCAAACAAAAACCAATCGATCACAAACGTAGTTTTAAGATAGAAGTCATAAACATAGTTCTAAGATGGAAAGTCATAAACATAGTTCTAACAAGGGAACAAACAAACAACATTCAAATTTAAACTCAAACGACTTCAACTGAGTGTAAGGAGGTCAATTTGTATCATAGAGCTTACATATCTCGATGACCTCATCACCGTACATTGCCCACCACTCTTCATCAGAAATGGGTGGAGGCGTCTCTTCATTTTCTTGCATGTTGTCCTCTACCGGAGGATCGTCCGCCACTTGCAAGTTCTCCTCTATCGGAGGAGCTTCTACCACTGTAAAATAATGTTAAGTCTATTACAATTGTTATAGATAAGTATAGCGCACTACAAATTTAAATATTAAATTGATACCTGGAACATCTTGTGTATTATGGTCATCATGATCCATCTTTAGGAACTTTTTAGTTAATGTAGAAAAAACAATTGTGTTAGTATTTTGTAATGAATAAATATTAACTTAAGACGCATAATAATTTTTTAACTTACATATGTAGCTCATCTAATGTTTTGATATGTAACATCACAAAAGAAAGTGTGGTCATTGAAGTAATAACAATCATTTGGGATATTCTGCGTTCACTCGTCACGTAACACTTCCCGGTAGACCACATTGGAGGTGTATACCCCGTCTCGCTTAAAGTCTTTGGCCAAGTGAGCTAATAACTTTGTATTTTCGCGCGATATCCCTCTTGACAATGCCACGTAGAGTTGCCCATGGGAAAATACAGAATCCGGTAGATAAACACCAACGTGCGGAATTGTTTGACCTTGAGCTTTATTGATTGTCATGGCAAAACTATGTCGAACTGGAAACTGTTTTCTTTTCAACTTGAACGGGAACATGTATTCTTCGGAAAGAGACAGAGGGATTCTCAACAAAAACACCCGTTTTCCAGTATGTTGTCCCACAGCTATTTCAGCATCAATAACATTGCGTTGGAATCCTTTGCATATCAGTCTTGTGCCATTGCATAGACCATGTGATGGATCTATATTCCGCAACAATATTATGGGGCATCCTACTTTAAGCCGAAGTTTATGAGGAGGCAAACCACTTACATTTAGTGAGTTTAAGAAATCAACGGTATATAAGTTGTTATGATCATCTTCTACCTCGTCAAAACTGTAGTAAATTTTTTCCTCACCTTGAAACATGTCAATCATCTGATCATTAATCTCATCAACATTCTCATTCTTAGTGGATAATATTGCTCTTGAGATGATATAATCTGAAGAATGCATATTCTCTTGAAGTGACGGAAAGATGGAATCGATCAAATCTTTTATAGAGTTTTCTCGGTTGGCAGAACCAATTGTCATGTCATCGGGAATCCGGATAAAGCTTCTTTCGATAGTTTCTTCGGTTCCATCACCGACTCTTAGAAGAAAATCAGAAAACCACGGATCTGTAAGCGCTCTCATGTTTATGGTCAACCGCATTACTCTAGTTAAAGACCAAAGACGCGACTTTCGTAGGCTAGCGTCTACAATCTGTGCTCGTGTGCCACGTTTAATAACCGGCAACACCTGTCTGAAATCTCCTCCCATGACCATTACTTTCCCACCAAACGGGAGATTAACCCATGTAATATCTTGCAATGTTCGATCCACCGCCTCTATCGCTTGTCGTTTTGCCATTGACGCTTCATCCCAAATGATTAACTTTGACGACCTAATTACTTCAGCGGCTCCACTTTGTTTGCCGATGTTACACATCGAATTCTTTTCGACCTTAATGGGGATTTTAAATCTAGAGTGCGCTGTTCTTCCACCCGGCATGTTGTTAGCTGCTGCACCTGATGAAGTTGTTGCCAAGGCAATCAAGCCACGTGAACGAACTTCTGCAAGCAAAGCTTTGTACAAAAATGTTTTTCCAGTTCCACCGGGACCATCTATAAAGAACACACCCGGTGATTCACTATTGACATGCCTCATTATCTCATCATACACGAACCTTTGGTCAATATTAAGTGAATCTTTCGCACATAAATGTTCAGGTTCAACAACTATCCCGTACTCCTCTTGCATCTCACGACTACCTTGAGACTGTAAGTTAACATCCTCTGTGATATCCGGAAGATCAAAATGGTTAAGATTCTTACCCATAGACTGTAGAAAAACTCTAATTTCGGTAAGAACCATATTTCGAACTCGTTCAACATTTTGATAATGTAGTCTATGATCTTCGGACATTGAATCAAAGTGGTCATCCCATAGCTTAGGTACATCACTAGGCTCGCAAAAAACCAATATGGTCGAAAGTAACCTTCTCAGAGCAACGGGAAACTGAAATGGTGAGGCTTCAGCGAGACATTGTGATAGACTTTCGTCGTTCTCTATTAAACCTATCTCGAGAGCTGCTTTTCGGAAAGTTGTGTGCCTTACTCCATTAACTGTGCAAAGATCTTCAAACGAAGTAGGCCCTTTAACATTTGACAATAGCACACGCAAGTGGGAATCATTCCATACTAAAAGTCAACTTAATGTTACGCAGGAAAGGCCACAACTAAAGATTGGTGTGTAGTGTTCTAAAATACTACAGTCCTACTACTTATAAGAGAGCAACTTTGAGCATAGAATCACTATAACAAAAAGGAGAACAAAACATAAAATTAGATGGATGAAAACCTAATGATCCAAAAATCACAACTGGGTTAATGGTGATGTCCAACTTATAAGAGAGCAACTTTGAGCATAGTGTCATCAAGGTTTCTTATACAAATGGGGATATAATGGTGATGTCCAAGTTTCTGATATGATGTTCCAAATAGGTACAACTTGATTATTGTGTGTGTGTGTTCAGATTCTCAACATGATGTAAGTAAGAAATGTAATGATACTTTGTAAAACACAGATTCTCAACTTTTGGTTAGTTTAAAATACTTATTTATGTAAAAACTTTGTAAACACAGATCCTTTTGTTTCAATAGTAGATCTCACATGTTTTCTAAAATCACTTTATGTGTGTGTGTTCAGATAATTAAGCTATAGAATACACTAAGATTTTTTTTTAAAAAACAGGACATGAATATTTGTGAATAATTTAAAAGTAAGCTGAAAAAGGACTTACAAGTTAAAGCAATAAAAAACTAATGTAATTGATATTCCATATACCATCAGAAAAGTGCCATGAATTCGAATGTTTAACTAAGAATATGGTATAGTTCAAAATATAGTCTATTAGTTTCAAATTTGAATACTGAGATGTTAATACATTTTGATTGAATGTTCTGAAATGTAAACTTAAGTTGTTATTAAATTGAAACTGAGTCCGAGGTTTTACCATCAGTTATGTCATCAGAAACTAACACATTATAACTTTCTCACATGAAGTAAAACCTACTACCAAAAAGGAAAAGGTGAGCAATTGTATGAAATTTACAAATGCAATCTACCATATCTGTCAATTAACTCATGTCATATCAGGAAACTTTATAAAAATGTCACAAAGACAGTTTTTAAAGGAGCCAGTTTTGGTCTGCATTCTTTCTTTTTTTATCAAAAACCTATTTTGACCCAAACTAAAATAGCCTTGTTTTGAAACAACCCATTCAGACCCGTTACCTTGAAACAACCCATAAGGCACTACTTATTTGTATTTTCAGATTTAGCTAACCAAAACAACAAACATCAGAGTATCTCAGATTTGAGTTAGAATGTTAAGTTTGGTTTAACCATAGATTATAGATTAAAATTAAAAAAAATCATTTATGCTTGAAGAAGTATAGAAGAACAGAGAATACAAATTAAACATACCCCAAATCAGCTTGATATGCTTGCGATGAACCTGCAAAACATACCCCAAACCAAAAATTGATGTCAAAACCAATAAATAAATAACCGAAAAATTAGAAAAATATCATATTCAAATCCTCTTACCGGAATATCTTTGAAATTGATTTGTGATTGTTGTGGAGTTTGAGTTCCATCTCGTGTAGCTTTATACACAAACAAATTCGACCTAGGCTCCATCCAAAAGACCAATCCGTGTCAAACCAAGACCAATCCGTGTGAAAACCCCTTGAAACAACCGTCGGATTAAGGTTCAGAATGATAAGAACCGTTGGATTATGTTCAATCTACACCACCATGGTAGGATTGGCAAGGATTGGGAACTGCGAAAAAGCAAAGAGGGAAAGCATTATGAGTTCTAACCGGAAGTAGAGAGGAGAACGTCGTCGCTTTGTTGCTGCTGCGTTGGTTTCTGATTCACGCAGAAGGGTAAGCCTTTTAGGGTTTGTCTGCATTTTCCCACTTGTACATGTAGCCTTAAAGATTGTACCTCTTAATTTTCACTTGTAACTTATGCATAAATAAGTTGTACATCTTAATTTTCAACCACTTGGATAGAATATGCATTATAAGGTAGTAAGTTAAAATGAGAACCAATTGGTTAGGTTAAAATGAGAACCAATTGGTTTTGAGAACTTTTGAAAACCATTCTGAGCTACAAAATTTCAGGGGGGACCACTCAAAATTCATGGGGGGATATATAAACTAGTGGCTGAGATTAGTTTTTTTTAGTTCTCAAACCCATTTGGTTCTTAAATAATACTCTCCCTATATATATATTATATTGGGTTGGTGTAATTTGTTATAAAGACTTTTATATTTACTAGAAGTGGGACTTATATGTAATCATTTAATAGTTAAGGGCCAATTAATACCGTTTGATTAATTATTTAATTGAGTTATTATATATTAGAATTAGAATTAGAATTGAGTTTGATATTATGTAATTAGTTTTTTTTATTTTGAATTTGTTTAGTATACCGTATAAATAGAGTTTTAAGTAGTAATTGTAAATTGTCACATAAATATAAGAGATCATACATGGTTTAATTTATTAAATGTAAGAGTCGATCTCAGGATAAGATCCAAAATGATATGTTACTTTTCCTTCGTGTTATTACTCGATATCCATTACTTAAATACACAATTGTTTAAAAAGATACTATGACTGCTGTGTCACTAGATACCCTGGAGGTTTAGTTTTCACACTAGCTAATATATATTGTTTCTAAACGGCATGCCATTTTTTAAATCATGCATGCATGTCCACCAAAGATGGAGTCATATTTGAATACAAAACTAGGGTAGTCTTTATCTGTAAAATGCAAGTATAAAAGTCACGTACGTACATTCAAGTGATCAAGGCATACTCAGCTTGGTATCATATCTCATATTCCATTCCATACATAAATATAGGAAAGATGGCTGGTCTGCAACACGAACCACGAGTCACCGGAGGGAGCAACCGTATTTCAGCTATAGATGTGGATGCCAATACTTCTATTACCAACACCAAAGACTATGATCACAAACACATGAACAGTGATCAGGTTTTCCTCACCATCATTATTCATGTTTATATTGTTTGACCACGTAGTCAATTGTGAAAGTTTTCGCAGGATTAGCCGTCGGTTTATAGCTTACTCGTCAGCCTTTAAACATGTCTATTTTGGTGATTTGCACCTGTTAATGTACTCTATTTTGGTGGTGACTTTTATTCAAGTTAGTTTGATTAATTTGTGATTGATAAATGTTCAGAAACCTGGATGGAAACAATTTATCTCATTTGTTGGCCCTGGTTTCCTAGTTTCATTGGCTTATCTTGATCCTGGCAACAGTAAGTTCTCACCTTTCATATTTTCAATGTGGCTTTCATGATCCAAGTAAACTTATCAATGTCATATATGCAGTGGAAACTGATTTACAAGCGGGCGCGAACCATAGATACGAGGTAAATTTCATGCCAGGAGCAACACTCATGTCATATAGTTCGCTAATCTTAGAAGGAGTTATAATGATCAACTAACTGTATCATTTCAGCTACTTTGGGTCATTTTAATCGGTTTAATCTTCGCACTTGTGATTCAGTCTCTAGCTGCCAATCTCGGTGTAAGCACTGGTAAGTCTCGAAGTTCATCTTATGAATTTATTCAATTCGTATATTTGAAGAATAATAACATGTATCTAAGATAACCTAATTTGTTTTCAGGGAAACATTTATCAGAGTTATGCAAGGCTGAATATCCTATTTTTGTTAAATATTGTCTGTGGCTGCTAGCTGAGATTGCAGTCATTGCAGCAGATATACCAGAAGGCATGATTATGTTGAACTTATCTATGAAACTCATGTCTTGAAATGATTTCTTGTTCTTTAACTCCCCTAGCTTGCATAAAAAAATGTTCTCTCCCCTTGATGTTAACAGTGATTGGGACAGCTTTTGCATTGAATATCTTATTCAATATTCCAGTTTGGGTTGGAGTTCTTCTCACTGGTTTTAGCACCCTCCTCCTCCTTGGCCTCCAAAAATATGGAGTAAGATTCCTCATAGATAGGGCGGTTGCCAACAAAATTCCAAATCTTTTCTTGTTTTTACTTATCATTGAACATTTTTTCAATCTTCTTAGTAAAAGTTAAATCATATTTCAAGACTTAAAGAAAGGCACACGTACATGTTTATACAGGGGTAAACTATGCCCACACCATGTGACAATCTAATACCATATTGTTTTCAAACAACCATTTAACATTGCACTAAACGATTGTTTAAGATTACACCAAACGGCTACTTGAAAGTTAGGCTTGTGTCATAGCCCTCTATTTTCAAACAGTTATTTGATATTTTCATCGAATGGCAATTTGCATGTAGGGCTTGCGCGCACAATAGGTCCCCATGTTTAAAATGGCCATTCCTACTAATTTCAAATGGTTGTTTGAGTTTGATCTTATCATAGGCCTCTTTATATTTCCTTAAACCAGCCACTAACTAGCTCTTTGATGCTTATGTGTAATAATTAATTATTTAACAGCAAAAAAGAAATGTTTAACATAAAGACGTGTATTTGATCATGCTTTCTAATTATTGATAATATGTAGGTGAGGAAGCTTGAAATATTGATAGCCATTCTTGTTTTTGTGATGGCTGGTTGTTTCTTTGGTGAAATGAGCTATGTGAGACCACCTGCTGCTGATGTTCTAAAGGGAATGTTTGTTCCTAAACTTAGCGGCCAAGGGGCCACTGGCGACGCCATCGCACTACTTGGTGCCCTTGTTATGCCGTATGATCCCACTGCCAAAATGCTCATATAACTATATGTATTCGCGATTCTCTAAAATCCTCTGCATATTATCTTAACATCAATTCCACCTTTTTAATAGGCATAATCTCTTTCTTCATTCGGCTCTAGTTCTTTCTCGGAAAATACCAAGTTCTGTTCGTGGCATTAATGTAAGTCCTTCAATTATAAAGGCTCGGATAACAATCTTGAGTTCATATCTCTTCAATATGATGGTTTTGGGTATTGCAGGATGCATGCAGATACTTTCTGATTGAGAGTGGTATTGCTCTCTTTGTAGCATTTTTGATCAATGTCTCAATGATTACTGTTTCTGGAACCGTTTGCTCAGCTGAAACCCTTGCAAGTGACGAAATGCATCGTTGCAATGATCTTAACCTTAACTCAGCATCATTTCTTCTTAAAGTAAGAGTCTTATATGATATCTATTACCTAAGGTTTATGGTAACGACTTTGACAACAAACCCATAACCATACTTCTACTACACGTACAGAATGTTTTGGGGAAGTCTAGCTCCACCCTTTACGCAATTGCGCTGCTAGCTTCTGGGCAAAGTTCAACAATCACAGGCACTTACGCGGGTCAATTTATCATGCAGGTAGGTTAGAAGAGAGTTTTGTATTTGGGAGTAATATTCATTTGGCAATCAATTGTTGGCCCAAAAACAATACAAGAGTACCAGTGAATATGAACAAACAATTGCTCAATAGTCTTATTATTCAAAACGGAAAAACGTCAAGCATACCAACTAATGAATATAATGACCCTTTTAAAAGCCGACCCGTTTAAGGATTATAACTTACAGAACTTCCAATCTCATTTTAGAGCACCTTTATAGCATCTGACTTTATTAATCAAAGTTAACAGTGTAGCGCGTTGTTGGTATTATAGGGTTTCTTGGACTTAAAGATGAGGAAGTGGCTCAGGAACTTAGTGACAAGGTGCATTGCCATCACGCCAAGTCTAGTAGTCTCAATAATTGGTGGTTCAGCTGGAGCTGGAAGACTTATTGTCATAGCATCGGTCTGTATTTCTCGGTCATTCTTACACTATATATATACACTTCAACGTTTATTAGAAACTGATTTTCATAACGGATATTCGCAGATGATACTCTCATTCGAGCTTCCATTTGCACTCATTCCACTCCTCAAGTTCAGCAGCTCAGCCATCAAAATGGGACCTCATAAAAACTCGATATTTGTGAGTCATTGATCTGGTGTTTACCATCAAGTTTAATCAAGTAACTGAAGTTGATATAAAATTCTGCTTTTTTCCTTGTGCAGATCATTGTCTTCTCGTGGGTATTAGGACTTGGGATAATCGGTATCAACATTTACTACTTGATCACAGCGTTTGTCGGTTGGCTAATCGATAGTAGTTTGCCTAAAGTTGCTAATGTGTTTATTGGGATATTAGTTTTTCCCATCATGGCTATCTACATTGTCTCAGTGATCTACCTTATGTTTCGCAAAGACGTTGTGACCACGTTCATTGAACCTGAAAAAGGGGACCCTAACGGTCAAACTAGCTTGGAAAGTGGACAATATGGTGTTGACAGAAGCATGGAATTGATGAATGCTCCATATAGAGAAGATCTTGCTGATATCCCACTGCCAGAATAGTGAAACTGAAGCATTCTAAGTGAATTCGAAGACATGTATTATTACCACAACAGTGTGATTTGCAGTTCTCTACCGAATAAACGTTGAGTTATAAGTTTTATAGTTTTGATTTCCATGTATACCTCTTTTGAATTGTGTAATGAATCACTTTCAAATTTAAATATATCAATGTTACGTTTTAAAATTTAATTAAAGTTAGTTAGAGTATTGAAATCCTATTATAATTTAGTTAAGTTAAAGTTAAGTTTGAACAATTAAAATCTCTTTACCTGCTTTTAGCAGGATTTGAACCCACAACCTTTTGAGGCCACCACTTTATCACCGGGCTATATCTTTGCTTTCGACATCGAAAATTTGGTCAAAGTGGTGGAAGACTCGCACTTTGATAGGAAGTCCAAGTCGGTGTTCTATGCTATCATCCTCACTACATGTTGGGTGCTTTGGAGGAGTAGGAATGAAGCGGTATTTGAAGACAAAAAGCCTTTTATCCCAGTGCTTTTTAAAGATTTCAAATATTTAAGTTTTTTATGGGTTAAAAATAGAGGAAAATGGTGGGGGTTGAAGTGGGAGGTTTGGGATAGTTACAAAATATAAGTGTTTTCCTTGTTGTTGTGTACATTGTTCTCCTTCCCTGGCTTCTTGCTAAGGTTTAGTGGTAGTAATGAAAGCGTTGTTCAAATTTATTTTTGTTAAGTTTTTTAAAAAAAATAATTTTGATATTTAATTATATAATTTAACTTTTTCAAATTATTTTCATTTAATAGAAGATATAGTTGATATTTAATAGGAGAGAGAGATGCAATTTTTTATGAAAGTGAATATTGGATGACGCGTAACATTGAGAATATTTGTTTATTATATACTAGGTTAGTAACTTGTGTTCTACATGGGTTGAGTAAATGTTCATAATATGATATAACTACAAATAATTTGATAAAAGATATAAATATTACAAATGAAATAATTATTTACCAATTTTGCCTTTGTTAAACCAAGGTTGAGTTTGTTCAAATTTAAGAGTTATCACAATAGGAATTATGTTTATCATGTGTAAATAATTTAACAATCATCTTTGCTTATCTAATTTTTTATTTTCATTGTTGCAGTTTAGGTTAGATAGCTGACCTATACCCACCCACGTCACCATGGTGCAGATCTGGTGGCCTGAGCGACGTCAAATTGTAGATCAAAGATATAGAGTTAGTGTGTTCCAATTCAACTTATTTGAATAACTAGCAAGGTTAAGTGGGTTATCGAATCCACAAGGTGTTGGTGGTCACCAATGAGCTCTAAATGATTATATGTAACATCCCAAATTCATTTAAATTAATATTGTATTTTATGATGGTTGCTTGTCGCGTAAATTAGATTAGTTGATAACCCGATATAGTTAATTCTAGGGGTTTAAGTTATGTTTTGGGTGACTAATAAAATTATAATGAAAGTTGAAAAGTTATTAGTGGAATTATTGCTTATGGCTAGAATGAATAAAATTATAAAACTAGAGGGGGCTGGATGTAAGTTAATTAATAAAAAGAAAGAAAAAAAATTTAGTCTGGAAGAACCCAGACTGTGAATCACAAACCAGGAGGTAGAAGAGGGGGAGGGGGGGGACCAAGTTCTTGGCAAAATTCATGCGTGAGAGGCTTCTTACTCAAGATAAAATCCTAGCCTGGGACTTTAGCCGAAGGAGAAATATGAATATGCTGTGTTGTATGATTTGCTATAAAAACCACGACTCCCACACACAACTGTTTCTTGAATGCCCTTATTCGACGCAGGTTTGGCTCCAGGTCAGGGAGAAGACTTGCCTTAGAGTCCATGGTCCAGTGTGGGCGGATATCACCGTTTTTTATGGGGTTTCGGCTTCTTCGTTGGAGATTATTGTGGCTAAACTTGTGGTGCATGCTTCTGCCTACTTCATTTGGCAGGAAAGAAACAACCGTATTTTCCAGAATCATGCTAGGCCTCCGGATACTATCGCTACCATTATTTGTGTTACCGTTCGTAGCAGACTGTTGGGCCTCAAGCTTAAGAAGACATGTAAAGTTTGGTGCATCCTTCAGGATTGGAATATTGGCGGTGACTCTAGTTGATCATGGAGGCGTGAGGTAGACTTTTTATTTTGTTTGTGTTCCTAGTGTGTGCTAGGTGGTTGTTATTTCGTATTCTTGGATTGGTTTTTTTTTTGGTTTGCATACTCTGGGGCATGTCCCAAGTATGAACTAGCAAGGGCTCTCCTTGCTACTTGTTTTTTGTTGCGGTATATATACAGTATCACCGGGGTAACCCTTTACCAAAAAAAAAAACGTTTGACTACAGTCTTAGTTTCCTTAAAAGCCAAATTGATGTTTTAGCTACTAACAATGAGTACTTGTAGAGTTGCTGGCATTTCTCACACAAAGCCTCCTACAAAAGCAAAAAAAAAAAAAAAAAAAAAAGCTGGTTGATTTTCACTCATTTATCTTAAAAAACAATTGCTGCCAGGTACCCGCGACAAGCATTGGTATGATTTGCGTGTTACATGATTATTTTATTACACGCATTTAAATACATGCTCATGATTGTTCCCCATGTGTTAAGTTACCGTATATTTAATCAAAACCAAGTACCTTTTAATTTGTTGACCACCCTTCTAAAGGATTTCAAACCTGTTGGCCACCTTATGAGAAGAGCTTCAACACCACCACAATAGTTATTAAGGAATTAGCGTCTTCTTCTGGAAAAAGTAAGGCTATTTCTTTTAGATTTGATCTCTCTTTGTCTTTATTTTCAGTTTATGATTGCTGGGATTCGGATTTTGCTTAACCAAATGCATTTGTTCAAGTTCATATATAGGAGGAGGATATACAGGCATATTGCATCTTTGTTTCATCTTTGACAGCTGTATTTTAACTCCGTTTTAGGTAAGTGAAGTTTATTTAGGGTATATATATATATATATATATATATATATATATATATATATATATATATATATATATATTCTTGAAGGGTTTATATTTCTATCAGTTTCTTTGTTGGATTTTGTTGTATTGTAGGGTTTATTGTTGAGGATTGTTGCGTTGGATATTTCCGCTAATTCATAATTTTGTTTGAGCTAAGTGAGATTTCCACTGATTCACAATGGGGCTGCTATGGTTGCTAATTATGAAAATGGAAACCTGCATTTATTGTGAACTCTGAAGTTTGGTAAAGATTAACCTCTGTCAATGGTAAATAATTATAAAAAAAATAGTTGCTTTGTATAAAGTATCTTGCATAGGTTGTGGATTAGTGATGACACTTTTCTCTAAATCAATGAACTGATTTGGATTAAAATGTAATAAATCTAGATAAGTTTTGAAGTTTGAGTGTGCAGCAGAACTAAATAAGTTTACAAGTGAATTAGCTCCGTTTTAATGAAAATGGAACCATATCTTTGGTATGAAATCATTTACACTTCCACCTATCCTCACTCTTTGTTGATTCAAATAGATGAAGGCTTTGACGGTGGTGCTGGTGCGAGACGCTACAAATCGATGGAGAATCTGTTTGCTGATGAGTTCTAAGGGTCGAAACCGTGATTATTATGTAAGATCTTATTGTTTGATTATTTTCTTTCAGTTTATATAGATGTATGGTACATGTTAACTTGTTGATGTGAAGCACATGAGGCAATAATGGGGCTAAGAACGAGTCTTACAAGGGTGCATCCCCTACTTCCCCAAAGCTCGATTTCTTCATTCAATTCACCCGCAAAGGTTAGTCTTACTGTGGATTGTTTGTTTGACAAAGCTGATTATTAATATGATACCATGGTTCCTAACACATGTAATTACTTCATTTTGGATACGTTGTTAAAACTTAGGCATGTTTTTTTAATTACAAATGCATACTTGAAATCCTAGGACCATGTTAGTGGTTAGAGTGAATGACTGAAGTTGTTGCTTGATTTCTTACATGGCTGGAGGATGAGTATCCCATTTGGACCCATGGAAGGTACATTGCTCTCGGTTGATTTAATTTGACTTGACGGAATATCGAACTAGACCTTATTCAAAGTAGTATTTACATTGCTATAGTAGAATCTACAATGACCTTTCAAAGTAGCATCTACAATGAAATGTATTTTCTTAACTGCTTTTGACCAATTGATAAACAAAAATGTCGTCTTTGAATGAATATCAAACTAGACCTTATTCAATAGTCAGTAAAGAGGCTGAGATGTAAAAAAGGAATCATAAGGTATGATCTACATGAGTATTATTTAACTTTTTTTGCCTTCTAGAAACCTGATAAAACAATTGTTTTTGTTCTTGTTTTCTAGGTTGTTGGACCTAATTAAGAGGATTCGTATGCGAAACTGACTCATAAACAATTGGGATTATGGTCCACGTTTGATTTGTATAGTTTCATTTGTGATACAATTTCTAGATTTTTGGCATTAATGGTATTTAACAAGAAAAAACATACTTCAGAACCAGCATAGATACTCAATCATGGACTAATATTATTGGTAATTGATACTAATTTCATTTGTGTCATTTGTAACATGTTTAATTATTCTTATATATGATCATGCTAATTAATATACTTGTGCCTGCATACCTATTATTACCCACTTTCCACAT
The DNA here is from genome assembly GCA_039602395.1 of Deinandra increscens subsp. villosa. NCBI lineage: Eukaryota > Viridiplantae > Streptophyta > Magnoliopsida > Asterales > Asteraceae > Deinandra > Deinandra increscens. The sequence continues at coordinate 68,768,520 of JBCNJP010000003.1, forward strand.
GAGACTACCCTCAACACCGACTTTGAGGGTAGTTTGCGAGATCTCATAAAAAAACGGAAATAGATCATTCCACGCGGAAGGCCACATACCACCATTCTGATTGAAGAAATCAGCCATCTTGGAGTTGATGGTGAAACCTGCATTGTGGAAAGCACGATGAGAAATAAATTGGCATAATGGCCCAGATGCGGACCACTTGTCAAACCAGAGCAAAGTATTCCTCGTCTCAACAAAGTCTTAGTCAGCTGAAATTTCTATAAGAGCTCTAGCATAACTACTCCTTCCCCAACTGGTAAGACACATAGAAGCCGTGAGAGAGTCAAGCATTTTGGGAACTCCCACTTTAGTCGTAATCAGGCTTAAACCATCATCTGTGAAAGCGGCTAAAGGAACATTAGGAAATTTGACCCATACCGACACAGTTTTGATGGCGTCCTTCCTCAATTGTGTCGTAGGAGTCCATATGTTTAGGAACATTGGGCGATTCTTAATAAGCCATGGGCCACCTTCCAACGCATCAAGCATACCCTTTTCATCCAGAAATTTAAAGAAAAAGAAACCACTAGCATTCATCATAACTTTAACTAAGCCAAACTTTTTCCATGCTTGTTGAACATGATATTCCACCACAGGAAATGCATTCCTATCACCAAGAAAATAACCATAAAGAGTAAATGACAACTTCGCGTGAACCTTACGAAACAGTCTCCTTGCGAATAACAACGTCGGCACCCTCCCAGCTCGTATTAGATTTCAGGGAACAAAAATTCACAGCATTATTTTTGGTACCACTAGTCACAGAAGCATACGAAGGATTAGGCAAATCCGGATTATGTTTAGTCAATTTTGGGGAGCTCGTAGCGGCTGGCATAGGATTAGAGGTCACATTCTGATGTTGCATAAGAACATGATCCGAAACCCTAGCTTGGTCACCTTCATTCGGTTTTGCATGCATGCCATCATTCACACCAAGCTGGACATCAACCACCTTTGGAGTAACAATGGACCAGTGTTCTTGAGGATGCCACGAATTGGCTGGCGGCCACCCGGAGCCGTAACACCCTTGTTATCAGGCGGCTTATAATTCATCATGCAGCGTTAACGTGGAGAACACTCAGAGCCATCGAAACCCTAATCGCTATCCACTAGGCGCTAACGAATTCGTTTCACCAGCAAATCAATTCAAGGATTTCTACAGATACAACTTGAGATCGACGTACTGGGTGAACACATATCGCTATACACCCAGAATATAAAGACGCAGGAATCTGGGATTAGACAACGGATAGAACAGTGAATTACGAATCACAATTCCAACCCTAACCACCTGTCCATCGATAGCAGAACTCGTTCCACCAAGACCAACACCCAGAGGATGCGATCACTAGTGGGGATGGGAAACCATAGCAACCCACCAATGAGATCACTATCCGTGTGTTGAAATCGATGAATACAAGAATACTAGGGGTGTAAAATGATTAGCGCAAAGATTTGGAACAGAAAACCGATGAGCTTGCGGTGATTACGTTGCCATCAGCGAATAGTTTCCGGTGAGAAACCCTAATCGCCTATATCGATAGAGACAACTTCCCCACGCCCCTCTTTTTTTTTAATTCACTGCAGTCAAACGTTACACACACCTTCAAAAGTATTTTAGTTTTTCAATTAGTAAATAACAAAAAACAAAGTGTTTGATTACTGTAAAATAAGAAGAAAAAAAAAATCCCCGCATTACCGATAAAATAAAAAAGTTTAGTATAATCATCAAATACAATTCACACTAATTTTTTTTGTTTTAAAGTAATTCTTCGTCAGCTCAGATCATAATTATATTAGCAATGTTGTATCAGGTAAGTTAACAATAAAATAATTTCCAGAAACAACGGTAGTCTTAGGTACCTATTTCATATGCCTTCACGAACTTCTCTTCATCTTCCTTTGACCACCGTAAACCCAATAATCAGATTTTTACAACAGAAATTAGCCTAAAATGGTTAAATCCATTGCCATTACAATGACTCCCTCTTTCTTCATTTTGCTCTTTTCTATCTCAGACATCACACCAGCTGCCAATAAATTTGGCAGACAATACAACATTTAAACATTCCTTGACCAACATGAAAATGATAATCTCAAGAATATATGTACCTAATCTAAAGAATATATGTACTTGAGGACCACCGTCACACCTATTTTAGAATTTGACAAGAAGAACATGAAGTCTGGACTATAAGCACACCCACACATTGCATAATTTCCAGAAACAACGGTATTCTTAGGTACCTATTAATACAAAACACACACACACACAAATTACCATGGTTACACTTAACTTTCTAAAAAACCATAGGTTTACTGCAATTACTAAAATTCTAGAATGTTGGTATTAACCACTTATGAATGAAAATTTATTTCATTGGTAACAAAAATACCTAAAATTTTAACCTACACCAGCCTCTTGAGGGTTCTGCCTAGTCAAATCCACAACAATACTGCCATTAACAAGAGTTAATAACCATCCGTGTTTTTGAGTATTGCGACTTTGGGTTTGGGTTTGAAACAAATTTACATATAAGAACACATAAAGAAGTTGAAGATGAGTATATTTGTAGGTCCAGAAATCAACCAACCACGGTATCGATATCACAAACGAGTGCGGAATCCTCGTTAGTGATTGATTCGAGAAGAAAGAAGATGAAATAGACTTGATAAACAAATAAGATCAAATCTTGAATGAAACACACAACTTTCTTGAGCTTTTATAACTGATCGTAAACACAAGGAGATGCCGAAATCGTAAATGGAAAAGTTAGTGAATCATAATCACTAAGGGTTTATATACTACCCCTTTACAAAACCTAATTCAATCATAAACATGAAACCGGCCCACATGGCCCAATCATAAACTATTCTAAGCCCTAAGCCCAATAATAAACAAGCCCATAACTAATGTTCATGCCTCTTAATAATATAGCCCAATAATCTTCCCCTAGGCATGAACCATTAGCTCGTCTATGGCAGCAGCAAATCAAATCTGAACGTATTCTGCACATTGCTTGACCACCATTCGTTTGCTACAATCCGGTTTGCTGTTCCATGGAAGATCCCCACCCGTATAGCATTCTCAAGGTCATTCTCATCACCAAGAATTGGTTGGGAGGCGAGGAGCTTGATATCTTTTTCTCCAAACCTAAGCAGGTCAACCGGATCATAGAATCGGAACTGCCTCATCTTCTTGCAGAGGACCACCACCTCATGTGTTGCTGGATCATAAAACCAGCAGTCAAAATTCTTGACCAAGGTACCGTCTTCAATTTCATCCAACATATTTATCACTCTTGTGCGTTTGGTAGGTGGTCGCCTTGCTTCTCCTATTGGATCACCAGTCACTGGGTCAGTTCCCGTTTCAACCCATTTCACTTGCCTCAGATCGAAGTTCACAAAATTTTCGGCCAAGTGACTCAACAGGTTGTTTCGAATTAGATCTCCTTCAGTGTTACTCCATCTGTTTATATATGGAGCTCTCAACAAGCTTCTGATCTCAGGCTCAGTCCAGGAGTGAAATTGAGCTCATGTTCGGTAATATTCCACTGGACTGTAGCCATCACGGATAACAGCAAACAACTTCTTTTCAGAATCATAGTGCTAGCACAGAATAGCTTCACGACTCCCCTTTTTGTCGATTGAGCTTTCACCAACATCAATGGCGTATTGAGTGGGGGCTGGTCCTTGGAAAAATTCCTTGAACCAGTTGTCGTGACCTTCTGGCGCTTTTGAGATGACCCTTCCACTTCGTGCATAGTCCGACATCTCAATGGTGTCATCTCCATCATCTTCATTCACAGTCTCTGAACGATGCGCAGCCTGAGATGAGCTTTGAGCAGGGTCACCCAAAGCACTTGACACTGCAGCTCCTTTCAATTCATTATATTTCTTTTTCAAGTCCATCAATGCCTCATACAAGTACTTAAACCTATTCTTGTCAGCCACTTTCTTGTCCTTTAACTTTCTGTTTTCTGCCTGGAGTGCTTTTATCTCAGTCTCCCTAATTCTGTTCTGAGACATCAGAAAGTTTATGTGAGGGTCTGCACTTATCCTCATCTCAATTGGTAGCTCAGCAGCTTGAAGTGGGCGGAAACTTGGAATAACTGTTGGCGGCAGACTTGTTCCACTAGAGACACTTATTCTGACAGGGCTGGGTACTACAACAGAGTTATCAACCTCCAGAGATTGCCTTTCTTCATGAACAGGGCTACGTTCACTCAGAATAGGACTTTCAGTCTGAACCTGGGCAGGTTGA